>CM051263.1:3865808-4569946 GCA_027921565.1 Artemia sinica | reverse complement strand
TTAGAGTTTTATCATAGAGTCATAGCTTAGAGTTTTTGTTGAAGTTGAAGTTTAGTTTAGTCACAGTTAAGAATTTAGAGTTTTTAGCTTAGAGTCTTAGCTTAGAGTTTTACTTAGAGTTCTAGTTTAGTTTAGTTTTAGTTAAGAGTTTAGAGTTTTATCTTAGAGTCTTAGCTCAGAGTTTTTGTTGAAGTTCTAGTTTAGTTTAGTTAAGAGTTTAGAGTTCTACCTTAGAGTTTTACTTAGAGTTGAAGTTTATTTTAGTTATAGTTAAGGGTTTTAGAGTTTTAGCTTGGAGTCTTAGATTAGAGTTTTAGTTAGAGTTCTAGCTTAGTTTAGTTTTAGTTAAGAGTTTAGAGTTTTACCTTAAAGTCTTAGCTTAGAGTTTTAGTTAGAGTTCTAGTTTAGTTTAGTTTTAGTTAAGAGTTTTAAGTTTTACCTTAAAGTCTTAGATTAGAGTTTTAGTTAGGATTGAAGTTTTGGTTTAGTTTAGTTATAGTTAAGAGTTTATAGTTTTAGCTTAGAGTCGTAGCTTGGAGTTTTAGTTAGAGTTATTGTTTAGTTTAGTTTTAGTTAAGAGTTATAGCTTAGAGGTTTAGCCTAGAATCTTAGCTTAGAGATTTAGTTAGAGTTGAAGTTTACTCTAAACTAGCATAACCACAAAATTCCACAATATTGCATAGAAATACCAAAACCATAGGTTAGGTTAGGTTAGGTTAGAGGTTAGATTTCTCCACGTTTAAGTTAGAGGTTAGGTTTCTCCACGTTTAAGTTAGGTTAGATTAGGTTGGCTTATCATGAGCACTCAAGATAATCTAACTAATCTAACTGGTACAAAGTCGACATGGGGGGTTAGATAGCTTTTTGCACCGCGGGACCCGGGAAGCACCGGTGGGCCCGGGAAGAACCGCGGGAAGCGCTGCGAGATTAGGTTAGGTTAAGTCAGGTTAGGTAAGTTAGGTTAGGTTAGCTAAATTAGGTTAGGTTAGGTTAGGTTAGGTTAGCCTACGTACGTGCGCGTACGTAGGCTAACCTAACCTAACCTAACCTAACTTAGCTAACCTAACCTAACTTACCTAACCTGACTTAACCTAACCTAATCTCGCAGCGCTTCCCGCGGTTCTTCCCGGGCCCACCGGTGCTTCCCGGGTCCCGCGGTGCAAAAAGCTATCTAACCCCCATGTCGACTTTGTACCAGTTAGATTAGGTTAGATTATCTTGAGTGCTCATGATAAGCCAACCTAATCTAACCTAACTTAAACGTGGAGAAACCTAACCTCTCTAACTTAAACGTGGAGAAATCTAACCTCTAACCTAACCTAACCTAACCTATGGTTTTGGTATTTCTATGCAATATTGTGGAATTTTGTGGTTATGCTAGTTTAGAGTAAACTTCAACTCTAACTAAATCTCTAAGCTAAGATTCTAGGCTAAACCTCTAAGCTATAACTCTTAACTAAAACTAAACTAAACAATAACTCTAACTAAAACTCCAAGCTACGACTCTAAGCTAAAACTATAAACTCTTAACTATAACTAAACTAAACCAAACTTCAATCCTAACTAAAACTCTAATCTAAGACTTTAAGTAAAACTTAAAACTCTTAACTAAAACTAAACTAAACTAGAACTCTAACTAAAACTCTAAGCTAAGACTTTAAGGTTTAAAACTCTAAACTCTTAACTAAAACTAAACTAAGCTAGAACTCTAACTAAAACTCTAATCTAAGACTCCAAGCTAAAACTCTAAACCCTTAACTATAACTAAAATAAACTTCAACTCTAAGTAAAACTCTAAGGTAGAACTCTAAACTCTTAACTAAACTAAACTAGAACTTCAACAAAAACTCTGAGCTAAGACTCTAAGATAAAACTCTAAACTCTTAACTAAAACTAAACTAAACTAGAACTCTAAGTAAAACTCTAAGCTAAGACTCTAAGCTAAAAACTCTAAATTCTTAACTGTGACTAAACTAAACTTCAACTTCAACAAAAACTCTAAGCTATGACTCTATGATAAAACTCTAAACTCTTAACTAAACTAAACTAGAACTCCAACAAAAACTCTAAACTACGACTCTAAGCTAAAAACTCTAAATTCTTAATTATAACTAAACTAAACTTCAACTCTAACAAAAACTCTAAGCTAAGACTCTAAGGTAAAACTCTAAACTCTTAACTAAAACTAAACTAAACTAGAACTCTAACAAAAACTCTAAGCTAAGACTCAGCTAAAACTCTAAACACTTAACTAAAACTTAGCCAAACTGGAACTTTAAGTAAAAATCTAAGCTATGACACTAAGCTAAAACTCTAAATTCCTAACTTTAACTAAACTAAACTTTAACTCTAACTATAACTCTAAGCTAAGACTCTAAGCTAAAACTCTAAACTCTTAACTATTACTAAACTAAACTTCAACTCTAACAAAAACTCTAAGCTAAGATTCTAAGCAAAAAACTCTAAACTCTTAACTATTACTAAACTAAACTTCAACTCTAACAAAAACTCTAAGCTAAGACTCTAAACTATTAACTAAAACTAAACTAAACTAGAACTTCAACAAAAACTCTAAGCTAAGACTCTAAGCTAAAAACTCTAAACTCTTAACTAAAACTAAAACAAACTAGAACTCTAACAAAAACTCTAAGCTAAGACTCTAAGCTAAAATTCTAAACTCTTAACTAAAACTAAACTAAACTAGAACTCTAACTAAAACTCTAAGCTAAGACTCTAGGGTAAAACACTAAACTCTTAACTAAAAGTAAACTAAACTAGAACTCTAACTGAAACTCAAAGGTAAAACATCAAATTCTTAACTAAATTGAACTAAACTAGAACTCTAACAAAAAAACTCTAAGCTAAGACTCTAAGGTAAAACTCTAAACTCTTAACTAAAACTAAACTAAACTAGAACTCTAACTAAAACTCTAAGCTATGACTCTAAGGTAAAACACTAAACTCTTAACTAAAAGTAAACTAAACTAGGACTCTAACTGAAACTCAAAGGTAAAACATCAAATTCTTAACTAAAATTAAACTAAACTAGAACTCTAACAAAAACTTTAAGCTAAGACTCTAAGGTAAAACTCTAAACTCTTAACTAAAACTAAACTAGAACTCTAACAAAAACTCTAAGTCTTAGCTAAAACTCTAAACTAAAACTAAGCTAAACTAGAACTTCAACAAAAACTCTAAACTAAGACTCTAAGATAAAACTCTAAACTATTAACTAAAACTAAACTAAACTAGAACTTCAACAAAAACTCTAAGCTAAGACTCTAAGCTAAAAACTCTAAACTCTTAACTAAAACTAAAATAAACTAGAACTCTAACAAAAACTCTAAGCTAAGACTCTAAGCTAATATTCTAAACTCTTAACTAAAACTAAACTAAACTAGAACTCTAACTAAAACTCTAAGCTAAGACTCTAGGGTAAAACACTAAACTCTTAACTAAAAGTAAACTAAACTAGAACTCTAACTGAAACTCAATGGTAAAACATCAAATTCTTAACTAAATTGAACTAAACTAGAACTCTAACAAAAAAACTCTAAGCTAAGACTCTAAGGTAAAACTCTAAACTCTTAACTAAAACTAAACTAAACTAGAACTCTAACTAAAACTCTAAGCTATGACTCTAAGGTAAAACACTAAACTCTTAACTAAAAGTAAACTAAACTAGAACTCTAACTGAAACTCAAAGGTAAAACATCAAATTCTTAACTAAAATTAAACTAAACTAGAACTCTAACAAAAACTTTAAGCTAAGACTCTTAGGTAAAACTCTAAACTCTTAACTAAAACTAAACTAGAACTCTAACAAAAACTCTAAGTCTTAGCTAAAACTCTAAACTAAAACTAAGCTAAACTAGAACTTCAACAAAAACTCTAAACTAAGACTCTAAGCTAAAACTCTAAACTCTTAACTAAAACTAAACTAAACTAGGACTCTAACAAAAACTCTAAGCCAAGACTCAGCTAAAACTCGAAACTCTTAACTAAAACTTAACCAAACTATCACTTTAAGTAAAAATCTAAGCTATGACACTAAGCTAAAACTCCAAATTCATAACTTTAACTAAATCAAACTAGAACTCTAATTGAAACTCTAAGTCTAAACTAAAACTCTAAACTAAAACTAAACTAAACCATAACTCTAACTAAAACTCTAAGTTAAGACTCAGCTAAAACTCGAAACTCTTAACTAAAAGTAGACTAAACTAGAACTCTAACTAAAACTCTAAGCTATGACTCTAAGGTAAAACATCAAACTCTTAACTAAAACTAAACTAAACTAGAACTCTATCAAAAACTCTAGGCTAAGACTCTAAGCTAAAAACTCTAAACTCTTAACTAAAACTAAAATAAACTAGAACTCTAACAAAAAACTCTAAGCTAAGACTCTAAGCTAAAATTCTAAACTCTTAACTAAAACTAAACTAAACTAGAACTCTAACTAAAACTCTAAGCTGTGACTCTAAGGTAAAACATCGAAGTCTTAGCTAAAACTAAACTAAACTAGAACTCTATCACAAACTCTAAGCTAAGACTCTAAGCTAAAACTCTAAGCTCTTAACTAAAACTAAACTAAAACTATAACTCTAAGCTAAGTCTCTAAGCTAAAACTCTAAACTATTAACTAAAACGAAACTAAACTAGAACTTCAACATAAACTCTACGCTAAGACTCTAAGCTAAAAACTCTAAACTCATAACTAAAACTAAAATAAACTAGAACTCTAACCAAAACTCTATGCTAAGACTCTAAGCTAAAACACCAAACTCTTAACTAAACTAAACTAGAACTCTAAGTGAAACTCAAAGGTAAAACATCAAATTCTTAACTAAAATTAAACTAAACTAGAACTCTAACAAAAACTCTAAGCTAAGACTCTAAGGTAAAACTCTAAACTCTTAACTAAAACTAAACTAGAACTCTAACTAAAACTCTAAGCTATGACTCTAAGGTAAAACACTAAACTCTTAACTAAAAGTAAACTAAACTAGAACTCTAACTGAAACTCAAAGGTAAAACATCAAATTCTTAACTAAAATTAAACTAGATTAGAACTCTAACAAAAACTTTAAGCTAAGACTCTAAGGTAAAACTCTAAACTCTTAACTAAAACTAAACTAGAACTCTAACAAAAACTCTAAGTCTTAGCTAAAACTCTAAACTAAAACTAAACTAAACTAGAACTTCAACAAAAACTCTAAACTAAGACTCTAAGCTATAACTCTAAACTCTTAACTAAAACTAAACTAAACAAGAACTCTAACAAAAACTCTAAGCTAAGACTCAGCTAAAACTGGAAACTCTTAACTACAACTTAACCAAACTATCACTTTAAGTAAAAATCTAAGCTATGACACTAAGCTAAAACTCTAAATTCGTAACTTTAACTAAACCAAACTAGAACTCTAATTGAAACTCTAAGTCTAAACTAAAACTCTAAACTAAAACTAAACTAAACTAGAACTCTAACAAAAACTCTAAGTTAAGACTCAGCTAAAACTCGGAACTCTTAACTAAAACTAAACTAAACTAGAACTCTAACTAAAACTCTAAGCTATGACTCTAAGGTGAAACATCAAACTCTTAACTAAAACTAAACTAAACTAGAACTCTATCAAAAAACTCTAGGCTAAGACTCTAAGCTAAAAACTCTAAACTCTTAACTAAAACTAAAATAAACTAGAACTCTAACAAAAACTCTAAGCTACGACTCTAAGCTAATATTCTAAACTCTTAACTAAAACTAAACTAAACTAGAACTGTAACTAAAACTCTAAGCTATGACTCTAAGGTAAAACATTGAAGTCTTAGCTAAAAGTAAACTAAACTAGAACTCTATCACAAACTCTAAGCTAAGACTCTAAGCTAAAAAACTCTAAACTCTTAACTAAAAGTAAACTAAACTAGAACTCTAACTGAAACTCTAAGCTATTAACTAAAAACTAAACTAAACTAGAACTTCAACAAAAACTTTAAGCTAAGACTCTAAGCTAAAACTCTAAACTATTTACTAAAACTAAACTAAACTAGAACTTCAACAAAACTCTAAGCTAAGACTCTAAGCTAAAAACTCTAAACTCTTAACTAAAACTAAACTAAACTAGAACTCTAACTGAAACTCAAAGGTAAGACATCAAACTCTTAACTAAAATTAAACTAAACTAGAACTCTAACAAAAACTCTAAGCTAAGACTCTAAGCTATTAACTAAAACTAAACTAAAACTAGAACTTCAACAAAAACTCTAAGCTATGACTCTAAGCTAAAAACTCTAAACTCTTAACTATAACTAAACTAGAACTCTAACTGAAACTCAAAGGTATTACATCAAACTCTTAACTAAAATTAAACTAAAACTCTAACTGAAACTCAAAGGTAAAAAAATCAAACTCTTAACTAAAATTAGACTAAACTAGAACTCTAACAAAAAAAAACTCTAAGCTAGGACTAAGCTAAAACTCTAAACTCTAAAATAAAATTAAACTAAACTAGAACTCTAACAAAAACTCTAAGCTAAGACTCTAAGCTAAAACTCTAAACTATTTACTAAAACTTAACTAAACTAGAACTTCAACAAAAACTCTAAGCTAAGACTCTAAGCTAAAACTCTAAACTCTTAACTAAAACTAAAGTAAACTAGAACTCTAACTGAAACTCAAAGGTAAGACATCAAACTCTTAACTAAGCTAGAACTTCAACAAAAAACTCTAAGCTAAGACTCTAAGCTAAAACTCTAAACTATTAACTAAAACTAAACTAAACTAGAACTTCAACAAAAACTCTAAGCTATGACTCTAAGCTAAAAACTCTAAACTCTTAACTAAAACTAAACTAAACTAGAACTCTAACTGAAACTCAAAGGTAAAACATCAAACTCTTAACTAAAATTAAACTAAACTAGAACTCTAACAAAAAAAAACTCTAAGCTAAGACTCTAAGCTAAAAACTCTAGGCTCTTAACTAATACTAAAATAAACTTCAACTCTAACTTAAACTCTAAGCTAAGACTCTAAGCTAAAACACCAAACTCTTAACTAAACCAAACTAAAACTCCAACTGAAATTCAAAGGTAAAACATCAAACTCTTAACTAAAATTAAACTAAACTAGAACTTCAACAAAAACTCTAAGTTAAGACTCTAAGCTAAAACATTCTATACTTTTAACTAAAACTAAAGCAAGGGCTGGGTGGTCCTTTGGGAGCCCGGGAAGGGCCTTTGGGGGTCTGGGGGCCCTTGAGTGCCGATTGGTCCTTTGGGAGTCCGGTGGACCTTTGGGTGCCGGGGGAAGGCCTTTGGGGGTCCGGGGGCCAGTTGGGAGCCTGGGGGACCTTTGGGGACCGAGGGAGGGCCTTTGGAAGCCTGGGGAGGGCCTTTGGGTGGCCCGGGGATGGCCTTTGGGGTCTGGGTGGGCCTTTGGGGGCTCCGGAGGCCCTTTGAGACCTTGGGGGGCCTTTGGGGGGGGGGGGGTCGGGGGAGGGCCTTTGGGGCACAGGGGGGGGGGGGGCCTTTGGGGCACAGGGAGGGCCTTTGGGCCACAGGGAGGGCAGTTTGAGGGCTTGGGGGACATTTGGGGACCGGTGGAGGGCCTTTGGGATCCCGTTGGTCCTTCGGGAGCTCGATGGGCCTTTGGGGGGCCCGGGGATGGCCTTTGGGGGTCTGGGTGGGCCTTTGGGGGCTCCGGTGGCCCTTTGAGAGCTTTGGGGGCCTTTGAGGACCGGGGGGCTTCCTTCGGGGCACAGGGAGGGCAGTTGAGGGCCTGTGGGACATTTGGGGGCCGGTGGAGTGCCTTTGGGATCCCGTTGGTCCTTCGGGAGCTCGATGGGCCTCTGGGAGACCCGGGGATGGCCTTTGGGGGTCTGGGTGGGCCTTTGGGGGCTCCGGTGGCCCTTTGAGAGCTTGGGGGGCCTTTGAGGACCGGGGGCTTCCTTCGGGGTTGGGGTGGGGTATGAGAAGCCTTTGGGTTGGGGTAGAGGACCTCGCAACACTGTTAAAATACAACTTGTGTATTATAAACGACCACACTCAAAACCTCCTCCAAAATCTCTTCAAAAATCACCTTTTAAAATGTCTCTAGCTGTTTCGCCGAAATAGTTCCATAAAAATAGCTAAAACGGTTTCGCCAAAATTATCCCTAAACGGAATTTCGGCATGTTCCTTTTGTTTGGCATCTCTGCGCCAATGCATTTCAAATTATTTGGAAACCTTTTCGCGCGCTAAGATCAAAACGTCTGCTCGGAAACGATTCTCTTGTTAGAACTCCAGACATTAATAAACTTCGCGCCGGAGACAATTCAAACAAACATGACATCATGTGTGATCTAACTGTTTCTCGGAAACATTTCTCTTTGGAAATGCAAGGACATTAATTAACTTGACGTCATCTGTCAGACATTAATTAACTGTTTCCGGGAACTCGTAACATCTGGCTTGGAAACAACAATAACAAATACTATTTCCGGATCATAACATCTGCCTCGAACAGGAAGGAAATGTCATTAACTTTGCTTCGAACGACAACATCATTTGGCTCGAATAACAATAACAAATACTATTTCCGGATCATAACATCTGCCTCGAACAGGAAGGAAGTGTCATTAACTTTGCTTCGAACGACAACAACATTGACCCCATTAACCACGTGTTCTCCCTAATGACTCTGTTCAAAACAATAACAACAACATTCGCTGAGGGCGTGCCAAAAACACACCTGGAGAAAGAGGCCATTGACCGATTACGCAATCATTCCCCCTAATGACTCTATGCCCATATATGGTGTGCCAGTAGGAGTTATAGGGTCATCTCTACTGTCATCAAACACCTTTAGTTCTCAGTTTTGTAGATTATGAGCAAGCGTTTTGTTTTAGTCGATAGAAGAGCTTTAGCTAAGGTCTTATCCTTGTATGATAGACCAGACAAATACATTAAAGTGATGAGTGCTATTTACCAGAATAACACTAATGTGGTTAAGGTAGGAAATGAGGTTAGCAGCTGGTTTTGTATTAAATCAGGAGTTAAGCAGGGTCGTGTTCTATCCCCCTTTATATGGATAATTTTGACGGACTTTGGCTTAAGGAGCCTAGCAATGGGAGAACATGGGATCAAATGGGGAAGTAAAAATAGGCTAAATGAAGAACATGTCGTCCATGGACAGGGAGGGAGGGTGTCGTCAGAAAAGTTTAAGGGAGATGGGAACTTCTTGGGAGGGTGTAAAGAGGGAGGCTGTAAACGGATTGGGATGGAGGAGGAGCACGTGTAGCTGTGTCGGCCTCAGGCGGCTTGGTGATGCGGTGAGTTGTTAGTAGCAGTATTAGTATAGTAGTAACTGCGAACATTTCGTCTTTCCATAAATTAGAAACAGTGCCGTCCCTAGAATTTTTTGAACTCTCTTGACATTTTATTTCCCATGAACTGGGTCAAAATACTTCCAGAATCAAACAATATTGACTTAACCAATGAAGCGTCTCTTCGAAGTGAGATCAGAATATCGGAGACTAAGGTCTAAAACCTAGGCACTTCTAGAGGTTGAGGAAGATATGCTTGGTATTATCAAAGGGAATTTGAAAGAAAAATTTTAGATACTTACTTTGATTGCCTGTATATCAAACAAGTTTTGGAAAAATGTAGTCCCCCGCCTCTCCGAAATGGCCACCCTAAAATGGCATGGGATAGAATTAACTGTACTTTGGAAGTTTATGGGAGGGATTGAAGAGTAAAGCTTTCAATAGATCGGAGTGGAGAAGAGCGTGCGCAACTGTGGTGGCCCCTGGTGAATTGGTGTTGTAGTGAGCTATTAGTACCAGTTATTGTAATTCAGCGTCTGAATTATGCTTCTTTTTCTTCTGAGTTGTTGTTGTTTGTTTGTAGCACTCCTGGGCAAGCTGCCCATTGTGCACGTCTCCATGATTTCATCAGACCCATTAGGGATGAAGGTATTCCACGTCAAAATTTCGGCTGTCCAGCGGTTCTTCTGAGTTGTATGAAACGTGCTTCTTTTTTCTTCTGTGAAACATAAGCATAATTACCAGCTGGACTTCAACCGGACGATAATTATCTCCAAGAAACTGAACGCTAATTATTTCTTGTAGAAACAGATTTGTCTGTGTTCATAAAATGTACTTTAGGGAATCTCCATAGTAAAGTGTAAAAGTCAATATGGACTTAAAACGATATAGCGTCTGGATAACGGTTTTATCTGTCTTCGGAATTATAGGATTTTTTTTCTCTCTGCATTATATCCTTCGTTACGAGTTGAATCCTGGCCAAGATATGAACTTTTTTCTATTCTCGGAAAGCCCCTTATTGCGGCTATATTGGCTTCATGCCTAATTTAGTTTGCTTTTCTCTGTCTCAATGCATAATTTTTTGAGGAAAATAATTCTTTAAAAAAGGCTCCTGTAAAAAAAATTATGCTGATAAGCTTCGAAAGGTTGTTCGTCCGAAGCGTAATTGATTTTATGGCTCTAACACGGCTTAATTTGTCCTAAAGTATGCCTAATGATTTTCTTCGTTCTAGATTTGAGCCTTCTGCCTTTTTTATATTTGTTACGGTGAAAGACCGAAATACGGAGAATGTCGACATTCACCGGTGAAAGTCCGAAATAAGGATATTTAAGAAATATTTTGGACATGCACCAAGCGACTATGTGTTTGTTGGCATTCACCATGCACTAATGGTGAAAGTTGAACATTTCTGATATTTATATTTCTGAGATTCTAACCTAATTTCTAAACCATTTCTTAGATTTATTGCCTAACCTGTCACTATCAAACCTTGAATAAGACTGACAAAGCTGAGTCGTCAACAAACACATAGTCGCTTGGTGTATGTCGGGAATATTTGTTAAAAATCCTTATTTCGGACTTTCACCAGTGAGTGTCGACATTCACCATATTTCAGTCTTTCACGGTTACATATACATACAGTGTAAAGCAAATTGCTGGATGCTCAAGCTTACTCTATAAAGCTCTGTTGTGACAGTGATGGAATTTCGCCTCGGTTGGCGGATTTTATGTTCATCTGATGACGCGAAAGGCTTATATTCGGTTCATTTCTTTTCAGATCAGATATGAAAATGCCGTTTCCCTGGCCAAAATAATTGGTCATAAAATAAAAGCTTTTGTTTATGTACTATTGAAGTAGTATTTTTTATTTCTTAACTAGAATAAGATACTGATTTTTATATAGGTGAGTTTTCTAGAAAGACGAGACTATATCATGTTCAATCAGAAATACCAGTCAAGTTTCGCATGACGACGTTGCTTGATCGTTTTCACTCGAAAATTTTTTATGTGCTCTTTCAGAACTTGGCTTAGCGCCAGTACAGTGGTGACAGCACCTCATATACTTCTACTCGTTTTCCTAGTGTAACTGTTACCATGAATGTCCGAAATCTGGTTAATGTCGACATTCACCGGTGAATGTCCGAAATTTTTTTTTTTCTCTACTTGGCTTCAATTTGCTTTACGAGTCAGCTTTTTCAGTCTCATGCAAGCTATGAAGGTAAAAGTTAAACTTTGGTTAGGTTAGATTAGGTTAAATTTGGTCATGAATATCAGAAATGGGTTAAAAACCTAACCAAACCTAATCTAACCTAACCTATAATCATCAAACCTTGTATTAAATTGAAAAAGTTGACTGGCGACGCTGACTAAATCCGAGGAGAAAAAAAATGCATTTGGGACATTCACCAATTTCGGGACATTTACGGTAACATAACCACTGAATTCATTGAACTGTGCTTGAAGCCTTCAACTCATGGCTTTTATGGGACGTTGCTCTCAGGTGGGTATGTAACTTTTCCCTTTAAAGCAATCTTGGCTAGGTTTGTCTTCATTCAAATAATCAGAGTGAGCGGTTTACCTACGCGGTTCGCTTGCTATGAGCGTAAACTAAATGAGTTTGTGTACAGCTAATTGGATAAATTCACACCATTTCATAATTGAATGCAATACAGGCACGTCCGAATTTTTTGTTTGTCTGGAGGAAAGGAGACAATACTACTTCTACTAACAACTCACCGCAGCACCAAGCCGCCTGAGGCCAACACAGCTACGTACGATCCTCCTCCACCCTAATATATTCAAAGCCTCCCTTTTTACACCCGCCCACGAAGTTCCCATTTCCTTTAAATCTTTCTTTATGACGTCCTCCCATCCCAGACGGGGACGACCTGCTTTCCGTTTAGCCCTAGATGGTTGGCCGAAAAGAACAATCTTCGGCAATCTGTCATCCTTCATCCGTACAACGTGCCCTAACCACCTCAACCTTTCTTTCATTATAGCCCTAGAGAGCGGTATTGAACCACATTTTTCGTATAGCCTACCGTTTGAAATACGGTCAGTCAGCCGGGTACCCAGAACAATCCTTAAGCAATTTCTCTGGAAAACATCTAGCAAATCTTCATCCGCTTTTCGGAGCGTCCATGCTTCAGAGCCATATTTGACCACTGTCATCACTGTAGCTTCTAATATTCTGATCTTGGTTTGCAGACTTATCTTCCTATTCTTCCAGACAAAAAAACTGTGAAAAAACACCCTGAGCCTTGGCTATTCTATTTTCAACATCTTCACTGCTCCCACCATCTTTACTAATAATACTACCAAGGTAAGTGAAGCTGCCCACCTGATCAATCTTTTCATTACCCAAAGTAACCTTTTCATCTTCACTTATTCCTAGCCCTAGTGACTTAGTCTTCCTAACATTAATTTTCAAACCAATGCTAGCACCCTGAACTCGCAAAACCTCTAAAACTTCATTCATTTTGCTCACAGTTTCATCTAGGATGCTTAAATCATCAGCATAATCCAAGTCCAGGAGAATTTTTCCTCCCCATTTGATTCCGTGGTCTCCCATTGCCTTTCCTGTGCTCCTTAAAACAAAGTCCATCAAAATAATCCATATAAAGGGGGATAGAACACAGTCCTGCTTAACTCCTGATTTAATACAAAACCAGCTGCTAACCTCATTTCCTACCTTAACCGCAGCAGTGTTATTCTCGTACGTAGCACTGGTCACTTTAATGTATTTGTCTAGTATACCATACAAGGATAAAACCTTTACTAAAGCTCTTCTATCAACAGAATCGAACGCTTGCTCGTAATCTATAAAACTGAGGACCAAAGGTGTTTGGAAACTCAGGCACTTCTCAATTATTAGCCTAAGAGTGAAAATTTGGTCGACACATCCTCTACCTTTTCTAAAACCGCACTGCTCTTCTCTTAAAACTTTGTCTACCGCATCTCTCAGTCTAAAAAGTATCATATTACTAAGTAATTTACTACCTACAGAGACCAGACTAATGCCTCGATAATTACCACACTCACTTTTATCACCTTAGTTATAAAGTGGCTTAATTAAGGAAATGTGAGACGCTATAGGTAGGATATTAAAGATATGGAGATATTGGGGCTGGGTACAAGATTAGGGCCAAAGTATGTGCGTGGGTGGTAAGACATTGAGCTTGATTGACTATGAGCTTGATATATATATATATATATATATATATATATATATATATATATATATATATATATATATATATATATATATATATATATATATATATATATATATATATATATATATATATATATATATATATATATATATATATATATATATATATATATATATATATATATATATATATATATATATAGATATATATATATATATATATATATATATATATATATATATATATATATATATATATATATATATATATATATATATATATATATATATATATATATATATATATATATATATATAAAGGAAAATAGGATTGAACACATTTTTGACCCCATTCTATTCAGAGCTTCACTCTTTACTCCACCCCGTGAAGTTCCAACTTCCTTTAAATCTCTCCTCACAGTCACCTCTAACATCCTTCGGGGACGTGCTGTTTTTCGACTGGCCTCTGTTGGACTGCTAAAAAGCAAGGTTTTTAGCAAACCATCATCATTCATTTATAAAATGTATCTTTTTTCTTGTATGTAGTATATAGAGGACTTACAATCTCTTTCTTGTATACTCCTGCTCCCAATTCTTTTAGTAAGCAAAAACGAAAAAAAACATGTTTGAAAAAAAACACATATTGAAAAAATATGTCTTATACTTATTTTTGTTTTTCATGTAACCGAGTTTTTTATGTACAACTTCTCAAAGACACTCTTTAATTTCAGAGAATTAAAAAAATTAAATTAAAAAAAAAAATTAAAGGACTTTAATTTTGTGTGACAAAGTTTTACATACCTTGTGGGAAAGTTTAAGAAAGGTAAGAAGTGAAACCTGTATTAAATGCCCTATTTTAATAAATAAAAAATCATATTAACTTCTTTAGTTTCGTCACCTACATTAAATAAAGATATTTGTAAATTTTATTGTGGATGTTTGATAAAAATAAAAATGAGCAAAAATGAATTTAAAAAAAATAAAGGTTTTCTTACGGAAGTAATGAACTAAGCCGAGAGATAAATAGAGAGATATTTATTCTTATGCGGTCAACAAATAATAATAAAACAATAACAGCACATTCAAAATCATACCCCCCCCCCCCCGAAAGGCTCTGTGGCAGGGAACACAGGGAGATTGTAACTTAATTCAAAAAAAATAATGGCTTCATGGCTGACACAAAATATAGCCTATCTACAAAACTATCTTAAATAATTGACTTGTGATATTTTCCCAGTATCTGTAGAATTTAAAAACTAGTTTTCTAGTTTTTTGTTTTGTTTTTATTAGTCATTAAAGTGCGTTTTACTGAAAACTGATTTTGCTTTAGTTTTTTTATAGAATCATAAGTCTATACTAAAAAAAACTATCGGAATTATGGTTGTTGAAAATACTTATAAATACTCACTTATAAATGAGTCTTTTATTTTCTCTAGGCTATTCATGGGATTTTCTGCTCCTAAGAACATCCTGTTTGTTTTATGGCGTTTCTCAGTAATATCTTAGATATTATTATAAAATATTTTATAATATTATAAAATATTAATAAAATATCTTTGAATTCTACAGATATTGAAAAATATCACGAATCAATTTCTTTGATCTAGTTTTCTAGATATATCTTATGTAATCTGCGAATCAACATTTTTCCTTTTTAGCTTCAACTTCGCTCTTTATTTTTGCTAGAAAAACACTGTTTTAAATCAATTTAAGAAGTAGACCCAGCCCTGATTATGTGTGATGTTGTTTTTATCAATGCTCTGGAAAGAGTCAAAGATTAATTTTAGTTTTATTGATTGAAAGGAAGATGGATCTTTTGTTAGATCAGTAGTCCATTTCTAGCCCGAACTGTCCCCTTATTAAGCTTTTTAAGTCCTTGGATGGGGTGGGAGGGTGTCGCCAGAAAAGGTTTAAAGCGAGATGGGAACTTCCTGGGAGGGTATAAAGAGGGAGGCTGTAAACGGATTGGGATGGAGGAGGAGCACGTGTAGCTGTGTTGGCCTTAGGCGGCTTGGTGATGCGGTGAGTTGTTAGTAGCAGTATTAGCATAGTAGTAACTGCGAACATTTCGTCTTTCCATAAATTAGAAACAGTACCGTCCTGGAATTTTTTGAAGACTCTTGGCATTTGATTTCCTATGAACTCGGTCAAAATACTACCAAAATCCACCAATACTGACTTACCAATGTAGTTAGGGGTCATTTCGAAGGGGTTGAAGTCGGTTCAAAAACCTTTCCTAAATTCTACCTTTCTATTATATGTCAGCTTAGACTTTTCATTATGAGTACTGGAAAAGGGGGATCTCACTTCGTCTCTTCGAAGTGAGATCAGTATATAGGAGGCTAAGGTCCGAAACGTGGGCACTTCTAGAGGTTGAGGAAGATATGTCTGATATTATCAAAAGGAATGTTGAAAGGAAAATTTTAGATACTTACTTTAATTGTCTGTATATCAAACAAGTTTTAAGAAAATGTAGTCCCACCTTCTCTCGAACGGCCACCCTCAAATGGCATGGGATAGAATTAACTTTGCTTAGGAAGTTTATGAGGGATTGAAGAGTAAAACTTTCAATAGGTCGGAGTGGAGAAAGAGTGTGCGCAACTGTGGTCCCTGGTGAATGTGTGGTCCCTGGTGAATTGGTGTTGTAGTGAGCTTTTAGTACCAGTTATTTTAATTCAGCGTCTGAATTATGCTTCTTTTTCTTCTGAGTTGTATGAAACGTGCTTCTTTTTTCTTCTGTGAAACATAAGCATAATTACCAGCTGGACTTCAACTGCACGATAATTATCTCCAAGAAACTGAACGCTAATTATTTCTTGTAGCAACAGATTTGTCTGTGTTCATAAAATGTACTTTAGGAAATCTCCATAGTAAAGTGTAAAAGTCAATATGGGCTTAAAACGATATAGCGTCTGGATAACGGTTTATCTGTCTTCGGAATTATAGGATTTTTTTTTCTCTCTGAATTATATCCTTCGTTGCGAGTTGAATCCTGGCCAAGATATGAACTTTTTTCTATTCTCGGAAAGCCCCTTATTGCGGCTATCTTGGCTTCATCCCTAAGTTAGTTTGCTTTTCTCTGTCTCAATGCATAATTTTTTGAGGAAAATAATTCTTTAAAAAAGGCTCCTGTAAAAAAATAATTATGCTGATATCTTCGAAAGGATGTTCGTCCGAAGCGTAATTGATTTCATGGCTCTAACACGGCTGAATTTGTCCTAAAGTATGCCCAATGATTTTCTTCGATCTAGATTTGAACCTTCTGCCTTTTTTACATATGTTACGGTGAAAGACCGAAATACGGAAAATGTCGACATTCACCGGTGAAAGTCCGAAATAAGGATATTTAACAAATATTTTGTACATACACCAAGCGACTATGTGTTTGTCTGAGATTCTAACCTAATTTCTAGCCCATTTGGGAGATTTATAACCTAACCTGCCACCATCAAACCTTGCATAAGACGGACAAAGCTGAGCTGTCAGCAAAACACATAGTCGCTTGGTGTATGTCCAAACTGTTTGTTAAAAATCTTTGTTTCGGACTTTCACCGGTGAATGTCGACATTCATCAGATTTTGGTGACGGTTACATTTAACATAAATGTTCCTAAAATATAAGATTTTGTTTGTGTACTATTAAAGTGTTATTCTTTTATTTCTTAACTAGAGTAAGATACCGATTTTTTTGTGCAGGCGACCTTTCTAGAAAAACTAGAGTATATCATGTTCAAGCAGAAATACCAGTCAAGCTTCGCATGACGACGTTGCTTTATCGTTTTCACTCGAGGATTTTTGATGTGCTCTGTCAGAACTTAGCTTAGCACACTTTACCAGCACAGTGGTGCCAGCACCTCATATACTTCTACTCGTTTTTCTAGTGTAACTGTTACCGTGAATGTCCGAAATAGGGTTAATGTCGATATTTACCTGTGAATGTCCGAAATTCCTTATATCAGAAATGGGTTTAAAAACCAAACCTAATCTAACCTAACCTGTCATCATCAAACCTTGCATTAAATTTAAAATGTTGACTGGCAACGCTGACTAAATCTGAGGAGAAAAAAATGCATTTCGGACATTCACCAATTTCGGGACAATCACGGTAACATAACCACTGAATTCATTGAACTTTTGTTTGAAGCCATCAACTCATGGCTTTTATGGGATGTTGCTCTCAGGTGGGTGTGTAACTTTTCCCTTTAAAGCAGTCTTGGCCAGGTTTGTCCTCATTCACTTAAGCAGAGTGAGCGGTTTACCTACGCGGTTTGCTTGCTTTGAGCGTAACCTAAATGGGTTTGTGCACCACTGATTGGATAAATTCACACCATTTCATAATTGAATGCAATACAGCACCTACGATTTTTTTGTTTGTGTGTGGCAGAGGGGGAAAATAAACCAAATTATATGGAAATGTGAGACGTTATAGAAATAATATTAATGATATTGAGATATTGGGGGCAAGGTACTAGAATAGGGCCAAAGTACGTGCGTGGGTGGTAAGACTTTGAGCTCGATTGTCTACTTTAGGCTCTTTTAAGCCAACCATTTCCTTCTTTTGCTAGGGGGAGTTCCAGGGCATGGATCAGCCGCAGTCGCTTTTTTCACATTTTGTCACTCTTTTTTGGACGTGTCACTTTTTCACTGAATTTGTCACTAAAGTCACTTTTTTTGTTCATGTTTTTGAGCTTTTTTTCAGAAATTTAGTGAACTAACGGAAGGTTGGATATTCAAGTTCGTAGAAAAGGTAAATTAACTCTTCATAAATAATCCTCCCATAGCTGTTCATAGGCTTTCGTGCACTGAGTATCCACCCAAATTGGCTGCTTAGAAGAAGGACATTTTTGCCCAGATTCTTAAGTTATGTTTCCAGTATTCGCTTCTCTTTCTGCGTTTGACTGTTGCCTCTAGAGGGTACAAATTAAGACCCATAAGTTTAGAGGACGTCAAACGTAAGAAGAAATAAGCGTCTTTCTTTGGCTTTATGAGTTTAAACTTGTTTGCATAAATATATGAGTTAGTGAAAAAGGCTTTCTAAATTCATTCGAACACCTGTTTGTCTTCACGTCATTTTGAGTGATGGGTAAGATGAAATTTTAGGAAAACCTGCTTGGTATGGAAGACGGGACTGGACACATAGTGCAAGAGTAGTGATGATGGCAGTTCATTTTACTGTAAAATATGCAAAAGAAACTCATCTGCCAAAAATGGTTTCAAGCCCTTCTTCAACATGCCGCCAAAAAAAACACAAGATGAACGCGTCTACTGTGCTAAATCCACGTCAACTCAGACTCACTGGGTCAACTTCAACCGAAAACAAGTTACAAGCTGGAAATGCTGTACCAGAGAAGAAGTTTGAGATGTTCTGCGAGAGAGATGTGGCTTCAAAAGCAGAAATAATATGGGACTTGAATACCATAGCCAGTTCTTTTGCTGCATCTTCGTGTGATGGTGTTGCCGATATCCTTCGAACTATGTTCCTAGGTGTTGACCCGGAAGGCTTCTCGTTAAATGCCATAAAAATGACGAATTTGTTGACGGAGGCAATTCATCCTTATTCTAGGGAAATTTTGTTGAAGACATCCAGATGTCTGACTTTGTACTGGAATATGATGAGACCACAAACAATGCTGGGGCGAAAAAGCTCCAAATAAGGGTCTGGCACTGGTCTAAGGGGCGAAAATTATTTTTTACTCGGCATATTAGAACATATTATCTGGTACATGCTACTAGTGAGGATCTGAGCAAGAAGCTCCTCCAGTGCATAGAACATTAGGAACTGCCACTTTAGAAACTTTTGATGCTTGCGAGCTCATGCTGTCAATAAGAAAGTTTGGTCAATTATTGACTTGGAAAAGAAAAAGCGGTATTCAAAAGGTCTTTTAAATATCGGTACGTGTAACATCCACTCAGTGCATAATGCGTTCCAAAAAGGACTGCAGGAACTCAAAGAGGAATGTTCTGATATGATAATTGCTCTTTACCATTTTTTCAGCGAATGGTCTGCTTGTTGTGACAATTTTAGCCAGTGTCAGCTAAAAGTTAAGGCTCCGTGACATGAGTTCGTAAAGTACGTCCCTACTTGGTGGTTTAACATGGGAGAAGCTCCAAACCACTTGATTGATTAATGGCCTGCTCTATGGAATATTTTATGGAATTCTTGCCAAAGAAAAAAGGGCTTAAAGCACTTTATTTCAAATCTGAAGTATCAAAAAACTGTCAGTTGGCTAAGAAAGCCAACAATGAAAGTTGAAATCGAGTTTGTTGTGAGTTCCGCATATATCTTCACTGTATTCACTGGAGTGTTTCAACGATAAGAGCCGTTGATTCATGTGCTGAATTTTGACTTGTGTCGCTTATACACAGTTCTTCTCGGACATATTGTACTTGCCTATGATGTCAACCATCACCCCGCTGTGGGGTTTGAAAGCGTATGCAGTGCTGCAGAAGTATATCTAGAGCAAACTTTGTGTAATCAGCGGATCCTGGCAGCTCTTGCTTCTTAGAAAGCGACTCAGAAAGATAGGAAACTTTTTTCATAGGAGTTAGGAAGCACGTTGAAGTTGCTGTACTTGTTGGCAAAATGTCCTCTGAACAACGAGTTTTTCCGAAGCCTTAGATGCTTCAGCCTTCCCAAGCCAGATTCCCTGCCAATGGGTTGCAGTGATGCTCTATACGTCGCAAGAGACCTGCTGTTTGAGACGAACATTGAGAAAGTCCAGGGATAATGGTTTTTAATACAGTCGGACCATGTGTCATCACCCACGAACAGTACACGAATCGATAGCTAATGTCAAAAGATCCTAGAACTGAAGACACCAGGTGGTGATGTAAAGTATCAGGCCTTGAATCGAGTAGTTAGAGCAGCTCTTTTGCCCTGACATTGAAGCTCAGACGTGGAGCGAATATTTTCTCGTTCAGCTCAGTTGATGACTAGCATGCAAGCACTTGCAGAGGAGAGGGCCCTAAACGCTTAAGTTTTTTTTGCTAATACTCTGCGCAACTATGAGAACAAACCCGAGCTTGTGCTGATCACAAAGAAGCTGCTGTGTTTGGCCAGATCAGCTAGGCCTATTGAACTTTACCTTATTGGTCGAAAACAGGATGAATTGGAAAAAGAAAAGCTTGAAGTTGAAAAGAAGGATGCTGAATTGGGAGTCCAGGCCTTGGTCCAGATGACGCAGAAAATAGCGGAGCTAGAGTAAAAAAAAGAGATGGCTAAACAGAAGAAAGAAATCGGTGATACTATTCTGATAGAAGCAGGATAACGTTGAAGAAAGCAGTAGAAGAGAAGGACTTTTTGAACATTGGTCTGGCTCATAGCATGCTGGAAGTAGCACTAAAAGCTCGTTCCGAAGAAAGGGAAAGGGCTAATGATGCTGACTCTGTGAAGTACTTATTTTGAAGAGGAAATCAGCACTGATCGATCGGCTTTCAAAAAAGCCTAAGAAGTGATGACGCTAATTATGTTAAGTGTAATTCTACCAGTTATTTGTTACACTTACTTATGGACGCCAATCGTACGGTTTATTCCTGTTCCTAAACTTTCAGAAGTTCTGCTTTACTATCGTTGTTTGTTCCTTGTACCTTAGTCGAAGTTGTGCTTTCATTAAAGTTTTCTTTTTGTATGAGCAAATAAATTAATTGAAGATAAAATAACACTTCCAGCCTTCTTTTCCGTAATTTCACGGGTCTTTTGAGGGCGATGATGATAATAAGGCAGTAACTGGGACTTGTGTAGTTCATCTGCCTTTGCCCTGAGTGCCTTTTGGTAGTCACTTTTTGTCACTTTTTTGTTGTTGTGAAATAACTAAAGTCACTTCTTTCGGGAGCATCATTACGGCCGACCCCTGCCAGGGTCTTGGTCCTACCACTCGCAACAGCGGAATATTTGGCACCATTCCCGAAGTGAGCCGAATTCCCCATGAAACGAAAGTCCGATCACATTTGTATTTTAGGAATGTAAACGAATCCACTGGTGCAAAAACCATATCCTTATGCTGAGACACAGAGTCCTAAGAGGAAAAACTGGTGCTGATGCAAGACCTTTTTTGTTCTGATGGTTAATGTTGGAATTGCTTACAGTAAAAAAAAAAATGCCAAAATAAAAAATGTCTGTAGTCCTTTTAACATACAGATATCTTTCCTTTTTTCAGGGGCTTGAATTGACGTTTGCATTGAGTGGCCCAATACTGATATTAAGTCAAAATCTAAAAATTTAAGAGCTATAGAAAAGTGCTGGCTGGATTTTGGGACCTTTCTTATTTCAGTATATGTTTTTAAAGGTTTATTTGTTTTTGTTTTGTTCTGAGGACTTCTTTCTGTATTTTTTACTCTTTATTTCCTTTTTTGTTCTGAGAACGGTTGAGCGGAGGTCTCAACCCAAATATCTGCATAGGCCACTGTTCTTCCTTTTTTCACTGGCTGGAATTATCCTCGTTTTTTTCTTCTTTACAATCTTTTTTCCATTTTGCCATGCTTAGCCATGTGGTCTTAGAATATAAAGGAAAAAGATGTACTCACTAATGACTAATTTGAACAAAACGAAAGTTTGGAGATGTTCTGGCGAGTATAAAATTAGACAAGTCTTTTAATATTGAACAGTTTCAATGTGAAAATAGAGTAAATTGACAATATGACAAACAAAAGCTTTCATAGCCGCGGGGTTTAATAATTTTGGAGTAAGTTTCATGACAATTGGATTTAAACGAATAAGAGTTTCAATAGGGATAAGTCCTTTATTAGACAGTGAAAAACAAATATAAAAACGAGTCGGTCCCCATCATAGCAGAAATACTAAAGTATTATAATTAACGCAAACTATATTTTAAGCAGAAAAAAAAATGTAATGACTTCCAGATAACTGAATGTTACCGGTCCATTGGCTTAAAAAGTTCATTAACTGAGTTCCTTAATCTTGCTTAAATTTATGTTGAATTCTTAATAGGGTTGGCATAATCTTCTTCTTCTCCTAATTGTAAACAAAATGTTGTTAAATTTATAATTCTTAGTTAAGTTGACACAATCTGCTTCTTCTTCAAATTGTAAACGAAATGTTGCTGAATTTATAGTTATAAATTTTTTCTGGTGTATCCTTCTCATATATATGACATTGAATTTTTGTCACAGACCACACTACCTTTCTTTGACGAATAAGAGTTTCAATAGGGATAAGTCCTTTATTAGACAGTGAAAAAGTTCAAAGTTGGATTTAAGTTATCAATAGAGAATAACAGATATATATATATATATATATATATATATATATATATATATATATATATATATATATATATATATATATATATATATATATATATATATATATATATATATATATATATATATATATATATTATATAACCCAAATAGAGAGACACACATTTGACATGTGAACATCTATTGATATTTAAGCCAGATTAAATTTGGAATAAATCACACTGGATTGCAGTGACCGCCAGTTTCGAAATAAGTGAAATAATAAATTGATATTTACGGACTATTTTACCATTTGGATATATTTACTCACTCATGTAAGGTCATCTGTTATTTTATTATCTTTTTAATTTGATTTGATAATCTGATTATAATTCAATTTTGCTAATAAGCGAGCAGAAGAGGGGAGTTCCTTGTCGTAGGGGCCGTTGTACCTGCCGGGAGTGTTACTCCCTTAAACTGCGGGGATCTGGTAGCAGGAAACTACGCTTCCTTCGCTTATTGGTATCTGGTTCTTATGTTATGTACAGTGAATAATGAATAATGGACTTGTTTTTTTCGCCGGTTTTAAATTTTTGCAATTTAACCGTGATAATGGAGTGAATGAAAACGAAATACTGAAATTTGGAAAGGAGTTTTTTCTGGACTGGCCGAGTGTAATCGAAGCTAAAAAACTCCTCTACGATGCGGCTGTACCTGGGACTGAGCTTCCGAGAAGACAGGGGCCGAAGGCTTTGGAAAGCCATCTGAAGGATATGTTAAGTATATTCGAGAAATGTGACGATGAAGACATAGACCTACCGATGTTTGTAATTCGTTCTCCAAATGATGTACCTGCCATCCCTGATTTGGTTTATTCGAGTTTGAACGCGAAATTGAATAGAATGGAACACTTCCTAAAGACTGTTTCAAGTAAGTTCGATTCGTATGATAATCACTTTCCACCACTGCCTGTCCATGCGACGCCGTCAACTGACTTTCACCACTGTTGTTGTCTCTAAAGTGCCGCAAACACCGACCCGATAAAACGCAAAGAAGTGCTCGATAAAGTGAGCTGTCATGATGCAGTTACCAAGCTGAGTTTGCGAGGTGACAAATGGCTAATCAATGTTAAAAAAATATGCTGCTGAAGAATTCAAAGACTCTGTTTCAGTGATTTTAGCAGAATCTCCATCCAAGTGATCACTAAGCGGTTTTTGGGATAGTCAGAGGAATATCGAAGGACTTAGACCTCTCATTCTTTCATGAATATCCAGATGTGGTGGAAGCTATGCGGCTTGGTGACACTGGCACGGCTAAGCTTGAGTTTTGTGACTCCATGTCAAAAGCCAAGGCTATGCAAAATGGTGTTAAACTTGGATATGAATATTTATCTGTGAAAGAATATCTGTCGGCACCTCGGTGCTGTCTAAAATGCCGTTCGCCAGACCATAGAGTAGCTGATTGCGCAAGTTTGGTTGTGAAGTGTGCACGCTGTGCGGGCCCTCATATTTCCAGCAAGGATTCTCCCTGCCAGCTTAATGCAAGATGTGCCAATTGTGGTGAAAATCATGCCTCCTTTAGTCTTAGATGCAAAGTGCTGAGAGACATCATTGCCAAGAAGAAAAGATTGTGTCTGTTTCGATTGTTTCGATTAATATAAATGGTACTCGTTTAAAGGAGCATATGATTGATTAATTGTGTGACCAGTTTGACATAGTATGCCTTCAAGAACACCTCCTGACTTCTACTAGTATTAACGTGTTAAAAAGAAGTCGTAATCATTCCGTTTTTGCAACTAACGCTGAGGTCGCTTTTGGTAGACCTTCTGGAGGCCTCGCGTGCATTGTTAAGAATAACCTGAGTTTGCTCTCTCCAGTGTGTTTTCACAGTGATAAATTCATCCTTGCGGTTCGGTTGTGTAGTACTGTGCTGATAAATGTGTATCTCCCGTTTAACAAAAAAACTATTTCCGCTTTAAACGCGTATATGAAAGCCTCGGCAAATCTTAAGGCTATTCTTGCGTCTGTTGTATCGACTGGTTATGATTTCATAGTGGTTGGTGACTTCAACACAGATATTACAAGTCAGTCAGTTCGATCCGATATTGTAATTGATGCTTTTTCTGCTTATAAAATAGTCGAGAAAAGTGTTGATTATTCATATATTCACCAATCTGGAAGTTTTTCTAATATTGACCATGTAGTTTCCTCGTCAAATATTAATGTATCGACTGTTCTTGTTCATGAAGACGATCGTGATATTGACCACCTCCCGATTTCGTCCTCTGATTCACTAGTTGCTTCCCTTTCTACTAGACCATTTACACAAAGTTCTAAGTGGTTTTACAGGAATAACTGGAGTAGAGCTAATTTTGCACTTTATATCACTACGTTGTCCGCGTTATTAGGTTCTGTAAAAGTTCCTTACCATTTGCTTCAAGTTACTGACCGTTTCTCAAATGATAAGCAGTCTCTAAATGGATATTATGATAAAATAATTTGGTGCTTAAAACAAGCAGAGGCGACTGCTGCTCCAGTAGGAACCTATCATGAGCTCCCAGACGACACCACTGCTGCCATCTACAATTTAGTCTAACTCTGATCCCACACCATATATGGGCATAGACTCTCTAGGGGAAATGGATTTCCGAGAAATTGATTGCGTAATCGAAGGGGAGAGGATTTCCGAGAAATTGATTTGTTGGTGTTCGTCCAGGAGAATTGTCTCCGGGCGAAGTTTGCACATGCGCTTTACCGGTCAATTGATTTGTTGGTGTTCGTCCAGGAGAATTGTCTCCGGGCGAAGTTTGCACATGCGCATTAACGGTGGGGAAGAGATATTTTGATCTTAGAGATGAAGAGATTAACGCGGGAAAGGGTTTCCTAGGAATTTCAAATGTGACAGCGCAGGGATGTCAAAACAAAAGGAACACGCAGAAACTACGTTTAGAGATTATTTGGGCGAAACCGTTTTGAGACATTTTAGAAGATGATTTGAGCGAAACAGTTTGAGGCATTTTAGAAGATGATTTAGAAGAGGATTTGAGGGTGAAACTCTGTGGTCGTTATAATACTCAAGTTCCATTTGAACAGTCTTGTGAGGTCCCCTACCTAAACAACACTCCAACCCCAAAGGACCTCGACCCCCCTACCCCAATCCCGAAGGAACCCCCGGGCCCCCAAAGCCCCCCCCCCGGTCCCCCAATGCCCTCAAAAGGGCCCCCTGAGCCCCCAGGACCCCCAAAGGCCCCCCGGCACCCCCAAAGGGCCCCCCATTTTTTAATACTTTTTATGTGCACTTGAGACATAGAAGGGCCCCCACATTTCAAAAGGCGTTATTATATCTTTTCAGAACAAGTTCTTTTCTTAATATTCCCTCCTAAACCCATTTTACAAGTTTATGTACTCATCCTTTTCACCACAACTTTACCTTACGACTTTTTGAATACCCCAACGCCAAGCAGTACTTTTCAAAAGGCTTTTTTATATTATTTCAGAACAAGTTCTTTACGTAATGTCCCTCCTAAACCAATTTTACAACTTGAAGTACTCATCCTTTTCACCCACAACTTTACTTTATGGCTTTTTGAATATCCCATCACCAAGCAATACTTTCAAAAGGCTTTTTTATTAAATGTTTACTGAACACACACAAAGTTCTCTTAAAAATAATATTTTTCGTCAGTGATAACACTTTTTCTGTTCGAACTAGCAAGTTTTCTACCAAAGATATCAAATTTTTTCTTAGAAGTAACATTTTTTGATTGTGATAACAACTTTTCTGTCAGAAGTAGCAAGTGTTGCTTAACACTAGCAAACAGTCTCATCAAAGTAACAGAATTTTACCTTAATACTAACATACTTTTACTGAACACACACAAATTTCTATGTTAGGTTAGGCTAGATTAGGTTAAGTTAGGTTAGGTTAGGTTAAGTTAGGTTAAGTTAGGTTAGGTTAACCTACGTACGCGCGCGTACGTAGGTTAACCTAACCTAACTTAACCTAATCTAGCCTAACCTAACCTAGAAATATGTGTGTGTTCAGTAAAAGTATGTTAGTATTAAGGTAAAATGTTGTTACTTTGATGAGAATGTCTGTTAGTGTTAAGCAAAACTTGCTACTTCTGACAGAAAAGTTGTTATCACAATCAAAAAATGTTACTTCTAAGAAAAAAATTGGTATCTTTGACAGAAAACTTGCTAGTTCGAACAGAAAAAGTGTTATCACTGACGAAAAATATTATTTCTAAGAGAAATTTGTGTGTGTTCATTAAAAGTATGTTAGTATTAAGGTAAAATGTCGTTACTTTGATGAGAAGGTTTGTTAGTGTTAAGCAAAACTTGCTACTTCTGACAGAAAAGTTGTTATCACAGTCATAAAAAATGTTACTTCTACGAAAAAATTTGGTATCTTTGGTAGAAAACTTGCTAGTTCGAACAGAAAAAGTGTTATCACTGATGAAAAATATTATTTCTAAGAGAAATTTGTGTGTGTTCAGTAAAAGTATGTTAGTATTAAGGTAAAATGATGTTACTTTGATGAGAATGTTTGTTTAGT
This sequence comes from Artemia sinica, assembly GCA_027921565.1. Lineage (NCBI taxonomy): Eukaryota > Metazoa > Arthropoda > Branchiopoda > Anostraca > Artemiidae > Artemia > Artemia sinica. The sequence continues at coordinate 4,542,718 of CM051263.1, read as the reverse complement.
GTTACGCAAAACTTGCTACTTCTGACAGAAAAGTTGTTATCACAATCAAAAATGTTACTTCTAAGAAAAAATTCGGTATCTTTGACAGAAAACTCGCTAGTTCGAACAGAAAAAGTGTTATCATTGATGAAAAATATTATTTCTAAGAGAAATTTGTGTGTGTTCATTAAAAGTATGTTAGTATTAAGGTAAAATATCGTTACTTTGATGAGAAGGTTTGTTAGTGTTAAGCAAAACTTGCTACTTCTGACAGAAAAGTTGTTATCACAATAAAAAAATGTTACTTCTAAGAAACAATTTGGTATCTTTGGTAGAAAACTTGCTAGTTCGAACAGAAAAAGTGTTATCACTGATGAAAAATATTATTTCTAAGAGAAATTTGTGTGTGTTCATTAAAAGTATGTTAGTATTAAGGTAAAATGTCGTTACTTTGATGAGAAGGTTTGTTAGTGTTAAGCAAAACTTGCTACTTCTGACAGAAAAGTTGTTATCACAATAAAAAAATGTTACTTCTACGAAAAAATTTGGTATCTTTGGTGGAAAACTTGCTATTTCGAACAGAAAAAGTATTATCACTGACGAAAAATATTATTTCTAAGAGAACTTTGTGTGTTTTCAGTAAAAGTATTTTAGTATTAAGGTAAAATGTCGTTACTTTGATGAGAAGGTTTGTTAGTGTTAAGCAAAACTTGCTACTTCTGACAGAAAAGTTGTTATCACAGTCATAAAAAATGTTACTTCTACGAAAAAATTTGGTATCTTTGGTAGAAAACTTGCTAGTTCGAACAGAATAAGTGTTGTCACTGACGAAAAATATTATTTCTAAGAGAAATTTGTGTGTGTTCAGTAAAAGTATGTTGGTATTAAGGTAAAATTATGTTACTTTGATGAGAATGTTTGTTAGTGTGAAAGGAAAAAACCTGCGACTTCTGACAGAAAAGTTGTTATCACAATCAAAAAATGTTACTTCTAAAAAAAAATTTGGTATCTTTGGTAGAAAACTTGCTAGTTCGAACAGAAAAAGTGTTATCACTGACGAAAAATATTATTTCTAAGAGAACTTTGTGTGTGTTCAGTAAAAGTATGTTATTATTAAGGTTAAATGTCGTTACTTTGACGAGAATGTTTGTTAGTGTTAAGCAAAACTTGCTACTTCTGACAGAAAAGTTGTTATCACAATAAAAAAATGTTACTTCTAAGAAAAAATTTGATATCTTAGGTAGAAAACTTGCTAGTTCGAACAGAAAAAGTGTCATATTTGACGAAAAATATTATTTCTAAGAGAACTTTGTGTGTGTTCACTAAAAGTTTAATAAAAAAGCCTTTTGAAAGTATTGCTTGGTGATGGGATATTCAAAAAGCCATAAAGTATAAGTTGTGGGTGAAAAGGATGAGTACTTCAAGTTGAAAATTGGTTTAGGAGGGACATTACGTAAAGAACTTATTCTGAAATAATATAAGAAAGCCTTTTGAAAAGTACTGCTTGACGTTGGGGTATTCAAAAAGTCGTAAGGTAAAGTTGTGGTGAAAAGGATGAGTACATCAACTTGTAAAATAGGTTTAGGAGGAAATATTAAGAAAAGAACTTGTTCTGAAAAGATATAATAACGCCTTTTGAAATGTGGGGGGGCCTTCTATGTCTCAAGTGCACATAAAAAGTATTAAAAAATGGGGGGCCCTTTAGGGGTGCCGGGGGGCCTTTGGGGTCCAGGGGGCCTTTGGGGGTCTGGGGGGCCTTTGGGGGCTCGGGGGGCCCTTTGGGGGCTTTGGGGGCCCGGGGGGTTCCTTCGGGGTCGGGGTAGGAGGGTCGGGGTCCTTTGGGGTTGGGGGGCTGTTGGGGTAGGGGACCTCACAAGACTGTTCAAATGGAACTTGTGTATTATAACGACCAGAGTGTTTCACCCTCAAATCCTCTTCTAAGTCATCTTCTAAAATCATCTTCTAAAATGCCTCAAACTGTTTCGCTCAAATCATCTTCTAAAATACCTCAAAACGGTTTCGTTCAAATAATCTCTAAACGTAATTTCTGCGTGTTCCTTTTGTTTTGACATCCCTGCGCTGTCACATTTGAAATTCCTAGGAAAGCCTTTCCCGCGTTAATCTCTTCATCTCTAAGATCAAAATATCTCTTCCCCACCGTTAATGCGAATGTGCAAACTTCGCCCGGAGACAATTCTCCTGGGAGAACACCAACAAATCAATTGACCGGTAAAGCGCATGTGCAAACTTCGCCCGGAGACAACTCACCTGGACGAACGCCAACAAATCAATTTCTCGGAAATCCTCTCCCCTTCGATTACGCAATCAATTTCTCGGAAATCCATTTCCCCCAGGGAGTCTATGCCCATATATGGTGTGGGGTCAGAGTTAGACTAAATTGTAGATGGCAGCAGTGGTGTCGTCTAGGAGCTCATGATAGGTTCCTACTGGCTCCTCTAGAAAGGATTAAAGTTAAAACTAGAAAACCAGAATGGGTTTGGACCCAGAATTAAAAGTTGTAAAGAATAAAGCTAAGTTTTGGTTACGAATATGGGTGTCTTGCAGTCAGCCAAATCGAGGAGTTGTCTTCGGTCTGAAGCAAAGTACCAAGCGTGCTTATAAAAAACGTTTATGGCAGTCTAGGGTATCTGGTTTTGATTTTCCTGCGTCAAGAAAGGAGTGGTCTCATGTTCTGAATTCGGATAAGCTTAGTAGTGATTTTTCTGAAAGTCCTATAGCAGCTCATACTTGGGTGTCGTATTATAATGATATTTTCGGCAAGGTGAACCGGGAGGTTGAAAATCTTTTTAGTAACCTTCTTTCGTCGTGTTTGCCTAATCGTATGTCTCAGAGTAATGTATTACCAGTTTCTAGTGTTGATATTGGTCAAGCTATTAAGAACATGCAATCTAGCTCTGTTGACCAAGGCGGAATTTCTTCTTATCATCTAAAAGTAGTTTGTCCAACTTTGATAGATCACCTTCAGCTACTGTTTCAGATGTGTTTATCTACTTCTATGGTTCCCGACAGTTTTCTCTGTGGCACAGTCACCTCGGTTTTGAAGCGTGGAAAAACTTCGTCAGAGTGTAGTTCGTATCGACCAATTACTGTTTCGTGCATTCTTAGCAAAATTTTTGAATATATTCTTCTCCTTTCATTTCAGAAAATGTTAATTTTGGTGAAAACCAATTTGGCTTTCAAAAAAGGCTGGGATTTCAGCACGCCCATCGTGTTTTAGCTTCCCTCCTGTTGCAATCTGTTAATGATAAATCTCCTCTTCATATCTGTGCTCTTGATCTTTCGAAAGCTTTCGATAGTATAGTCCACTCACATGCACTCTATTCCCTGTTTTCCAACAATATTAACCTTTCTATTGTTGTTTTGTTACGGTACTGGTATTCTAACTCTTTTATTCGGGTAAAATGTAATGGAGTAGTTTCTGATTCAAAGGTGTTTCTTCGGCGTGGGGTCCCTCAAGGTGGTGTGCTTTCTCAACTGTTTTTTGAGTTACTATCCCTTTATCTTTGCCTTCGACTTTCATTTCTGATGGAATTGATGTCTCGTATCTTGCTTATGCGGACGATGATCTCCTTGTCAGTCGTTCTAGAGCTGGGCTCTCGCATTCTGTCAGCTGGATCTCAGACCAGTTCAGACGGATTGAGCTTATGTTGAACGTTGATAAGTGCGAATATACTTCATTTAATTCGAGTGCGAGTCTCCCTCTTAACTGTGGTTTTTTCTCGATTCCCTGTGTCTCTTCTTTTCGGTGGCTTGGTCTTCACATTACAAAAAATGTCAAAACACTTCGGGCTCTGACAGTTTCTAATGCAAAAACAAAAAATTATTCAGATAGGATATTCAAAAATTGTTGCAAATAGAGGGAGGTACAATAGAAAAGCGCTTGGGAAATTATATTCTTCATTTTGTGATCATTCTATTCTTTTTTTATCTGGTTTTCTTCCAATTCTGAAGCCTAAAGATTTGAATTCTATACGGACTTATTACTTTTAATTTTCTCGGTACCTTTTGTTCCTCCCTCCGTGGTTCCGGAACCGGCATCTAATATTGCGGTTCGGCCTCCCTGATTTACGGGAAAAAGAGACTGTGCTTGCGGGAAAGCTGTCGTTATCTGCAGGTCTTACTGCGCACCATAATTTACGTCGTTTTATGTAAATAATTGTTAAATGTGCGAGTTTTCTTTTTGTGGTTGTTTTTTCTTTTTCTTTTTTTTTCTTCTTTTTGTTCTTGATGTACTCCGCTTCTTTTTTATAGTGGGTAATAAATATATTATTATCATATAATAGGTCACACAGTAAATTACTAATACCGCATAAAACTTTAATAGTATAGCTAAGATAATAATGTGCTTTATTTGTTATATTTTATATCAGTTTAGCAATTCTAGCTAGAAGCACCGAAATGATAAATTTGAAATTATACTGCCAGTAATAAAAGGACGCTATTCTCGAAAAACTACCTGTGTTTTACTCAAAAGTGGAATCTCTATAAAATCAGTATGAATGATGAAATAAAAGTCATATCCCCTCACTCTATTCTGGAAGTCAGATAGAAAATTAACCTGGGAGGAAGGAGGAACAAGAAGGTGGAGGAGGATTTGTTAGATGTTTTCCAGAGAAAATGCCTACGGATTGTTGTGAGTATCTGTTTGACTGACCGTATTGCAAACAGTAAGCTGCACGAAAAATAAGGTTATATTCCACTTTCTAGGGCTACAATGAGAGAAAAGATGGTTAGGATACGTTTTGCGATGAAGAATGGCAGATTGACAGCGATCATCCTATTCTGCCATCCATGTAGGGTCGTCCCACATTGAAGTGAGAAAAAGGTCGTAAGAAAAAAAAAAAAAAAAAAAAAAAAAAAAACAATTGAAGTGAGAAAAGGTCGTAAGAAAAAAATTGAAGGAAATTTGAAGTTCTTGAGAGGGGGTAAAGAGGGAAATTTTGAATAGATTGGGATGAAGGAGGAGCGTGCACAGCTGTGATAGCAGCAGGCGCCTTTGTGTTGCAGTGAGTTGATAGTAGTTATAGATAGAACACATTTTAACAAGAAGTAAAGCCAAAGCAACGTATTTTACTAAAACAAGGTAATATGAAAAATAACCACTTAGAAAAAGCGGTAAATACTGTGGAGAACTTTAATAATTTGTGTGAATGACTACTAAATAGTAAGAAAAAACAATTTGTCTCATAGTTTTTTTTTTTTTTTTTTTTTTTTTTTTTTTTTTTTTTTTTTTTTTTTTTTTTTTTTTTTTTTTTTTTTTTTTTTTTTTTAATACCACCTCCTCTCCTCTCGGTGACATAATAATCTTTTTCACTTAATTTCAAACTTTAATGTCATCTACACTAATTTAAAAATGTCTTTTATTTTTTAAATTGGGTAGCCAAACATAATTGATGAAGACTTGGTATGCTACTATAAATATTTAGCTTGATCAATCTTTTTAATAAGGAGTATTAGCGTTCTTAATCATTTTCTGTATTTTTATCCTATATTTTCTTTTTTCACTTTTTCCTTTCTTCTTCTTTTTTCTGTTATTCATGAATAAATTCAACAAAATTACTAATTTCAACCAAGTACTATCACCAAAAAAAACGTCTCTTCTTCTATTTTCTCCTCCTTTATACCTCGTAAATTTAAAAAAAAAACTAAATTAATTCAATATAAAATTTACATGATGCTAACAATAAAACTCCCTTTTTCAAAACAAAAGACAAAATCAATTTACACCTTTTACTTTTACTGTACTACCTTTAACCAATTCAATGATAACTTCATATACGCCCAAAACCAACCAATACAACCCCCACAAATCTTTTAAATTTTCAACTAAAACTACCCTAAAAAAAAAAATAATAATTTCCCTTTTTACCTACTAAATATTAATTAAGGCAATCAAATACAACAGGTTACTCTCCGGGGCATACTACTACACAAATAAAAACATAACAATTTAAAACGCACGTCCCGCTTATAGGATGCTCCCTCTCCTTAGGAGAATCCTTTGCCGGTGGCTTCAATTACATTCCAAACTTTATATTACCCCTTCAAGCTTCCATCATCAAAAAAAATAAAATAATAATAATAACAAATAAATAAAATGAAAATAAAATAATAATACAAAAATTAAAAAATAAAAAATATATACAATTTGAACCATTCTTCCCTTATAAAAAACCTCAACAAGCGATAAATATATGCTTAAACAACACAATACTTATTTAGGAAGAAGGGTTCAAAAAATTTCTAACCATTTACCCTTAAACTTTAAACTTCCAAATAAAATTCATACTTTACTTGATTGCCATAAAAAAAAAAAAAAAAAAAAAAAAATCAACTATTTACCATACCCTCTATCCACTCCTCATCAATTCTTTCTTTCCATTTTCTGTTTTTTCTCAAAAGCTCTACTTTCCCCCTAACTACTCCTTTAAATCTTTCCAACTTAACTCTTTTTTTCTTTTTCTTCATCTTCCAAATATAGGTACATGCCCATATCACAATTCATAACATCCCTTTCTGCCTCTTTTCATCACCTTTCTTTCAAAATCTTACTTCAAAATTTTTTTCTTACTGTTCAAACTCACCATCTCTATATTCTCACCTCTAAAACATCAAAAATAAAGCTAAAAACTTCTTTGTAAAAAATACATTCTATAAATTCACGCTGTAAACCATCAACCACCATTTCATGGCACAGGTTGCACTCCTTTATTTCACCCTTAAGTTTCCGCTGTTTCCTTTAACTGATCTGGGACCTCTTCCACTAGCGTCAAAACTTGTTCCTCCACTACTTCGTCCAAGACCGGTAGTAGCCATTCTCTCTCCAAACATCCAGTTTCATCGTCCCTTTCGCGCATCTCAATAGCATTCCTTCAAAAAAGGAATTGGCATACATTCCTATAATTTACCACTCTTATTCCTCCTTTTACTTTTGGTACAAACAGCATTTTCATGCTCAACTTTTCAATTTTACCTCTCCACACAAACCTCCAAATAATCTTTTTTATTCTCTTCGCACTCCCTTCATCTAGTTCGAAAGCTGGCGTGAAATAGAACAGTAGTGGTAGACAATATGTGTTTACATATGTCATTCTGGAAAACAAAAAACACTCTTCAATATCATTTGCCGTCGCCAGCATCCCTTCAATTTTCTGTATTTTATTTTCCATAATTTACCCAACTTCATCTCGCGGGTCCATGTCATTCAAGTATTTTCGCCTTTTCTAGTTTCGCTATCCAAAGTTCCTGCATCATTTTTTCCATATTTTCTGATTCCAGTATTGGTAAAAGATTGCTTTTTCCCTTGTGGATTTTTACCCTAAAATTCCTCTCATACCAATCAAGTCCTTGTAGAACTGCCTTGACGCTTGATGGGGTAAAAGTTCCATCATCTATAAACCCCAGGGCCTTTAAGCATATCTCATTACGGCGAGTTAAACCGATTATACGGTCTTCTACGCACGTGAACAAGGGATTAATGTATATTTCAAAGAGGTGTGGCGAAGCCGGGTCGCCCTGTCTCAACGATATCTCCAAATCAATCCTCCTTGTAAGCGAGCCATTTACATTTATGACAGTGACTTGAGTATTGCACTAGGTGACTTGATTCTTGGTAATTGACCAGAAGCCTTCGTACTTCTTTTTTTATTTCTTCTTTATCATTTCCCTGGAAGGCACTAATATCCATTCGCCAGAAAGGTCGCTTCATGGGTAGCGAAATATATTCCATATCCTCTAGCTTTATATCTACCAGTAGTGCACAGTGGTCGGAGAAAGGCACGGCGATATTTTCTATATATTTTTATTCCATTCCATCTTTCCAACAATACACCCTGTCGATCCTCGTGCTGCTCCTTTTTTCTATTCGCGTGGAACCCCTCTCCATTCCCATCTCTTGCCACACATCTACCAGTCTCCATGTTTAAACCACTTCTTTTAATTCGGTGCTAATCTTCCTTTTAATATTTTTCCGGCTTGAACTCAAAATGTCTTTTTCTTCTGACACAGTTAAAGTCGCCCAATAGCAATAGCGGGCCAGTTCTTAAATATCGTGGAAGAGTGTTTTGTGTTACCAACTGTCTTTCTCTTGCTTTATTTGTGCCTGAAGGCAAATACACATTTACAAAAACCACTCCTTTCCACCAAATGCTGCTCACTTCACCATCCTCTTGAAAAACGCAGTGTTCCTCTAATATCCTTAAATCTTTCGTTCACTATGCATGCTGTGTCGGGTCGGAGTCCTCCAGCAATATAGTGGAATCCCTGTGTTTCAATATTTCTTATCTTTACTGTATCTGATTCTTGGAGACATAGCATATCAATTCTCTGCTTTACAATAAAATTTAAACCTAAACTCTGTCGTTGTTCCTGTTTTTTCTCGTTAACGTTCAGCGTCGTAAATCTAATTATTTTTGTCCGGGTTTCTTCTGCCTCTTTGGCAGCGCACTTCTTTCAGTCTTTTTTTTTTTTTGCTCGTTTTTTCACTTGTAGTTGACGATAAAGATAGGCTACTTAACGTTCGTTTTGGGTTGATTTTGCCTCTGGCTCCTTAAACCCTCTCAGACTACTCAGGGGGGTGATGCCCCTTACCTCTTTCACCCTACTTCAACTGTTTTCGAACTTTCTTCCTTAGGCTCTGTCATTTCCTTTTCTTTCACAATAGCTACTTCCCGCTCTTTTTACCGGGTTTCATTTTGTGCTTTCGAGTTTCCTGTGCGAGTCTTTTCCGTTCCTGGTGACCCTGTTGCCCCCAGTACCAGGCTCACCGCCTCCATGGGACTCAAACTTGCCAGCTATTCTTCTAGAGAGCTTGCAATTTTTTGTGGGCCTGTAAACCAGACATTAGAGTTTCTGCCGTTTTCCGAGTACTGATCTGTGAGCAGTACGCTTGGGTTTCTACTTCTTCTATTGTTTTTTTTCCTTGGGCATAATAGGGCTTCATGGTCCTCTTGATGACAAATGTAACACATTTTAGGCTGACCATCTTAGAAAACCTGCATTTTGTCTTCTGTCAAAATCTTTACGGACGGTGGGATCTCTACTTCCAAATACATCAGGGCTGTTCTCTTCACTTTAAAAACGGGCATAAACCCATCCCCTTGAAAATTTTTCCTCCTAACATGCACCACAAGCCTATAACCTTGCAGTGCGGTTTTTATATCACGGTCGGTTGCTTCTCCTGGAATTCATTTGAGATGGATCACATGTGGGCGTTTTCCATTTTTATCTACGAAAACTGGATACCTTTCAAAATAATTTTCAACTCCATTGCCTTTTGTATTTGATCCCATTCTTCTGCCAGTACAGGGCTTTGCATCGTTACTCACACTATACCAAACCTATTTGCATCATCTCCATTAATCACGTATACGTTTTGTGCATTCAGGCTAATCGAAATCAGGAATCAGTGGATATTCGAATGTGGTAGTTCCTTCAATATATTCTCTGGTATTGAACTAAAATCGAACATAGTCGTTTTCCTTGTCATTTCCTTTTTTTTTTTCTTTTTTTCCTACTCCTTTCTGTTTACAAACTACACCTCAAAAAAACCCCTTTTCCTCTCTCCAAAAAATCCTTTTCAATCAAACATAAACTCACTTACCCAAAAACAGCACCAACTTCCCTTTCACGCGCTCCAAAATAATCTCCTGGGAAAACCTTCTACCTTTAATTGTCCAAGCGCCTGCTACCGACAACGCACCGTCGTTCTGTAGGCAACACACTGCGGTATTGTTTCACCTTTATTCTTCTTCCGCCACTGCAATTTACCTTGATACCTGTATTCAACCGTGGAATAATATTTTTAAATAATCACTAGATACCTAATTTGGTCTATTTTTTCCGGAAGAAAAATGTCCTGTAATTACAAATCGGATATGACGATCACTGAAGAGGTAACTGCATTTTTCCCACCTTCACTCTGACTATGGAAAACACACAAACAAAGAGAAGCTTTTTTTCAAAACACAGCTTATTTTCTTGCCAGCGTTGCCAGCAATCCAAACCCCATTACCTAGACTGTGACCTACTATTCCTGTGACCCGTGACCAACTAACCTACTTTGGCCCTAAGAATCCTGGGGATTTTACTTTCTTGAGATAGAAAGGATCTGAATGATACGCAGAGAATAATTCACGGCGTTGACATACTATGTTGCGAGTCCTTCTTTCAATTCTACCATTACACGGCAACACGATACCACTCATTTAAAATGTACTCATATATATGCATAACATTCTTTCGCATGTAGTCTAGAAAACATGCAATAAATTCCCATAGGAAACAGTTACCACCACAACAGCTAATCAATTACCTTTACAACAATTGCAACTTTTGTTCTTTTTTTCTTCTTAATCATGAACATGATTTTTTCTGGAGATTGCAACACTGGTCACAAGGAGATCCCTTAGAGGTTCCATTGTTTAACAAATAGTATGAACTAAGAAGTTCTAAGACGTGAGGAGCATTTTGCTGCAATCCAACAAAAAGAGAGCTTTCAAGCCCTAAACGAAAGGTTTTGAATACCCCATATAAGAAAAGTGAGTGTAAATTATGAGGTGAACGCCGCATTAAGTTATCTATTGTCAGCTGATACTGATTTAAATGGTGCTTTTGAATTACCAAGTAATTACCAAGGCTTTTGAAGAATCAGCAACAGATGATGACCTTTTTCAGTAACAAAAGAGATAGTGCCACAGCTAAATGGCGTTTTCTGCCAATTTTTGCAAGGAAAAATTAATTTTTCCCAAAGAGAGTCAACAATGCCAGAAAATGTTAATTCTGAGATAGACAATCGATCTTCATTGGTATATAACCCTCAACTGGATGTTTGAATGCCCCTGCCCTATCTTGAATACCGAAGAAAATCATCATTTTGAATGGTTAACTTGTATCTCCTATTTATTTATAATTCATTTTTCTGCCATTGCTAGCAGATTACCGCAAGATAGATATAGGGGACTTATTGTATACTTTCTTGTATATAGTATTTAGGGGACAGTCCCTTTCTTGTTTACTCCTGCTCCCAATTCTTTTAGTAAGCAGAAACAAAAAAAACATGTTAGACAAAAAACACCTATTGAAAAAAAAATATGTCTTATACTTATTTTTGTTTTCACGAAAATAACCGAGTTTTAATGTTTGGCTTCACAAACATACTCTTTAATTTCAGAATAATTAATTTTTTAGAAAACAGATTAAAGGACTCTAATTTTGTGTGACAACGTTTTACATACCTTGTGGGAAAGTTTAAGAAAGGTAAGAAGTGAAATCTGTATGTAAATCATATTAACTTCTTTAGTTTTGTCACCTACATTAAATAAAGATATTTCTAAATTTTATCGCAGATGTTTAATAAAAATAAAAATGAGCAAAAATTAATATAAAAAAAAATAAAGGGTTTCTTGCGGAAGTAAAGAACTAAGCCGATAGATAAATAGAGAGATTTTTATTCACATGCGGTCAACAAATAATAATTAAACAATAACAGCACATTCATAATCATACCCCCCCCCCCCCGAAAGGCTTGTGGCTGACGCAAAATATATCTACAAAACTATCTCAAATAAATTGACTTGTGATATTTTCCAGTATATGTAGAATTCTAAAAACTAGTTTACTAGTTCTTTTTTTTACTAGTCATTAAAGTGCGTTTTACTGAAAACTGATTTGGCTTTAGTTTTTTTTTTATAGAATCATAATTCTATACTAAAAACTATCGGTATTATGGTTGTTGAAAATACTTATAAATACTCACTTATAAATGAGTCTTTTATTTTCTCTAGGCTATTCATGGGATTTTTGCTCCTAAGAGAACATCCTGTTTTTTTATGTCGTTTTTCAATAATATCTTTGGTATGATTATAAAATATATTATAATCTTATGAAATATCAATAAGATATCTTTGAATTCTACAGATATTGAAAAATATCACGAGTCAATTTGTTTGACTCAACATTTTTCCTTTTTAGCTTCAACTTCGCTCTTTACTTTTGTTAGAAAAACATTGTTTTAAATCAATCTAAGAAGTAGACGCAGCCCTGATTATGTGTCATGTTGTTTTTATCAATGCTCTGGAACGAGCCAAAGATTAATTTAGCTTCATTGATTGAAAGGAAGATGGATCTTTTGTTAGATCAATAGTCCATTTCTAGCCCAAACTGTCCCCTTGTTAAGCTTAGCTAATTAATTATTTAAGTAAGTTGACTGCTTGGGAAACGGTACTAATTTGATTAGGATACGTTACTTTGGGAACACCGACTTTACAAGGGGAAAGTTTGACGACTCCTGTTCGTAATTTTTATCCTTTTACGAAAAGAGCTTTTACGAAATAAAAGAGCTTTTACGAAAAGAGCTTTTACTAAAAGAGCTTTTACGAAATAAAAAGTTTACATCATACGAAATTAATAAGCTCTAAATCAATCTTGGCGGGAGTAATGCAGCTTGCGAATGCGACTAATATAAAAATAATAAAAGTTGCAAAATATTCCAGCCTTCACACATTTAAAAATAAACGTATGCATTCTGACACGTAATGATGTATGTGATAAATATAACCATAGAGGGGAAAACGCATAAGTAAGGCTTTTACGTTTTTTTTTTCGGTTTTGTCTCTCTATTAATTTAAAAAAAAAACTAGTTTTTCCGAGGGAAGTAAAGAGCAAAGATGAAATTTAAAACGGACAAAAATTTTCCTTCGCATCCTATCTAACATATATCAATAAAACTAATGCAAATAAATCAACTGGAGATATTTGCCTATTTTTGTAGGATTACAGAAAACTAGCGCTTTACTGAAAACACTAAAGCCAAGTGTAAAAACAAGAATATTGATTTAGGAGTCAAAACTAAATGCGTAGCCTCGCAACAACAAACTAACCTATAACGCTTTTCATAGTCTACAGGAGATGTGATATCAGTAACTTTCAGAATAAAATTAAAATTATCTTAAAAATTTAGACATAAAAATAATAAGTTTAAAGTCATTACACATCATATAAAATAATGGATTGATTTATCAAATAACATCTTGGTCTCACCTAGTATTACTCTAAATGAAGAACATATCAACCGTAATATGAAATCTGAAAATCCTAGTTATTTCTCTCTGTAAAAACGAAGGATTTTAAGTTGTAACACAAAATTCTAAAGCGAGTTTGTAGTCCTAATACTAACAAGATTCCTTCGCTTCGAACTTGTCTAAAAAATAATCATGAAATGTCCTTTTCAGATCCAAAACGACAGTCAATCATTGAACTGAGCTTATTGTGCAGAAGTGATGCCACATTAAACGTAAAAAATGAATGTAACAACAGTCTAAGAATGCTTTAATTTTATACTATTAAAAGTGTCCTTAAAAGGTTAACTCCTATATTGTTTTGCGTTTTCAGTAAAGCGCTAGTTTTCTGTAATCCTTCAAACACAGGGAAATATCACCAGTTGATTTATTTGCATTAGTTTTATTGATATATGTTAGATAGGTTGTGAAGGAATAATTTTTGTTCGTTTTAAGTTTCATCTTCACTCTTTACTTCCCTCGGAAAAAACATTGTTTTTTAAAATTAATTTTTGTTCGTTTTTGATTAAAATTTAATGTAGAAACAGCGCTGCCATGATCTTTTTATTTATACGGAGTAATGTGTGTTCGTATTAAGTTTTAATGTCACTCTTTAGTTTCAGTTGAAAACTTATTTTTAATATAATTTCTAATTATCATCGATCTAGGACAGACACCTAGAAAATACTGCAAACAACCTTGACAGCTACGAAAAACTTTCAGTCTATAGCATAAAGTTCATTATCCATACTTCGCAAAACAATAAATGTTTTTCAGGAACGTTTGTTTTTTGATTAGCAAAAAGCTTTTTTTACTCGGCCGACTTTGCCTGAAAAAGCCATAATGAAGACAGGGCTTTATAAATCGCCTACTGACTAGCAGAAACTAGAAGGCTACCGTAACAAAGAGAGCTGTTTAAGGGCCCATTTAAAAGCTTATATTTATACCTGATCGCTTTTTATAAACTAGACTTGATAGCACATCCCCATAAAGTGCGCTTTCTGTTGTTTCCCACATTTTTGTAAATGAAAAAAGTGCCTTTTCCAATGAAATGACCAAAAATAGTGTTTTCAAAACCTAGGCAGGAGCAAAAACTAAGGGGGCAAGAACGTCCCTTCCTCTCAATTACCGCCGTTAGAACTAGCACAGAGGGTCCATTGTAGAGTGAAGTTTGAAGGTTCAATTCAAAACTGTTGATCATTAAAACTTAATTTTTGGTAGATTTTCAGTTGAAAAGTTTTAGTTTTAGTTAAGTTTTTTTGGTAATAATTTTTTACTTTTAAGATGATTAGGCGATTAATGAAACGTACTAAGAGGGTCTTGAGGGGGAGTATATGTGAGGGGTTTTATAAACCTCCAATTAAGGGGCTTTGGACCATAATTATTGCAATGGTACCATTCTAGGTTGCAGCTACCGCTGCAACCATGATTTTTACTCGTTTTTGTTGCTTGTTCAGAAACTAGTTAAACATTAAAATCTGTGAAATCTAATAGATGGTAGAGTTTTTAAAAACCTAGTAAATATAAGCAATAGCTTATAATTGAGCCATTAAGCATCTATATACGACGGTGTGGTAGCCTGCTAATGTTTCAGTAGCTTACTGATGAGCAGTCGTCGATTTATGAAACTTACTGAGGAGGCTGGGAGGGGAGTGTACGGGAGGGGTTCTTGTTAACCTCCAGTTAAGGGTTCTGGAACATAACCATTGCAATGATACCTGTTTTGTACTTCAGAGCTTTTCCACTTAAGAAGTGGCACCACAAGTTTTGTTTTCAGTGCTATATCGCACTTACGAATGTAAAATTGATATAAAAAAAAAAAAAAAAAAAGCACGTATATAAGAGCAATATCTTTCAAATGAGTCATTAAACGTCACTTTTATAAGTTCCGCTAGCCCAATAACCCCAGCTTTTCCACTTGAGACACGACACCAAAAGTGCCGTTTTTAGTGCCATTTGGAACTTGATGATGGTGGAATTTATATGAAAGACGTAGATATGTGCGATATCTTTTATATAAGCTATAAGTAGTATCCTTCAGCTGCTCTCAAGCACGCCCATTGCAGAAGGTTCAAGCACGCCCCGGATTCCTGTGACATGCCCTCCCTTTTCCCAAAGAATTCCTGTGAAATGCCCTCTAATGTCACGTGACACACCCTCGCACCTGTACAATGCGGTCAGCTGTTTCTACCGGAGCGCTCTGCCGTCACGGCAATGATAGGGAACATAGCATTGGATTTCAAGCGCATGTTTCGTCACGCGACACACCCCTTTGTATTTCTGCGACACACCACTGTGTATTTTAAGCGCATGCCCTCCGCGGATTCCTGTGACATGCCCTCCCTTTACCCATAGAATTCCTGTGACATGCCCTCTGACGTCACGTGACACACCCTCGCACCTGTACAATTCGGTAAGCTGTTTCTACTGGAGTGCTCTGCCGTCACGGCACAAATAGGGAAAATAGCATTGAATTTTAAGAACATGTTTCATCACGCAACACACCCTCCCCCCTGTATTTCTGTGACATGCCCTATTTCTAGCTAAGATTCCCAGGTGTTACAATTACTTGGAATGTGGTCGGGATTATACACAAGTTCAATTAACAAGGGGGCTCTTAACCCCTCGCACCTGTACAAAGCAGTCACCTGTTCTATTAAAGGGAACACACTTGGCAAGACTCCATGACACACCCCTCTGGACTCCAATGACGTCACACGACTTAACCCGTTTCAAACGCTCAGGTCTAATATGCTTGACGCAATTTTACGTAACCCTATCTCAGGAACCCATGGGGGGGGGTCCCTTTCCACATGAGAGCACAAGCATCGATAGTCTTATTGATTTTTGCATTAGTAAGCGCACCTGACAGTCTTCCGCACTAATACAATCTAGACACGCAAATGTTACCTAGTTTTGCTCTTAGATTTCTCATTATGTGAATAACTATCTATTGAAGAATTGTTCTATATTAATGACGCTAAAAAGACCCCAGCTTTTGTACCTACAAAATTAATTGATACAAGTGTTTATAAAACAATGAAAGCACAGAAAAGGCAGTTAAAAACACAACAAAACATGAAAAAAAACTTATATAGACTACAATATATGCAAAAGACTCATATATTATAGAAAGGTGATGGGATCCAAGGAATTAGTTCCAGAGGAGGGAAGTTTGATATTAGATGCAATTTTTTGGCATTTTTGAGGGATTTCTGAGAGTCATTAACGAAATTACAGCGTTTTTGAATAATTGTTAGATTACAATTTCCCTTTACCGAAAAATGCATTTAACGCCTACCACCTTAACTTTAAGCTCTAGTGTATACTAGTCATTGGCAATGCATACCACAACGACATTACTTTACTGCCCCCCCTGACATCCACACACATCATCCCCAAGACATCTTTCAGGCATTTCCTATTGAAAACTATGCCTTTAAATCCCGTGATTCAAGTTTTTGCAAGCCCAAGCCTATCATGACGTTCCACAAAACACTCCACACCACCATGACATTTCACCCATGTAACCCCGGTCCCTTAACCCTGGGTGAGCTGATATTACTTGTAATTTTAAATCGTTTTAAGAGTTATCTTTGAAGTATTTTTTATGAAATTCACCCTTTCTTTGATTAATTGTTAGATTTTCACCCTCCTCTATGGAAAAAAAATCTTTAACGCCTCCACCTTAACTTTCAAGCTGTAGTTCACCCCACAATGACATTAATTGACTGCCCCCCCCCCCCCCCCCCCCTATCGTTGACAACACATCACCACCTCCAAGACGATTCTTCAAGACATTTCTTGTTAAAAAATTATGCGTTAATTGGATGATTCAAATTTTTGCAAACCCAACTTATTCCCATCCTCTGCCTCTCTATTACTGCTCCCCCTGGCACATTATGACACCCTATCCTCATACCTAACTTATTTTCAGATATTTTTCTGGTAAAAATCACGCATTAAAATCCATTAGTTCATGTTTTCACAACCCAACCCCACGTAATACACCATCTCAATTCCCATCCTGTCCCACACTACAACTGGTCCTCTGGCACTCTCCAACACCCCCACCTTCATTCCTAAGACACTTTCCAGATATTTATCTGTTAAAATCACACATTAAATCCATTGGTTCATGTTTTCTCAACCCAAGCCAATCATGATGCGCCACAAAGCACTCCACACCTTCACAGCTTTACGCACCGGCCCCCTCCGTCATCCCCTTGGCACCATCCCTCCTAGGGCATTTCCAGCCTTTTCACTCCGGAAATAAACTCATGAATCTCATTCAACAGTATATTTTTTGAACAGAGAGAAGTCACCTGCTCTTTGCTACCGTGTGATACTCTAACCAATTTGCGCCACAGAACCACACTATCACCGTTCTGTGACCCCCCTCTGCCATCATTCCCATCTTCCCAAAACACTTCAGACATGTCACCTTAAAAGTTATACTTCAACCCATTCATTTGGGTTTTCGCAAGCAATTCACGCCACAGAACCACACTATCACCGCTCTGTGAACCCTTCTGCCATCATCCCCATCTTTTCAAAAAAGTTTTCAGACATTTAATGTTCAAAGTTTTACTTCAACCCATTTATTCGAGTTATCGCAAGCAATCTACGCCACAGTACCACACTATAACTACTCTCTAACACCCCTGCGACACCCGTCATCATCATTGTAAGCGTGTTCTAACGTTTGAAACACACACACAAAAAACACACACACGCAAAAAAAAAAAACACATACACACACACATAAAAACACCCACACACACAAACACACATACACACACAAACACACAAAAAAAAACGCACAAACACACACACACACAAAAAAACACGTACACACAAACACACACTCACAAAGACACACACACACAAACACACACACACACAAAAACACACCGAAAAACACAAACACACACAAAAAAAACACACACAAACACACACACACACACACATACACACAAAAACACACACACAAAACACTCACACAAACACACACACACAAAAACACACATACAAAAACACAGACACACACACACACACAAACACATATACACAAAGACACACACATAAACACACACACACAAAAAACGCACACATAAAAAAACACAGACACACACACACAAACACATATACACAAAGACACACACATAAACACACACACACATGCACACACAAAAATACACACAAACACATATACACAATGACACACACATAAACACACACACACATGCACACACAAAAATACAAACACACACAAAAAAACACACACACGCATACAAAGACAGGCACTGGGACAAGCAACCACCTGTCCAGACACACGGGATTATTTTGACAAAAAACACAGACAAACAAATACATTTATACATATAAACCGACAAAGACAGGTACTGGGACACGCAACCACCTTCCCAGACACACAAGCAAAAAAGAGTGAGAAACACATAAAAATACATAGATTCAGAAATATAAACCGACAAAAACATGCAATGGGACTTGCAAAAACCCGCCCAGACAAACAGGAAGGAGAGTGAGAAACACATGCAAATACATAGATTTAGACATACAAACCGACAAAGACAAACACTGGGACTTGCAAACACCCACTCAGACACACAGGCAAAGAGAGTGAGAAACACATACAAATACATATATTCAGACATACAAAGCGACAAAGACAGGCAATGGGACATGCAAACACCTGCCAAGACACATATGCAAAGAGAGTGAGAGGGATAAAAACACATCCAAATACAAAGATTCAGACATAAAAACATACAAACACAAGCACTGGGACATGCAAACACCAACCCAGAGACACAGATAAAGAGAGTCATGGACAAAAAACGCATACAAACACTTGGATTCAGACATACAATCAGACAAAGACAAGCACTGGGAGAAGCAAACACCTAACCAGAGACATTGGCAAAGAGAGTGAGAGAAACAAAATCACTTACAAATACATTGATTCAAACATACAAACCGACAAAGACAGGCAGTGGACCAAGAAAACACCCGCCCAGACATACATGCAAAGAGAGTAAGAGAGACAAAAACACATGCAAATATATAGATTCAGATATACAAACCGACAAAGTTAGGCACTGTGACATGCAAACACCTGTCCAGATACACAGGCAAAGAGATTGAAAGAAGCATACAAACCTACAAAGACATGCAGTGGGACATTATAACACCCTCCAAGACACACGGGCAAAGTGAGTGAGAGAGACAAATAACACATACAAATATATAGATTCAGACATACAAACCGACAAAGACAGGCACTGAGACAAGTAAACACCTACCCAGATACACAGACAAAGAGATTGAAAGAGACAAAACACATTCAAATATATAGATTCAGACATACAAACTGACACAGACAAACACTGGGACATGCAAACACCTGCCCAGACACACAGATAAAGAGAGTGAGAGACAAAACACATATAAAAACTTAGATTCAGACATATAAACAGACAAAGACAGGCACTGCGAGAAGCAAGCTCCCGCCCAGACATATAGGCAAAGAGAGTGAGAGAAATAAAAACACATTCAAATACATATATTCAGACATACAAACCGACAAAGACATGCAGTAGAACAAGCTAACACTCGCCCCAGACACACTTGCAAAGAGAGTGAGAAAGAAAAAAACACATACAAATACATAGATTCAAACATACAAACTGGCAAAGCCAGGCACTTGGACAAGCAAATAGCCACGCAGACACAAAGGCAAAGAGAGTGAGAGAGACACATACAAATATATAGATTCAGACGTACAAACCGGCAAAGACAGGCAGTGGACAAGCATACACCCGCCCTTTCACACAGGCAAAGAGAGTGAGAGAGACAAAAACATATATAAATATATAGATTCAGACATACAAACCGACAAAGATAGCCACTGGAACAAGCGAACACCCGCCTAGACACACAGGCAAAGAGAGTGATAGAGACAAAAACACTTTCAAAGACTTAGATTTAGACATACAAACCGACAAAGACAGGCTCTGGGGAGAAGCAAACACCCGCCCAGACACAAGGCAAAGAGAGTGAGAGAAACAAAAACACATAAATATATAAATTCAGACATATAAACCGACAAAGACATGCACTGGGACCAGCAAACACCCGCCCAGACACGCAGGCAGTGAAAAGGTGTTGCGATCTATAAAAAAAGAAGTTTTTTCTCACTCTCTTTGCCTGAGTGTTTGGGCGGGTGTTTGCTTTTCCCAGTGACTGTCTTTGTTGGTTTGTATGTCCGAATCTATATATTTATGTGTTTTTGTTTCTCTCACTTTCTTTGCCTATGTGTCTGGGCGGGTGTCTGCATCTCCCAGTGCCTGTCTTTGTCGGTTTGTATGTCTGAATCTAAGTGTTTGTATGTGTTTTGTCTCTCTCACTCTCTTTGCCTGTGTGTCTGGCTGGGTGTGTGTTTTCTTTCAGTGGCTGTTCTTGTCGGTTTGTATGGTTGAATCTATATATTTATTTGTGTTTTTGTCTCTTTCACTCTCTTTGCCTATGGGTCTGGGCGGGTGTTTACTTGTCCCGATGCCTGTCTGTGCCGTTTGTAAGTCTGAATCCGTATATTTTTATGTGTCTCACTCTCTTTGCCTGTGTGTCTGGGCGGGTGTTTCCTTGTCCCAGTGCCTGTCTTTGTCGGTTTGCATGTCTGAATCTATATATTTGTATGTGTTTTTTGTCTCTCTCACTCTCTTTGCATGTGTGTCTGGGGCGGATGTTTGCTTGTTCCACTGCCTGTCTTTGTCGGTTTGTATGTCTGAATCTATGTATTTGTATGTGTTCTGTTTCTCTCACTCGCTTTGCCTATGCGTCTGGGCGGGTGTTTTCTTCTCCCAGTGCCTATGTTTGTCTGTTTGTATGTCTGAATCTAAGTGTTTGTATGTGTTTTTGTCTCTCTGTGTTTTTGTCTCTCTTTCTCTTTATCTGTGTGTCTGGGTTGGTGTTTGCATGTCCCAGTGACTGCCTTTGTATGTTTGTATGTCTGAATCTATGTATCTGTATGTATTTTTGTCTCTCTCGCTCTCTTTGCCTATGTGTCTGGGCAGGTGTTTGCCTGTCCCAGTTTTTTTTTGTTCGGGATTGTATGTCTGAATCTGTATATTTGTATGTGTTTTGTCTCTCACTCTCTTTGCCTGTGTGTCTGGGCGGGTGTTTGCTTGTCTCAGTGCCTCTCTTTGTCCGTTTGTATGTCTGAATCTATATATTATTGTGTGTTTTTTGTCTCTCACTCTCTTTGCTTGTGTTTCTTGCCGGATATTTGCATGTCCCACTGCTTGTCTTTGTAGGTTTGTATGTCTCTCTCACTCTCTTTGCTTGTGTATCTGGGTAGGTGTTTGCATGTCCCAGTGTCTATTTTTGTCAGTTTGTATGTCTGAATCTATATTTTTGTATTTGTTTTTGTCTCTTTTACTCTCTTTACATGTATGTCTGGGCGGATGTTTGCTTGTTCCACTGCCTTTCTATGTCGGTTTGTATGTTTGAATCTATGTATTTTTTTGTATTTTTGTTTCGCTAATTCTCTTTGCCTATGTCTCTCGGCGGGTGT
The DNA here is from genome assembly GCA_027921565.1 of Artemia sinica. Classification (NCBI taxonomy): domain Eukaryota; kingdom Metazoa; phylum Arthropoda; class Branchiopoda; order Anostraca; family Artemiidae; genus Artemia; species Artemia sinica. The sequence goes on along the minus strand of CM051263.1, from coordinate 4,521,067 downwards.
TTGCTTCTCCCACTGCCTGTCTTTGTCTGTTTGTATGTCTGAGTCCAAGTGTTTGTATGCGTTTTTTGTCTCTCACTCTCTTTATCTGTGTGTCTGGGTTGGTGTTTGCATGTCCCAGTGCCTGTCTTTGTATGTTTGTATGTCTGAATCTATGTATATGTAAGTGTTTCTGTCCCTCTCATTGTCTTTGCATATGTGTCTGGGCAGGTTTTTGCATGTCCCATTGCCTCTCTTTGTTGGTTTGTATATCTGACTATATGTGTCTGTATGCATTTTTTTTTCTCACACTCTCTCTTCCTGTGTGTCTGGGCGGTTGTTTGTTTTTGCCACTGCCTGTCTTTGTCGGTTTGTATGTCTGAATCTATTTATTTGTATGTGTTTCTCACTCTCTTTGCCTGTGTGTCTGGGCGGGTGTTTGCAAGTCCCATTGCATGTCTTTGTCGGTTCTTATGTCTGAATATATGTATTTGTATGTGTCGCTCACTCTTTTTTGCTTGTGTGTCTGGGCAGGTGGTTGCTTGTCCCAGTGCCCGTCTTTGTCGGTTTGTATTTTGTATGTATAAATGTATTTGTTTGTATGTGTTTTTTTTTCAATATAATCCTGTGTGTCTGGACAGGTAGTTGCTTGTCCCAGTGTCTGTCTTTGTCATAAAGGAAGAAAAAAGCGATAAAAATGGGGTTTTAAGGGCCAAATGAAAATACTGAAAAAACACAACAAAGCGAATATTTCGAGAGGACAAACGCCTCTCTTCTTCAGCGCGAAACGAAATAATGTATCCAGGGAAAGTGCCGAAGAAAATACAACTAAAAACAAACGTGGAAAGTCAATGTGGAAAGAACTAAAAAACCAAAGAAAAAACCAAAAACTTAAAAGATGAATAAAATTCAATAAAAGCCAAAAATTATAAGAATTAAAACGAAATACCTAACAACTATAAAAAGCGAGTTATTCGCCAATATCCGCGATTTTTCATTTGATTTTAGATTTTAATTATTGCATTTCTTGCAGACACCCTTTGAGACCTAAGGGGTTGTTCACCTGTTTGATTATATGACTGGGAAAGTGGTTCAAGGTTTATTTCAGGGATTACTAAAGTATCGGCTTCTCTTTTGAGAAAACCGAAATATGACTCGTTTATTCTTAAATCACCGGAATCTCTGTTTAAAGCTAGACCTAAATGTTGGTATTTATAAACTTCAACAGCTTCTCTGTAGTGCTGGACAATACTTTTGTCATGCGAAATTAGGCTAGCTTGATTAAACAAAATAGTAGGGTGTGGGTTTTCAAAGAGGCACTCTGCAACGGCAATTTTCTGTTGAGTCAAAATTTCTGGTTTTTTTCTGCTTTTTAAGTGTATTATTATTTGAAATAGAGTGCTGAGTTAATCTATCCGTGAGTTGCTGATCAGTTTTTCCGATATACCAAAGACCACACGAACAAGCAATTTTGTAGACACCGGAGTTTTCACCTATCGGGATAGGGTCTTTACCTTGATAAATTTGGGACCTGATAGTTTTTCTGGGTCTATAGCAAGTGTAAATGTTATTTTTTCTTAGATTTTTTGAAATGTGGTCTGAAGCCCCTTAACGTATGGGAGACCAAGATAAACTGAATTTTCTCTTTGACTTGTGTTTTCTGTGTAGCTATCTGATAATCTTTTAATGCGTTTTGCAATTACAGAATTTTTTAAACTATTTGGATAACCATTCCCAAAATAAAATATCGCTAAGGTGGTTTGGAAAAAAAACTCTAATAATCCACCTTTTGTCCCAGAAGTGTATCCTGGTCCTGCTGTGATAAATCTCATCTCCACGCCCCTTACAACAGAGCAAAATCAGGTTCTGTCGAAAGGATTGAAATTTTCGATAGCCCCTTCAAAAATACCTTATAGTGAAATTATCGTGAACACAGAGGGGGCCTTTCATGACTCTCTTGCGGAGATTGGAGAGATTGCTGAGGTTAGAGCACATTTTGTTGAAACCTTGTTGGATTCGCCTTCTGTTAATAATCCAAATTAAAAAAATTTTAGTAAAAATTAACACTTGGTCTTACCCGCACTACATAAAGATCATTCCAGGATTATTACGAAAGCCGATAAAGGCAATGCTGTGTTGTATTAGATTTAGATGATTACGACAAAAAAGTCAGAGAAATTTTAAATGATTCTAACACATATGAACAATTAGCTACCGATCCGACAGAAAAATTTGTCCAGGAAGTCCGGAAAGAGCTTTCTCATCTAAAAGGAAAAGGTGAAATCACAGATCAATTGTACAAAAGGTTTCACCCACGCGGCTGCACGTCCTCTCGCTTTTATGGTCTTCCTAAAGTTCATAAGCCCAGTAATCCACTTCGACCCATTGTTTGTTCTTTTAATTCTCGTACAGAAAAAATAGGGAAATTCTTGTCAGTTGTATTTCGCCCACTAATTCAGGCTCAAAAATCCTATATTAAACATTCCACTGAGTTCGTTTCCAAGGTAAAGCAAGTTTCGGTTAAACCAAATACAAGAATTGGCAGTTTTGATGCAGATTCAATGTATACCAATTGTGATCCTCAAAAGGCCGAACTGATTTTGGAGCATAAACTTAATTTTAACCCATCTATATCAGAAAAATTTACTCTTTTGTATCAGACACGGCTTTCAGTTACAGCCCTTTGTAACAGAACTTCTTTTTACTTCCATTATAGAGGCATTTTTATAGACAGAAATATGGGCTTTCCATGGGTGCCCCCCTTTCTCCAATACAAGCTGATAACTTCATGGAAGACCTTGAAGAAAGGGCTATTTTGCAAAGTTTTTGTAAACCTGAATTTTAGGTTCGTTTTAACGATGATATTTTTCATTTGTGGGAACATGGTGGCGAGTCTCTGGGTTCTTTTCTTCACTTGCTCAACTCCTTGGATCCAAAACTTAAATTTACTCAGGAATCAGAGGTAGAGAGGCGTCTTCCTTTCTAGATGTTCTGGTGCACCGAAATGATACATGTTTCGAGTTTGGTGTCTATAGAAAACCCACACATAACGACCGTTACTTAAATTATTCCTTTGATCATTCTCCTGCTGTGAAAAGAGGAGTTGTAACTTCTCTAGTTGATAAAGCTTTGAAAGTGTGTTCAACACGCTTCTTGGATTTAGAGCTCAACCATCTTAGAGATATTTTATTTGGGAATGGTTATCCAATTAGTTTAATAAATTATGTAATTGCAAAACGCATTAAAAGACTATCAGATAGCTACACAGAAAACACAAATCAAAGGAAAATTCAGTTTATATTGGTCTCCCATACGTTAAAGGGTTTCAGATCACATTTCAAAAAATCTAAGAAAGAATAACATTTACACTTACTATAGACCCAGAAAAACTATCAGGTCCCAATTTTGTTCTTGTGTGTGTTTGTTTTCGTCTGTGTATTTGTGTGTTTTTGTGTGTGTGTGTGTGTGTTTTTTTGAGTTGTGTGTCTTTTGTGTGTGTGTGTGTTTTTTTTGTGTGTGTATGTGTGTATTTTTGTGTGTGTGTCTTTATGTTATTGTGTGTGTGTTTGTTTGTGTGTGTGTGTGTTTGTTTGTGAGTGTGTGTGTTTTTTTGTGTGTATGTGTGTGTTTTTGGTGTGTGTGTTTTTGTGTGTATGTGTCTGTGTTTTTGTGTGTGTCTGTGTTTTTTTTGTGTGGGGGGGGGCTTGTGTGTGTGGGTTTCTGTGTATGTTTGTGGGTTTGTGTGTGTATGTTTGTTTTTTTTTGCGTGTGTGTGTTTTTTTTACTTGTGTTTGTTTTTGTGTGTGTTTGTGTGTGTTTTGTTTGTGTGTGTGTTTTTGTGTGTGTGTTTTTTTTTTGTGTTTTTCTGTGTGTGTTTGTGTTTTTGTGTGTGTGCGTGTGTGTGTGTGTGTGTGTTTCAACCGTTAGAAGACGCTTACAATGACGATGACGGATGTCGCAGGGGTGCTAGAGAGTAGTTATAGTGCGGTATTGTGGGCGTGAATTGCTTGCGAAAACTCGAATGAATCGGTTGAAGTAAAACTTTTAAAATGAAATGCCTGAAAAGTGTTTTGGGAAGATGGGGATGGTGGGTGAGGGGGTCACAGAGCGATGATAGTGTGGTTCTGTGGCGGGAATTGCTTACAAAAACTAATGAATGAGTTGAAGTAAAACTTTTATGTGGAATTTCTGAAAAGTGTTTTGGGAAAGTGGGGATGATGACAGAGGGGGTCACAGAGTGGTGACAGCGGGGTTCTGTGGCACGCATTGATTGGAGTATCACACGCTAGCAAAAACAGGTGACTTCTCTCTGTTAAAAAATATATTGTTTGATTAGATTCATGAGGCTATTTTCGGAGTTTAAACGGTTGAAAATGTCCTAGGGGCGGGGGATGGTGCCACGGGGATGACAGATGGGGCAGATGCGTAAAGCTGTGATGGTGTGGAGTGCTTCATGGGGCATCATGATTGGCTTGGGTTGAGAAAACATGAACTAATTGATTTAATGTGTGATTTTTAACAGGAAAATATCTGGAAAGTGTCTTAGGAATGAAGGTGGGGGTGTTAGAGAGTGCCAGTGGACCAGTAATAGTGTGGCACAGGACGGGAATTGAGATGGTGTATTTACGTGGGGTTGGGTTGTGAAAACATGAACCAATGGATTTAATATGTGATTTTTAGCAGGAAAATATCCGAAAATATGTTAGGTATGAGGATGGGGTGTCATAATGTGCCAGGGAGGGAGTAAGAGTAAGGCAGAGGATGGGAATAAGTTTGGTTTGCAAAAACTTGAATCACCCATTGACGCCTATTTTTTAACAAGATATATCTTGAAGAATCGTCTTGGAGGTGATTATGTGTTGTCAAGGGGGGGGGGGGCAGTCAAGTAATGTCATTGTGTTGTGAACTACAGCTTAAAAGCTAAGGTGGTGGCGTTAAAGAAATTTTTTTCCATAGAGGAGGGAAAGGCCGTACCCAGAACTATTTTTGAGGGGGTTTACTCAAAGATTTTGTTTTTTGGAGGGGGGGGGTATACAAAAAAACTAAAAAAACGCATACTAAATTTGTTTATATTCATTTTCGTTAAGTTTTTACGAGTCAAAAAACATTTCGGAAGGGGTTCAAACCCCCTAACCCCCCCCCCCTCCCCTTTCGGTACGGCCTTGGAGGAGGGTGAATATCTAACAATTACTCAAAGAAAGTTTGTATTTCATTAAAACTCCTTCAAAGATACCTCTTAAAACGCTTTAAATTTACCAGTAATATCAGCTCGTCCAGGGGTGGGGGGGGGGGGTCGGGTTAGACTGGTGTCACATGGGTGAAATGTCTTGGTGGTGTGAAGTATTTTGTGGAACGCCACTTGGTGTCATGTCTTGGTGGTGTGAAGTATTTTGTGGAACGCCATGATAGGCTTGGGCCTTCAAAAACCTGAATCACGGCATTTAAATGCCTAATTTTGAATAGGAAATGCCTGAAAGATGTCTTGGGAAAGATGTGTGGATGTCAGGGGGGGGGGGGCAATCAAGTAATGTCGATGTGGTATGCATTGCCAAAGACTAGTATACACTAGAGCTTAAAGTTAAGATGGTAGACGTTAAATGCATTTTTCGGTAGAGGGGGATTGAAATCTAACAATTATTCAAAACGCTGTATTTTCGTTAATGCCTCTCAGAAATCCCTCAAAAATGCCAAAAAAACTGCATCTAATATCAAACTTCCCTCCTCTGGAGCTAGTTCCTTGGATCCCACCACCTTTCTATAATATATGAATCTTTGCATATGTTTTAGTCTATATAAGCTTTTTTTCATGTTTTGTTGTGTTTTTAACTGTTTTTTCTGTGATTTCATTGTTTTATAACGCTTTTATCAATAAATTTTGTAGGTACAAAAGCCGGGGTCTTTTTAGCGTTATTAATATAGAACAATTCTCCAATAGATAGTTATTCACATTATGAGAAATCTAAGAGCAAAACTAGGTAACATCTGCGTGTCTAGATTGCATTAGTGCGGAAGACTATCAGGTGCATTTAATAATGCAAGAATCATTAAGACTTTGGATCTTGTGCTCTCATGTGGAAAGGGTTGGAAATGATTTAATCGATTGGAAAATGGGGATTGTTATTGCATGGTAATGGCTGTCATGTAGAAATTATTTCTTGGAACGGAATATTTGAAAGGGTTTCATGGACGAGTTGATTAAGGTGCAGTTCTAATGGAAGAAAACTGACCTTTCGAGTCCTGGAGGGGTCAAGAACTATAGAAAAAAAAGACAACTAAAGTATGAAAGAAAGAAAAATGTATTGAGTGTTTCAGACGAAAAATAAAATGCCATTAAGTTAAAACGGAGGAAAAAATTGCATTGAGGGTTTCAGGCGAAAATGTCTAAAGGTGTATTATCCAGCATTGTTGGTTGCGCAATCATTACGTGACCTTACGTAAAGTGTGTGCCGCCATTAGGTTAAAGAAAGAACAAAAAAACGTTGTACGTTTCGGGCGAAAAATGAAATGTCAAAAAAAAAGTATTACGTGACAGTGTTGCACAATCATTACGTAAAGTGCGTGCTCTTGTTAAGTTACAAGCGAGGATCCCCCCATGGGTTCCTGAGATATGGTTACGTAAAATTGCGTCAAGCATATTAGACTTGAGCGTTTGAAACGGGTTAAGTCGTGTGACGTCATTGGAGTCCAGAGGGGTGTGTCATAGTCTTGCCAAGTGGGTTCCCTTTAATAGAACTGGTGACTGCGTTTTACAGATGTGAGGGATTAAGAGCCCCCCCCCCCCTTGTTAATTGAACTTGTGTATTATCCTGACCACATTCCAAGTAACTGTAACCCCCACCTGGGGATCTTACCTAGAAACAGGGCATGTCACAGAAATACAGGGGGGGGGGGTGTCGTGTGACGAAACATGAACTTAAAATCAATGTTGTTTTCTCTATAGGTGCCGTGACGGCAGAGCGCTCTGGTAGAAACAGCTGACCTCATTGTAAGGTGCGAGGGTGTGTCACGTGACGTCAGAGAATATGTCACAGGAATTCTTTGGGAAAAGGGAGGGCATGTCACAGGAATCCGGGGAGGGCATGCGCTTGACATACACAGGGGGGGGGGGGGTGTCGCGTGACGAAACATGCGCTTGAACTCCAATGTATTTTCCCTATTTTTGCCGGTGGCCGTGACGGCAGAGCGCTGCGGAGCCGACCGCATTGTACAGGTGCGAGGTGTGCCACGTGACGTCATAGAATATCAGAGGGCATTTGTCTTTGTGACAGGGATTCTATGGCACAGAAAGGGGAGAGAAGGATGACGCTTGATGTATAAGGTACAGGGTGTGTGTCGCGTGACAGGAATTCTATGGGAAAAGGGAGGGCATTGAACTCCGGGGAGTGCATGCGCTTGAATACTATTTTCCCGTATTTTTGCCTTGAACTACGGCAGAGCGCGCTCCAGCGGAAACAGCCGACCGCATTGTACAGGTGCGAGGAGTGTGCCACGTGACGTCAGAGGGCATGTCACAGGAATTCTATGGGAAAAGGGAGGACATGTCACAGGAATTCTATGGGAAAAGGGAGGGCATGTTACAGGAATCCGGGGCGTGCTTGAACCTTCCGCTATGGGCGTGCTTGAAAGTAGATTAAGGATACTACTGTTATGAAAGATCTGTCAACGATGTTCTGGTAGCTTGCTAGTGCCACCCTTGAGAAATAGCACAAAAAGTGCCATTGTAGTGCCATATGGCACTTGCAGATGGCAGATTTTATAAAAAGCACGTAGATATGAGAAATAGCTTTTGAATGAGCCATTAAGCATCTCTCTATGATGTTCTGGTAGCCCGCTAGGTCTGTTCAAAAAAAGAAAGAAAAAAAAAAGAAAGAAATTAACATAAGTTGGGCGCAAAACCCCTATGCTTTCCCAAGGCCAGAACAAAATTTGCACTTTACTGAAAAAAAAAACATAAATGTTTTTTACTTTTATAACTTTATTAAATCAAATAATTTTAACATTTTGATTACTAAATATCAGTAAATGTATATTAAACTGACAATGCACATTCATTTGTATTTTTTCAGTAAAGTGCAAATTTTGTTCTGGCCTTGGGAAGGCATAGGGGTTTTGCGCCCAACTTATGTTAATTTCTGCTCGTTTTGAGTTTGACTCGGTTATTTATTGTAATTTCTGTTCGTTTTGGGTTTCATTTATTTATCGATGCTGATTTGTGGTAGTCTCGAGCTTGGTAGATTATTTGATTTTATTTTGCTCATTTTTTGTTTAATGGAGTTATTTACTTTTCTCTGAAAAACTTATTTTGTGAAAAAAAAAATTTAAATTAATTTCTGTTCGTTCTATATTGATATAGTCTTTTCAGGGAAAAAGAAAATAACGCTTCAAATCTTTTCGTTTTTTAAGACTTTATAGTTTGGCCTGCTATTTGTATGCTGGAGAAAAACTTTCAGCAATTTTTAAACAACATACACCATTTTAAAAATCTGGACAAAAATAGTACTGTTTAACTTAGTTTCATACCTCCTCTAGTTGACCTGAAATGGAAAACTTGATACCCTTCGCAAAAAAATTTGTTTACTTTCTTTGATAGCTTGGATACACTTACACTATTTTGATTTGGTTAAATTTTAAGAGCAGAAGTAGCCTCGAAAGTTTGGACATAATACCCTCAGTCGTTCTTGGGATACTGCTGAGATGCCTTGCTGGGAATTAGCATTATCACAATGCGTTTTGATTTAATCTTAAGGCAACATTTAGTTTTTAAATATAATTGGCCAATGGGAGGGTGGGAGTGGAAGGGGGATTAGTTGCCCTCCAATCACTTTCGACTTTTAAAAAGGGCATCAACCCTTTCTATTTTCAATCGAATGAGCCCCTTTCGAAGTTCCCACGACAACTCCTTCGATGCGAAATGCCCTGGTCTAAACAACAACAACAACAAAAAATATTACTAATCACTTTCGACTGTTAAAAAGGGCACTAGCCTTTAAATTTCCAATCGAATTAGCCTTTTTTGAAGTTTCTACGACAACGTCTTCTTATAAATCCTTATATGCCCCCAGGGCATAACTTAAAACCCTTGCCCTAAGAGTTGTGGGGGAGTGTCCTTCTCAAAAACATATTTTCTATCTGGAAATCAACTAGCCTACGCTAAACAAAATGGCTATCTAAAAAATTTGATTGGATGTGTTTGGGTGAATGATGGACGTGGGGGGGACTAGTTGCCCTCCAATCAGTTTTGACTATCAAAAAAGGGCAGTAGCCCTTTGAATTTCCAATCAGATGAGCCCCTTTTGAAGTTTCTATGACAACGCCTTCTATAAAAACCTTATATACGCCAGGACATAACTTAAAAACCCTTGCCCTGAGGGTTGTTGGGGAGTGTCCTCCTCAAAAACATATTTTCTATTCGGAAATCAACTGCGCTGAACAAAATGGCTATATCAAAATTTTGATTGGATGTGTTTGGGAGACTGATGGGCATGGGGAAGGGGCTAGTTCCCCTCCAATCACTTTTGACTATTAAGAAGGGAACTAGCCCTTTGAATTTCCAATCGAATGAGCCTGCCTGTTTTGAAGTTTCTACGACAACGCCTTCTTATAAATCCTTATATGCCCCCAGGGCATAACTTAAAACCCTTGCCCTGAGGGTTGCGGGGAATGTCCTCCTAAAAAACATATTTTCTACCCGGAAATCAACTAGCCTACGCTGAAAAAAATGGCTATCTCAAAATTCTTATTGGATGTGTTTGGGGGAATGATGGGCGTGGGGGCTAGTTGCCCTCCAGTCACTTTCAACTATTAAAAAGGGCACTAGCCCTTTGAATTCCCAATCGAATGAGCCTGTTTTGAAGTTTCTGTGACAATACCTTCTATGAAACCCTTATATGCCCCCAGGGCATAACTTAAAACCTTTGCCCTGAGGGCTGTGGGGGAGTGTCCTCCTCAAAAACATATTTTCTATCTGGAAATCAACTAGCCTACGCTGAACAAATGGTTATCTCAAAATTTTGTTTGGATGTGTTTTGGGGAATGATGGGTGGGGGGGGGCTAGTTGCCCTCCAATCCCTTCGACTTTTAAAAAGGGCACTAGCCCTTTGAATTTCCAATCGAATGAGCCTGTTTTGAAGTTTCTACGACAACGCCTTCTATAAAAACCTTATATGCCCCCAGGGCATAACTTAAAACCCTTTCCCCGAGGGTTTTGGGGGAGTGTCCTCCTCAAAAAGATATTTTCTATCTGGAAATCAGCTACGCTGACAAAATGCCTATCTCAAAATTTTTATTGGTTGTGTTGGGGGGAATGGTGGGCATGGGGGGGCTAGTTGCCCTCCAATCACTTTCGACTATTAAGAAGCCTTTGAATTTCCAATCGAATGTGCCTGTTTTGAAGTTTCTACGGCAACGATTTCTATATAAAGCCTAATATGTCCCCCAGGGCTTAACTTAAACCCTTGCCTTGAGGGTTGTGGGAGAGTGTCCTCCTCAAAAAAACATTTTCTATCTTGAAATCAACTACGCTGAACAAAATGGCTATCTCAAAATTTTGATTGGATGTGTTTTGGGGAATGATGGGCATGGGGGGGACTAGTTGCCCTCCAATCGCTTTCGACTGTTAAAAAGGACACTAGCCCTTTGAATTTTCAATCGAATGATCCTGTTTTGAAGTTTCTACGACAACGCCTTCAATAAAAACCTTATATGCCCTCAGGGCATAACTTAAAACCCTTGCCCTGAGGGTTGTGGGGAGTGTCCTCCTCAAAAACATATTTTCTATCTGAAAATCAACTACGCTGAACAAAATGGCTATCTCACAATTTTGATTGGATGTGTTTGGGGGAATGATGGGCGTGGGGGGGCTAGTTGCCCTCCAATCACTTTCGACTATTAAAAAGGGCACTAGCCCTTTGAATTTCCAATCGAATGAGCATTTCTTGAAGTTTCTACGACAACACCTTCTATAAAAACCTTATATGCCCCCAGGGCATAACTCAAAACCCTTGCCCTGAGGGCTGTGGGGGAGTGTCCTCCTCAAAAACACATTTTCTATTTGGAAATCAACTACGCTGAACAAAATGGCTATATCAAAATTTCGATTGGATGTGTTTGGGGGAATGATTGGCGTGAGGGGGGGGGGGCTAGTTGCCCTCCAATCACTTTCGACTATTAAAAAGGCCACTAGAACTCTCGATTTCTAATCGAATGAGCCCCTTTTGAAGTCTCTACGACGACCCCTTCTATATGAAGTGTCCTGCTTTAAAGAAAAGAAAATAATAAACTGTACATTGTCAACATTGATCTTATATGCCCTCAGGGCATAACTTAAAACCCTTGCCCTGAGAGTTGTGGGGGAGTGTCCTCCTCAAAAGATATTTTCTATCTGGAAATCAACTACGTTGAACAAAATGGCTATCTCAAAATTTTGATTGGATATGTTAGGGGGAATGACGGTCTTGGGGGGGGGGGGCTAGTTGCCCTCCAATCACTTTTGACTATTAAAAAGGGCACTACCCACTCCAATTTCCAATCGAATGAGCCCTTTTTTGAAGTTTCTACGACAACTCCTTCGATACGAAGATTCCGGGTATGGAGAAAAAAAACAAACAAAAAACAACACATTGTGCCCACATCGTTCTTTACTTAGGCAGCGCTAGTGCGCTGCCTCTGATATGTCTTTTACGTCCACTCAACTCCGCTCATCTTTTGTCCCTCCACGCAAGTAATTTCATCGACCTGATATTTCTTTTGAGGCTATAGGAGCAAGTTGCTTCAAGTAACTAAGTTCAAGAAGCAACATTTTATGTTGTAATAATAAACCGCTAGATATCGTTTGGCGCGCACAAACCTTAGAATTTTCTGACTGAACTATAATCTATTCATATTATTTATATTTCAAACTATTGTGCAGCCCGTTTCCTAACTTTTTTTCCAAGCGCTAATTTGAAAAGATGTTTCTAATTGCTAGTCAGTTTCATTAATTGTTTTGAATGTCAAGTCAAGTCGTTTCTCAACATTGTCTGACAGTTCTGAAGGGTATTCCAACTAAATTTTGAAATATATTGTTTATGATTATCAGTTTTTTTTTTTTTTCCTTCTCAAAATCATGCTTTACTTTTTTCTTTCAGCAAACAAGGTGTTTGCCTGCTCTAGTGTTATGATACGGTAGTCGATAGTTTAGAAAGCTGGTTTATGAGATAGAAAGATAGTTTATGAGACGGTAGTCGACCGTAGTGAGTACTATCTCTAGTTGTTTTTTTTTTGTCCGGCCACTTAAGTCATTCCATAGCGTGTAGCTAGTGCAACGCTCAGATTTTGCTGACCAAATCATATTATTTGCATTTGAAATGATTGTTTTGCCTTGTCATTAGTTTCTTTTTTTTCGGAGTGCAGATTTGAAGATGTTTCTAACTGCTTGTCAGTTTTATTTATTGTTTCGAGTGTCAAAGGCAAGTCGTGTCTCATTATCGGCTTATCAGTTTTCTTTTCCTTCGTAAAATGCTGCTCTAACTTTTTAATGTTTGTTTTTCAAATTGTATTTTTTCCCTTCTTTATTTTGTATTTGTATATTTGTTTTTATGCATATTTTGTACTTAAAAATAACTTTAAATCGCATTTTCATGATTTTTGAATTGTTTTAGTTTCTAGTCTTTGTGTCGTAGTTAATGTGACGGTAGTCGACAGTCCTGAGTACTGTCTTTGATAGGTGTTTTGTCTGTCCAAGAAAGTTATATCAGCCTTTTCATCTTTCCATTGTGCACTAAAGTGCAAATAAGCTGAAGAAGCAACACGGAATGTTGCAATAGTAGACTGCTAGGTGTGTTTTTTACGCAGCATAACGCTTAGACTTTACTGTCTAAACTTATAATCTGTTCATATTATTTAAGTTTCAAACCATTGTTTCGTCCATTTCCTAGCTTCTTTTTTCTTAACACTAACTTGAAAGATGTTTCTAACTGCTTCTCAGTTTCATTTGTTTTGAATGTCAATGTCAAGTCGTTTCTCAATATTGGCTGACAGTTCTGAAGGGTATTGCAATTAAATTTTGAAACATGTTGTTTATGATTATCAGTGGTTTTTTTTCTTCTTCAAAACCTTCTTTACTTCTTTCTTATATCTGACATATTTGTTTTATTCTTGGCAATTGAATGCTTTTCTTTACCGTGTCAGTCACTTTATATATATCTTGTAAAACGATTAGTATACATTTTACAAATGAATGATGATGGTTTGCTAAAAACTTTGCTTTTTAGCAGTCCAACTGAGGCCTGTCGAAAAACAGCACGTCCCCGAAGGAGGTTAGAGGTGATTGTAAGGAGGGATTTAAAGGAAGTTGGAACTTCACGGGATGGAGTAAAGAGTGAAGCTCTGAATAGAGTGGGGCCATTAAAAAATGTATTCAACCCTATTTTCCTCGGGTTAAGCTGAGATGAGCTGTATTATTTGTCATTATTAACAGCCAATCAATAAGAGCGATTTTTTTTCATTCTTGTATAAAAAACTCATTAGAGCTTTAAAAAAAGTTAAAAATCAAGAGAGAGACAATGAGACGTATGTAAGAATTCATGCTCCTCTGAAAATCTCCCAGATTATCGGTATACTGCCAAAAACATGTAAAAAAAAGGATACTGGTCAAAACGCTTATTCAACAGCAATAAAACTAAATTGGAAAGAGGTCGGTATTCAACTGAAGATAAAGGAATAAATCCGATTATAAAAGACTTTTTTCATTGGATTTTCAGATAAAGTTTCTCAAGAGATGTTGTAAGCTTATGGAAATTCAACACTTTTGCAGAAAGGCAATGAATTTTCAAAATTAGTTCTAGCCTGACCTAGTCTTCTTCTGATTAAGTTATGAGGTATTGTTGCTTGAATTTATCTGGTTGTCATACTTTAGATACTCTTCACTCCTCTCTTCACTCCTTGCTTCACTTCACTCTCTTCACTGTTCACTTCAATCTAACTTCTTTTATTCACCGTCATTCTTCTAAAATTGTCAGATGTACCACCTTAGGTATTGTTCCCGGACATATAGATGGTTTTATTTTTGGTTGTATTCATCAGCTGGCTTTCTGATAATTTGGCCAGGTAGTAAGCCTTATGATGCGGTGGAGAGACTCGCATTTATTTTAAGGAGCCCCTCAAGAATTTATTTTCAGGAGCCCCTCAAGAAAATGAGGAGCTTGTTTGTGTTTTCAATCTCAGTTTTTTTTAGAAAACCTCCTGACCATCTCCCCCTTCTATCTAAAACTATTTGTGCCTGCTACTATATTACTGATACCAATGCATACGTGCCCGCCTGTAGTAGATGCTCGCTACTGCTTGTTCACGCCCTTCAATTTTTGTAAATGGAGTATTTTATGTGACCTGAATGTTTTGAAGAAACATTGTAAAATTTATTGTGGATCGGGAAGTTGTTTATGACCAAATTTGAATCGAGAAGGTAATTTTCTATTCTTCTTGTAAATATTTCGGTACTTATCTGTTATAACGCCTATGTTAAGTTCTTCATCTAAGTAGAACCTGTTTCTCTGACTAATCCTAATTAAATATTACAAAGTGATAATATAATACTTTAGGAACAAATTTGGGTTATATTTTTGTACATTAGGGTGGGGGTGGGGGTAAAGTGTTTTTTCTCATGCAAAATCTGTTAGGCACAATTATTCTGCCTATTGTGAAGTAAGAAGTGTCCTCTAACTTCACGCTGCCCAAATACTTTACCCCCTCCCCCTAATGTGCAAATACATAGCCCAAATTATATATTTCACATCTATTCTGTCACTTTTCTTTGCCTTGTCTCACGCTAAGCCGAAAGAAACTAACGAAGAAACCGGTTCTATAGTTCGTCAATGGTCGAAGAACCCCCCCCCCCTCCCCTATCCAAGGCTATTTGCACCTATTTCTATAATCATTGATTGCTGACATCTATGCATCCACGTCCGCTTCTAGTAGATGCTCGTTGCGTCTTTGGAGGAATCGGCTGTTATATATTCTAACAACCCTTAGAGCTGGTAATTCCTAAAGTTTTGGAGCCTTTCTCCTTATAACCATGATGATGCTCTTATTTTGTAAATGGAGTCTTTTATGTGACATCTGTATTTCGAGCAACATTGTAAAAATTTATTGTGGAACTGGGAAATTATTGAATAATCAAAATTGAGTCGAGAATATTTTTTTTTTTAATTTTCCATGGAAAGATCTCCTTCGTTTTCTTTGGAAAACCTTTTGACCCCTCTCCCTCCACTCCATCTAAGACTATTTGCACCCATTTCTGTAATAATTGGTTACTGACACCAATACATCTGTGTCCCTCTGTAGTAGATAATGCTTGTTCTTGTGCCATCGGAGAATTGGGTTGTTATATGAGCTAACACCCCATTCAGCTGGTAATTATCTAAATACCAAGATTGGCAAAATATCATCTTATCAACATGTCAAGTGCCTTTGCTCTTATAACCATGACGATAGTCTAATTTTGTAACTGAAGTCTTTTATTTGGCACGAGTATTTTGAGAAACATTGTAAAATTTACTGTGCAGTTAGGGAGTTGCCTGATAAAATCAAAGTGGGGTATGCTATTTTATTTATTTTATTTTGTTTATTTTAATCATTCCTTTTCGAGATTGTGGGGACTGTCTGGGCTACAGGTGCCCAGGGCTCCTTTTTTGTTTCTTTTATGCTTTCTTTTGCAGAGGGGGTCTTGTTCGCGAGTACAAGAAGGAATTGATCGAGGCTAAGCAGAGCTACAGCGACGCAATATCAATTAATCCTTACCATCTTCCGTCACTACAGAGATTGGTAAGTCTTTTGTTGTTTTTATATGTTTCAACATCCCTAGACTCATTCAACAAATTTTCTTAAATATGATCTACCGTGGTCACAGGGAGGTGAAGACATAACCTTTCATTGACCACCTAAAGAATGGACACTTTACGGTAAATTATAGAGATTCACCTGGACCCAGGTACATATGCAGCGAAACGACATAGAGACCCAGACTTGAAATGTCAAATGAACCAAAACCCAAAAATATAAATTTAACAACAATATATGTTTTAAAAAATCCCTTCGTCTTGATACCAAATATGTAAAATTTATTAGTTTTATAATTACACGTCAAAAATTATTAGTGTAAGGAAAGTAGCACAAGGAGCGTAATTTTGATTAACGAAAAGAAGGTAAATCCCCAAAAAGAGGTGTAATCCAAGATGAAAATCACACCATCAAATTCAACGTTACTGAGAACCATTTGAAAATTTCAAGCTCTTATGCACAAAAATACGAGTTTAGCTTTTCTTTTCTGAGATTGAGGGTGACGGATGTGTGTTTTCTTTTCCTTCGGAGTCTGTTGTCTTAAACTAGCTGAGGAGGCTAACTCAAAAGCAAATTTATAATTCTTTTGCCCTTTTTAAGTGAACAAATATTGCACTCTGTACGCTAAAGTTTAACTTTTGCTTTGCTGTAAGCATGTTAGAATGTAAGAAAGACATCCATTTTTCAGTTGGTATTTGCAAGTATTTTCTTTGTCGTCGATTGCTTTTCAAATAATGGAACTGAATAAAATGGAACTAGGAATAATAATGGAATAAATAGAATAAAATTGGAATAATAATGGAACTGGTACTTGTAAAATAAATTCTCCTAAAAACGATTATTTTCATTTGCGAAGAGTTGTGAAAAAAGGCTATGTTTTTGTGTAAAAAGCCGAAGGGTTAGGGGGGTTGCGGTTTTTCTCATGTTTTTTGTCCCCTTAGACTTTAACTGGGATCTTTACTTTCACGAGGCCGCTTTCTAGGGCTACAATGAGATAAAGGTTTAGATGGCTAGGACACGTTCTGAGTATGAAGGATGACACATTACCAAAGATTGTCCTTTTCGGCCAACCGTCTGCGGCTAAACAAAAAATCAGGTCGTCCTCGGTTGGGGTAGGAGAATGTAGTAGTAAGTAAAGATTTAAGGGGAATGGGAAATTCCTGGAAAGGTGTAAGCGGGGAGGCTTTGAATAGATTGAGATAGAAGAGGAGCGTACGTTGCTTTTTTGGCCTCCGGCGGGTTGGTCTTGCGGTGAGTTGTTAGTAGTAGTAGTAGTAGTATTTTAAAGATTCTGCTTATTTTTGTTTGATTCCCACATAACTTGCTCATTTTGGCTATTTTGCGAATTTACCCCCATTCTCTTAAATAAATTTCTGCGTCGATGTGTTCTGGTAACCAGATAAAGATTCAGTTTTTCATCATTTATTGTAATCCAAGTTCTATTTCACATATTTTCTGTGTTCTTACTTGAATCTGAATAGTATTTTTAGTGCAGAGCGAATTACACCCTCACTTAGTATGTATGTTAAAGGCTAGCCCCCTACCCACTAGTGTTTGCTCATTTGGGTTTTACTTGACCTTTCTTGAATGCATTTGTTTCCGTGTTAATAGCCTATATGTCAAGGCTACACTGTTTCGGATACTTCTTTAACATTGCGGTTTCATGGATTGCGAAATACCCTTTTTTCTGGAGAACAGTACGAAGCTTGGAGTTTAATCAATGATGTTGGGATTATTTTATCTAACAAATCAAAGCAATGTTGAACAAGGCCCTTTATAGTTGTGCTAAGAAGATATTGCTGAATGAATTAAAACGTCCATGTCTGTCAGTGATGAAGGGATTTAGGATAAGGCTAGGAAAAAAGGATTTTTTGTAGGGGGAGGGAGGAACAATAGAAACGTAAAAATTGAAAAATTATGATAAATATGACGTTTTTTTTTCGGAAAAATTTTGAAATGTCAAAAAATTTTGGTCAAGGTTTTTCCGTTTTATTTCTAATGAAGATACAAAAAAACTCCTTTTTCAAATTCTAAGGGGGGGGGGGGGCGTTTTCATTTTTTAGTTTTTTGAATGAAAGCAAAAAAAAGCTTTAAAAATTTAGGGGGGGGGGGTATTTTTTTTGTGTTAGTTGTTTGTTCGTCAAGGCAGTACCGTTTCAGATATGTTACTGAACTAACCGAAGCTGCGATTTTTAATTGATTGTGAAATGTCCATTTTTACTCGGCAGAATAGTACGAAGCCCGGAGTGAAATCAATGGCAATTGTTTCTTTTTTTTTTTTTTTTTTGTTTTTTTCATGTAGCGAATCTTGGTATTTCTCTTAACGAATGTTGAACAAAGTAATCTATTGTTGTGGTAAGGCTGGATAAATTGAAACTAGCATGTTTGCTGGTGATGAAGGGAAAAAGCATGTGGTATTGAAGTTTGAGGAAAATGACAAGCTTTTCTAATTTAAATTTCCAATATTCTGATTTTGAATATTCTTGTTTTTGTATTGAAGTGTTTGTGTTTGCGAGTCGAATGTCTTTGACTGAATTTACTTGACTCGCTAAAAAACAATCTTACCATATTTTAAGGATATGGAATTAAGTATAAATAGCCAATAATGAATTTTAAATAAGAGGGAGGGCAATACCGGGCCTGGGCATGACTGACCTGGTCCTCCGTTGAAGAGTGTATCTGATTCCTAGTCAGTTATGGCTGGAAAGATCGTGTCGTTTTTCATTAATTAATATTCAGCATTTTTTTTCTCGTTGAATGCAAATTGAAATACAAATATCATTTGCGCATTGTCTGAAGAGTATGGGTAAATTATAGAAGTTGGAACTGATGCTAGTGTCAAAAATCATCAACGCCATCTAATGTTTGGCATTTCGTGTCTTATTTTTCAATCTCTCCACAATTGTGTTTTTTATTAGAAGATGAGATCAGACACTTACTATTACACTAATTTAGGGAATTACACTAACTTTGCCTTACAATTTAAACTAAGAAAACTCCAAGAAACTTCAAGTGCTAGATGGTGCTGTTGAATAATGATTCCTTGACACTACCGACGGTTTCCCACACATAAGTTGCCCATATTATTTTCCAAGGCTGTATCTAGGGGAGCTAGGGGGTGGGAACCCATCTCCCACCTAAATTTATCTCCGATTCATAAAAACTTAACAAAAGTGCATATAAACAATTTTTGATGTGTTCCACAAGGGAAAAAAAAAACCTTGGATTTGGTCCTGCTTTTTGTGTTATGTCATCCTCTTAAACGATGTTTCTTAACGTGTAATCCAAAGAACACATGTGCTGCATGACAAGGATTCAGTGATATGGGCAGTAAAGAAAAAAAAAAAAATAAATAAAAAATAAAACTAGAGTTACTTGTTGTTGTTATGTAGTATGTTTCTAGTCATTTTATGGCTATATAACTGGTATTAGGAGATTGTTTTTTTGATTAAAGCAACATTTGTTGTTAATTGTTGTTTAATTATTAAGACTGGGTTTTAAGTAAGCTTAAGTATTAGGAGATTGTTTTTTTAAATAAAGCAACATTTGTTGTTAATTGTTGTTTCATTATTAAGACTGGGTTTTAAGTAAGCTTAAGTATTAGGAGATTGTTTTTTTTTAATTAAAGCAACATTTGTTTGTTGATTGTTGTTTAATTATTAAGACTGGTTTTTAAGTAAGCTTAAGTATTAGGAGATTGTTTTTTTTAATCAAAGCAACATTTGTTGGTAATTGTTGTTTAATTATTAAGACTGGGTTTTAAATAAGCTTAAGTATTAGGAGATGTTTTTTTTTAATTAAAGCAACATTTGTTGTATATTGTTGTTTAATTATTAAGACTGGGGTTTTAAGTAAGCTTAAGTATTAGGAGATTGTTTTTTTAATTAAAGCAACATTTGTTGTTAATTATTGTTTAATTATTAAGATTGGGTTTTAAGTAAGCTTAAGTATTAGGAGGTTGTTGTTCTAAGTAAAACAACAATTGTTGTTACTGTAGTTTAAGTAGACAACAATTCTAACGATTGGTAACAACATTGGTGTCTAACAATCTAACGATTGAATAACTGGTTATGGCTGGCCCCCCATTGGTTTGTTTATAAACTAACTGTTGGTTTGAAAAAGGCACCAAAAAAAAAATGCAAACCAACAATATCAGCTGTTTTGTAGATAGCCTAAGACTAGAACTGGCCCCGTTAGTAGGGGGCCTGGGTTGTATTTGAAATTGGTTGCGCAGAAAAACTGAGACGAATCTCTTTTAAAATGTTGACAAGGGCGTATGCAGGATTTTTGTTGGGAGGGAGGGGGTATTTTTCTCTGGGGGTGGGGGGGCTTATAAAAAACTTTAAAATCGCATCAAAAATTTGTTTATGTGGCTTTTTATTACGTTTTTACAAGTGGGATAAATTTGGTATTTTTTGGAGGGGGAGGGGGGGGGTAAATTTGATACCCCCCCCCTGGATACAGCTTTGCCTGTTGATACAATTTGATACTCCTTACATCGCCTTCATTCATTCGTCTGAAAAATATTTTAGATTGAGACCACAAATGTATAAATGTCTTTCGCCCATGGGCGCCCATAAGGGGGGCCACGGGGTGCCCCCCCCCCCCCCCTGGTGCCCCCCCCCCCCTGGCTGAATGATGCTGCCTTAGTTTTATATTTTTGTTCTGAGATTTAAAAGTGCCAATTAGACCAGGTTTGCCCCCCCCCCCTGTAATTCAGCTTATGGGCGCCCATGCTTTCACCAATACAAGCTGAACTAAATAACTTGATAATAAAGACAAAGTGATTGATTTTACATAATAATCGAAATGTTTTGTTGAAACAATGATCTATCTCGAGCTTTCTAAAACTTCTAGTTCTCAATCCAGAACAATCAGTTGTTGTTGCTGATATTGGCTTTAACACCACTACCGAGTTTTGTTATCTTGTCACTTTTCCTGTTTGTCTCGTTGTAGTATCTTTGTAACATGTGATGTCGTTAGCGGCTTTGAAATGTAGGGGGTAAGTATTCGTTCTCATCGGATTAGTAACCATGTACATAAGTGCACTTTCGATTTTTTTTTTTCATATTACACTGGTGGCTTACTTAGTGCGGTTTATCCGGTTTTCTACTGCGGTTTATCTTGTTGCATGGACTACTATAAATTCAACGTAAAATCGATGTAAACTATTGATGAATAATGACGGAGATGATAAATAGTAAAATAGTAGATGATACCATAGGCATTTTTAAGCTTAGCTTAAAAATGTCTGTAATACACCAACGGAACTAAAATCACAAGTGGAAAAGAAAACGACATTTAATTTATGTCGATTATAGCTTGTAGCACTCATAAGCCACGCCCTGCTTTGAAGGTGTTTGTATTTATACTATTCTTTAATTTTGTATAAGAAATGCGCCTTCGATAGCTCAGTTGGTAGAGCGGTGGACTGTAGAGGTTAAATTGATATCCATAGGTCGCTGGTTCAAATCCGGCTCGAAGGAATTTCTTTGCTCCCCTTCCCCCATGTCTTGTCTCTTTACTTGGCATATCTAGTCTTTTATTCGCATTAATTAAAAACAACAACAACAAGTTTTGTGAACTGAAAGCAGTACTAAAACTTAAAACGAACAGAAATTATTCCGTATACGAGGGGAGCTGCCCGCTCTTCAATACAGGCACCTCGCTCTTCACGCTGAAGTATTTTAGAACTTTTAAAAAACTTCTTATTCTAATTAAGTGAACCTTGTGTTTCAGGAGTCGTTTTTAAAGAGCTGAGACAAAAAGTCAAATTTTAGCGTAAAGAGCGAGGTATTGAGGAGGGGCCAACCCCCTCATTTGCGGAATAATTTCCGTTCGTTTTTGTTTTAATGCTGCTCCTTACTTTAAGCTTAAAATACTTTTTTTTTATATTTAATTTCTGATTTTTTTTCAAATAATGCCGGGAAATCCAGCTCCCCTCAATAGAAAATTCTCTCCCCCTGCACAAAATTTTTCAAAGTAAAGTTCCTTTACGTTAATTATCCCCCCACCCAAGACAATTCCATCCTTGCTGAATATCCCAAAGGAAAGTTTCTTGCAAATGATTCCGCCTGAAAAAACTCTCCTTAGCGTACTTTCATTTGAAGAAAACTTTAATTTCTGGTTGTTTTCCAAATCATGTCGGAAATCCACCCTTCGTGGAAAAATGTTCTCGGAAATCTGCCCCCACCAGTGAAAACTTGCTTCCGCCAGAAACTCTCCCATTGAGAATGTCTCCCGCGGAACATTCTTCCCCCCCCCCCAAAAGTAAAAACTTCGGACAATTCCTACCCAACTAAAAATTTCCCCCAGAACATCTCCAAATGTTAAATTTAGTCGGCAAAGACTAAGTTAGACATATAAAAAGAATTTTGTATTGAAACTCTGGCAAATTCCCCAGTGTAAAACTTCTCCTGGAAAGCTCAACCACGGAAACTTCCCTCCTCATGGAAATTCTCACTTTGTAAAATCCTCCCAAGCATAAAATTCGCACCCCCCCCCCCCCAAAAAAAAAATGTCTGTATACTTCCCAATAATAAATACTATATGTAAACAATGGGTAAATTTCGTAACTTACAGTCCTTTACTCAGGGGCTGTGGGGGGGGGGGGGTTATTTTTATTCCCAAAGACATAGTTATTGGCCTTTTAGCTATGCTGAACAAAATGGCTGTCTGACAATTTTCATCCGTCAGCTTTGGGGAAAAAAGGAGCGTGTGAGGGGAGCTATCTTTCTTCTGGCAAAAAAAAAACAACAAATAACCACTTTTTTGTATATACGAGCTTGGAACATCTACAGTAGGGTTCTCTGATATGCTGAATCTTATGATATGATTCTCATTAAGATCACTTGAAGTTTTGGGGGCATTTCCTCCTTTTTCAAAAATTGGGCAATTTCCTAAGGCTTGATGGGTAACATTAAACTCAATGAACTTTATATGTTTTAAATCAGCATACAAATTCAATTTTCTGCGAAATTTTTCTGCTGGAGAAACGTTCCATTGGGGGGTCCGGGAAAAAATTCTATCGTAGCGGAGATTTCTGTTGTGGATTGAAAACGGCCAGAAATTAAATAAAAAACAAGTGTTTTTTTTTCGAATGAGAGTATGCTGAGGAGAATTTTTCTGGCAGAATCGTGGGCAAAAAATTTGTTGTGGGGGAATTTGCAGCGAGGATTAAATTGTCCGGGATAATTTTCCGAGAGGGGGAGAGCTTTTCACGCGGGAGAACTTAAAATGGAGGAATTTTTCTTAGGGTTTTGCGAATTTTCATGGGGAGGGCGGGCTTCCTGGTATTGATGTTCGTTATATAGTAAATATATAACGAACAGAAATTAAATAAAATCACGTTTTTTCACCTGAAAGTAAGGAGAAACATTAATACTTAAACCGAAGAGAAAATATTCCGTATATCAGAGGAGGGACTGTCTCCTCCTCAATTGCCTGCTCTTCGCGCTAAAGTTAGACCTTTTGTCTCGATTCTTAAAGAACCACTCCTGAAACACAACGAACATTTAGTTAGAATAAGCAACTTACTTAAAAGTTCTTAAAAAACTGTAGCGTGAAGAGAGGGGGGTATTGAGGAACAGGCAGCCCCCCCCCCCCATATACGGAACAATTCCTGTTCGTTTTTAAGGTTTAATGTTGCTCCTTACTTTCAGTTTAAAAAAGTTTTTTTTTAATCAACTAGAAGCTAATAGCTATTTTAAGCATAAATTTGCCACTCCAACGAATGCTCGGAATCTTGTCTGAAACAGAACAGAATTGTTTGCCCACATGGTGTTGTTTTTCATTGAGTGGCACAAAATCTGGCTGCCTAAGCGTCAGAACCTAGCTTTAACCCCCATGAGGAAACCCACTGTAATCTTCTCTTCAGATGGAACTGGGAGAGCAAACATAGCCTGGTTTGCACTGATTGTCTTCACTAGGAAACCTTATGGTTAGAATTTAAAAAGTTCAACAGTCAATCAGTTGTCATGTAAATAAGTATCAAACAGTTCGTGGTAACGAACTGTAAGTAAGGAGCGACCCGGCTCAATAGTAACCGAAACTCTAAAAAACAGAATTTTGATACCAGTAGATACATAGTTTCAGTAGTTTCATCAAGTTTAGTATTACCCATCAAAAGTTACGAGCCTGAAAAAAAACTTGCCTTATCTTCAAAAAAAAGGGGAAAACACCCCCTAAAAGCGATGGAATATTATTGAAAATCTCACCATCAGATTCAGAGTATCAGAAAACCCTACTGTAAAGGTTTCAAGCTCCTATCTGCAAAAATATGGAATTTGTATTTTTTGCCAGAAGAAAGATCACGGATGCATGTTTATTTGTTTGTTTGTTTTTTTTTGTTTTTTTGTTGTTTTTTTTTTCAGGGGTGATCGTACCGATCCAGTGGTCCTAGAATATCGTGAGAGGGTACATTCGAACGGAAATTAAAAGTTCTAGTACCTTTTTTTAAGTGACCAAAAAACTGAAGGACAACTAGGCCCCCTCCCACGCTCATTTTTTCCTGAAGTTGCCTGATCAAAATTTTGAGATAGCCATTTTGCTCAGCATAGTCGAAAATTTAAAAATATGTCTTTGAGGCTGACTTCATCCCCCATAATGGGCAAGTTATGAACTTTGCCCATTGTTTTCATATAGTATTGGTTATTGGGAAGTATTCAGACGTTTTCAGGAGGGATTTTTTCTGGTGGGGGTCGGAGGAGGGGGTTACGTGGGAGGATCTTTCCATGGAGGATGTTTTCATGGGGAAGGGACATTTCTATGAAGGGGGTGCCGGACTTCCGAGCATTATTTGAAAAACGATCAGAAATTAAATAGAAAATTTCAACTGAAAGTAAGGAGCAACATTAAAACCAAAACGAACAGAAATTATTACCTATATGAGGGGCTTCACCCCCTAGTCATTACTTCGCTCTTTATGCTAAAGTTTTTTTAGTGCTTTCAAAAGAGCTATCTATTCTAATTAAACGGCCTTTGCGATTCAGGGGTTTGTAATTCGAACAAAATTCGATCGTATCGTATCAGTCGTATTGTACGAAAAATCGCAAAAAAAGTAAAATTAATATGCAAATTACTTTTTAATTATTCATGTACGGTGAGCCAAAATCAAAGTTGCATTAATTCAAAAACGTTCAGAAATTAAATTTAAAAAAAAGTTTTTTTTTTAACTGAAATTAAGGAGCGACATTAAAACTTAAAACGAACAGAAATTATTCCGTATATGAAAGGGGCTGTCCCCTCCTTAATGTCTCGCTTTTTACGCTAAAGTTTGACTCTGTCTCACAACGCTATTTTTTAAAACAATAAAAAAAAGTTTAGCGTAAAGATTGAGGCGCTGAGGAGGGGACAGCCCCTTTCATATACGGAATAATTCTGTTCGTTTTAAGTTTTAATGTCGCTCCGTACTTTCAGGTAAAAAAAAACTTTTTTTTTATTTAATTTATAGAAGAAGTGGTCCGTACATGGGATCTTTTGAACTCTATGAGGAGTTTCAAATGCTTTAATCATTAAAACAAAGTTAGCAATATGTTCAGCTATATGCCCTCGTTATTGATAATGCTTTTAACGCTGCAACAAAAATTATTAAATTGGAAAGGACTATGATTCGTTGAGATTCAGCTTTTCGCAAATTTCTTACTATGTTCACGCTTTCCTCTTATTTCTCCGTCTCCTTTGGCAGTATTTTATATGAATTTTGTCAAATAGGAATGGGCACTCCATTTATGCATTTAGGCTTGTCGGTTTCCTTCAGACTGGAAATAGTTTGTTTTACAGTCTTTGTTACCCAAGCCAATATGGGTGCCAAATACTAATTTTTATGTGGAACCATGTCTCCGTGAAGCTTGTGGTCAAGCTATAAATTCAGAATTTCAGAAGGAACTCAGAATTCAGAAATTCAGAAGGAACACCCCCTTGCTTGGGTTCTGTTATTTCTTACATGGATAAGTTTCTTTCGGCCTTATAGGAAGAGACCGCCCCTATTGGCGTGGATGCTGTATGTTCATTATTTGAAAAAAACTACGTTTTCTAAAGAGTTAAAGAGGCTGAGTTACAAGGTCGAACCTTAAAACGTGCAGGGATTAGGAGGCACAGTTGGGGGGCTACCACCCCCCAAACCCCCCGCTTTCGCAGCCTTTAAATATAAAAAAAATTTCTTTAAACTGAAAGTAAGGAGCGACATTAAAACTTAAAACGAACAGAAATTATTCCGTATATGAAAGAGGCTGTGCCCTCCTCAACGCCTCGCTCTTTACGCTAAAGTTTTTATTGTTTAAAAAAAGAGTTGTGAGAAAGTCAAACTTTAGCGTAAAGAGCGAGGCGTTGAGGAGGGCACAGCCTCTTTCATATACGGAATAATTTCTGTTCGTTTTAAGTTTTAATGTCGCTCCTTACTTTCAGTTTAAAGAAATTTTTTTTATATTTAAAGGCTGCGAAAGCGGGGGGTTTGGGGGGTGGTAGCCCCCCAACTGTTCCTCCTAATCCCTGTACGTTTTAAGGTTCGACCTTGTAACTCAGCCTCTTTAACTCTTTAGAAAACGTAGTTTTTTTCAAATAATTTCTGCACGTTTTTGTACAGTTTATTACTTATTATTGCTTGACTAACTGTTAGCTGATCGTGTCAGGAGTTAAAGTTGGGGGGCTGCCGCCCCCCAAACCCCCCGCTCTTGAACATTCTTGTGTTAAGGCTTTTAATTCCTGAATACTCAAATCACGTCGTACAGGGTGCCTCCTAATCCCTGTACGTTTTAAGGTTCGAACTTGTGACTCAGCCTCTTTAACAGCCCCCCAACTGTGCCTCCTAATCCCTGTACGTTTTAAGGGTCGACCTTGTAACTCAGCCTCTTTAACTCTTTAGAAAACGTAATTTTTTTCAAATAATTTAAAAAAGAAACTGAGTTTCTTTTCAAAGTATATAAAAAGTTGCTCTGATGGTGAATCGAACCCGGGTTTTCCGCCTGAAAGTTTGGAGTATCAGCCGCTGGACTATACAAACACAATAGTAATTGTTGTTTAGCAAATTGAAGCTATTTTCGACGCAAGCAAATTCCCAAAAATCTTGATATGTGGTTTTTGGAAAACAGGGAAGGAGTGATCAGATTGAGCTGAAATTTCGAGGATAAGCTCCCAGGCCCCAGGAAAGCTTATCCTCTAAATTTCAGCCCGATCAGACAACGTTAAAGGGGGGGTTGTGGTGGGAAAAATTAACATGGGCTAATATAGGAAAACGAGGTTTTTTCGTAAATGTAAATTCGGGGGATAATTTTTTCGGTCTGAAAATATCAAAAGGCCCTAACAGGTCGAATTCTGCTTCGAATGAGTCCTCATTCAACCGGATCCGTTGCCAACTGTGGCCTGTAGGCGTGGCTAAGAAAAAAAAAAAGAAATGAATTTTAAGTGGCTATATTTGGTTTTTTGAAAACAGGGAAGGAGTGATCGGATTGAGCTGAAATTTCGAGGATAAGCTCCCGGGCCCTAGGAAAGCTTAACCTCTAAATTTCAGCCCAATCGGACAACGTTAAAGGGGGGCTGTGGTGGGAGGGTCCAAACTTTCCGGCCCAGTTTACCCCATGAAGATAAAGTCGGAGGAGGATGAAATTTTGCAAGTTTCTTAGTTTGAGCTTGGGCTACAAAATGCGATTACCGCCGTCTCTCTGCGACCTCTAGGACCTGAAATCGCTTAACATTGTGGTGGGTCGCCTCTTTATAGAGGCACAAGTGTGCCTCCTTGATACGAATTGCTCAAGTAAATAAAAAGATCATTGAAATATTAGTGAATACTACCATTGGAGGGAAAAGGCAGGACGAGGAAGAGGACTGTAAAATAAGTTGTTTTTTTCCAAGAAATTCATCGTTCTCTGAATTTGTCTTGAAGAGAGGTCAAATACTCTGTCTACCCTCTAATCCTTCCGGGGGCCCGTGTACTTCCAAATCAAGAAGTAGTTATAAAGCAAAAAACGCTGAGTTGAAGTCTGTGATAGTTGCTAGAATTAGGATATTTGTAAAAAGCGAAGGAAAAATAGGGTTTAGGAAATTGCCAAAACTTCTTTTTTTTCAAATTATTCTCGTTTAAGAAATGCATGTATCCTCACTTGGATGTTGCCATGTCCTTTTTATGCTGATACACTTTTATGCCTAAGCCCTTTCAGTTCTTGTGATCCCTGATAGAACTCCTCACTTCACCTGTTCCTGCCAGGGAAACAAAAAGGCCACTTTTAGCTGCATTTCTGATTGGGTCGCTTATTAGACTTATTTTTAAAATCTCGAAAATTCAGAACCGTTGAACGACCCCTCTATGGACCCCTCTATGAGTCCTCCATGAGCGAATTGGGGTTGAATTTATTAAGTCGTTTTTTTCCATGTTTACTATACAACTCGATGATCATTAGAACTAATAAGAACGTTGAGCTCTTGTCACTTTTTCGGTAGTATAAATACGATGTCGGCTAATAATCACGTGCAGAACTACGTGAATAGTTTGCGTTTGCTAAATTGTTAATCATATCTAGGCTAATAGAAGTTGATTGCTTGTTCTTTTGGTTGTCTTTAGTATATATAAAAGGTACTTTATTTTACAAATTTTTTAATGACACCTGTCATGTCAATTTTGAAATTATGCTGCTAAAGCAATTACGCTGTTCGGCTGTTAGATGGCCTACAACCCCGGGATTCAGTACGAAAACGCGTATGAGCGTGTAAAGGTACTGCCAGCTTCCGGATTACGGGAGTTGTATACACTTCTATTCATTTTTAGGATTCAAAAGGGTATAAACCTCCCGTGTTTTGATAGCTTAGCAAACCTGAGATCTTCCGTCCATGATTATGATACTAGGTCGTCTGTAGAGTTTAATATTCCGTTGGTTGTTTCGGCCCGATCAATGTTTTCTTTGCTTCACAGGGGGATCAGAAGTTGGAACCATCTTTATCAAATAAAAAATATAGGGGATATTTCTTCGTTTAAGAAGATAGAGTTGCGGGAAAAGATATAGAGGAAAATGAAAAAGTTTGTCATACCTTGGATGCGAAGATTTGTTTTGTGAGGAGGAATGGCAACAGTACTAAAAGGATTAAAAAATAATAAGGCTCCAGGTGTTGATAGGGTGGTAAATGATTTTCTTAAATATGGTGGCCCTGCGGTTAGAAATAAGTTACTGAAGATCATGAATATGATTTTTGAAAAAGAGGAAATACCTAACGATTTTATGAAAACCTTAATTAAGCCACTTTACAAGAAAGGTGATAAAAGTTAGTGTGGTAATTATCGAGGCATTAGTCTGGTCTCTGTAGGTAGTAAATTACATAGTAATATGATACTTTTTAGACTGAGAGATGCCGTAGACAAAGTTTTAAGGGAAGAACAGTGCGGTTTTAGAAAAGGTAGAGGATGTGTCGACCAAATTTTCACTCTTAGGCTGAGAAGTGCCTGAGTTTTCAAACACCTTTGGTCCTCAGTTTTATAGATTATGAGCAAGCGTTCGATTCTGTTGATAGAAGAGCTTTAGTAAAGGTTTTATCCTTGTATGGTATACCAGACAAATACATTAAAGTGATTAGTGCTATGTACGAGAATAACACTGCTGCGGTTAAGGTTGGAAATGAGGTTAGCAGCTGGTTTTGTATTAAATCAGGAGTTAAGCAGGGTTGTGTTTTATCCCCCATTATATGGATTATTTTGATGGACTTTGTTTTAAGGAGCACAGGAAAGGCAATGGGAGACCACGGAATCAAATGGGGAGGAAAAAGTCTCCTGGACTTGGATTATGTTGATGATTTAAGCATCCTAGATGAAAGTGTGAGTAAAATGAATGAAGTTTTAGAGGTTTTGTGAGTTCAGGGTGCTAGAATTGGTTTAAAAAATTAATGTTAGGAAGACTAAGTCACTAAGGCTAGGAATAAGTGAAGATGACAAGGTGACGTTGGGTAATGAAAAGATTGATCAGGTGGGCGCTTCACTTGCCTTGGTAGTATTATTAGTAAAGATGGTGGGGGCTGTGAAGATGTTAAAAGTAGAATAGCCAAGGCTCAGGGTGTTTTTTCACAGTTAAAAAAAGTTTGGAAGAATAGGAAGATAAGTCTCCAAACCAAGATTAGAATATTAGAAGCTACAGTGATGACAGTGGTCAAATATGGCTCTGAAACATGGACGCTCCGAAAAGTGGATGAAGATTTGCTAGATGTTTTCCAGAAAAATTGCTTAAGGATTGTTCTGGGTACCCGGCTGACTGACCGTATTTGAAACAACAGGCTATACGAAAAATGTGGTTCAATACCGCTCTCTAGGGCTAGGGCACGTTGGGCGGATGAAGATGACAGATTGCCGAAGATTGTTCTTTTCGGCCAACCGTCTAGGGCTAAACGGAAAGCAGGTCGTCCCCGTCCGGGGTGGGAGGACGTCATAAAGAAAGATTTAAAGGAAATGGGAACTTCGTGGGTGGGTTTAAAAAGGGAGACTTTGAATAGATTGGGGTGGAGGAGGAGCGTGCGTAGCTGTGTTGGCCTCAGGTGGCTTGGTGCTGCGGTGAGTTGCTAGTAGTAGTAGTAGTAGTATAGATACATCAAAAGAATTGGTTTAATATGCTGATTCCAAATATATAAGTTTCATTAAGTTGAGTGTTACCCATCAGAGGCTACGAGCCTAAGGAAATTTATCTGGTTTTCGAAAAAGGGGAAATATTTCCTAAAAGTCAAAAAAAAATTAATGAAAATCACACAATCTTATTAAGCTTATCAGAGAATCCTACTGTAGAGGATTCAAGCTCCTATATGCAAAAATTTGGAATTTTGTATTTTTTGTCAGAAGAAAGGTCACGGATGTGTGTTTATATTTTTTTTTTCAGGGTATTTACAGGTAAAAACAGGTAAAAATCCAAAAACACAGTTTTCTGTTTTTCTGCCCTCCTGTAAGATTTGGGTTGTGTGACGTGCCCTCTTTTGAATTACCGCTGCTGACTTACTAAACAAAGATGATCCTTTCTCTAAAAGAGAATTTATCAAACAGTTCGTGGTAAACGAACTGGAAGTAAGGAGCGACCCGGCTCAATAGTAACCGAAACTCTAAAAATGAAATTTTGATGCCATAGATACATCAAAAGAATCAGATTTTAATGCTGATTTCAAAATATATAAGCTTCATCAAGTTTAGTCCTACCCAAAAGTTACACGCCTGAGAAAATTTGCCTGATTTTCGAAAAAAGGGGGAAACACCCCCTAAAAGTTATAGAACCTTATGAAAATCACAGCGTCAGATTCAGCGTATCAGAGAACCCTACTGTATAGGTTTCAAGCTCCTATCTGCAAAAATGTGGAATTTGTATTTTTGCCAGAAGAAAGATCACGGATGCGTGTTTTTTTTTTTTTTTTTTTTTTTTTTTTTTTTTTTTTTTTTTTTTTTTTTTTTTTTTTTTTTTTTTTTTTTTTTTTTTTTTTTTTTCAGGGGTGATCGAATCGACCCAGTGGCCCTATAATATCGTGGAAGGGCTCATTCGAACGGAAATTAAAAGTTCCACTTTCATTTTTAAGTGACCAAAAAAAAATGGAGGGCAACTAGGGCCCCTCCCACGCTCATTTTTTTTCCCAAAGTCACCCGATCAAGATTTTGAGATAGCCATTTTGTTCAGCATGGTCTAAAATATAATAACTATGTCTTTTAGGATGACTTGATCCCCCAAAGTCCCCGGGGGGAGGGCTGAAAGTTATGAACTTTACCCAATGTTTACATATAGTATTGATTAATGGGAAGTATACAGACGTTTTCAGGCGGGATTTTTCCTGTTAGTGGGGGAGGGGGGGGGGGTCGGGGGTTATGTGGGAGGATCTTTCCATTGAGGAAGTTTTCATGGGGGAAAGGGACATTGCTATGAAGGGGGCGCCGGATTTCCTAGCATTATTTAAAAACTCGATCAGAAATTAAATAAAAAAAAAACAAGTTTTTCAACTGAAAGTAAGGAGTATCATCAAAACTTAAAACGAACAGAAATTATTACGTATATGATTGGGTTCGCCCTTTGGTCAATACCTCGCTCTTTAAGCCAAAGATTTTTTAGTGCTCTCATAAGAGCTATTTATTCTAATTGACGGCCTTTGTGATTAAGGGGTCATTTTTAAAGAATTGGAACAAAATTCGAGGTTTAGCGTAAAGAGCGAGGTATTGACTAGGGGGTGAACTCCCTAATATACGTATTAAAAATATTTGAACATAGAAGTTCGTTACGTAAGTTAATTCGTAAGTTACGTATAATTATTACTAATAAAAACGTTCGTAAATAAAATTAAACAACTTTCGAGAAAGCCATTTAACCAAATAAAATTAAAATTAATATGCAAATTTTGTTTTAATTATTCATGTAGCCTACGGTGAGCCAAAATCAAAACCTGCATTAATTCAAAAACGTTCAAAAATTAAATAAAAAAAACATTTTTTTAAACTGAAAGTAAGGAGCGACATTAAAATTTAAAGCGAACAGAAATTATTCCGTATATGAAAGGAACTGTCCCCTCCTCGACGCCTCGCTCTTTACGCTAAAGTTTTCTTTTGTTTTGAATAATAGAGTTGTGAGAAAGAGTCAAACTTTAGCGTAAAGAGCGAAGCATGAGGAGGGGGCAGCCCCTTTCCACGGAATAATTTCTGTTTGTTTTAAGTTTTAATGTCGCTCCTTACTTTCAGTTAAAAAAAAACTTGTTTTTTTTTATTTAATTTAGGTATAAAACCGAAACTGGTTGTAATAAATACCAGAAAAATAAACTATTCCACGATTTTAGTTTTCAAATGCTCGGGGATTCTAGCTTTTAAGCAATTAAAAAATCGATAACAAGAGAATCTGCCTAAAATTTATTTGAAAGCATATATTTTCTAACGTTAAGACTAGCTAGTAATTTTTTCTGAAAGAACTTGCCTGTTAGAAGACATATATTCATTTAAGTGCCACATAATTTGTTTGCGTTATGCAAAATACCACATATTCTTTTAGCTTCTCTTTGCTTCCACTTACTTAGGCTTAGGTCCTTCTGCGCCTCGAAGTGCATGACCTATTCTGCTCCCGTAGCCAAATATCTCCCATCGAAGACCTCGCCAGCTTTGCCTCCTTCTCAAGGAATCAACCCTGAGTCATTTTTGCTTTCCCTTGCTTGCAGAGACAGGGGGTACCCGATACATCAGGTAATAGCTTTCCGTACCGGACGTCTTCGGGCGATTTCAAGAATGAGGGTATGGTTGGTAGCGTGGTATATTTCTTCGTTGGTTATTCGTTCCTTTTCATTTTTTCGGTTGGAGTTTTTCGATTTAAAGTGTTGCGCAACTGGTTAGATGCCTAATACATTCGTTCCAACAAAGGTTTCTATAGATTTTCCGTCCAGCAATAATAAATTTGAAACTAATGTAGAAAGTCAAAAAGCTTTCAATCACCTCAGCTCTATGACCGATTAGGGACACTGCAGTGCACATTTAAGGTTTCATGGAAGCCTTTTGTCTGTTGCATAGCTAAGATGTGAAAGCAATCCATAAAATTGGTAGCTGATTGCAGATAACGAGGTCTGAGAACAATCTTTATGTCATTATTCGCCATGTCTATTAACTTCAAGTCCGTCCCAATTGTGTGGTTTCACAGGCTATTTTCTGCCAAGCGAGTCTTTGTCTCTTTATACAGTAGCTTCAGATGCTTATTTTTTCCAAAGCCTCCTCATATGAAAGGGGTGGTCGTATAAACTTCAGAAGGGACTCAATCGATTGAAAATTGAAAGTTCTAGAGTTCGTTTTATCAAAAGTGATAGGGGAAACCAGCCCCCCCCTCCCATGCCCTGTTTTACTACCCACTCCCCCGTAACCTCCAAAGGCATCCGATCAAAATTTTATGTTAGCTATTTTGTTCTAAATAGTCAAAGCTTTCAATAAATCTGCATGTCGGGATGCCATGACCCCACAGGCCCTGAGCGAAAGGTCATTATAATGCAAATTGGCAATTGTTGAACATTTGTTTTATAATAGAAAAGGGGGCTTGTCCAATGCACCCGGAACGGTTAAGAGTATTAAGCTGAAACTTTCAGAGGATTATGCTGAGCTAAATCAAAATATACGAAGTGTTTGCCGGCCTGCAAAAGGGTGTATTTGCAATATCAAGGGAACGGCCTGGGATATCAAGTTGAAAATTTTAGGGAGGGCCTAGGAAAGGGGAGAGACAAGTGGCCGTCAGGCTATGTCTTGGGTAAGAGGGTATACCTAAGTCAAAATGTGTTATGTGTATCCAGGCTATGATACTACCAGAATCTGTAAAATCTTGGGAACTGCTCGGGGACAAATGAAGATTTATGTCATCGAAACAGCATATCGAGAGTATATTTTGAACGGTTGGGGAACGAAGTTGGAAGTTTCAGGCGCTGTTGGGGGAAGAAAGGAAGAGAAAGGGACAAAGAGAATGAAGTATGGAGGCTAACTACGACTTGGGAGGAGATCTTGACATAAAATAACATTATGCGCATAAATTTTATCAAAATAGATTTGGAGTAGCTAGAAATCAATGCATCCAGTCCAACCTAAAAAATTTTACACTTTGAAGCCCTATAGGAATCAGAATTAATTCACGTCTGAGCACTTCAACAAACTTCACAAATACTTCTAATATGAACCAACAATAAAACTGTGTAAAGTAAAACGAACAAAAATTAACTTAAAAAAATGCTATTGAACAAAAGGGTCAAAAAGGTAAAGAGCCGTATTAACACGTAAGGCGAGTGGAAATATAGTCTTACAAAATTCAAGCCTTAAACGAACAGAAATGGCTAATATACGATGTACCCAGCGAACATAAATTAATATACATAATCACAGCAAACAGAAAGATACTGATATAGCTGAATAAACGAATCCTAAAACGGACAGAAAGTGCCACAAATGGGATTAGGGTTATAGCCCCCTAAACCCTCTAAAGACCTTAACGTCATTTACGCTTTACTGAAAACTAAATAGATTTTTAAAAATTTCTTCTCTCATAAGTGTAACTTTGAGAATAAAAATTATTGAAATTTCCAGGAATTGATATCCTTATATGTTTAATTAAATAAAAAAAAAATAAGTTTTTTCTTTAAACTTAAAGTTAGGAGCGACATTGAAACTTAAAACGAACAGAAATTATTCCGTATATGAAAGAGGCTGTTCCTTACTCAACACCTCGCTCTTTACGCTAAAATTCTCTATTGCTTTAAAAGTAGAGTTGTGACAAAGAGTCAAAATTTAGCGTAAAGAGCGAGGTGTTGAGGAGGAACTGTCCTACAGACAGTTCTATCCTGGCTTAAAAAAAATCCCTCCCTCCTCGTAAAATTGCTTACGACGACTCAGCATGAAAAATTCCCCTTAGCATTTTTTCATCTGAATGAGACTTTAATCTCTAATCGGTTTCTCGACCACTCCAGAAATGTCCCCTTCCGTGGAAACCATTTCCCAGAAATCAAAACACGCAGAAAATAGTCCCCGGATAATTCCACCGGAACATCTCCACATGAAAAATCTGGCAAAGAGAATGTAAGACAACTAAAAAGAATTTCGTATAGTAATTTTGTCAAATCCCCCAGTGTAACATTTCCCCTGGAAAATTTACCCCCCGGAAAATTTCCCTCCCCGAGGAAGATTTTCCCAATAGAAATCAACCCCAAGCACCCCTCCCCCGAAAATGTCTGTATACTTCTCAATACCAAATGCTATACGTAAACAATGGGCAGATTTCATAACTTACAGGGCCCTCCCCACGAACGGGGGGTCATTTTATACCTAAAGACATAGTTATCTGATCTTTCAACTATGCTGAACAAAATGGCCATCTCAAATTTTTTATCAGATAACTGGGCGTGGGAGGGGGCCCAGTTGCCCTCCAATATTTTTGGTCACTTAAAACGGCACTAGAACTTTTAATTTCATTTCGAATGCACCCTCTCCCGATCTTCTTGGATCATTATTTCAATACGATCACCCTTGAGAAAAAAAAAATTAACACACATCCGTGATCTGTCTTCTGGCAAAAATAGCAAAATTCCACATTTTTGTATATAGGAGCTTGAAACTTCCATAGTAGGGTTCTTTGGTACGCTGGATATGATGGCGAGATTCTCATTGAAATTTCTTAAATTTTATGAGATGTTTCCCCCCTATTTCAAAAATCAGGCAAATTTTCTCAGGCTCGTAACTTTTGATTGGTAACACTAAACCTGACTAATCTTATGTATTTGGAATCAGCATAATAATCTGATTCTTTTGATGTATCTACTGATATTAAAATTCTGTTTTTTAGAGTCTCCGTTACTATTGAGCCGAGTCGCTCCTTACTTAGGCCTGTAGTTCGTTACCACGAACTGTTTGAACATGAGTCTGCTTTTATTAGTTCTTTCCATTCATCTTGATTTTTATGGTGATTCTTTTTCTTTTCTTTCTTTGCCTTTTTTGTGCATATTTTGATAGATAAAAACCACCCTTTTCAATACGCATATTGTCAAACAGTTCGTGGTAACGAACTGTAAGTAAGGAGCGACCTGGCTCAATTTTCTACGTAACACCTTAAACTAGGTATTCTTTTCTTAGACCACACTGCGTTCTATGACGAACAAACAAATTATCAAATGGGGATAAATCGATTTATTTAGACAGTGAAAAAAAAAAAAAAAAAAAAAAAAAAAAAAAAAAAAAAAAACAGGTACAAAAGTCTAGATATTTCGATCACATATACCGCGACCGTCATCAGTAGTATTATTAAAATAATGTAATTGAAACTAGCATATTTATACACAAAAAAAAATAACTTTTCGGGTCATTCACAAAATAATGGACTTAGGGATTATTCACTAGATTATTTTCAGAGAGAGTTCACTGACAAAGTTCATGAAAAGTCTTGATGTAAATTTCCTTCTTTAATGTTGCCCAAAAGTAAAATAAATTTCCATTGAAGGTGGCAAAGCCATCGGTGTCTTCTAATTGCAAACAAAATGTCGAGTTTTTCACTGTCTATATAAATGGATTTATCCCCATTTTAAAATTTGTTTGTTACCCGGCTCAATAGTAACCGAAACTCTAAAAAACTGAATTTTGATACCAATAGATACACCAAAAGAATCGGATTTTTATGTTGATTTCAGATATACAAGTTCAAGGGAATTTTCCATGAAGGGCGCGCCAGATTTTCAAGTATTATTTAAAAACGATAAGAAATTAAATAAAAAAAACAAGCTTTTCAACTGAAAGTAAGTAGCAACATTAAAACTGAAAACGAACCGAAATTATTGTGTATATGAGGGGGTTGCCCCTCGTCAATAACTCGCTCTTTACGCTAAAGTTGTTTTATTACTTTCAAAAAAGCTATTTGTTCTAATTAAACGGCCTTTGTGATTCAGGGTCATTCTGAAAGAATTGAAACAAAATTCGAACTTTAGCGTAAAGAGCGAGGTATTGACAAGGGGGCGAACCCCCTCATATACGTAATAATTTCTTTTCGTTTTAAATATTAATGTTGCTCCTTACTTTCAGTTGAAATAAACTTTTTTTGTATTTAATTTTGAATAAAACACAAATGACACCCAAGCCGTTTAAAGTGTTTGAGAGTGGGTGGAATAGTACCACTTTTTTTTTAATTTTGATTAGCCTTGTGATATAATTTTGTTGTTGTTTTGTGTTTGATGTTATGGCAAATAAAAACACATTTCTCGAAACACAAGTCGTTTTCATTAAAGCGCAGATAACACTCTGACCTTTAGAATGTTTAGAGGGCGGTAGTCTTACTGAAAAAAATTCTTTTAAATGTTTTCACTTTTATAACTTTAAGAAATCAAAAATTAATTAAGATTTTAAGGAATAAATATCAGCATATGTATATCAAACTGACAATGCGCATTTTTTTCAGTAAAGTACAAATTATATTCTGGCTTTTAGAAAGCATAGTGTTTAGAACCCTACTCTGATTAATTTCTGCTCGTTTTGAGTTTGACTTATTTTAATTTCTGTTTGTTTTGGGTTTCATTTATTTTTTTAATGCTGTTTTATGGTAGTTGTATGCTTGGTAAATGATTTGACTCTATTTTTAAAAGAGTAGTCCTACTCTTGTTTGTGGTACTTTCTGTTTTTTTAGGATTCATTTTTCATCTGAGGCACTATCTGTTGTCTTTATGTTTATATGATAATTTATTTTATTTTTTTTTTCGTTTGGGGACTATTGTGTCCAGGGGGCTCATTTGGGGGTATGGGGTTTCGTTTTGACAATCTGAACCTGTGGGCATTCTTAAACTTAAGTATGGAAGTTGCAATCCCTCTCATTAGTTTTATCCTTAATGATGTCTTTAATTACTGAAAGCCTAAATAATCTATTAATGTTTCTTTTCTATCTCTAAAGAAACATTAGACTCTCCTATTCTATATATGCCCACTTAGGTTATTATTCTTCATTACTTTTATCTCATTACTTCATTAATTGTCATGGTTACCCGTAATGAGGATGTAGACATCTTTTCCGATTCCTCTAGTACACTTTTCACATCATTACTGCAAAGGGATATGCGGAGATATTACTGCAAAGAGATAAGGAGCGTCAATTTGGATGGGGGGGGGGGGTATTTGCAGCCCTAAATTTTTGCCACTTCCTGGATTTTTATAAACACCTTTTAAGGGTATTTTCAATGAAAAAAGCTTTTTGTAATTTTCATTGAAAAAAAAATCGGAAAAAAAAACAACAAAATTGCCCCACGTTAATTTGGAAAATACGTTTTGTATCCCCCCCTATATTTTCATGAATTGACGTCACTGGTAATGACTTCTAACAATTTTAAAACTTGTTTATCAAAAATAAATCGCAACTTAACTTTTTTCGGGGGCCTTGCGAAGCATAATCTCCAGAGATTTTACCCCTCTTCCTTTCGTCCTAATTTCCTCTTTTGTTCCAGCTGTAGAAAAAAAACGTGAAAGATAACATAGGCAGATTAATAGGTAAATTTTCACCCAGTCTAACAAAAAGGGCAGAAAAGGCAAATATCTTGGTAAGACTCTCCGCGAAGCCGTCTTCAGTGCTAAAGAGTATACGAAGAAAACAAATAAAATGGTAACCTTGAAAAACCAAGAAAATAGTAGAGCCATTGTAGTTTTAGAACTAATCTATTCTTCATCTTTTATTCCATATTAATTTAAAAAAAAAATTTTCCAAGGGAAGTAAAGAGCGAATTTGAAACTTAAAACGAACAAAAATTATTACTTCGCAGCCTATCTAACATATATTAATAAAAATAATGCAAATAAATCAACTGGTGGTATTTCCCTATGTTTGTAGGATTTTTCAAAAAACTAGCGCTTTACTGAAAAACATAAAACAATATAGGAGTTTTGGTACGGTTAAAGTAAACCTTTTAAGGACTCTTTTAACAGTATAAAAGTAAAGCATTTTTAGATTGTTGTATAATTTATCTTTTCTTCGTTTAATTTGGCATCCCTTCTGCGCAATGAGCTCAGTTCATTGATTGACTGTCGTTTTGGATTTGAGAAGGACATTTCACGATTATTTTGTTGATAAGTTCGAAGTGAACGAATCTTATTAGTATTATGACTACAAAACTCGCTTTAGAATTTGTATCACAACTTAAAATCCTCCGTTTTAGAGGCTACGTATTTACTTTTGACTCCTAAATCAATATTTCTTGTTTGTATACTTGGCTTTTGTGTTTTCAGTAAAGCGCTATTTTTCTGTAATCCTACAAACATAGGGAAATATCACCAGTTGATTTATTTGTATTAGTTTTATTGATAGATGTTAAATAGGCTGTGAAGTAATAATTTGTGTTCGTTTTAAGTTTTAACTTCACTCTTTACTTCCCTCGGAAAAAAACTCTGTTTTTTTTAAATTAATCTATGCTTGTTCTGATTAAAATTTCTGTTAGTTTTAACTTCCACTGTTTGTCCTTAGTTTCAGTTGAAAACTTATTTTTTTTATATAATTTCTAATTGCCTCCAATCTAGGGGAGATAAGAAACCTCAATCCTTATTGAGGAGCTGAACTAAGAAGCCGTACAAGAATTGATGGAAATAATAAGTTTAGAGTGGAAAAAAATTCAAAACATAGATGTCGTTTCTTTTTGTAAAAAAAAAACTAAAAAAAGAAGGAATAGATCTTTAATTCTTTTTTTTTTATCAAATTTAGTCACACTTAAGAAAGTAGCTTTAGGCGAGCAGCTTCGACACAAAAGGTTAACTGAGCGGACAGGTTTGTATATCGACATCGACATACTTGCGGAAAATTTTGTTAGCTCAACACAAATGTGCCTTTAGGCTTAGGGATTTATTTGACCTGTCCCTAAATGAAAAGCCATTCATTGCTCAGAAATGAATGAAAATTTCCAAAAAAAAGATCATTTCTTGTGTAAATACGATAAATGTTATTACAAACTAAGTTTATTTTCATTTCAAAAAATTTTGGGAAAAATAACCTGAATTCATTCTCCTACCGAATTGTTTTCATTTGTCTTTCCTCCTCTTTGGATGCACAATCTTACGTATGAAGTGAATATCACGGTGGAAATGTTAAATAATAATTTGAATAAGTAAGTATAACAATAAGTAATCCTTCTTTTAATATACAACTTTGAGTGGTTGCAGAACCACATGCCTACACTTCTCCAAGCACTTAGTTGGGGTCAGGGGCGTAAGCACTTAGTTGGGGTCAGGGGCGTAAGCACTTAGTTGTGGTCAGGGTTGGGGTCAGGGGCGTAATTTACTATGGGTCAGAGGGGGCAATTTCCCCTCCCACACCTCAGTTTTCCTCCAGACCCAAGTTTGCCCCCCCCCCAAGCTGAAATTTCGTTTCTTCAAAAATGTTGTCAAAACTATGATAAGCCTGCATAATTCAAGCATCCACTGAAACAGGTCAGTTTTCTTTAGTACATCTTTACCTTGTTTATCACTCTATGGCTAGTTTTTTGGTTTTTACCTGTCATTTTCACTTTATTTGAGAAAATTGGCTCCAACTTTGACCCCCCCCCCCCCACAGGATTTTGAAAAAATTACGCCATTTTCTGGGGTATGAATTTATATATCTACTCAGAATGTCGTTGCAAACCATGAACTGGAGGACCTCTCTTCCCTTTTGAATCAAAATTCTTGACCAAATAGCTTCCTGGGACATGCTTTAAAAAATGAATGCATCATATTTACAAAAACAGTGAAATCATATGCAGCACAATAGCGCTGCCTAAGTAAAGAACGATGTTGGCACAATGCATTATTTTTTTTTCTGGACCAGGGCACTTCGTATCGAAGGAGTTGTCGTAGAAACTTCGAAAAGGGCTAATTAAATTGTGAATTGAGAGTTCTAGTGCCCTTATTAATATTAAAAAACGATCGGAAGGCGAATGTCCCCCCCCCCCCCGTGACCATCATTTCCTCAAACACTTCCGATCAACATTTTGATGTAGCCATTTCGTTGAACGTAGTTGAAAGGTCCGGAAATTATGTGTTTGAGTATGACAACTCCCCACAGCCCTCAGGGCTAAGGTTATAAGTTATACCCTGGGGGCATATAATGTCTTATAGAAAGTGTTATCGTAAAAACTTCAAAAAGGACTATTTCAATGGGAAATTGCGAGGGCTATTGCCCTTTTTAATAGTCGAAAGTAATCAGAAGGAGAATCGCCCCCCTCCCCTACGTTCATTATCTCCCCAAAAATTTCCGATCAACATTTTGATATGGCCATTTTGTTCAAAGGTCTGGAAATTATGTCTTCGAAGATGGCAACCTCCCACCATAGCCCTCGGGACAAGGATCGTTAGTTATGGGCTTGGGGCATATAGCGTTTTTATAGAAAGACTTGTTATAGAAGCTTCAAAAAGGGTTCATAGCCATTTTGTTAAGCCTATCAGAAAGGTCTGGAAATTGTGTCTTTGAGGATAACGAATCCCCCCAGCCCTCTGGGCAAGGGTTGTAAGTTATGCCCTGGGGACATATAGGATTTTTATAGAAAGTGTGGTCATATAAACTTCGAAGGGGGATCATTGGATTGGTAATCAGACGCTCTAGTGCTCTTTTTAAGAGTCAAAGTGATCAAAGGGCAGCTACCCTCTCCCCTCTACACACACTTCGTATTGTCCCGAAATGCGTCTAATACAAATTTTGAGATAGCCGTTCTGTTCAAAATAGTCTAAATGTCATATAACAAAGCTTATGGGGTTTAAAAAAAAATAAGAGATTAGGGGCAAGGGTTGTAAGTTATGCCCTGGGGGTGTTTAAGATTTTTATCGAAGGATTGGTTATTTAACTTCAGAAGAGGCTCAGTCTTTCTTCTTGAAAAAGACTATTTCAATATAAAACGAACGGAAATTAATCAAAAAAACTTTTTGCACAAAATAAGTTTTTCAAAAAAAATAAAGAACTCCATTAAACCAAAAATGAACAAAAATAGAATCAAATAATCTACCAAGCATACAACTACCCCGAATCAGTATCAATAAATAAATGAACCCAAAACAAACAGAAATTAAAATAAGTCGAACTCAAAACGAGCAGAAATTAATCTGAGTAGGGTTCTAAACCCTATGCTTTCTAAAAGCCAGAATATAATTTGTACTTTACTGAGAAAAATTCTTTTAAATGTTTTCACTTTTATAACTTTAAGAAATCAAAAATTAATTAAGATTTGAAGAAATAAATATCAGCATATGTATATTAAACTGACAATGCACATTTTTTTCAGTAAAGTACAAATTATATTCTGGCTTTTAGAAAGCATAGTGTTTAGAACCCTACTCTGATTAATTTCTGCTCGTTTTGAGTTTGACTTATTTTAATTTCTGTTTGTTTTGGGTTTTATTTATTTTTGATACTGATTTGTGGTAGTTGTATGCTTTGCAGATGATTTGACTCTATTTTTGTTCATTTTTGGTTTAATGGAGTTCTTTACTTAAAAAAAAAAAATATATATTTTTGTGTAAAAAGTTTTTTTGATTAATGATCTGAAAATGATCGTATAGAAGGGAGAAAACTACAATTGAAAAAAAAAAACAAATACCCAAGCAGGAATCGAACGCAAGACACTATTTCGAAGTCGAACACTGAACCAACAGAACCACGCCTTTAATAAGCTGATTCGATATATTATTGTTTGTACTTTAATCGCGTAGCTTATTAAGGGGGCTTGGAGGAGGAACATGGAAGAGGTGTTCTTGCAAACCTCCAGTTACGGGTTTCGGACTATAATTATTACAATGATGATTTCGTTTTATACTTCTAAGCTTTTGTA
Organism: Artemia sinica; assembly: GCA_027921565.1. Taxonomy (NCBI): domain Eukaryota; kingdom Metazoa; phylum Arthropoda; class Branchiopoda; order Anostraca; family Artemiidae; genus Artemia; species Artemia sinica. The sequence continues at coordinate 4,478,035 of CM051263.1, read as the reverse complement.
CTTAAGAAGTGACATCAAAAGTATTGTTTTAAGTGCTATATCACACTTACGGATGGTAGAATTGATAAACATCACGTAAATCCATCCTAGCCGTTTCCCGCTAAATAATCATAGAAGACTGGTTTCTAACGAGAAAGGTATTTCCCCTATGTATTTAATGTACCCTAGCCAAAATGCTGGTCCTTCTTTCTTCTCAGGTAACGGCCAAGTTGTTCAACCCAGTCCAGTTCTCCCTCCCAACTGGAGTAAGGCGAGTCACTGGCTATCTCTTGGGGTCCCTGCAGCCCCACGCCCAATGTCCCAACAAGTACTAACAATTTGGGAAACTTCCAGTATTTTTCGACGATCAACCCCACATAGACAATATGAAAGAAGCAGCTAGTTCCTATGACCTCCCCTCTTTTTTTCGATGTTAAGGCCCAGTCTCTAAGCAATAAAGTGACGGAACTTTTGACAAGGCTAAATGACAATAGAATTGATATTTGCTGCATAACAGAGACGTGGTCTGCCAATGGATGTAACCCCCAGATAAGTAACAATAATTTTCTCGTCAAGAGTAGGAGAAACAAGGAAGGAACTGTCGTCACACGTGGAGGATGAGTAGGCATGAGTAGGCATTCGAAATGATATACCGCATCAGATATACTTAGGATCTGAGGCTATCGACTACAAGCTGCTATGGGTAACATTGAGACTAAAGCGCTATTCCCTCTAAATTGTTCCTCGATCGTGGCTAGAGTACTCTATTTTCCGCCGCGGTCAAGTTACAGGCGGGAGCTCATAGCCCATCTACAAGCATGTTTAGATGAGATTAAAATGAGACATTCAAACAGTTCCGTGGTTCTTATGGGTGACTTCAACGACCTACTACCCAGTTGGATTGAACTATCGCAAAGCTTGAAGCAATTTGTTCGTGAAAACACAAGTCAAACGTCTGTCGGCGATTTCATCTTCATAGGTATTTCCAGTTTCTAATGTGATCTATTAACGCTGCCGAGTCTTAGTAAAAGCACACACTTCTGTGTGCACTGGTGTCCCAGTGAGGGAAAGAGAATAGGAACCAAGCGAATTTTTTCAAGCCGGTCTCTGACTGAGTCTGGAAAAGAGCTATTCGCTAAATGGGCTATTTTGAAAAACTGGAAAAGTTTGTATGAAAACTGCAATGTCAACGACATGTATAGGATATTTTCCATTGAAATATGGATAGCTTATGATGTATATTTTCCAGAGAAGACAGTCACAGTAAACTTAGCTGACAAGTCCTGGGTTAACTCGTGCCTGAAAAGGCTGATAAGCAAACGCAACAGGCTTCATAAAAAGGGAAAGATGGACGATGCTTCCAAGCTGAGAAATCAAGTGGTCTATGAATTTAGGTTGGCTGAGAAGTCCTAAGGTTCGAAAATGAACGAGCTCATAACCACAAACCCAGCCGGTTACTATAAAGGAATACGGCTTCTCACTGGCTCCTCTGTAAGGCAAAGTGTAAGCGTGTACGACGAATCTGGGAATAAGCTCGATGCCAAACGCTATTAATAAGTATTTTGCTAGTATTTGCGGAAGCAATCTACAAATTTCCAGTGTTCCCCCCTTGGCTGTTCTGTCTGAAATACCTGTGATTTTCCCTTGCGAAGTTGCAAAGGTTCTTGAGAGACTCGACCCCAATAAGCCAACTTGAAGACATTCCAGCACCCCTGTATAAAGAAAACGCAGCCTTTGTGGCTGAACCTCTGACTGCCTTTTTAAACCAATGTCTGTTGAGTGGTACCTTTCCGGATGATTTAAAACAAGCAGTCGTAACGCCAATACCTAAAGTTTCGAATCCAAAAGGGGTGAGTGACCTACGACCTATATCTTTAACCCCTATTGTATCTAAAGTTTTCGAACATTTTCTAAAGAAATTGTTACTAGAAGATTTCTTTGATAAAATAGATCCCTGTCAGTATGTATTTATCAAAGAATCTAGCACAGTACATTATCTCATCAAAATTGGGGGGAGAAGCCCTGGAGCATCTAGAAAATAAAGATGCATTTGTAGAAATATTGCAAGCAGACTTAGAAAAGGCTTTCGACAAATCAAGTCATCCGGACATTCTTGAGTCAATGACAGATTTTAGAGCTTTTTTTTAGTTTGGATAGTTTATAGTTTTTTACATGGACGGCTACAGTGTGTTTATGCTTATGGGGTACAATCGGATTTTCTTGAGCTTTTCTGTGGAATACCCCAAGGTACCAAACGGGGATCTGTTTTATTTTTATACTGCGTAACAAAATTGTGACTTGGCATGAAAACAGAGCGAAGTTTACAGATGATTTATCATTGCTGATACTTCAGAAGCTAGGATCCATAATTAGTACGGATGGCATAATTCGCCGTTTGGAGGCTGACTGCGAAGAAAAACAGCTTAAAATTAATAGGAATAAGTCAGCACTTATGAGAGTCTCGTTTTTGAAAAAAAAGAAATTCCTAGTAAAAGTGGTATAAATTTGCCAATTGTAAATAATATGACAATTTTAGGTGTGACTTTTAACTCAAAAAATCCATGGATGGATCATGTAAATAATTGTACTAACAAGATGAATATAGCGTTGCGTAGCCTAGTTACAATTCGGCGATTCGGTTTTAGTCGTTTTTCACTGTTGAATTTTTATAAACTGTACATTCTGAGTATTTTAGAGTATGCTTGTCCTGTGTGTCATCCGGAGCTAAGTAAAGAGCAAAGAAATGACCTTGAGAATGTGCAGAAACGAGCTACCCGTGTGATATTAGGTCCGGAATCCACGAGTCATGATGATAGCCTTAAAATCCTAGGCCTAGATGGACTTGATGCCAGGCGACAACAGCTTACAATGGCCTTTGGAAAGGAGCTTTTGGAGTCAAGCAGGCATCGAGGCTTGCTCCCTGAACTGGCACGAACAGGGTGTAACACAAGGCACCCAACAAACTGGAGCTTTGTAAGCCCGCGGTTGCCAACCGATACAGATTGTCTTTTCGACAATATTTTGTGTCTCGTTTTAATAAGTAAGTGACAAGCAGGAGTGAATATTTAAATTATATTTTGTGTCTCATTTAATTCGTGTTATTTGACATAATAAATTCGTATCGTGTCGTGGATATGGTAGTAGTACTGGTAGCCCACTAGTCCCAGCTTTTCCACTTGAAACATGGCACCAAAAGTGGCGTTTTTAGTGCCATGTGGAACTTGCTGATGGTTGAATTTATAGGAAGGACGTATATATGAGCAATATCTTTTATATGAGCTATTAAAAATCTGTCTAGATACCTGCGATACCAGTACGCCCAATAACAATACGCCAATATCGATACGCTTGATATCAATATGTCCGATATCGATACAGTGTGCAGCCCTTTCCCGAGGGACTAAGGAGGGTCATATCATCACCAAAACCAAAGACATTTGACCTTTGAACTATGTTGAACAAAATGGCTATCTCAAAATTTTGATTGGATGACTTTGGGGGAGGGGGCCTTTAGGGAGGGGGCTAGTTGCCCTCCAATCTGTTTGGTCACTTGAAAGGGGCACCAGAAAATATAATTTCCGTTCGAATGAGCTATTACACATCTCTCTATGATGTTCTGGTCACCCCCTAGCCTTGCTTGGAAAAAAAAGAAAAAAACGGGAGACAGATCAGTGCTACCCATGCAAAAAGTCATTTTCCTTGTTGTTCAAGGCGGGGGGTTGTAATTTCCCATAACTTGATTTTTGACCGTGCTGATTCCAATGGTAGACTTTTCATTTTGATCCGACCCTGTTTTTGAGGGGTTTCAGACTTTTTTGAAATCATCATAAATTTCTTTTCGCAATAAACTTTTACTTTTAAGATGAACCGAAATAATAGTTACTATTCCTGAATTAGTGTCAGATGGCAATTTTTTTTTTCCTAGGTAGTTTTTTTTCTAGACGCGTTTTTTAACTTTTGGTTACTATGGGCTGCGGTTCGCTCTTTACTAGGTTGCAGCTACCGCTGCAACCATGATCTTTTTTCAATCCTGTCGTCCACATTTCCTATCCTTGATGTAAAAGGATATACTAGAAAAGTATATACTATTTTGATAATAATGAAAAAAAGAGAATTTCAGATATAAGTTACCGTTTTCTAGTTTATATGCCTAACTTTGGGCATGATAAACGTGTTACTGTTTGTATTTAAAATAGAAATCAGATATTTTAAAAATAAAAAAAATGAAATTTTCATAAGTTTTTATCCGGATAGGGAAAGACTGTCCATGAAAAGATTGTACTTAAGGCCGGGATTAAGTTTAAAGAAAAACAGGACGGCCCGTATATGATTAGGCTGAGTTTACTAAAAAAAAAGATTTATTTTGCTAGGCCTGCGTAAAGTGCTGCAGCAACCATTCATCGGCTTTGCCGACAGAAGGGTCATGGGAGCAACAAAAAAAGTTAAATAAACGGTGCTCCTTAAAGAGAGTCTTATCCTCTTTTTCCTGACATCCATACAATGTTGTTAGTTTAAAAATGGGCCTTCATAATAGCTAAAGTTCTACTATTTTGCCCCGAAAGACAAAACCCAATACAAGCCCTGTTGTTATTTCTGAAATTGCAGTATGTAAGCTAATGCTACTTCATTTTGCCTCACAAAAACTTTTCAAATGTTTCATTTTTGTTTTGGTGAGGAAATATCACCGACTGATCGCCGCATAAACACTTAACCAATAGTTGCCAAGTACGTCATTGCGTTATATAATTAATTATAATCGTTCAGCAACCACTTGCATAAAGACGATTATCGGCAGCGAACGGAAAGGTAGGTTAGTTAGCACGAGTACTCAACACCTCATCCCTGGAGAGGAACAAGCTTCACTATTCTTGCTTGCAAGTCATTCTTTGATATAGAGGAGAAATCCCCGAAAAATGAAAGTTTAAAGCCTGATAATGTCCAGGTTATTAAGTACAATGCTCTTAAATTTCTTGATTAAGTTCTTATTGGCAGAATATACCATCCTACCAAATTTTAAGTGAATATTGACACTTTAGTACGGGGCGTAGGTGAGGCTCAGAAGGGATAGACGCCTCTGAAAATCTATTCTCTCTATCTCCTTGATCAAAATAACTCGCCTTATAAGTTTCAAGTAGGCTGGAGAATTGGAGAAGGAGAGTTCACCTATGAAAATCATTATTTAAATGTTCTATTGGCCCTGGGTACAAGACCGAAGACGACCAGTAAAAAAAGTGGGAGGGGCATGGTCCCACTTTTGCTTCCTAATAATACTACCCGAAAATTGTCTCACTATTTCTGCTCAAATAAGTTGCAGTATGCCCACCTTTTTATTCAAAGGTTGGTAGTAAGGCACGGGGGGAGGGGGGCTTCGTTGAGGAGCCAATGACCCTGTTTTGATCATTCTCTCGTACAGATTGAAAATCCTTGAACAATTCTGCTTCAGACAAGATGGAAGCTTCCCACCTTTTCTGCTGAGAAAATAGCAGTGGGAGGCATCCACTGGCCCACTTTGGCTCTTTAATCATACAAATTGCAAGTCTTTGCCTGTTTCTCGTTCAAAATGGTTCAAAATCTCAAACTTTTCGACAATAGGTTGGGATGGTAGGGCGTGGGGGCAGATCTGTCAAGGGATCATGGCCCCATTTTTTACCTCAAGCTTGTTTTGACCATGAATCAGGTTTTTGCTTATTTTCAGCAGACTCATTATCCAATTTTTTTTTCCCGTGCATAACACAACAAAGAAATGTCGTGGTTATGGGTTGTAGGTCATGGTTGTGTGTTGTGGGTTGTATACCACAACCCTAAAGATTTTCAAAAGGCTGCGTCTCGTGAAGAAACTGTGTTTACATAGAAATTGATGCAATATACATTCATAAGCTCTTCAATAGCATCAACCTACATTGAAAAGAAAATTGTTTCCCTCTTAGAAAATTGATTTTCTTGTCTTAGGCCAATTTTTTTATATTACCGCTAAGAAAGGAGCAAATGGAAGCTTCCAATTGCTTTAGCAATGATACAACCATTGAAGGTTAAATTAAACCTATTTTACCATTTTTCTGTTTCAGTCCCAAACAAAGAAAATGGAATAAAAAACTCAAAAGAATCACAAAATAAGCACATAGTGTTTCAAATGCGCCTCTGGGTCTTTAATTTTTTCTCTACTTATTATTCTAAGAAAACTTGTTGGCGATGGGGCTAAGGAACCTCTGCTTTTTGCTTGTTTGAATGAAGCTTTCATTGGAAAGCTAAAACAGTGCTCCAAGACATAAAAGCTTGACGGAACAGCTTAAGATAGTCGTCTTTGACATAGACATGAAAACTCCGCTTCAAGTCACTTGCGGGTGGCTTTGGCTCAAAGAACAAGCTAAACCATCCGTTTTGGTCCACCAATCCGGCCGGAGGCTTCAAGGCTGTAACCAGGAGGGGGGGGGGGGGGGGGGGGGGGGGGGGGGGGGGTTACGGGGGTTTGACCCCCCCCCCCCCCCGAAATGTTTGTTTGACTCGTAAAAACGTAACAAAAATGGATATAAACAAATTTTGTATGCGTTTTTTTGAGTTTTTTTTGTGTAACCCCCCCCCCCCCGAAAAAAAACTTTGTGTATCCCCCCCGCCCCGGAAAAAAAATCCTGGGTACTACCTTGGGAGGCTTAATATTTTTTTAGAAATTACAGACGTTAAACTTTTACCTCTTTTTCGCAATAAGCTGAAATTGGAGACAGACGAAAAATATAACAAAAAAAATAGATCAAAACCAAAATGTTGCTCCCCCAGCTTAATTGACTAAAAATATTCAAAGATCCTTTGAGAGGTTTCCAAAGCAGAATCTTGGGATGGAATGGTCGAGCAGTGTTCGATCGAAATTCAGCTAAAACAAAAAAAAAGAAACAGTAAAGAGTTTTAGAATTGACTACTGATTCTTATTATTGTGAAAAAATTCTAAAACAAAAAAGAAACTGTAAAGAGTTTTTAGAATTGACGGTACTTTCCCATTATGTGGACACCTCGGCTATAGACAGTCAAATAAATGCAGTGATGGAGACTCGTAAAGCGGGTAATTGTTATCTAAATTGATCGAAGAGCGTGGTTTCTCATTGAATTCACAATATTTAAACTGTTGTTTTTTGGGGTTTAGGGGGAGAAAAAGGTACCTAGGTTAGGTTAGGTTACGTATTTAATTTATGCAATGCCTTACTCCCCCTAATGTGCAAATATAGAGCCCAAATTTGTTTATAAACTATTATATATTCATCATATTTTATTTTATTTCATTAGCATTAACCAAACTTGACTTTTTATAGGTGTCCACATAATGGGAAAGTACGAAAAATTCTAAAACAAAAAAAAGAAACAGTAAAGAAATTTAGAATTGACTACTGATTTTTATTGTTGTGAAAAAATTATAAAACCAAAAAGAAAGTCCAGGGAATGGTAGGAACTATTTTCTTTTTTTTTTGAACAACTGCATATTTCATTATGAATTCTGCAGAAAAATATGAGCTTTCGTCTTGGACATCAAGAATGGAAAAAAAAAACGAATCTGGCTCATTTTATTACTGGCCACTCTCATCCTAACTTACTTTTTAATTAGTTCTTCCATTGTTAAATCCACTCGTTCCCAAATGTTGCCTCACAGCGTATAGTAACAGTAATTTTGCCTAAATCATGCAACGTTGCATGCAAAGGAACTGAATGATAACCCTTCTATTTGTTCTTCGCATCTAATGCCGGTATTCTTTCGTAAATATTCCCCGTCAGAACAGAACGGATTTTTCATTCTGCTCCCCCTTATTGTACATCAAGATCCTTTTTCAAGCAATTTTTTCATTAAATCAATGACGAAGAAAGGAAGATGTCGTTGAAAAGCATTTGCGCAAATGTGTGTAGAACACAACAGCCCTGCAACCCATGGTTTCCAATAACATTATTAGAATGCACAGAAAGATACATGAATGAAAGCACAATAACTACTAGTTCTTCCACTAACAACTTATTGCTGCCTAAGCCGTCCGAAGCCAACACAGCCGCAAACGTTTCTCTTCGATCCCAGTCTATTCAAAGCTTCATGAAAACGCTCATGATTAAACAACTACCTCGTCATAAGCTCAGGTTCATGTATGTTTCAACCGTACATGCATAACATACTAAATCTACAAGTATCTGGCAAAGTAACAAGCTCGTTTTACATAGATAAAAAACAAGTAAAGAAGTAAGTGGATAGTCAATTAACATGAAAGACCTTACAAAGAAGAGAAAAACTCTTTGAATTGATGAAACAAATGCCATACTGTTTTAATAATATATAAGAAAAGGAATAAACAATTATTGATTAATTAATTAGGAAATGCTCTCTATTTGCACACCTATACGGACATGTTTTGTAACACATTTAATTGTTGTATTGATATGTTTTTAATTCATTGAAATTTTTACTCTGATCCTTATCATCTGTACCCATCCGGAAAATTCCTTCCTTGAAATTCCCAACCAATCCAATAGTATGTTGTTAATAGACAGCAAAAAACCTCGTATCTGTAATCTTTTCTCTTTTTTGCTACGAAGTTATTTTAACGCTTTTTTTTTGTATAGCTGGCTTCAAGTCACATATCCTAGTTCAACTGTAACGTTGATGGGAGCCATAAGTCTAACAATAATTTGCCAATAAAACCATGTTTCTTTAATGTCTATGTTCAGCTTTGAGAAAACTTTACTCTCCTCGATAATTTGAATAAAATATGTACTTCAGGATTCAGTGTCCACCGGCGATATGAAGTGCTCAATGTATTTTAAGTCCCATACATAGATAAAAAAATCTCATATTTTGTATCCTAAAGTCACATAAAATTCCCTCCTGCTAAAAATAACTCACCTCAGGCGTACGTGCATTCCTTGTAATGACTCCTTTATCTCATTATAAGTCTCCACTGACTCAGCTAATAGCCTTTCTACACGCCACAGTTGTTGCTCCTGCCATAGGTCATCCGTTAAATAAGTTTATGGACTCCAGTAATTTTTTGGCTAGAGATTACCCGTACTGCCATCTAGTTTCCTGCACGCAATTGTTATTTTGGATTTGATGAGCGTAGTTAATTATACGACAATTAAGACTAATTTTAGTATAATCTGGGAAAACCAAAATGTACGAGTGGTAATATTTGCAACGGTTTATTTGACACTAAATATGACATATTAGCTAATATAATTGGAATATTTGACCTTATACTCCTGTGCTGTATTGTTAGATGACTGCGTAATTTTCATGTTTATTGGGCAAACTGATATTGAGTGCTTGTTAGTTCCAATAATATGTAGCTTTCCCCCTTGAATGTTTTCTGAGGTGCCTTATCCAAAGACCTTATAATCCTACGTATTCTCTCCGCTCAAGGTCTACGATGGCTGTTTAGAGGCTTTAACTGTCTTATAAGACCTTGAATTTGATCGTGTAGAGCATTTCCTGACTCGGTAGTTTAGGGAATTTTTCGTTTGACAAAGGAGCTATTCTTTCCCAAACTAAGCAGATCTCCAATCTCAACTTAACACTAAACTATCGAATGTCTTGTCTCCATTTCTCATAACCCCAGAATTCTGCCCCGAGAATTATTGCTGCAATTAGATTGCTCTTAAATTAATAATAATCATCAGATCCAACGCCAACATTTTCCCCTGTTTTGCATAGTGTACACTAATACAACTTTTGTTTTTTAAAATAGGATACAGCATGATGACTAGTGCCATAATGGCAGTATTCGTTTAAAATGTAGATTCGATTTCGAATCTACACTTCATTGTAGGTTCGATTTTGAATCTACAATGAAGTGTAGATTTTGATTGGCGCGTATGCGTCAGTCATCCATAAAAAGTCATTAATGAGTACAGAGGAAGGCGGAGCCAACGAGAAGAGCTGTGCCTCAGTATGTCCCAAAACCTTTCAATGGAGAGTAAAGAGCTTGCATTTCTGCATGTTTGATCTTTTAGGCTAGATTCTTACCAAAGTATAATCACCTACGGAACAAGTACTGACAAAACCTATCCTCTCCACACAAAAAAGTGACCCTTTGTCCGCGCGTCTCCAGAGACGATTCCATACCTATGCGAACCTGGCAACTAAATACCGTAGTTACACAATTCAATACAACTTAGGAGAATAGATTGGCTTATTGGCTCGGAACGATTAAGTAGTATAGCATTTTGCGTCTAGAGGCGCTGAGGTACGCGGGGTCACTTTTGGAGAGTTTTGTCAGTACTTGTTCCGTAGGTGATTATACTTTAATTCTTACAGAAGACTGTACATTTTATCGGGCGAAAACGATTAAACGACGTCGCTGTGTCCATTCCCTTTGGTAGGTATGATTAAAATCGAGATTCTATGAAGTTCTCCCTTTGAATACCAATCTAAAATCAAATCAATAGTAAATTTTTACAACTTCATAAACTGGAATTTTTTTTATTATTTTAATTACGATTTTGCCAGACGAAGAAGCGAATTTCTAAACTTCGACCCGAAATAGAAGCGAACCTATTTTTTTTTACTTGTGTTTGCCGGGGAGAAATAAGATTTGGCTGCCCAAGCAATGTTTGACGCCTCTCGGAAGCTATCTAGTCGAATTTATAGGACTTTTTTGTGCTTACTTTTAGTTCCCTTATAAAGGAAAAGCGGACTGAATTAGTTTTTAGATTACGACGCAGAATTTATTCATCACATCTAATAAGGTAAAGGTAAACAATACGGCATTGGACTTTACAGTCCCTTCCGGCGGTGCTGATCTCCGTTTCTTGGCCCTTCAGCCAGGAAGCACAATGGGGGGCTGGGGGCCAACCATCCTGTGCTTTCGCACACCCTCCTGTTTACCTTCCCCAGATTTCTCCAGGTGCCCATTTAAAGCTGGGTGGAGTCTGGCTGAGCTTACAGAGTCACGCCACTAACCCCCGTCCCAAACCAAATAATTGGATACACTAGGATTCGAACCCACGCATCTAATACTGACATTTATTCATGGATTTTCTCCCGTTAGGACAAAACTGATTTATCATTCAAGCCTCAGAGAGATCAATAGAAAATAGTCTGCATAAACTGAGAGATTTTATTTATTTTAAATACGATTTCACTGGACAACGAAGGGAATTTCTAAACTTTGACCCGAAATAAAAGCAAATCTAATTTTGACTTGTGTTTCCTGGGGAGAAATAGGATTTGACTGCCAAAGCGATATTCGACGTCTCTTAGAACCTACCTAGTCGAACTTGTAGAGCTTTCATGCTTACTTTCACTCCTTTGTAAAGCGTAGAAAATGAATTCGTATGTGGATTACGACGTAGAATTTATTCATCACATCTAATGCTGACATTTTGTCATAGATTTTCCCCGTTAGGACAAAACTGATTTCTCATTCAAGCCTTAGAGAGATCAATAGAAAATACACTGCGAGTTTCTTATTGATTCAGTTTGGGTAAATTAATGCAGAAATATCGTAGACTGCAATGGAGAAACTGACGTTTGTGATGATTCTGTATTTATGCAAGAATGATTATAGAAACAGGGGGGTCACTTACATATAGTCCCAGCAAAAAGAAGCTTCGTCATGGATTCTGAGTTGTGTTGCGAAGCAGTGAGACTACTTTTAATACCTCTACGAAGCTGAGCTTTTAAATTTGTGGTCGATTTTGGTTTTTGAAAAATGTTAGTTTCAAATTGAAAAAAGTATTGTAGTTTTAACCAGTTTTTAAAGAAAATATAATTATAAGAAGATACATGCAGAATGGGAGGGGGATTTAATCTCTGAAATCTTTAAATTTTAAAGATATATATTATAATTTATCAGATTGTTTATTCAATTACCTTGCTATTGGAGTTTTTTAAGTTACCCCCCCCCCCCCCTCCCCTGTTTCTCTCCAAAAAAACTCCTTCGTAACTTTAGTAAGTAAAGATCAATTTAAAACTCTTTTGATTGCACTGGGATGATTTTTTACAGAGTGACTGCACAGCTAAAAGAATGTAGGTAGACACTGAATTGTCTAGTAGAGAGACGAAATTGGACGCCAGGTTTTAAGGAGAATTTAAGCAAATGTTCACATAGAAATCAAACTCCTACACTACAAAATAACGAAGTTTGATTTTTAAAGCCCCAAAAAGTGGGTGACCCTTTTTAGCAGGCTGTAGAATACTTTGTAGAAAATTATGTGGCAACCCTGCACAGGGCAATGTTAAAATGTAGGAACCCAGATACTGTTTTTAGTACAACGCAATGTATTTCATGTCAGAAGAACTCACCTACCAGGGTTGAATGCTTTGCTTGGCAGTCGAACTCCAAAAAAGGAGTCGCTTTTTTTTTTTTTTTTTAAGAAATTTCAGTTTCGAACTTTGGATCCTAAGGAAATTATAAATTTTAAACAATACCCTCAAAAATGTGATGCTACCGTTCGGTGCCTTGGGATTTTTCGCAAGGAAATCGTGGATATTGGTAAACTCTTTGTGGAAGCCCTAATCCAAAGTCAAAGCAAATAATGTGCATTTTTAAGGTTTTAAACTGTAGACTAATAAGAGAAGAGGTGAACAAGAAACGTCGACAAGTGACGAGCTAAATGTCAGTACTAAAACCGTAGTATTTAGGTACGAAAAAAATATTTTGGTTTAAAATTATTTAGAATCAAGTTAAAGTCAGATAAGAATTATCGGTTCAAGCATGCTATATGGCAATGCTGTTGAATTTAATCACCTAGGGATTCGCTGAAGGCACTAGAGCTTCTTCTTAACATTGCCAGAATATAAAAAAATTCTAAATTCAGAGCACACTTTTACACTTATTTTACGAACTTTTTTGCGTCATACAAGACAATCTCTATTATTGAGAAATAGAGGCATAAAATTTAAAAAGAAAACCTTAGACGGTTTTTAAGATGATTACTCTGTGCAGCGAGGGAGGGAAAACCTCTCAGCTGTGGTAATTCGAAAGGTATTGGGGATATCTATTGTATGACTGGTATTTGTTGTCAGACAGCTTAAACTTTTGTCCCGATTCTTTCAGAACGACTCCTAAAAGACACAAGGGCCGTTTAAATGGAATCAGAAGCCTTTCTAAAGTACAAAAAAAATTAGTGTAAGATTGAGGTTGTGAGGAAGGGGCAGCTGTCCTCATATACGGAATGATTTCTGTTAGCTCTAAATTTTAATGCTGGTACTTACTTCTAGTTGAAAAAAACTTGTTTCTTTTTATTTAACTTCTGACCTCCCCCCTCCCGTGTAAAATTTCCCCTGGTTAACTGTCCTCAGGATCACTCCTCCCCACGCAAAACTATCCCCGGGGAAAATCCTCCCGCAGAAGATCATCGCAAAAAAAACTTCGTACATTTCCCAATAGCAAATACTATATGTGAACGGATGGAAAATTGCGTAACTTACAGCCATTTGCCCAGCGGCAATGGGGGGGGGGGTCTTTTCATCCTCTGAGACATAGTTGTTAGACCTTTCAAGTATGCTGACAAAAAATTCCACATTTTTGTAGATAGGAGTTTGAAACCACTACAGCAATGTTCTCTGATGTGTTCAATCTGTTTGTGTGATTTTAATTAAGATCGCGTGACTTTTTGGTGGTGTTTCCCTCCTTTTCCAAAAATCAGACAAATTTTCTCAGGCTCGTAGCTTTTAATGAGTGACATTGAACTTAATACCAAAAAAAGAGAACTTTAGTGGTTCCTCCGATGTCACTAATCGATACATTTGGCTTGACGACCATGTGCAGTAGATCTCAAAATTAAATAATTTCTTTTCATTTTAGATGGCCGTGCTAATTTACCACCTATAACATACATAGTCGTTAGCGTAGCTTAAGGTCTGCTCAAGACCGTTCCTTCGCGCATGCTTTTCTTCCCTTCAGCCAATTTTTACAGTTTCAATACTAGAAGGAGAATGTCAAGATCTGACGAAAAAAACTTCCTCCTCTGTTATCATAGGCAGCGCGATTGCGCTGCCTAAGTAAAGAACGATGTGGGCACAATGTTTTTTGTTTTTTTTTTTTCTCCATACCCGGACACTTCGTACCGAAGGAGTTGTCGTAGAAACTTCAAAAAGGGCTCATTCGATTGGAACTTGGAGTGGCTAGTGCCCTTTTTTAATAGTCGAAAGTGATTGAGGGCAACTAGCCCCCCCTCCCACGCCCATCATTCCATCAAACACATCCAATCCAAATTTTTAGATAGCCATTTTGTTCAGCGTAGTTGATTTCCTGATAGAAAATATGTTTTTGAGGAGGACACTCTCCCAAAACCCTCGGGGCAAGGGTTTTAAGTTATGCCCTGAGGGCATATAAGAACGATGTAGGCACAGTGTATCATTTATTATTTTTTTTTCCTGTAGAGCAGGGCACTTCTTATCGAAGAAGTTGTCGTAGAAACTTCGAAAAGGGCTCATTAAATTGGAAGTTGGGGTGGCTTGTACCCTTTTTAATAGTCGAAAGTGATTGGAGGGCAACTAGCCCCCCCACGCCCATCATTCCCCCAAACACATCCAATCAAAATTTTGAGATAGCCATTTTGTTCAACGTAGTTGATTTCCAGATAGAAAATATGTTTTGAGGAGGACACTCCCCAAAACCATCGGGGCAAGGTTTTTAAGTTATGCCCTGAAGGCATATAAGAACGATGTTGGCACAATGTATCACTTATTATTTTTTTTTTTCCTCTAGAGCAGGGCACATCGTATCGAAGAAGTTGTCGTAGAAACATCGAAAAGGGCTCATTCAATTGGAAATTGGAGTGGCTTGTTCCCTTTTTAAAAGTCGAAAGTGATTGGGGGCAGCTAGCCCCCCCCCCCCCCCGCACGCCTATCATTCCCCCAAACACATCCAATCCAAATTTTTTTGATAGCCATTTTGTTCAGCGTAGTTGATTTCCAGATAGAAAATATGTTTTTGAGGAGGACACTCCCCCACAACCCTCGGGGCAAGGGTTTTAAGTTATGCCCTGGGGGCATATGGCTTTGTCGTAGAAACTTCAAAAAAGTCTCATTCGATTGGAAATTCAAAGGGCTAGTGCCCTTTTAATAGTCAAAAGTGATTGGAAGGCAACTAGCCCCCCCCCCCCGCGCGAACCATTCCCCAAACACATCCAATCAAAATTTTGAGAAAGCCATTTTGTTCAGAGTAGTTGATTTCCAAATAGAAAATATGTTTTTGAGGAGGACACTCCCCAACAAACCTCGGGGCAAGGGTTTTAAGTTATGCCCTGCGGGCATATAAAGTTTTTATAGAAGGTTTTGTCGTAGAAACTTCAAAAACGGCTTATTTGATTGGAAATTCAAAGGGCTAGTACCCTTTTTAATAGTCGAAAGTGATTGGAGGGCAACTAGAACCCCTCCCCCCCACCGCCCATCATTTCTCCAAACACATCCAATCAAAATTTTGAGGTAGCCATTTTGTTCAGCGTAGTTGATTTCCAGATAGAAAATATTTTTTCAGAAGGACACTCTCCCACAACCCTCGGGGTAAGGGTTCTTAGTTATGCACTGAGGGCATATAAGAACGATGTTGGCACAATGTACTATTTTTTTTCCTTTAGAGCAGGGCACTTCTTATCGAAAAAGTTGTCGTAGAAACTTCGAAAAGGGGTCATTCAATTGGAAATTAGAGTGGTTTGTGCCCTTTTTAATAGTCGAAAGTGATTGGAGGGCAACTAGAACCCCTCCCCCACTGCCCATCATTCTCCCAAACACATCCAATCAAAATTTTGAGGTAGCCATTTTGTTCAGCGTAGTTGATTACCAGATAGAAAATATATTTTTGAGAAGGACACTCCCCCACAACCCTCGGGGTAAGGGTTTTTAGTTATGCACTGAGGGCATATAAGAACGATGTTGGCACAATGTACTATTTTTTTCCTTTAGAGCAGGGCACTACGTGTCGAGAAAGTTGTCCTAGAAACTTCGAAAAGGGCTCATTCAATTGGAAATTGGAGTGGCTTGTGCCCTTTTTAATAGTCGAAAGTGATTGGAAGGCAACTAACACCCCTTCCACGCCCACCATTTCCCGAAACACATCCAATCAAAATTTTGAGATAGCCTTTTTGTTCAGCGTAGTTGATTTCCAATTAGAAAATATGTTTTTGAGGAGGACACTCCCCCATAACCCTCGGGGCAAGGGTTTTAAGTTATGCCCTGGGGCATATAAGGTTTTTATAGAACGCGTTGTCGTAGAAACTTCAAAAAGGGCTCATTCGATTGGAAATTCAAAGGGCTAGTGCCCTTTTTATATAGTCCCGACACACATCCAATAAAAAATTTTGAGATAGTCCCAAATACATCCAATAAAAATTTTGAGATAGCCAATTTGTTCCACGACGTTCAAAGTTCGGGAAATTATACCTTTGAGCAGGACACTCACCCCACAGTCTTCAGGGCAAGGGTTATAAGTTATGCCATGGGGGGCATATAAGATTTTAATTGAAATCTTTGTCGTAGAAACTTGAAAAAGGGCTCATTCGATTTGAAATTCAAAGGGCTAGTACCCTTTTTAATAGTCAAAAGTGATCTGAGGGCAACTAACCCCCCTCTAACGCCCACCTTTTCCCCAAACACATCCAATCAAAAATTTTGATTGCCATTTTGTTCAGCGTAGTTGATTTCCAAATAGAAACATATTTTTGAGGAGGACACTCCCCCACAACCCTCGGGGCAAGGGTTTTAAGTTATGCCCTGAGGACATATAAGAACGATGTTGGCACAATGTATCATTTATTATTTTTTTTTCCTTTAGAGCAGGGCACTTCATATTGAAGGGATCGTCGTAGAAACTTCAAAAGGGGCTCATTCGATTGGAAATCGAGATTTCTAGCGCCCTTTTTAATAGTCGAAAGTGATTGGAGGGCAACTGGCGCCCCCGCCCATCATTCCCCCAAACATCCAATAAAAATTTTGAGATAGCCATTTTGTTCAGCGTAGTTGATTTCCAGATAGAAAATATATTTTTGAGGAGGACACTCCCCCACAACCCTTAGGGCAAGGGTTTTAAGTTGTGCCCTGGGGGCATATAAGGTTTTTATACAAGGCGTTGTCGTAGAAACTTCAAAACGAGCTCATTCGATTTGAAATTCAAAGGGCTAGTGTCCTTTTTAATAGTCTGAAGTGATTTGAGGGCAACTAGCCCCCCCTCCACGCCCATCATTCCCCCAAACACATCCAATCAAAATTTTGAGATTGCCATTTTGTTTAGCGTAGTTAATTTCCAGACATAAAATATGTTTTTGAGGAGGACACTCCCCCACAACCCTCAGAGCAAGGGTTTTAAGTTTTGCCCTGTGGGCATATAAGGTTTTTATAGAAGGTGTTGTCGTAGAAACTTCAAAAAAGAGTCATTCAATTGGAAATTCAAAGGGCTAGTGCCCTTTTTAATAGTCGAAAGTGATTGGAGGGCCACTAGCCCCGCCCCACGCCCATCATTCCCCCAAACACATCCAATCAAAATTCTGAGATAGCCATTTTGTTCAGCGTAGTTGATTTCCAAATAGAAAATTTGTTTTTGAGGATGGTACTCCCCCACAACCCTCGGGGCAAGGGTTTTAAGTTATTCCCTGGGGGGATATAAGGTTTTTATAGAAGACGTTGTCGTAGAAACTTCAAAAAAGGCTCGTTCGATTGGAAATTCGAAGGGCTAGTGCCCTTTTTAATAGTCGAAAGTGATTGGAGGGCAACTAGCCCCCCCCCCGCCCCCCGCCCATCATTCCCCCAAACACATCCAATCAAAATTTGAGATAACCAGGTTGTTCAGCATAGTTGATTTCCAGATAGAAAATATGTTTTTGAGGAGGACACTCCCCCACAACCCTCGGGGCAAGGGTTTTAAGTTATGCCTTGAGGGCATATAAGGTTTTTATAGAAGTCGTTGTCGTAGAAACTTCAAAAAAAAGCTCATTCGATTGGAAATCCAAAGGGCTAGTACCCTTTGTAACAGTCGAAAGTGATCGGAGGGCAACTATCCCCTTCCCCTCATGCAGATCATTCCCCCAAACACATCCAATAAAATTTTGAGATAGCCTTTTGTTCAGCGTAGTTGATTTCCAAATAGAAAATTAGGTCTTTAAGGATGTCAATCCCTCCCCCACAGCCCTCAGGGCAAGGCTTGTAAGTTATGCCCTGGGGGCATATAAAGTTGTTATTGAAAGCGTTGTCGTAGAAACTTCAAAAGGGCTCATTCAATTAGAAATTGAAAGGGCTAGTGCCTTTTTTAATAGTTGAAAGTTTTTGGATAGCGACTAACGCCCCTCTCACGCCCACCATTTTCCCAAACACATCCAATCAAAATTTTGAGATATTTGTTCAACGTAGTTGAAAGTTCTGTAAATTAGGTCTTTTAGGATGATAACCCCTTCAGAGGGTTATCATTGGATGTGATAAGGTTTTTATTGAAATCTTTGTCGTAGAAACTTGAAAAAGGGCTCATTCGATTGGAAATTCAAAGGGCTAGTGCTCTTTTTAATAGTCGAAAGTGATTTGAGGGCAACTAACCTCCCTCTCACGCCCACCTTTTCCCCAAACACATCCAATTAAAATTTTTAGAAAGCCATTTTATTCAACGTAGTTGAAAGTTTTGGAAACTATGTCTTTAAGGATGACAATCCCTCCCCCCACAGCCCTCAGGGCAAGGCTTGTAAGTTATGCCCTTGGGGCATATAAAGTTTTTATTGAAAGCGTTGTCGTAGAAACTTCAAAAGGGCTCATTCAATTAGAAATTGAAAGGGCTGGTGCCTTTTTTAATAGTTGAAAGTGATTGGATATAGACTAACGCCCCTCTCACGCCCACCATTTTCCCAAACACATCCAATCAAAATTTTGAGATATCCATTTTGTTCAACGTAGTTGAAAGTTCTGTAAATTAGGTCTTTTAGGATGATAACCCCTTCAGAGGGTTATCATTGGATGGGATAAGGTTTTTATTGAAATCTTTGTCGTAGAAACTTGAAAAAGGGCTCATTCGATTGGAAACTTAAAGGGCTAGTGCTCTTTTTAATAGTCGAAAGTGATTTGAGGGCAACTAACCCCCCTCTCACGCCCATCTTTTCCCCAAGTACCTCCAATCAATATTTTAGATAGCCATTTTATTCAACGTAGTTGAAAGTTTTGGAAATTAGGTCTTTAAGGATGACAACCCCTCCCCCCCCCCCACAGCCCTCAGGGCAAGGGTTGTAAGTTATGCCCTGGGGGCGTATAAGGTTTTTATTGAAAGCCTAGAAACTTCAAAAGGGCTCATTTAATTGGAAATTGAAAGGGCTAGTGCCTTTTTTAATAGTTGAAAGGGATTGGATAGCGACTAACGCCCCTCTCACACCCACCATTTTCCAAAACACATCCAATCAAAATTTTGAGATATCCTTTTTGTTCAACGTAATTGAACGCTCTGGAAATTAGGTCTTTTAGGATGATAAACCCCTCAGGGCCCTCAGCGCAAGGGTTGTAAGTTATGCCCTGGGGGCATATAAGGTTTATAATGAAAATTGCTGTATAAATCATAGGCAGCGCGATCGCGCTGCCTAAGTAAAGAACGGGGACACTCGAGAACGAGACAAGAAACGGGGACTAAGTAAAGAGGAGGACACTCCCCCACAACTCTCGGGGCAAGAGTTTTAAGTTTATGCCCTGGGGGCACATAAGAACGATGTTGGCACAACTTCAAAAAGGGCTCATTCGATTGGAAATTGAAATGGCTACTGCCCTTTTTAATAGTCGACAGTGATTGGAAAGCAACTAGCACCCCTTTCACGCCCACCATTTCCCCAAACACATCCAATAAAGATTTTGAGATAGCCATTTTGTTCCACGTAGTTCAAAGTTCAGGAAATTACACCTTTAACACTTCCCCCACAGTCTTCAGGGCAAGGGTTATAAGTTATGCCCTGGGGGCACATAAGGTTTTTATTGAAATCTTTGTCGTAGAAACTTGAAAAAGGACTCATTCGATTGGAAATTCAAAGGGCTAGTGCCCATTTTAATAGTCGAAAGTATTTGAGGGCAAGTAACCCCCCTGTCACGCCCATTTTTTCCCCAAACACATCCAATCAATATTTTAGATAGCCGTATTTAAGGATTTAGATTTAGATAGATGTATTTAAGTATAACAAACCCCCCAGAGTCCCTAGGGCAAGGGTTGTAAGTTATGCCCTGGGGGCATATAAGGTTTTTATTGAAATCGTAGAAACTTCAAAAGGGCTCATTCAATTGGAAATTGAAAGGGCTAGTGCCTTTTTTAATAGTTGAAAGTTATTGGAGAGCGACTAACGCCCCTCTCACGGCATATGAAGTTTATATAGAAAGTTGTTATAGAAATTTCAAAAAGGGCTCATTTGATTAGAAATTGAAATTGTCCTTTTTAATTTTTGAAGATGAGTGGAGAGTAATTAACCCCCCTCTTACGCTTACCATTTCCCCAAAAACATGCAATCAAACTTTAGAGATACCCATTTTGTTCAACTTAGTTGAAAGTTCTGGAAATTATGTATTTAAGGATGGCAAATCCCTCAGAGCCCCAAGGGCAAAGGTTGTAAGTTCTGCTGGCTACAGCAGGTTTGTTACTTAAGAGGTCATTTTTACGAGGATGTGAGCTGGATCAAAATCCTTTATCCACGTGAATTTGTGTTTTCGCACTAGATTTGTTCAATGAAAGTATGGTTTTGCTTCCATCCTGCTCTAATCCATCTGTTGTTGAACGTGAAAAGAGCCTTAGTTTAGCTCTGCCTTTCGACCAGAGTAGAATTGGATAGACAAATCCACCTTTTTGTTGAACAAATGAGTGTTTTCACGAGGATGGGAGGTGAACATGAGTTCAACTCTCATCCTCTAGAAAATGAGCCCTAATCGTTTTCGCTTTATAGAGCTTTGTCCATTATCTATGGTTTGGAGAACGAAATAGCATAATTTTTACTTTTCTGTGGCGCAATCTCTTTTATTCCTTACGGAGGGACTAGAACTTCGAAGCCCCGTTTAAAAGAATCCTCTCCCGATATTTCACAATCATCCCTGGGAAGAAATATGTCCGGCTATGACCATCCTTTCTTAGAAAAATGCGAAATCATATATTTTTTGCAGATATGAGCTAGAAACTACTGCTAAATGATTTTCAGGGTGGCCGGCGTTTATTCGCCGGAAAATACCCCCCCCCCCCCCGCGGAGAATACCCCCTCCGTTAAAAATCCCTCCCGAAAATACCTGCTTGGAAGATCCCGTTCAGAAAATACTTCCCGAAAAATATCCCCCCCCCCCCGCGACTGGTTGGTCTCCAATAATTTTCGACTTATAAAAAAGGGACTAGACCTCTCCATTTCTGATTTAATGAATAACCTCCGAAGTTTCTATGAGGTGGAGGTGTGGACGTGGAAGGGGCAGTCCTCCTCCTATACAGAACAAATTCTGCTCATTTTAGGGTTTAATGTTACTCTTTACTTTCATAATAACAGCGTAAACCAGAAATATTCCCAGAAATCATAAGGAGTAGATACCAGTTTCACATTTTTGATGCGTTTTTTTGAAGTTTCTTCTCTACCCCTCTCCCCCCCCCCTGAATACCCCTCCCCCCAACAAAAATCCTGGCTACGGCCCTGGAGATTATGCATCAGTTTCTACCTCCACCCTCCCCTCGTCTCTCCTTTAGAACTAAATCTGTATTTATCTGAGTTTAAGTGTCTTTTTTAAGTTTTGTAATTTGTCCATTGCTTACAGATAGTATTTGTTTTTGGGAAACATACGGACATTTTTCGCGGTGGAGTTTTCTGCAAGGAGAGGGATTGTCTGGGGGAATTTTCAGTGGGGAAAAAAATTTTTGGGAGAATTTTCTTTCAGCGGGGATGCATGTTCTGTGGGGGAGTATTTTCAGAAGGGGGTATTTTCTGCGGGACTATATTTTCCGGGGGGGGGGGGTTTAAACGCCTAGAACCGATTTTCAGACATGCTTAGTCTGTTTATAAAATATTCACCGATGTCCTAGTGCTTTTGGAGGTTTTTTCCCTGCTTTTTCCTAAAATAATCCTAATTTTTTTGTTAATAAATTTTGATGGTTAAACTTCAGACTACTTAATTTTAAATATTTGGAATCGGCATTAACAACAGGTTCGCTCTATGTGTATATTAAATAAAAAAAAAAAACGATTTTTTTTTAACAGAAAGTAAGGAACGACAATAAAACTTAAAACGAACAGAAATTATTCCGTATATGAAAGGGGCTGTCCCCTCCTCAACGCCTCGCTCTTTACGCTAAAGTTTGACTTTCTCACAACTCTATTTTTTTAAACAATAAAAAACTTTAGCGTAAAGAACGAGGCGTTGAGGAGGGGACAGCCCCTTTCATATACGGAATAATTTCTGTTCGTTTTAAGTTTTAACGTTGTTCCTTACTTTCTGTTAAAAAAACTTGTTTTTTTTATTTAAGTTTTGAACGTTTTTGAATTAATGCAGGTTTTGATTTTGGCTCACCGTACATGAATAATTAAAACAAAGTTTGCATATTAATTTTACTTTTATTTGGTTAAATGGCTTTCTCGAAACTTGTTTAATTTTATTTACCAACGTTTTTGTTAGTAATAAATATACGTAACTTACGAATTAACTTACGTAACGATCTTCTATATTCATATATTTTTAATACGTATATTAGGGGGCTTGCCCCCTAGTCAATACTTCGCTCTTTAAGCTAAAGTTCGAATTTCGTTCCAATTCTTTAAAAATGACCCCTTAATCACAAAGGCCATAATTTAGAATAAATAGCTCTTATGAAAGTACTAAAAAATCTTTGGCTTAAAGAGCGAGGTATTGACTAGAGGGTGAACCCAATCATACACGTAATATTTTCTGTTCGTTTTAAGTTTTGATGTTACTCCTTATTTTCAGTTGGAAAACTTGTTTTTTTTTATATTTAATTTCTGATCTTTTTTTAAATAATGCTGGGAAATCCTGCACCCCCTTCATAGCAATGTCCCTTCCCCCCTGAAAACTTCCTTCATGGAAAGATCTTCCCAAATAACCCCCGACCTAACCACCCCCCTACTACCAGAAAAAATCCCCTTTGAAAACGTCTGTATACTTCCTAATAACCAATACTATATGTTAACATTGGGTAAAGTTCATATTTTTCAGCCCTCTCCCCGGGGACTTCGGGGGATTAAGTCATCCTAAAGGACATACTTATCACATTTTCAACCATGCTGAACAAAATGGCTGTCTCAAAATTTTGATCAGGAGACTTTGGGAAAAAATGAGCGTGGGAGGGGGCCTAGTTGCCCTCCATTTTTTGTCACTTAAAAAGGGCACTAGAACTTTTAATTTCCGTTCCAATGAGTCCTCCCACAATATTCTAGGACCACTGGGCCGATACGATCACCCCTGTGGAAAAAAAAAAACAAAAACAAATAAACACGCATCCGTGATCTTTCTTCTGGCAAAAAATGCAAAATTCCACATTTTTGTAGATAGGAGCTTGAAACCTCTACAGTAGGGTTCTCTGATACGCTGAATGTGATGGTGTGATTTTCATTTAGATTCTATAACTTTTAGAGGGTCTTTCCCCCTTTTCCGAAAATCAGCCAAATTTTCTCAGGCGCGTAACTTTTGATGGGTAGGACTAAACTTGATGAAATTTATATATTTGAATTCAGCATTAAAATCTGATTCTTTTGATGTATCAATTGGTATCAAAAACCTGTTTTCTAGAGTTTCGGTCACCATTGAGCCGGGTCGCTCCTTACTTACAGTTCGTTACCACGAACTGTTTGATATTGATGTCATTTTTTTTTTAGAGTTTTGGTCTCTATTGACAAGGGTCACTCTTTACTTAGTTTTTGTTACCATGAACGGTTTGACTACAACGAGCTTATAGCTTATGAGGATCTGCTCTCGCATGATCGCCCAGCATCAAAGAAAACTAGCTAAAATCAAACACAACATCCATGGATAAGCCGGGGCCAAAAACTAAAAATAAATTAAGAAGTTTCAATATGGAACTGAATAAAACAATGTAAAACCCTATACACGGGAACATTCTTTTTAATAAAAATGGACGCAGACTAATAAACACATTTAAATGGTCTTATATATTGTTTATTAGGATTCGCCGAAGAGACATCATCAACCTAAATGGTTTCGACACTTTGAATATGTGTGACCATCACAGTAACTCCCAACTTTTTGTATCCTTTTGTGCTATCCTTCAACTGGTTTCGTTTTTGATTCCACCTCGCATTTACTTTGCCTTTTATTAGAATCTTTATAACTTAAAATTTTCCTTTTAGAAAACTAATGTCCTTCTTGTTCGTTCATCCTATATTTAAGGGAAGGATATTGTGAAACTGGTCCTGGCAAAAGTCCAAATAGGTTATCTTCGTTCTTTGTTGATTTTGGATGAGGGAGTAATTGAGCCTAAGGAAATTCCCTTGTTATGAAAGGATGAGTAGGGCATCTCTATTGATTGCTTGTAGGACTGTCTAATCAACACATCTACATATTAATATATGTGCTTTCTTCTTATTATTGAAGGCATCTCGTTACTCCCCAGATAATTTGATCACAAAGTTTATTGATGAAGAAGCTGAAGCTTATTTTGAAATAAAAACTGGCAAACGGTCTATCAACTGAGGGGAAAATGCAAAATTAAGCAGAATAAGGCTTTTTTTTACATAAGGGAATGCACAAATGCTGAGGGGGAGTTAGCAAAAAATTTGTTTAGGGAATAGGGGTAATATTTTTAGGAATGCTAAACTAAACTAAAAGGCACTATTTGTATCCAATTTTATCTAAAGGGCATATCTCCGATACCCCAGGAACAGCGAAAGGTAATAAGTTAAAATTGTCAGTGCATGTTGATTGAGAAATTAACTTAAATCAAAATGCACTATGTGCATCCAAGGTTATCAAAAAGGTATATCTGCGATATCTCAGAAAAGGCTAAGGAAATTAAGTTAAAACTTTCAGGGCCTGTGGAGGGGGATATTTTATTAATATTTGTATATACCCAAGGTTGTAACGTGATGAGGGCTGTAGTTCCGTGAGCCTTATAGAACCCCAAAAATTATGCTGATTATATATCCACATATTTGAGTACTTTTTCCTGTATACAATCCAAACCGTTATAAGTATATTATTATAAATTGTTGCAATATTGTGTCCGGCATATTAAAAACAATATAGTTGGGACAAAATTTGTACTTGTAGTAAATAGTGACCCAAAATCCGGATTCTAATAGAGAAAAGCCGAAAAATTTAAAATATTCTTTTCAGAAATTAACAAAACCAAACAAAAGTTGCTTTAAAAAAACTTTTCCCACACAAGAGTTTTTTAAAGAAAAGAAAAGAGCTACGTTAAGCCAAAAATGAGCAGAATTAAAGTCAAACAATTCTGTCAAGCGTAAAAACTATCATAAATAAAATAATTATTATTGATGAAGTAAATGAAGAGACACCATGTCTGTCCAAGCTTGTTATAAGGGCATATGTGCTATATATTTGGAACGGATAAAGGTATAAGTTGAAGCTTCCTGGGAGTGTTGAGGGTGATATTTAATTAAATATGGATGTTAAAAGGGCGTATCGGCAATATATATGGAATGGCTAGGGGCACACAGGATTTCTTGATGCACGTTGAACAGAATCAAGACGCACTATATGCATACAGGGTTTTTTTTTTTTTTTTTTTTTTTTTTTTTTTTTTTTTTTTTTTTTTTTTTTTTTTAATAAAAAATAGACTATAATATTGAAAAGATACAAAATTATTTTCTAATGCATATTTTAAATTCTTCTTCTTTTCTTTCTTTTATCCAGCGGTATTTGGTCCTCCTTTCTGCGCTTCCTCTTCTTTTTCGTTTTCTCAATAATAAGTGGTGATACATCACGTAATGGATAGAAACAAACCGGTTATTGTTTCCTTTTCGTACTCCTGAAAAAAAAAATCAGTCCTGTTTCTTTCTTCTTTTTTTTATCTAAGACTCTTTGCTTATTTGTAATCTACTTTGTTCCTATTTCTCTACTGTTCTCTTACTTTACTACCTATCTATCTTACCTCTTACTCGACGTTCCATAGCTTTCCACTTTTATAATTCCTCACATACATAGTTTTTTTCTCTCCTAGTACATTTTATCTACCTTTTTCCTAAAAACTTTTTTTTTCATTCATACGACTCTCCATCCATTAACTTACCATACAATTTCAAAATTCTCATTCTAGCTACCCACGGTGGCAAGGGGCTGCTCCCATTCATTAGGCCTATAACATATAACATTATAATACAAATTTACAATGCATATACGTTTTTGTACTTAAAAATGTATTCAACTTTCTTATAAAACTTTAAAACACTTTTCACTATATTTACACAAATAAAAGAAAAATTAAAAATATAACACCATTTTTTTAATACATCACATTTCAACACACTCTACTCTCGCTGGGTCTTGCGTTGTTAGGTAGCTACAATAATTCTCAAAACAATTCCCAAAAATCAAATACTTCACAATCCAGGTGAATCGTATCCCCCTCAACATATAAAATAAATTCCACTAGTTTAAAATAAATTCCAAACAAACATTAAAAAAAATGACCAAATCTGAAATCTATAATATAAAAATTCATAAAATCCTATACTATAACTATTCAATTAGATTTAAATCTTACCTAATAAATAAACTTAAAAATACTGAACAAATCCTGAAGCTAACTATTATAATCTGAAAATTCTAATTAAACTCTAAAATCAAACACTTCATTAAAATTCGAAATATTTAACTTAAAATCTGCTTTTATTCCATATACCAAATTTAAAAACTCCATTTTCTAATCTTCTACCTAGATCCTTACCACAAAATGAAAAAAAAAACATATAAATGTAAAACCTTAAACCCTTAAACCGTATAATTTTTTCTCAACTCTCCTTTTATTATTATTATTTTTTCCCTTTTTTGAACAACACATCCTTGCCCACCAAGACACAAAGACTATTCCCTTCTACTTTATACCAAACACGTCCTCTATTTTCTTACACTTCATAATCCTTATCTTTTTTCATTCTGTTTCCACACGATTTATCACATCATAATCTTCCTTCTGCTTTTCTTTTCGCTTCCACGTGTAATAACAAAAAAGCGATACTATGTACACTATTTTCCTTGTATAGGCCTCATCATCTACTTTTAGGTACACAGCTTCCTCTAAATTAATTTCATCTTTTTTACCTGCAACACTTGCCAAAAAATTCCTCAGTCCTACTACATTTGTTTCTTGTTTTTCACATTCTAACATTACGTGATATTGCGCTTCTAGTTTTTTCTCGCATAGCTTACGAAGTCCATTACTACCACTCATATTTATCTTCACTTTCGACTCTTCTGTGGGTAACAAATTATGCATAAAGAAAAACATATGTTCTTTAACTTTTGGCGGCAACAGGCAACTTTCTATTAGTATGTAACTTTTGTCCACCTCTTCTTCACTATAACTACCATTTTCAATTATTTTTAGTGGAGGAATCTGATTCTTTTTTTTATAATATTCCTTAAGTTTTACTTTGTCAATTTTCCCACTTATCTCAAGCGACATTCCTAATTTTTCTATTTCATAAATTTCTTCGAATGCTTGATTATATTTTGGAGGTTATTTCTTTTCTTTTCCTTTCCATGTTTCATACTAAGCCATTGTTGGTGATTCTTTTTTTCCTCATCACTTGTTCCAACATTGTCCTAATAAAAAGTTCTTTCATCTTACATTCCACATGTATGACCTGAAGACCTCCATTATTTCTATATATGAACATATTGTCTGTTTTCAATTTAGGTGGAAATTTTTCATTCCAAATGTACTGGTAAATTGCACTCACAATTTGTTTTAGATGTGTCTCTCTTGGGTTGTGAAACAAAGGAAAGATACCATAAAAACTGGGCAAGCATAAGTATTCACATACTGGGCTCTCTGGTGAACCGTCAGACCTCTCCCATATCCTTGTCTAAGGGCATTTTTGAATTTCGATATTGTATTTATCCAATTTTCACTTTCCGTTCGGCTCCAACTTCTTTGAAAAGACACACCCAATATTTTAATTTTTTTCCTTTCTCGGGATCCACTCATACACTTCGTCTACTTCATCTCCCAGTGATAGCATTTCACACTTATTTCTATTGAGCTGTAGCTTGAAGATGTCACAATATTCAACTATGCACTGAACGGCCACTTTGAAATCATCTTCAGTTTCTGTGTACGTTGTCAGATCATCTACAAAACTGTTCAACGTCATCGCCACATTTTCTATTATAATGCCATTTATTTCCTTTTCTAAATATTTAAGTAACGGTTCAAAATATATTTTAAACAGTAAAAGACTCAGCGCGCATCCTTGGCGCACTCCAGTTTCTGCTTCAAATTCTCCTGTAACATCGCTATTCACACAAATTACCTGTACTATTTTTTTCAATTATTCTATTGATCCATTTTATGAATGTCTTGTGGAAACCGTAGTAATTCATGATCCATACTAGTATTTTTTTTTATTTTATCAAAGGCCTTTTTAATATCATAACTCGTTATCCTGTACTTTATTTTCTTTTTTTCCTTTCGACTTCCTGCTTGTATTATTACGTCTCTTATATTAGCCAATACATCTGCTGTTTTACGGTTTTCTAGTCCTCCTCTTTGGTTTACACTTAGTATGGATGGTAGCACCTTTTTTAAACGGTTTTCTAATACTTTAGACATAATTCTGTAATCGCAATCTGTGATGTTAACTTGCCTCCATTTGTGAGGTCTTCAAGGCTACCTTTTTTGCGGTATTAATTTCATAATCCCTAAACACTGTATCTTGATATCATCGTTATTTAGTAATTCATTAAAAATATCTGCCAGATGTTCTGAGATTTCTTCGACATGTGTCTTATAAAATTCGTAGGTTATTCCATCAAGTCCTGGTGTTTTATTGTTTTCCGTCTCCATTATAGCTTTTTTTATTTCTTCTTTTGTTAATATCACCGTTAGTATAGTATTTTCTTCCTCTGTCACTTGATTATATTCAATCTTTCGAAAGAATTCTTCCACTTCTCCTTTTCTTCTTCTGTCTCTCTTGTAAATACATTCTTGAAGAAGGATTTCACTTCTTCCATGATATCTTCCATTTTCTCAGTTGTTTCCCCATTTTTCTTTTAACTCTTTTAAGATTAGTTTCTTCTGCTTGCTTTTTCTCCTTGCAAATAAGTGTTGTTGTTAGTTGTTCATTCCTTATCTGGTCCTCGCATTTTGCTCTTATCCTATAGGCTTCTGCCTTCTTTTGTTCTATTTTTCTTATTTCTAAAGAGTCTCGAAGTATTCCTTATTTGAATTTCTCCCTTCATTTATCTCTCTTTTTAGTTCATAAGCTATTCTATAAAAAAATTTCAGATACTCATCACTAGTTTTTGATAATTCTAGTGAAATTGTCTTTACCTCTTGCGTAATTCTGTAATTTATCGTCTGTTTCCAGTATTCGGGGTAATAGCTTGGGATGTATTCCCTCCATCAATATCTTTTCTTCTTTCCTTTTCTTTTATCTTTTCAATATCTTCCCTATCTTTGTCTTACATTCATCACTTCTTAAGACTGCAGTATTCATTTTCCATGTAGATTTCTTTATTCTTCCTTGTATTTTTTTCCTTTTTGTTTGTCACTAACACTGCATTGTGGTCCGTGAAAGACAGTATCTTGTGTTCTATGTTTACCATACTTTGTAACATTACTTTTGATACATAAACTCTGTCAATTCTTGCTTCACCTCCATGTTTTCCTACCCAGTTTATTCTTGTAAAGCTGTTTATCCTCTTAAGTTCCTCCCAGACATCTACCAGTTCCAGCCCATTTATTCGCCCAACCAATGCTCTGCAAATGTTATCTTCTCGGGCTATGGCATCTTTCTTACTTGTTACACAGTTAAAATCTCCAAGTAAAATTAATTCATCAGTATTTTTGGGGATAAATGCTGCAATATCTTGCCGGAAGAATTTTTCTCTGTTTTTCCTATTTTGGGATCCAGATGGGACATAAACATTGATGTATGTTCTTCTATTTATCACACAACTGATAATTCTTCCTTCTTCGTCGCTTCTGACATTTTTTGGCTCAAACTGATGTTTATATACCACTGCTACACTACCGCCACCAATGCACGTGTTTGTGAAGTATTTGAATTCGGGTTCTACGCTTTTTAAATTATCAGTATCACTTTCTTGTACCAAAGCTAATTCTATACTTTCTGTCATCAGAAAGTCTCTTAAAAACTGTTGTCTCTTTCTTTGCTTCAGTCCATTTACATTTAAACTTATAAGTTTTTTGGATCCAATTCTAATCTCGTTTCATTCTCCTCTTCTTCACCAGTTTTCGCTTTCTTGTTCTCTTTTTCTAATCCACTAGATGATGTTGACGTATTCATTTCTACATCTACCATGTTCACCAATGTATTATCCACGTACTCGTCCACCAGCAGCACCGGTGTAATGCTATTCAGCATAGCTTCCATATTTTCGATGTGTTTCAACGTTCCAGATTCTTTCTCTTTTTCTTCGTTTCTCTTAAACCGTCTGTTTTTATTTCTTTTCATCCCCCTTGTTTTTACTTCTGGTGTAGAATGGCTACGAGGTCGCATACCTGTGATCTCTTCTTCTTTTTCACTATCTTCGTTGCTTACTGTTAAGTTAGCTGACTTCTGTTTTGGTTTTTTCCTTATTTCTTTCTTTGTAGCCTCTATGTTTTCTGTCTCAGTTTTCTGTTCTTTTCTAGTTCTTCTCTCATTTTCTGCAATTCTTGCTTTATTTTTTGTTCAATTTTCCTTTCATCTTTGCTTAAGTCTTTATCCACCTCTGAATGTTTTCGCTTTACTTCTTTTGTCAAGGATGGACATGACACATAATCATCCAGTTGGACTATCTCCTGTTCTCTCCTTTGATTTGTGGCTGGTTTTGATGGAGATACAGACCAGTCCGCCGCCATATGTCCTTCTTGTTGCATCTGGCACACGTTCTTATTTGTTCATCGTACCATACTCGCAATCGTAGTCCATCCACAAAAACGAAAGATGGAGTGTTCATAGTTATTTTAATTTTTGCTGTAAATCTTGTTTTTGACGTTTCTATATATTCACCTCCCTGGTAGACATCCCTTTTACACTGTAGCACCGTACTGTAGCCCGTCAATGCTTTTTGTACGGCTGAGCCTTCCATCTCAAAGGGTACTCCTTCGATTTTGACGTAGCTGGGTCTATCCTTGCAGCTTTCAATAATTACATATTTTACTTCTCCATCTGTCCTTGCGAATGGGAGCATTCCGTTTCTTCTTTGCTCCAAAAACTTCTCAAGTTCTTCACAGTTCTTAAGTTTAACAAAAATGTTTTCTTGAACTTCAAACCTGACGCATCTATGCCTATCAGATTTTCTTTTCGCAAAACTTTCTGTTTCATCCATCTATGTATATCAAGTTCAGTTGGCAGGTCTTCATCTGTAAATGCGGCGAAACTCATAAATGCTGTATTTTTTCGAACATATTTCAACGTTTTCCCATCTTTCCTATAATTCCTCGTACACTCGTCTTTTTTTTCTCCTTTTTCACAATGCTTTAAACACGAGTAATTTAAACTAAGCAAGTAAAATAGCATACACACGCAAAAAACAAAGCAAACAACAAAATACTATTAAACAACCACCAACACCACCACTAAAAAAAAAAAAAAAAAAAAAAAAAAAAAAAAAAAAAAAAAAAAAAAATACCAGATTAAAAATTTTACTTCAACACTCTCTGCACGCTGTCTAGCGTTCCACGCAAATCTACGAAATATACGATATATTTTAACACTCTGCGCGCTACCTTGCGGTCCATGCAAATCTACGAAATATGCACTATTTAGTGACGTTTCGTATTCACACTTAATACCTACCTATCCTAAATAATTTATTTACCTTACTTATTCAAACTAAAACTATCCTAAATATCTTATTTTATTATTAAATAATGTTTCCTTTTACCCTCCATTTTTAAAACTAAACACAAACACTGAAAATATTTTATATTTTTTTCAATCTCTATAATCTTATTTTCGCTATGGAACGCCTAACAACCTCCTTTTAACAACCTACAGGTTGTTAAAAGGAAGTATCAGCAATACCTCAGGAACGGCTGAGGGTACTAATTTGAACCTTTCAGCGCTAATACAACTGCCGCTTGCGCTACAAACTACCACTACTACTGCTACTGCGACTTTTTACCACTGAGACTGCTTGCGTTTGTGACTACCTACGAGTGCGAATCCAACTACTTGAGACTGTGACTCCAACTGCTTTTCACTGCGACTGTGACTACTTGGAACTGCGATATTGACTACATCCGAATTTGACTGCAATGACTAACTGCATCTGCAACTACTAACAACTGTGACTACAACTACTTGCGACTCTTACTGTGAATACTTGCCACACTGACAGTGACTACTTGTGACTGCGACTACTTGTAACTGTGACTGCAGCTACATGTGATTTTGATTACTTTTAACTGCAAATGTGGCTACTTGTGACTACTACTACTGCTACAAATAGTGTTATTATTACTACTAGTGAAATAAATCACAAGGGTTTAAGTGCATCCACGTTATCAAAATAGCACCAATGCAATATTTCACGATTTAGGTTGAGGGACTAGTCTCAATACCTCAATAATAGCAATATCAAGTTTTAAGCTAGAGACTTTCATGGGAAATTGAAGCAGATCTAAAACAAGATGAAAATAAGCTATGTGCATCTATATTATCAAAAAAATGTCTGCAATATCGCAGGAAAAACCCAGGGTGTTACGTTGAACAGGGTGTTATGATAAACTAAACTAAAAGACGCTTTGTGCATCCAGTTTTGTCCAAAGGGCATATCTTTGATATCCCAGGAACGGCTAAAGGTATTAAGTTAAAATTGTCAGGGTATTAAGGCTGAAATTTAACTGAATAAAAAAAACAACAATGTGCATTCATTATTGTCAAAAGAGTGTATGTGCGATATAACAGACGAAGTTTAAGGAAGTTAAGTTGACACTTTCAGGGCATATGGAAAGTGTAGCTGATAAAGATTTGTCTATAGTTGAGGTTGCAACATGATGAGGATTAGAATTCTGTGAACCATATAGAACCCCAAAGATATTCAGATTTTCATCCCATGTATTTGAGTGTTTTCCCTGTATCCATCAATCCAAAGCATTATAATAGATCTATTGTCATAAATCTTTGCAAAATTTTGTCCAACATAGAAATAGTAAGCCAACATCTGGATTCTTGTAGAGAAAAACCAAAAATGTTAAAAACATTCTTTTCTTAACTAATGAAGTCAATTAGAAACCGACAGAAATTAATTAATGTGGAAAAAATTTGTTCCACAAAAGAAGTTTTTGAAAGAAAAATAGCGTAAAACTATCATAAACCACCATGAATAAATAAATGAGACCCATAGCGAACAGAAAGCAGAGGCAACGCTATAGCGTTACCTATAGTTTAACTTTGTCAAACTTACAAAGGGTAGAAACTACCACAAATAGGAGCATGGTTAAATGCAAATTAGGATCTGATCTTTAGAAGGCCCTGTGGGTGTTAGCCCTATTTCTCTTCGTGGTAGTTTCTGTGTATTATGGGTTTCATTTATTTATTGATGCTTATTTATGTTAGTTTTACGCTTGAAGAATTATTTGACCTTATTTCTGCTGATCTTTAGTTTAATGTAGCTCATTACTCTTCTTTGAAAAACTCTGTCGTGGAAATTTTTTTCAAAATTAATAACGAGTAGAAAGGGGCTTGATGTTTCTATATTTCTGAGGTGTGGGGAAAGGACTTTCCCCACATCTCCCCACGCCCGTGCAATTATGCGGACCAAATTTATTCAGAATCCTGGTTCCGCACAATTCTGATATGGAATACAATACTTTGGTCCTGTTGAAGTAGACTTTATAATAAAAAAAATGAAGAAATATATTACACAAATTGCTTCGTCGTCATCAGTGGGCTTCCAGAGCTTCTTCCAAATTGGGGTTGACAGCCTTAAAATCGGATTGTTTAATGCGGTAAAGAATTCATCGCCCGAAGTGATGCAAACGGCAGTTAGCAAAGTGGTTTAGCAAACAGAAAGCTTGCTGTCGTTACAGGGAAATAAGCTCATAGGAATTGTGCCCAAAGAAGAAGGTGCCCATGGAAGACTTCAGCTGTGGGAAAATTGATAGATAAAAAAAATGGCATTTACAGAGGTTGCTTATATGTCATTGTTATGAAGATTTCAACCAAAGCAGATTTAAAGCATGGAAAATCATAGTCGTTGGTGGAGGCAGTCTTTTGTTGGTGCCACATCCCTCAGTAATATATTTCTTGAATTTAAAGTACATGGAATTTTTGAATATCATGAAATATTAGGAACAGCAAAATTTTTGCACTTGCTGAACATTGCACCGAAAATATTGCACAGAATTTAACATCAACAGACAATGTTATACAAAGATGACACTTCTTTTGATGGTGAATATGTATAATGAAACTTTGAGCAAGACAGGAAAAAAAACGTATTTGGCAATGAAAAAGAAAATCAATGGCACATTGTTTGGTGACAGGAAAGGTGCCGAAA
The DNA here is from genome assembly GCA_027921565.1 of Artemia sinica. Lineage (NCBI taxonomy): Eukaryota > Metazoa > Arthropoda > Branchiopoda > Anostraca > Artemiidae > Artemia > Artemia sinica. The sequence goes on along the minus strand of CM051263.1, from coordinate 4,443,456 downwards.
TTCTAAGGCTTCACCTTGTTTTATGGAAGCGAACGCAACCGCCCGAAAGGAAGAACGCATGCTCTGAACGTTTCGTCAGAAGCTTTTAAAACTATTTGAAGATCTAAGATGAACTAAAGAATGAGCACCAAACGCTTGTTGGCAGCTTCCAATCAAAAGCGTCCATTATCCACCATCAGAAGGAGCAAGAGACTTGGATGGTCTCGAGTCATCTGAGAGAGATAAAGGGCATTTGGAAACCTCTTTTGACAAAAGGGTCTCTTAGCTTGTAAAAAACATTGCTTTTAACTTTTTCTTCTTCTTTCTTGTTCAGAAAAATAGTCCAGATGACTTTTTTCTCCTGGTCTTGCATTCATGTCATTCATTTTTCTATGTTTATCATTTCACTCCATTTCAGGTGCCGTGTCTTTTTCAAAATATCCTGTCATTATAGGGTGAATTGCAGTGTCAACATTTTTTACAGGCTTAAAATACTGCTTTACCAGTCTTATGAATTATACCGTTCGACTGAAATTGCCATATACCAGTTTTGTACGTGATGACAGCGATAATGTCATCAGTTCACTTTTGTCTCTATTTCTAAGTCTGGTCATGAGTTCAAGCCCTTCTATTGTCTTTATTGCTCCTTTATGTCTGTCAAACTTGTGACATTGCTTGTTTAGTACCAAATTAGAAAAAAGTTTTCGTTGGCATAGAAACTTATCATGAATGGTAAATATTTGATTTGAAAGATATCCAAAGCAAAGAAACTTTGCTCTTTCATCACTAAGGATTTATTAATTATTTTTGTAACACTATTTTGAAAATGGTTCACTTCCTGTTTAAATTTCTTGCCATTGTGACATTTTTCATTGTAAATGGGTTAGTAAAACGTGTTTTGAATGCTCAAATTTAACTGTTTTAAGGTTAAAATACAAATAAAGTCGTTGAAAGACGATTAAATACAACCCAATTTAGTGTACAAAGAATGCACATTTCCACTTATTTGATTTCTTAAATTTCACTTGCCATGTGCTGTCTGCGTTGTCAAGCTCTCAAAGGCATCCTCATTTTTAGGTTAAATGAACTATCTGAAACATTCATAAAGGCTCAAAGAAGGCATTTTATATCTCTATATAATGGGAAGCTACGGGTAGATGATGTATCTATATTCAGATTGACACTGAATAAGCTGCCGTCTATCTGTGAAAGACACTGAAATGTTTTTTATTGCCACCGGATTGTTTTGAGTACCCGACTGACTGACCGTATCTCAAATAGTAAGCTGTATGAAAATTGTGGGTCAATCCCGCTACCTAGGGCTATAATGAGGGAAGGGTTATGATGGCTAGGACACGTTCTACGGATGAAGAATGACACATTGCCAAAGATCGTCCTGGTCGGGCGACTGTCTTGGGGCCAAACAAAAAGCAGGTTTGCCCCCGAATTGGGTGGGAGGATGTTCTAAGGAAAGATTTAAGGGAAATGAAAACTTCTTGGGGGGTGTAAAGAGGGGGGCTGCCTGTTTCAGATCTAACGATTCTTTAATAAAAAGCGGCTATGATCAGCGACTGTAGGAACGCTTTGGAATTCCGGATTTCTAGTTTTAATTGTTTGCACAATGAATTGATATTTGAATCAAAGAAACAGACAGCTTAATTAAAACTGAGGCTAGTAAAAAGTAGGACTAGCAGGCTTTTTTTGACAGGTGAGCCTTTCGTGCCGCCTTGCCGCCCACTTTTGCGGAACTTTTGAAATATTTTCAACATTTTTAAGAAAAGTTTTGACCTGGAAAATAAAAGGAATATTTCTAAAAATAAAGTTAAAAGCTATAGACTTAATCTTTTTGTCGCATATGTTTCGATAATGGAAGACGAAATTGTAGACGCTAAAACAAAGGATAATAAATAAAACTAAAATTAACCTGAAATACTGTTTAAATAGCATGAACTTGGAAACTTGCAGCATTCATTAAGGGGGATGAAATCACTTAAGCAAGTTCTCTAAATTCAGACTTCAGCGAATCAATCGATGATTTTAAATCTTCTACTATATAATTCTCCATGTCGGTAAATCCTGACCAATCACTAATCTTCCACTCTGAGAACATTCGTGTGACGTTATGCAACGGGTGGGCCTATCTGAAGTCTGAAATCAAGTTGGTATTTCCGTCATACGGTAAGCAGGTTTTTTTAATTCAAATGTGACGAATTTTATGCGTAATTTTGGTAAGTCCACCCTGTTATGATTCGTGGCTGGGGGATCGAAGAGAAAAATTCAGGAATTTTGTGGAGAGGAGGGAAGTTTAGGGGATTTCAGTTTTTTGGAGAAGTTCTAGTTGAGGGGCTTCTTGTTATCTTGGAAAGTAGCGAATTTAGGTAAATGAAACTTTCAGAAATGAATCTGGGACTTAAAATATATCATTGGAAGGTGTTATCGTGCTACTATCTCAACCTTTTCCTTTTTTCTAGTGCTTACAATATTACTTCGATGACGGGTCTAAACCCCTCTAAATTTTGTCAAAAAACATTTTACATTAAGTTTGAGTTTTCCCGTCCCTTAATCATTGGCTCTAGTTTTGAAAATGAAGTTCCTATTATTTCAGTAGGATTTACTCCATATCAAGGTTTTTTCCTAAATTTAACGAATAGATTTTCTAACCTTTGAAACATTATAAATCAGTTTTAAGAAACGGCATGAGATTCAGAACACTTTCCTTGTGCCTCATTTGAGGAGCACGGCTATTTGTCAAGGTTTCATTTTTATAACGCAATGATTGTAAAAGGTCATCCAAGGTCAGTGCCCTGGAGGCAGCCAGGGAGGGGCGGAGCCAAGTACTTTAAAAAACACCCCAGAGTGGACCATCAAGTTTCTGGATTCATTTTTGAGTCTCATTTACCTTACTTGACTAATTTGCAAGATAGACAAAAGTCGCTCATCTAGAATTTTACCAAATTTTGCGTTATGGGAAAATGGATAAAAATTTGGAAAATTCTGCATATGGGTAAAGCAATTTGACTTACGGGTAAAATCAAATTTGGTTTTTGGTCCTCAAAAAAGACCGTACGTAAATGCGTGTTTCTTTTATTCTTGTCGTCCGTAAGGCTCTTTAGGTAAAACAGTATTTTTATGCTTCAAACAAATCACTCCTATTGCTAGAGACATTATTACAGACTGAACAAACGAGTTTATTTTCAGTTTATAGCTTTAATTTAAAATAATCCGGTTCATCTTTTAGCAAGCTATAAAATCACAAATTTTGTGAAAAAAAATTTTAAAGTGACCTAGAGCTAAAAAAATGATATTTTTTTATTGTTTTCGAATAATCATTGGTGTTGTTTTTCTGCATTAAAGGAAAATACGATGGCACCTAGCTTGATTAGCAAAACAGCAAAAGAATAAAAGTGTAAAGAATTAAAAAAAAGATTGCCCCAGCATTAGGTAAACACAAATCCTAAAAATTAAAAAAAAATTGCCCCAGTATTGGGTAAACACAAATCCTAATGTTAGGTGAAGGAGATGTCAAAGGAATGTTCGGGGAAGAGGGCCTTGGTATACAAAAACTATTTCTAGGTACACATTTTATATATATATATATATATATATATATATATATATATATATATATATATATATATATATATATATATATATATATATATATATATATATATATATATATATATATATATATATACATATATACATATATATATATAAAATTGGTTTTATATATAAAAAATTTCACAATATTTTTGCCGCGAAAGTGGGTATATGCAATTTCAGGCCTTAATAAGAGGTTGTGTCAGAGGCTTTTCCGAATGGGAAGGGGATTTATATGTAAGAAAAAAGTATTATGTGCGTAGATATTTTCTTGATATCCGTAGAGAAAATATTATCGACTGTGTCCTCTACCATAGGTGCGTACAAGCCTTAGGAGTAGGTAATGTCAGAGAAAGTCTCTTGGTGGGGGGAGGGTCTAATTATGATATTGAGTTGTTTCAGGACATATTTTGCAATGTTCCTAAGGAAGTCCATTGATTTTTGAATTAAAATCAAATTGATGGACTGTGATAAAAAAAAAAAAGTTGAGAGCCATGGCTAATTGGAAAATTTTAACGGAGCGTTTTCCAAGCTGGGAGGCCTGTCTCCCTCTAGTCTAAGGGGGGCAAAAATATTAGCCAGGAGTGACATAAGCTCCAATTAAATAAAAACGTCACAATCACGCAAAATATCTTAACTCTTTTGCGATTGACAGGATTTAGAGGCTCAGGCTGAACAGAAGGTGGGTTTGCCATCCCAAGGCAAAACTAGCGATGTTCTATAGATTTTGCTGGATACTCCATTCAGGGAAAATCAATTAGACGATTTTAAGGGGCGATTTTTCCGATCAAAAAGTTTTTCAGATATGAACTACAGAATTTGTCTTACAAGTAGAGGAAGGAACTAATGTAGCTAAAACTGCATATATGATTGGATATCTTTTGAGAATAATATAACTAACGATATATTTTTTTGCAAACTCATTCCTAGCAAAGCCACATCCAGGGAAATTTTTGATATGATTGACATTTTTTTTAATGAGAAAGGCATAATGTGGGAAAAATTACGTTTGGCTTTGTACAGACGGTGGAAAGTCAATGTCAGGACAAAAAAACTGACCTTTTAGCAATAATTAAAATGAAAACACTCTGAACGCACTGCTTGCTCAAATGTGCTCTGGACGGGAAATGTCCAGAGCACATATGGACTTGTCCAGGGCACAAATGTGCTCTGGACGCACTGCTTGCTCCACAGAGTAGTTCTTGTATGGAAAAATATGATTGAGGATCTTAAAAATATTTTTACAAAAGTAACGATAGCAATAGCATACATAAAAAAACATTCCATTATAAGTTAGTTTATTTACAAAGATGTGTGACGATTTGGGAGTTACCTACACCTTTCTTCTGTTCTATTGTGAAGGACGCTGGCTATCTCGTGCCAAAGTGGCACAGAAGATACATGAACTCAAAGTGAAAATTGCAATTTCTATCGAATAAAATCAAAATGAGGACGCAAATATGTTTAGAAATGCCAATTTAATTATTAACCTGACTTGTTTAAAAAAAAAATCGTGACTGTGACTTTTTAACAACATATTTTTGGTTTCTTGAATAAATCGATGTGAGAGCCACAAATGCATCTATTGAATCAAAAAGATAATGTGAAAGCATTAATTAAAAAAATGGAGCTATGGGAAGCAAATTTGGAAAACTGTAAGTTTGACATGTTTCCGCTTTTGAATTTATGCGCCCAAGATAACGTAAAGGTAAACAAAAATCCATTTTTTTTAACACTTGGATGCTTTGTTAATTGATTTCTAGAATTATTTCGATGATCTAAATTTTACAAAATATTCGTAGATAAAGAATCAATTTATCGACGAAGAAGATGAACAATAATGAGAAAGAAAACTTAATTGATATTTTCAGAATGCATTTCTAATTCCATTTTGGCTAGATATTAAGAGTGAATATAGTATTTTGTCAAATAAATCTTTAAACGTATTGATGCCGTTCGCAAGATCTTATTTATACGAATATGTTTATTCGTATATATACGAGCATTTTATTTATACGAGTATTTTGTCAAATAAATCTTTAAACGTATTGATGCCGTTCGCAAGATCTTATTTATACGAATATGTTTATTCGTATATATACGAGTATTTTATTTATACGAGTATTTTGTCAAATAAATCTTTAAACGTATTGATGCCGTTCGCAAGATCTTATTTATACGGAACAGTATTTTCTGCATTAGCTGAAATGAAACCGAAACATCGTGTTCGTTTGGCTGTAGAAAAGGAGCTTCATGCAGTCATCTCATCATTGACACCGATATTTGACAAACTTTATGCTAATTATAGGCAAGTACATCCATCTTATTAAAAGACAATAATATATTCGTTTTTTTCTGTTTTCAAGAGTTTGTCTTATTAAATTCGGTAGTACAATAAATTTTCCCGTCTGTATTATTTAATAAATATGAAGGGAGGCACTATATGATCAAACATTTTTAAGGGAGCATTTTAAAATAATTTTTAAAAACATTTTCAAAATAAATGATTGCCCAAGCTGTGGATGCACACTCAGGGGCGGATCCAGGATTTTTTTAGGGGGGGGGGGCAAAATAGGTTGATCCTGTAAAAAATTTTTTAGGGGGGGCGCAAAATAGGTTGATCCGATAAACTTGCCTTGGGAGCGAGTTTAATTAACGCAAACTTGAGTTAATTAACTAAATTATACTACTTTAGACTACGCTAGGGGGCGCGCGCCCCCCTCGCCTCTACCCCTGGATGTGCCACTGTGTACACTAGTCCTTGTCTTTGAGGGGGGAGTATCAGAAAAAAAATATCTGGTGAGGGGTGTATAAACAGAATTTTTCGGAAAACAAAACACTCTCAGCTCCATATTTTTCAAATATTTCTATCAATGGTCCTTTGGTTCATCCCTAGAAATGGCTCCTTTCGACAGTTCTTAGGGGAATTGTACTTCCACGTGTGACCTTATTCCGTCCCTATATATACAGAAATGTAGTATTAAGTTATTTCACTCTTTAGTTGTTAAACATTGAAAGGTTTGTTGTTTTTTTTTTTCTCTTTTGTTTTAATTGGACTTCCGGAGATTTAGGAAACTCTACAGATAGTTTCCCAAGTTCAGAATTTTTATAGATCTGAGAACAATACGGAGATTTAAAACAATCCAGGTTTATTTAAAAGTAACACAGGGAACTTTGCTCACCTCTATTGTTGCCGCAAGGAGAAAAAAGTGCTAGGTTGAATCGAAAGATAAATAAGGCGGGATAAAATATATTTATGTTGGCACTAGTTGGAAGAAGACCCGGAAGTAAACGAGAAAACAATGGAGGACGCCGGCAAAAACTGTTCATAAACAAAGCGATAATTTTAAAAATGACGTAAAAATCTGTCGAAATAAAAACCTCTATATTCGAGAACTTTTCAAATAAGTTACAAGTAGGTTGCCGGAAAAGGAGGTTGCCAATCCCTTTTACATACCAAAACCACGATTCTAGTTTTTTTGTTTTTTTTTTTGTGGCTTCAAAATCATAAAGCTTCAGGGTAGATCATATTTCCGTCAGTGTTGCCTTGTTGAACAGTGAAAGCAAAAGCAGAGGGGAAAAGCTTTTCGTCCTTTAACGTTCAAGCATTAACAGCCGGTTTATTCCAAAAAACAACTACACCTTCAAAGAAAAACTAAAAAAAATTTAAACTGTTTGATTCCATATGTTTTTAGCTCATTTTTTGTTGATTTTTCACCCTCTTTTCTTTTTTTAATATTTTCGACTGTCGCTACCAAAAATGCATAACTATATATGCATATCTTTTTTGTTAAAAATGGAATCCTGATTTTTCAGAATTTTTGAGGTATATGGCTATGTAAGTTTCCACTTAATCAATTAAACAATCAGTTTGTATTTCACTGTCCTTGGTACTTCCTAAAATTTTCTTCATTCTAAGATAAAATGTTTCATATGTTGTAAATGCAAGAGTACTATGGCATAAACAACAGATTACCAAAGGAGATGCACTTAAATTGGCTTATATACAAAGTTAATGTATAATCGTGTTATTAATTCACTTTTCATGCATTACTTCCATTGGGAATACTAATGTGTTAAAACAAAATAATTTATATCAATTTTACCGACAAAGGCTATTCTCATGATGAGTTAAGACACGCTGGAAAAACATCTTCCAGTCTTTAAAACAATTGCTCATTCTGGAAAATTATTATTGTTTATTTTCTTGCATTCCAGAAAAAGTGTTTTATTTTTTTCATTTATGCCTTAGAATAGTTTTTGTCCCCTGGACTCTCCTAAGGGCTATTCATACCTGAAAACTATAATTTTCTAAAAAAAAAAAAAATATATATCGGTTCTTTCAGGATTATGAAATTTCCAGGACAGTACCACATTTTCATCACTTTTACCACGTTGAACCGTGAAACTAAGAAGCAAAACTAATTAGTTAAATATAACAACGCTTTTCCTTGGTAAAAATTCAAACATTAAATTGTGTTGATTTCTGAAGACAACTACACCTTCTTAAGCTGTTATGCATTGGCGTAATTTCATCAAAATCCTGGTGGGGGGGGGGGGAGTTGGAGCCAATTTTCCCAAATCAAGTGCAAATGACGGTGAAAAGGGAAAAAATGAGCCATATAGTACCATAAGGTCAAAGATATACTAAAGAAAACTGACCTTTTCCTCTGGATACTTGAGTTATGCAGGCTTATCTTAGTTTTGACAAGTTTTTTTTGCAGAAACTAAATTTCAGCTGGGATGGCGGGAATTAGGTCTGGAGGGGGCAGTTGCCCCCCTGGCCTATAGCAAATTACGCCCCTGTTGTTTTGTGCAATAGGTTTTTAGCTGGCTTTTCGTCCATGTTTCTTTTTTTAAACTTAGATTAACCCCTGGTTTTTCCTATTTTATAAAATACATATGGCTATGTAAGTTTCCGCTTTGTTCAAATAATCAGATTCCCTTTTCACTCTCCTTGGTATTTTATAAATATTTGATAAATCACCGAAAGTGATTTTCTTTTCTTTTTCTTACTAAAAATGGGAGAAAGACCAGTTTGAACAATTATATGTATATATCTTGGAATCGGATAAAGCTGTAGCATTTTATTTTAGAATTGTTAAGAAAAAATCACTTTGTGTTGGTTAGCCCATTTATGTGATTTTTATTTTATGCTAAAAATTATACCGAAATGGGCGCCCATTTTGTATGAATAGTCAAAATATATTTCCTCCTTCCCATTCATGTTTATCTGAAGGAGTTGTAACGAAAAAATTTGGCTTGACAACTTAGATTCTTTTTGCCTTGAAAGCACTTTTTAAGGCTTCATAAATCCCCACCCCAGCTAACATGTGCAACCATGCAATGATAAGCATAAATAAATGAAACCTCAGATGAATCAGTCTGATGAAGCTTGCAAATAACTATTTATGAAAACTGTTTATTTTTATTAGAAAAGCATATTTGTTTTTTCGACGAAAGTGTCATAGCGTGATAGTATAGCCTCTAAAATTGGAGGGCTGTGTAAATAGTCTTTTAATAGTTGCAATTCGATTTACTATCGACGAACTTTCATTGGGTAGCCTTTTGGCCTTACTGGGACCAAAATTATTGTTTTGCGGCAGAAATTAGTTTTCTCTGACGCAATCTCTTTTGTTATAAAGATTTACTCTAGAATTTTAAGTTACCAATTAAATCAGCCCTTCCCCAAACCTCTGCCACTTTTGACTCGAATAGAATTCCCACACCTGGTTTGAAAACAAATTACCGGAGTAACACGCATCCGTGACCATCCTTATAGGGGGGAAAATATAACACTTCATTTTTTATGTAGATAGGGGCTTGAAAATTCCCTCCCTGGGGTTCTCAAACATGCTAAATATAATTATGCTTTGATGGCGACTCTGATTGGGCCATTTTACAGATTTTTTTTTTCTTTTAATAAAAACAGTTCTTTGTGTCATTGAAAAAGAAAGGTGTATAAGTATGCCATCTGGGCTTGTGATAGACGTATTTGAAATAAATATTTTACATATATATTATATTACATAAGAATTCAATTAGGGGATCGGGGATGAGTAGACTGTAGAGCAAAAAAGCGAGTGAATGGTTTAAGAATCGCAGTCAATTATAAAAAAATGTGTGATTTTCTTCGGTCGAAATCCAGGGGCGTAGCTACAGTATTTTTATTGGGGGGACAAGAGGGGGTGCTATTGAAGTAAGTGATATTCAAGCGGTAGTGAAGAAAAGTAACTATTTAACAAACACGCTACTTGGTGAATCTAAGAACATTACGCAATACATTATAAATAATAAAAAAACACATTAAAAAAACATAAATATAAGTTCGGGTGCTTGGCTTTTACTAAAATTGTCAGCAATGAGCCGCTGCAGACGACAGTAGTAGGCCTATAGCGTAAACAAACTTTAGGGTGAACATAGGTGAATGTCGTATATACGGCTTTTTTCAGCCATATTCACCACTAATGCTGCAGTACATATCACCCCTCCACTTTCCCGACCCCACGCCCAGCACAGGATGCTCAATCAAACAGTTCGTGGTAACGAACTGTAAGTAAGGAGCGACCCGGCTTAATGGTAACCGAAACTGTAGAAAACGAAATTTTGATACCAATAGATACATCAAAAGAATCAGAATTTAATGCTGATTTCAAATATATAAGTTTCATCAAAGCTACGCGCCTGAGAAAATTTGGCTGATTTTCGAAAAAAAAAGGGGGAAAGACCCCCTAAAATTTATTGAACCTTAATGAAAATCACACACCATAATATTCAGCGTATCAGAGAACCCTACTGCAGAAGCTTCAAGCTCCTATCTACAAAAATGTGGAATTTTGCATTTTTTACCAGAAGAAAGATCACGGATGCGTGTTTGTTTGTTTGTTTTTTCCCAGGGGTGATCGTATTGACCCAGTGGTCCTAGAATATCGTGGGAGGACTCATTGGAACGGAAATTAAAAGTTCTAGTGCCCTTTAAAGTGACCAAAAGAAATTGAAGGTAACTAGGCCCCCTCCCACGCTCATTTTTTTTCCCAAAGTCACCCGATCAAAATTTTGAGATAGCCATTTTATTCAGCATGGTTGAAAATATGATAATTATGTCTTTTAGGATGATTTAATCCCCCGAAGTCCCCGGGGGGAGGGCTGAAAGTTATGAACTTTATCCAATGTTAACATATAGTATTGGTTATTGGGAAGTATACAGACGTTTTCAGGGGGATTTTTTCTGGTAGTGAGGGGTGGGGCGGGGAGTGGTTCGGGGGTTGATTGGGAGGATCTTTCCACGAAGGAAGTTTTCATGGGGAAGGGACATTGCTATGAAGGGGGCGCAGGATTTCCCAGCATTATTTTAAAAAAGATCAGAAATTTATAATTAAAAAAAAACAAGTTTTTCAACTGAAAGTAAGGAGCATCATCAAAACATAAAACGACAGAAAACATTACGTATATGATTGGGTTCACCCCCTAGTCAATACCTCGCTCTTTAAGCCAAAGATTATTTCGTACTTTCATAAGAGCTATTTATTCTAATTAACGGCATTTGTGATTAAGGGGTCATTTTTAAAGGATTGGAACAAAATTCGAACTTTAGCTTAAATAGCAAGGTATTAGTAGAGATGCCTTATTGACTCCCACTGGGGCACCAAATATGGGCATAGAGTCCCTAGAGAGAACACGTGGTTAATGGGGTCAATGACCTCTTTCTCCAGGGGTGTTTTGGCCAAGTGCCGGCTAGGGAAGAATGTTATGATGTCAGGAAAGAGTATTTGTTGTTTTTGGCCAAGTGCCCGCTAGGGGAGAATGTTATGATCTAGGAAAGAGTATTTGTTGTTGTTGTTTTTGGCCAAGTGCCCGCTAGGGAAGAATGTTATGATGTCAGGAAATAGTATTTGTTGTTGTTGTATGCTAGGGAAGAATGTTATGATCCAGAAATAGTATTGGTTGTTGTTTTATGCTCTAGGTAAATGTTATGAGTTTTCCAGGAAACCGTTAGATCACGTGTTTCCTTCTCAGTCAATCAGAGGGCTTGTTTACATATTAGCGGCGGAGGGAATATAAGGAAAGGATTTTTGCTATAGTTTTATTAGTCTGTGAATAGAATTCAAAGGAGTGAGAAGAACAGTTTTGACTTTACTCATTTCGATATATATTAGTGACGGCGATGAGTGGAATGTTTACCCTATTAGAAGTTGATAGTGGAGTTGATGCTAATAATACAAGAGCACCAAACATTGCGGTGGAAATCACGAAAGGATCGCGGCTTTGTCTGGAATGGGATGCAGTATATGCAAGATATGTGATATCCTTGAGCAAATTTAAAATGGAAGATCAATTATGTTTCGCCGCAAAAGTTGATATAGCACATGTGAATAGACTTCAAAGTGCTTTAAGTGCATTAGTGAAACATATCGAAGACAATAAACTCTATCGCTAATTGTACATGCATAGTATTATTGATGTTATATTATTCAATAAAATTGTTTCGAAATCGAAAATGTTCCCTTTCTTTTCTGGTTAGGTTGGGGCTAACGAATCAGGTCAGTCTAGAGTCAGCAGTCAGAGTGAAAGGACTGAAAAATGAATAATTTGAGAAAGAGAGAATTAGATCAAATCTAGTGTTTATGGAAAAACATTTGATTTTGGATGATGACTTTCTCGAGTTATCTCTTAAACGCAGGATATTCTCTCAGGGAACACTTGACAATATAATGAAAACTGATTCTCCCCCATTAGACTCTTGTATGAAACTTTTAAAATGTGATTCAAATGCTTATACTCAATTTATTGATATATTAATTGGAACAAAGCAGAATCATATCGTGGATATACTTTTGAAATCATTGCCAATGGATTCAATGTAGATGGCTCCTCCTTCGAAAGAGGTAACGTCACAGAGTTACTCCTCTCCCCATTCCTACACTTTGAATTTATCGAGCGAAGACGATCAGTTTCGTTTTAGCTGTGAGAGAGTTGACATCGGAAACCAAAAAATGTTCTATATATGTCCATTGTGCATGTACACTCTTGGCAGTTGGACTCAATGTGAGAATTGTACAATTATTGATGACTATAGTGAAAAGTGTAAATTATGTAATCCTTGCAAATTACATAGAGGCTATGCAGTACAAATTAAAGGATGTAATTCATAACTTGAAGAGGTGTGTGACTCTCACCCTAGAGGGCACCTGTGCTCCAATTGTCACCATGATAAATGTGATCAGTGGGAGAATACTAACCCCGCTATGATTGGAAAGAATCCTAAACGTGATTTTAGTTTATTTCTGCGAGATTGGTATCGTCGTGGATTTAAATTATTCTGGGAAGAGGAATCTGGTCTACGATTCAACTGTTGGGGTAACAAGACAATCTGGTTTCTACGTCATCGCTGTGACGACACTGCCTACTATGACTATAAATCAAGTGATTTTTATTTGGCAGTTCCCGAATTTGATTCACCACTTGAAAACACTGTATGTGATATTGCTTCAAATAGACAGATTGAAACTCGTGAATTTCATAATATGAATGCAAATAGTATCATTGACTATACAAAGAGATATGACAAGAGTGAAGTTACATTGTACTGCAGAAAATGTGACCCTGACTTTGCAGTCAATCAAGATCAATATACAGTGAATCCAAATGATTTACCAGCATTAGTGGTTCACGACAGTTGCCTATACACCGATGAAGAAATCTAAAAGTGAAGATTTAAAGACATTGTTGTATATATACATTTTATTAATAAACAAATTCACAAACATTTTAAAAGCACTTTACTCTTAGGGCACTGAAATCAATACTGTATAGGTCCGAGAGGATATTTTCCACTAGAAAGTCGTTCAGACGTAGATTGTCACCATAAATGTGGAGAAACTGCTTGTTGTAAGTATAGCCACGACATCGGAACACAAAATATAGTAGTGCATGGAAGCCACAGCTTTTAGTCGTTAGATCCTGCACCCTCTTTCGATTTTGAATAATAGTTTTCCCACTGCTCTCAATATAGTTGCTGATGTGGGGTGTGTAGAATGTATAGGGTAGACCAAGAGAATCAAAAAATTCAATCGTTTTCATTGTTTGATAGATGCACAGCCAATGACCCGTCAGCACAGTCGATGGACTGCTATTAACAATAATCAAGGTATTGTTCGCACTTTGAATTTTTCCTAGATAGTCTGAGGGTAGACAATAGGATTTGTACTGGGACATGTAGGGGTCCATATTAAATACATTGATTATTTGACTGGTGTTCATGGCGCCAAGTCTAGTAGAACACTGCCTTCGGGAGTGATTTCCCAATAGGTTTCATATTGATTTAGTGAGATTAGTGCAATACTCTCAGCCAATGGTCGGCAAATGTACACTCTAAACGCACAGTCCCCGTACGTACTATACTCATATCCTGTGTGCCAGACAAATCCAATACAATGATACCATGTGTTTTAGCAAACATATCTTCGGTTATACCATTTTTAAATAGTTGCAAATCATGATCTAGGGTTTGCATGGTCAACTCATACAATGTTCTATAGGATTTATCAAAGGATAGATTGTAGAGTGGGATACCATTTACTTTGCACACAAGAGATGAAAGTCCAAACATCTCGAATTTATGTGGGCATTCAGTCCACGATCCTATTGCACTGGCGCTTTTTACAAATGCCAATGCAAGTTTCGAGGGGATTTCGCCATTGATAAAGGATGAATCGGTGAAGGTGCGTGACCCCATGGTAATATGACGTTGATTGGTGATTGTATAAGGAACAAGTAGTTTAATATTATTTCCATTGGCTCTCAGTTTTTCCACGGCCAAAGCAACAGAACTCATAACCTGTTGTTTGCGTACATGAAGTATTGCTGAGGTGAGGGAGAGACTTACATCGGGATTGGCAGCAAGTTCTTTTCTCAATATGAAATTGGATGGTGCAAGCGTCAATTTTATATCCACTTTAACATTGGGGCGGCAGCCATTGGGGTATGTTAAATATTTCATGATATATTTTTCCAACTAGATGTAATTCACTAGTTGTAGCATTTTTAAGTACATCTGTACTATCAGTATTAGTAATATATTCATATCCATTGGAGGCGCCTCTCAATTCCTTGTATGACTTGGGTGTCATCAACATGAATTGTATATAGCTTGTGTAGTTTGAGAGATTGTTGCTTGTGCTCACCAGCGTGCCATTGATGTAGACACTAATTTGACGAAATAAATTATGTAATATACAATTTTCATAGGATATCCCATCGGCTCGAACTGGCATTGTATTACCGGATTTCCGGACTTTCATTTGTAAATCTATAAATGTTGAAGACATGTCCATAAAGTAGTCTTCATTGGAATAAATTTGAAAGTGAATATTATCGGAGAGGGGTTGTAGTGGATAAAATTGTTCATAGTATCCATGCTTGACACTCACATCAACATTTTCAGCATTGAATAGATTCAAAGAGGCGGTGATTGAAGGTTGAGAAGCCTTATGCGGCAGGTAGGACATCTTAAGAGAAGAAATCTAGTTTCGATCTAACAATTTTCTTCCTGGGGCTTCTGTTTACACTACGTGTCGGCTTTTTCCTTCTTTTCTTTGACAAAAGGGATGATGTCTTTCGTTTCCGACCTGAGTAGAGACTGATGAGTGATGCATTGTTTCTTGACCTTTTTAAACCTTTACCATTTTGTTTTAATTTCTCGCCAAGGGTTCGCGCACTGGACCTAAGATTTTCCGTAGCACTTTTTTTAAAATCCTTGCCAGAGCCCCAATCGTATAGTGTAGAGGATGCAAAATCTGTCGCAGCCGGTACAAGATATTTTCTAGCCAGTGGTAGTGAAGAGCGAAACAGCTTAGCAAACCAACTGCCAAGACCGTAGACAGACATTGACGAGCGACCCTTGTAATAGTCCATTCCATTGCCCTGTTGTCTTGGGCCAAGAGTATTAACATAGCAGTCAATATCAGGACAAGTGAATACCACTTTTCTATTAGACATCTTGCTGTTGAACGATGGGCCGAAAATGACATGTAATCACAGCCAAACCCTTTGAAATTGCTATGGGATCACCTAATTCAGTTCTTAGTGTTAACTGACAGAGTTCCAAATAGGAAGTGTTTACGGGAATATACTGAAGATGCTTTATATTGTAGTGGTGAATATGCTCTTGATTGGTTTTTCGTTCAAGAACTCGTAGGGGGAACATTTGAATTACCAACCCGAGATGTTTCCACAAATGAGGCGTAGAGAAATATACAAGTGTCTGTGGAGAAGGCAGGTGGGTAGTCAGCAAAAATGAAATTAGTGTTTCCGGCACTTTTACCATTGATTATATTGAGCTTAAAGCCAAGAACATCCTTTAGGTTATCATTGAGAATAACCTTTTCGCTGGCAATAGGTGAACTAATGTAGATCTTGCCCTCCTCCTTTGAATAGTTGAAGTGAAAAGCTCCTTTTTTACGAGCGGAAATTCTTTTATTAATAGAACGACATAAATCATTCATACAGGTGAGTTCCTCGTAGGGTAATTCAATATATGGATAATCCATCCAATTGATTTTTTGAATTTGTTCTTGATCACCTGGTGGTGGCGGCCAATCATAGGGTCTAATTTTTATATCATATTTACGATCTTTTCTCAGGATGTCATAGGTATTTTTAAGAATACAATCGACAAGAGCCACTTCATACTTTCCGTCGAATTTGATGGTGGGGGAGAGTTTCGTCCAAAAATCACTTGTTATATTCAGATCATTGTAGAGAGGATCAGAAACATTGGACATGAAAGTCACATAGAAATCATTGAGCATTGTTAATATCTTCAGCACTGACCCAAGAATCAAAATCCGAGTTGTATCCTAGCCAGTGAACAAGCAACTGTTTCTTGCCATGGCGTGTACGACTCTTTAATATCTTTTCAATTTGATAAATTTCACTAGTGTTTCTAACTTTTTGCAGTTCATATTCATAAAAACCACCGAAAAACTCATCATCTTTGGTGTCTCGTAGTCGATACGTTGTGGGCTCGGTGTCTAGGATTTTTGGACACTTTAAAAAGTTCGGTGCTCCATAAATAATTCCCCTTTTCAAAAATATTGGTGGTTCTATTAATTCGAACAGTATCACCAACATTGAATTTCTTCTTCTTTTTCTTCTCATTGCCATTGGAGCATTGCTTTAGAAAAGCATCAAATGTATTTTCACTGTAATGAACATCCCGAGGGCTAGAGTTGGACAGAGATCGATGTGGTCGATGGTTGTATATCTGCATGATTTTATCTAAATCATGAATAAAAGCCGGTGTATTTTTCAATGTACAATATCTTGAAATTAATAGACGAATCGTTCTTATTAATTGTTCAGCCAATGCAGCCTTTATCGGGCTGTGACTATGATAAAGTGATGTATTATATTTCAATAGAACCTTTTGCACATGGGGATTTACAAATTCACTACCACGATCCGATTGAATTTTTCTATACGAATCCTGTTCAAGAATACTTTCAATGGCCCGAGCAACTTCAACACCTCTCTTTGACCGTAATGGAATGGCATAGGCATAGCGACTAAAGATACTGATTGCCACCAGAATATATTTGTAGGGTGCATTGTGACGCCGTTGAACTGCGTCTAAAGTTAAAAGATCCATTTGCATTATATGCAGAGGGAAAAAGGCTTTAGTTTGTCGATATTGTTTGCTACGAAGCCTATGATTCCGATGTAGTGTGTAACTCGGTTCATTTTCTAGATACTCTTTTGCTTTTTTCAATGTGGTGCTGGAGACAACTTTAGAAAGCGTTTTGGGAGAACTTAAACTTCCCGCTTCACCAATATTTTCATAGACACCTTTCAGAACTTCATCCATTTTGAACGCAAACACGTAGTGTAATGACCACTCCCCTTTTGCACACTGGAGGGCGTCTTCGCTTTGGACTAGCAGCCACAGGTGTTGTAAAATCAGTAGTGCTAGTATTTTCAAATATTGAATCTTCTTCTTTTTTAAATGGTGTTGGCGTTGTTGGTGGACTATATTCTCTTAGTTTCTTAAGAATTTGCTTATTGCCAATAAGACTTTTGGGAAAGTTTGATACACTTAGAAAGGTGTATAGATTATCGTCAAAGGATAAGAGTCCTTTACGATTCGTCACCATATCACAAATTAAATCAACTAGATTATAACTTTTTCCCTGAATTATAATTCGTTTCCCTGTGCTGTCGACTTGAACTTGATCACCAGTTTCCAACACGAGGTAAGATAATACTCTTTTACTCTGTTCTCGATAGGTCAGTGGCAATAGGTTTCCAATTTTCAATACAATCGAATTCAATTCCTTCTCCTTTGATTGTGCAGAATCTTGAAGAGATGTTTCCTGTTTAGAGGGATCGGCGGCGGGTCTCTCACGATAAGGTTTATGTTTGTCCATACGTCGCAATGCATCTTGAAGTAAAAGCAGTTTTTTGTCATCGGCAATATTCTCATCATTAATGAATTTGCTTAGATTGTCTTCAAAATGTTCGACGGGCGAGAGGACAAGTTCAAATGGTGTCAATTTATAGGGTTTTGCCATTCTCTAGAGAAAACTGTTTACAAGTCCTGCAATTATTGGCAGTAAAAGTGTGAAAAAGCTACCGCCTGCCTGAAGGAGCCGTTTTCTTTTAAATTTGTTTCCCTTGTTTTTACAAGCCAAGGCACGTAAAGTGGAACGATGTTGCTTTGTCTGTTGTCTAACACCTTCTGACAATTGAACATTGTCCTCAGTTAAATTTAAACAAAGTTCAGATATTAGATTAATGAAATCATTGTCAACACCATGTTTGAGTATGGCTTTTCTAAGCAAGGATTTTGAAGTGCTTAAAACGGAAAATAAATGCCGTTGTTCGTGTAGTTCTTCAGTGTCATAATGGAAACTAATAGCCTTTTCTACTGTTCACCGGAAGATATACTGTAATTTCATTGTCGAAAATGTCGGTGACTACACGTAGGTCCTCGGGCGTGCTCTGATTAAGATCCAGCAAAATGTAACCGTAGGGCTTGCTAGTCGCCTGATTGTACGCTGACAACAGAAATTTTGGGGCACCAGGGTATATCTGTTTATTGAGAGTTATGAGTGAGCTAGAATCACGAACAACTCGATAGATAATATAGATAGTGCAATTCAAAGCAAGGGTTCGCATACATTTGCTCTTTGATCCATTGATCCAATTTTCCCATTGATCTATCTAGTACGTTAACAACAAAAAACAATATTTCATGGCAGCATTTATTTCGGCAACATGAAAACTCTATTTGTTCAACATGAAATATGATAACACCTTATAAATAAAAACACTTTTTGTCCATCAACAACACTTATTGTCTTTAAACACTTTTCTGTACGACAACACTTTTCTATACAACAACAAAACACTTGGAACATGAACTAGTACAGTTGAACATTACAGTGAATTTAAAGGTGGGGTCCCCCCCCCGGGGGGCGGCCGCGGGCGGGACCCCCCACCCCCCGGGGGCGGGCCGCGGGCGGGACCCCCACCCCCCGGGAGCCGGCCGCGGGAAGGGTCCCCCACCCCCCGGGAGCCGCGATGGGAAAACAATAGTTGTCGTCACTGCTAGAGGTTAGTGGTTGGGTTAGTTGGGTCAGTGCTGGCGGTGGTGGTTAGTTGGTTAGTCAGATTAGGTTAGTTTATCCAGACCAAGTTGATTGCGATAGTCTATGCATTCAACTTGGTCTGAAATACGATAGTGGCCATGAGGCAGGACACTCACACCATTCTCGAGCACATAGACTTTGTCAGATATACATGACATTGCATTTTTTTCCACTCTCACAGTATAATTTCTATACTGTAGAGAGCGAATTGCAAGCACTTGTTCTCTTGGCACTAGGCTACTTTCTACACAGTCTCTGTACACGCTCATGTTGAAATTGCTCTTTACAAAATATGTAGGCACCCCTTTACACGCCTTCTTTTCATCCCCACGGTGTGTTTTAACGCAATAAACTTTGGGACCCGGGAACACCCCCCTGGATATCAAATCAATCCCCGTCTCTGATTTTAACATTAATAGTTGGTTGGGGGCTTGACGTTTCACCAACTCGGGGTAGAGGGATGGATTCCAGTTGGTGAAATCCAACCGCGAGCTGAGGTGTTCCCCCTTTTTCTAAATCACCCAATAAATCTTCAGTCCCATTTACCTTTAACAGCAGAGAGTCTGTATCCCCATAGTAAACTTGAACCTCCCCCTCCCGTGGCCATTGCACCTTGCACACATTGTAAAAAAACGACAACATGAGCTTTTTTGAAATTTCTGGTACTGAACTACCGCCTGCTATATTCTTGTTCAGTACCACATTTCGCTTTTTCCTGTGCAGAAGAACCATGCCAGCCTCTATGCTCGTGAATGATGTAAAATTGGGATCGGCAATAATTCGTGCACACTCTAGAGGGTCAGTCACGACGTCGCAGCGAGATCTGTTACGTACGCTTTCACACATTTTGCCAAACGCTGAATTTAGAATGAGCTTGTACAATCCTTCTCTACCTTGGAGTTTGCCCTAGAGCGTTTATCGACAAAAGTATCGATAAACGTTTTCAAATAAGGTTTCTGATTGAACTGCAGGACCCTATGTATTTTGGTGATCTTGAAACCATTGTTCACCATCCAGTGCAAAAGCACATGGTGAACAACGATATTCTCCTTAGGGTCCAAATCAGCAATCAGTTTTTTCTTAGAGGGGGTCCAATGCATCCCCATATCCTCAACCAATGATCGATTGTAGGGGCTCAGCGAGTCCCTGGTCACTGGTCGATTGATACAGGGAAAAACAAAATCTTTGACTGAATCGTGAAGCGCCAGCGGAATGTGACCGTCAATTTCAAAAAACCATCCTTGTGGCCCATTTTCCTCGACGGTGGTTATGTCGGGGAACTCACAAGGATTCTCAAGCCATTGATAGTTCCCACACGGCAAAGAGTAGTGGGACATTGCCGAGGGGTATAACGAGTTCATGTCCAAGAACACTGCATTTGACTTTACACCGGTGCTTTGTCCGCTCGGATCGGTTGACAAGACGCGGTCCCCGTGAAAAACATACCCTCCCCCCATTGAACGCTCTACAAAAAGGTGTTGATCTACATCTGTGATTAGGCCTATTTCCTCCCTACTAATTTTTGAAATTAAATCCATCACTAAATGGGGTGTGGAAAAATAATATCCTATATCTAACCCGAACTCTGAATAGATTTGGTCTGTGTTCTTACAGACTATATCCAACAGAGTTAAAACGTCACTGGCCAAGTACAGTCTACAATAATCCCACCCATTTTTACAATTCCCCTTGGACCACACCTTCTTGGCAAACTCATACTCCTCGGCTGTGCATTCACTGTTGGTCAGTGAATTGCAAAAAAGCTTCAATTGGAGGTAGTTTCACCTCGCTTAAGCGAGCGCCAGAACAGTAATAATCATATGCGTATATACCTTTGCTGGTTAATAAGTCATACATTTCACTGTCTGAAAAGTGCTGTTTAAGCAAGGGAAAGCTATCAAAACTGTCGCTTTTCTGCACTTGAATCAATTGACTCAATGCCTTGGGGAAAAAACTAAAAGAATCTAAAAACCTGATTTTATTCCAGCACGTATGTCCATTATCCACTACCTGCCATTTCAGTTCGAGAAGCAACAACTTCTTGGCCGATTTGGGAATAATGTTATTGGTAAATGAATTATTTACCCATGGACTGTCTACTCCCCCTCCCTCCCTGTGCATACGTGCCAGTGCTGGTAAAATAAATTTTAAGTCATAATTTGAATTATGGATAAAAACAGGGATAAAAAACTGTTGGCTAACATTTAAATTACACGATTGATGCGCTACCCCCTTAAAATTACTACCTCCAGATGATATTTCCTGCCACAAGTGATCATGGTCTCTGACTTTCCCCCTCCCCCCTCTTTTCCCCTTTAGTCCCCTTATCCGCCTCTACAAACTCCCCCTTACAAACCCAACATATTTTTTTGATTTTTAATCGCGAGACGATCCTCTGCAGACAGCACCATTTGATAATGGGTATTTCTCAAACGAGAAATAGCGCCATTAGCCGTGCCAATTAGTTTAGTCAGTGCCTTGACCATGCACTCGTTCTCATCCAATGTCTCAACTATTTCTAACAACCGCATTGTGTTAGAACTGTCTCTTTGCGCATGAGCATAGGACACTGCAATGGCCTGGTGTTCTTTGATACGGTTTGGATATTGGGGATCGTTCACCTCCACCAGCTTAGCTTCACAATCTAAAGATATTTTGTTGCATTGGAGGAGGGTGTTTTGGAAATTTTTAAAGCGTAGAATGGCCCTATCCCCTGAAACCGTTTCCACTGTCTGAT
Organism: Artemia sinica; assembly: GCA_027921565.1. NCBI lineage: Eukaryota > Metazoa > Arthropoda > Branchiopoda > Anostraca > Artemiidae > Artemia > Artemia sinica. Next base: position 4,421,490 of record CM051263.1, on the reverse strand, counting down.
ATCAATGCCGTCTACAATGCTTCGTATGATCCCGTAGTTTTATGTCACTACGGAATCGAGACAGGCATGTTGGACAGTAGAAACATTCCCCCCTATGCTTACCCTCCCCCAGAACTCTACTAATGTCGGTAATCGGATTAAAATGGCCAATTGAATTGGTAGGGCCACTAGGTGGTGTATACAACAACCAAATGTTACCAACAATGTTTGGACCAAATCAACTGACGGGCCTCTTACTGGGAAAACCACCCCCTTCTTTTTAGAACGAACCCCATCTTCAAATTCAGTTTCATACTGAACCACAGTAACGCCGATATTTAAATGGGCATTAGCCCTTTCAAAAATATCAATAGATCGTAGCGTTACTGGGTATTTTCCTTCTAAACAAGAGAAATCTACAATTGGGAAATCGGACCCTTCCTTCCCATGTACAGCCCAATGATCTAAATTCGTCTTTGTAGCGTCACGTGCTAGAGGCTCGAATGCTGATATGAGGAAAGCATACATGAAACATTTTTGATCGTTTCAAAACGGATATTCTGGACACCACGACAACCGTCTCTAGATCTGGATTATATTTTAAAACTGTACCCGTGTCCCTATGCCCCCCTCTTAAAATAAAATCTTTCTTAAATTTACAAATATTTACACTTAAATTTTCAATAAAATTTTCAGACCCGCTCACATTTTCGTTATAGTTCTCGAGATGCGCTATAATTTGTCCTACCCACTCGGAAAAACTCCCTCAAAATTTTCTAAATTCGGATAAATTACGCGCATCTCGGAATGTATATAATGATAATAAACTTCACTTTTCCCCTCATTTAAATAAAAAACCTTTAAAACAATAGAAACCTTAATTGAATCCCTACCCCCCCACAACTGAATTTGGTTCTCCAGTAGTGCACGAATTTTATCTACATAGGCATGCACAATTTCTACGGGATCAAACACAAAATTTCCCCCCATAAGTGAATTAAAGGGATCCCCAAACGTCGCAGTGAAAACAACTATATTATTTAATATTGAATTGATAATTGAAAGTCTAGAAAAGTTGTACCCCCCTCTTGTATATTACCCCCTCCCCCAAGTTGTTTCAACAATATTTGGGGTATGCTCCACTTCAGTTGTTTGAAGTGGAAGTAGGTAATCAGTGGGGGGAGGGTTCCCTGTAAAATCCTCTAAAATTTGTAAAATGTTTGGACTTAGCAAAGGCAAGTCCCCCTCTGAACTAGGAACATTACCTTGCTCAACTGTGCTAGGTTCTACATTGAAATAATTACTTAATAAATCGTCAATATTAGAAGGTATTTCATCAGAATTAACAATACCATGCCAGTCATTATCGTTGATAGTTGATGTTTCATTGTCCTGAATGTCATGAAACTCCATTGCCCCTTCAATGAGTTCTTCCTCTCCTTCACTCGATGACGATGGTGAATAAGGGACCAATGCTCCAACCTATAAATGAAAAAATAGCTTATTTTCAAAGTGTTCAAATCAGCCCTACTGTTTTTAAAATTTGGATTATTATTTAAAGTTAGCGCTTAGCGGTGGCATTTGGTTAATTCAACTGAAAGCAGTCAATTTCCAACTTAATATATTTACAATCTAAAACAACGCTTTACATAGAAGGCGACAATTTGTTCAAAAATAGTTTATTTTCAAAGTTTTCAAATCAGCCATGCTTTTTTTTTGCGGCGCTTTTCGGGCCCGTAGCGCATCCTGCAGCGCTTCTCGGGCCTGCGGCACATCCCGCGGTGCTTCCCCCGCGCGCATCCCGCAGCGCTTCCCCGCCCCCCCCCCCTTTACATAATGCCCGTCAAAAGTTGAAATATTCGCTTAGACTGCATAAGTCACTATTTCTTTCTAATTCCATACAGATTCAGTGAACTCATGAGCTTAATTAATGTAACCTATCGCGCGCGAGTGTTCCGATTTCCAAGACTGAACTTCAACAGGCAGGAAAATACGACAATTAAATGTCGGGAACCGTTGACTTGGTTTCCCCCTCACTAAAATCTTGGCACGATGTAAGGCTCATCAAAAATATTCAGTGCAAATTAGAACGTCGATATGTGCAATAGATAAATGGAATAAACTCTCTCTTAAAACTATGTGAAAAATAGCATTCACAGAGTTTCAAAGGTACCTAAAACTATATGTGATAGTGAAGAGATAGGGGGAATGCATAGAAAATAGCAAAGATTAGAAAAAGAGCAGTTTGACAAGCAAAAAAATTACATCTAGATATCTCTGAGGGAGGGCAGAGAAAATAAGGGTTGGGGGGGATTATAGTGAAAATAACATTTTAATATCCTGCTGGGATATACTTTTACACAGTGTTGAAAAATCGGTTTGTTTAGATATTTCTTGGTCCTGAATAATAGAAAAAAGTGAAAAGACAAAAGTAAAGAGTAAAAGGCTCTCTAACAGCTAAAAAATAGCTTATTTGATTGAAAGAAAATACTCACGTCTTCAAATTGATCAACCACTTGACAGGAAGCTGGAGGCTTGGCCTTTACATGATAGGGAGCCATTGGTTGGTCTATGACTTGCCTGAAGGAGCCAACCCTTCTATCTTGCATGGAAGGCTCAGGACTTGACGGAAACAGCTGAGGAGAGTGCACTGACACTTGATGGGGAGCTGATAGCTCAGATATTGCGTGAGAAGGAGCCAATGTTTGGCCTACGGCTTGTCTTGAAGGCCCGGGCATTGTATCTTGTCCTGAAAGCCCTGCTGTATGACTGGGGTTCAAATGGATCATATCATGTCCATCACTATCTTTCGCAGTCGGGCTAGTGATACACCGGGCTAATGCAGCCGAGGCTGCAACTTGACGAGGCGGCATTGAGGCTCGATTAAGAGGGGCTTGCATAGATGCGGTATCGATGTCGCTGGCTTGTATAGCGGGGTTCTCCACCCTTGTGGCCCATTGTCTTTTCGGTTTTTGACCAGACTGCATTGGGGCTGGCACTGATCGGGCTGCCTCGTCATCTCTCGCTCTCTTTGATGGAGGAGGCGTGCATTCTTCACTATATGCGTTACCCCTAGCTCTCTTTACAGCTGGAGGGGCCGAAATACATTCTTCATAATTTGCCTTAAAGAAGAGAAAAATTAGTATCAAATAATTTCCCCCTTTATTTTAAAGAAGGAAATTAGTACCCCCCCTTCTACAGAATTTATTATCAGACATAATTTGTCTAGAAAAGCATTTATCTCAAAGAAGCCCCCTTCTCCACCCTTTTTCAGCAAAGCAAAAAGTAAAAATTTCGCGAGAAATATATTAGGCTTAGAAATCAACGTTTTTATTAGACAACTTGTAAAAATATTAAATGTTCCAGTCTATAGGCTTTAAATTAGATAAAAAAAAGATCGTTAACCCAGCGGCCTATAGGCCTAAATTTTGCAAACATAGGTTAAAATGCTATTCAATTTACACATAATATAAGCTTCATGCAACTCCTAAAGACTTTTCTTTCTAGCCTTGCATATCAGCCTTGCACAGTTTTGTTTTCATTTTACAATGATGGCGATAGAATTGAGGCATTGCCCCCTCCCTCTCCCTTTTACATAATTTACTTACAACGAAGCTGTTAGAAGCGAGGCATTGCCCCCTCTCCCCCCCTTTTACATAATGTCCTAAATATATTGTTAGACCTTAATTTGAAAATAATCCGTTTCACTTCTCCAAAATAGCGCATTGCGTCTGCGCCTAATTATTGCAATTGCCTCAAAGTGTTTTAATTTTGACAGTGAAACAGTTCCTTTTGACTTGGCCGCCGCGTTCGTAAACACAAATGGAAAAGGGTGACAGCTAATTTTAACCTCGCATAGAGCATTATGTCAAAACAGAGCGGCATTTTCTTTAAAAATTGACAGAAGTCAGTAGACACTTTAAATCACAATAGAGAAAGGCTATAATTTTCGAAAAGAAAATTATTTCTATTGCGAGAATTTTGGTTGTAAAACAATGGGGGAGGGGGTTAGGTTTTGAGGGTAAAAAAGAATATATTTTATGTTTTCTATCGAGTATAAAGATTGTATAGTGATGTTTGTATTGTATAGGGGGGGGGGGATTTACCTGAATATACTGGAGGGTGACCAAGGAAAATAATTTTATTTGAAAATAAAAAATGAAAATGTACTTACATTGCAAATCGAAGTTGGCATGGCTTCTAAAGAGTCAAATTTATCCATTCTAGTTGTTTGAACTGTGTCAAAATACTTTCTGATAATTTATCACATTGCATGCCCGTTATATACGAAATCTCAAGGGCGAATTGTTATGTAAGCAAGTCCTCTGATTGGCTGAGAAGGAAACCCGTGATCTAACGGTTTCCTGGAAAACTCATAACATTTGCCTCGAGCTTACAACAACAACAAAATACTATTTCTGGAAACTCATAACATTTGCATAGTGCATACAACAACAAATACTCTTTCCTGACATCATAACATTCTTCCCTAGCGGGCACTTGGCCAAAACAACAACAACAAATACTCTTTCCTAGATCATAACATTCTCCCCTAGCGGGCACTTGGCCAAAAACAATAAATACTCTTTCCTGACATCATAACGTTTCTTCCCTAGACGGCACTTGGCCAAAACACCCCTGGAGAAAGAGGTCATTGACCCCATTAACCACGTGTTCTCTCTAGGGACTCTATGCCCATATTTGGTGCCCCAGTGGGAGTCAATGAGGCATCTCTACTGGTATTGACTAGGGGGCGAACCCTCTAATATACGTATTAAAAATATATGAATATAGAAGTTCGTTACGTAAGTTAATTCGTAAGTTACATATATTTATTACTAATAAAAACGTTCGTAAATAAAATTAAACAGGTTTCGAGAAAACCATTTAACCAAATAAAAGTAAAATTAATATTCAAATTTGTTTTAATTATTCATGTACGGTGAGCCGAAATCAAAACCTGCATTAATTCAAAAACGTTCAAAAATTAAATAAAAAAAAAACAAGTTTTTTTAACTGAAAGTAACGAACAACAGTAGAAAGGGGGGTGCTACTCGTGACGGGGCTCCATATATGGGAATAGAGTCCCTAGGGAGATGGTTTTCTCACTGAGAATAAAAAAACAGAATTTTTCTCACTTGAAAAAACAGGAATTTTCTCACTTTTATGGATGTTTCATGGACGGTTATGAGTGTTGGTCAATTTATTTGATGTTTTTCATGGATGTCAACAGTAATTTATGTCTGTTTTATGGTTTTTGTCAGTGAGAATGGAAAAAACAGTTTTTTTCTCACTTTGATGGATGTTTCTTGGATTTTCTCACTTTAATGGATGTTTTATGGTTTTTGTCAGTGAGAATGGAAAAACATGATTTTTCTCACTTTGATAGATGTTTTTTGGATGGTTATGAGTAACACATGACACATGACACGTGACACGTGACACATGACACAACACATGAGACATGACACGAAACATGACACATGACGAATGACACGTGACACATGACACATGACACAACACCTGAGACATGACACATGACACATGACACGAAACATGACACATGACGAATGACACTTGACACATGACATATGACATAAGAATGACGTAATCAACTAGGACAAATGGATTTTCTGAGAAATTGATTACATAATCGGTAAAACCCTATCAGGAGGTCGTGACGGGGGTCCATATATGGACATAGAATGACGTAATCGACTAGGACAAATGGATTTCTGAGAAATTGATTACATAATCGGTAGAACCCTATCAGAAGGTCATGACTGGACTCCAAGCAATACTTTTCAAAAGGCATTTCAGAACAAGTTCTTTTCATAGTGACCGTCCTAAACCCATTTTACAATTGAAGTACCCATCCTTTTCACCCACAACTTAGTTATAGGTAAGAGTTTGAAGTTTTACCTTAGAGTCTTAGCTTAGAGTTTTAGTTAGAGTTCAAGTTTAGTTTAGTTTAGTTAAGAGTTTAGAGTTTTTAAGCTTAGAGTCTTAGCTTAGAGTTTTTGTTAGAGTTCTAGTTAATTTTAGTTTTAGTTAAGAGTTTAGAGTTTTTAGCTTAGAGTCTTAGCTTAGAGTTTTATTCAGAGTTCTAGTTTAGTTTAGTTTAGTTACAGTTCAGAATTTAGAGTTTTAGCTTAGAGTCTTAGCTTAGAATTTTACTTAAAGTTGTATTTTGGTTAAGTTTTAGTTAAGAGTTTCGAGTTTTAGCTTAGAGTCTTAGCTTAGAGTTTTTGTTAGAGTTCAAGTTTAGTTTAGTTTAGTTAAGAGTTTAGAGTTTTTAAGCTTAGAGTCTTAGCTTAGAGTTTTTGTTAGAGTTCTAGTTTATTTTAGTTTTAGTTAAGATTTTAGAGTTTTTAGCTTAGAGTCTTAGCTTAGAGTTTTATTCAGAGTTCTAGTTTAGTTTAGTTTAGTTACAGTTCAGAATTTAGAGTTTTAGCTTAGAGTCTTAGCTTAGAATTTTACTTAAAGTTGTATTTTGGTTAAGTTTTAGTTAAGAGTTTCGAGTTGTAGCTTAGAGTCATAGCTTAGAGTTTTACTTAAAGTTTTAGTTTGGCTAAGTTTTAGTTAACAGTTTCGAGTTTTAGCTTAGAGTCTTAGCTTAGAGTTTTTTTGTTAGAGTTCTAGTTTAGTTTAATTTTAATTAAGAGTTTGATGTTTTACCTTTGAGTTTCAGTTAGAGTTCTAGTTTAGTTTTGGTTAAGAGTTTAGAGTTTTAGCTTAGAGTCTATCTTAGAGTTTTTTGTTAGAGTTCTAGTTTAGTTTAGTTTTAGTTAAGAGTTTAGAGTTTTTAGCTTAGAGTCTTAGTTTAGAGTTTTTTGTTGAAGTTCTAGTTTAGTTTAGAGTTTTAGCCTAGACTTAGAGTTTTAATTAGAGTTCTAGTTTAGTTTAGTTTTAGTTAAGAGTTTTTAGAGTTTTAGCTTAGAGTCTTAGCTTAGAGTTTTTGTTAGAGTTCTAGTTTAGTTTAGTTTTAGTTAAGAGTTTAGAGTTTTAGCTTAGAGTCTTAGCTTAGAGTTTTTGTTAGAGTTCTAGTTTAGTTTAGTTATAGTTAAGAGTTTGGAGTTTTACCTTAGAGACTTAGCTTAGAGTTTTAGTTTAGTTTAGTTTTACTTAAGAGTTCAGAGTTTTAGCTTAGAGTCTCAGCTTAGAGTTTTTACTAGAGTTCTAGTTTAGTTGTGGTTTGGTTAAGTTTTAGTTAAGAGTTTAGTGTTTTTTAGCTTAGAGTCTTAGTTTAGAGTTTTTGTTGAAGTTCTAGTTTAGTTTAGTTTTAGTTTAGAGTTTTAGCTTAGACTTAGAGTTTCAATTAGAGTTCTAGTTTGGTTTAGTTTTAGTTAAGAGTTTAGAGTTTTTAGCTTAGAGTCTTAGCTTAGTTTTATTTAGAGTTCTAGTTTAATTTAGTTTTAGTTAAGAGTTTAGAGTTTTAGCTTAGAATCTTAGTTTAGAGTTTTAGTTAGAGTTAAAGTTTAGTTTAGTAATAGTTAAGAATTTAGATTTTTAGCTTAGAGTCATAGCTTAGAGTTTTACTTAAAGTTATAGTTTGGTTAAGTTTTAGTTAAGAGTTTAGATATTTAGCTTAGAGTCTTAGCTTAGAGTTTTTGTTAGAGTTCTAGTTTAGTTTAGTTAAGAGTTTGATGTTTTACCTTAGAGTTTCAGTTAGAGTTCTAGTTTAGTTTTAGTTAAGAGTTTAGAGTCTTAGCTTAGAGTTTTTGTTGAAGTTTTAGTTAGTTTAGTTTTAGTTAATAGTTTAGAGTTTTTAGCTTAGAGTCGTAGCTTAGAGTTTTTGTCGAAGTTCTAGTTTAGTTTAGTAATAGTTAAGAGTTTAGAGGTTTAGCTTAGAGTTAGCTTAGAGTTTTGTTAAAGTTGAAGTTTAGTTTAGTAATAGTTAAGAGTTTAGAGTTTTAGCTTAGAGTCTTAGCTTAGAGTTTTTGTTAAAGTTGCAGTTTAGTTTAGTAATAGTTAAGAGTTTAGAGTTTTAGCTTAGAGTCTTAGCTTAGAGTTTTAGTTTAGTTTAGTTTTAGTTAAGAGTTTAGAGTTTTTTTAGCTTAGAGTCTTAGCTTAGAGTTTTTGTTAGAGTTCTAGTTCAGTTTAGTTTTAGTTAAGAGTTTAGAGTTTTTAGCTTAGATTCTTAGCTTAGAGTTTTAGTTAGAGTTCTAGTTTAGTTTAGTTTTAGTTAAGAGTTTAGAGTTTTACCATAGATTCTTAGCTTAGAGTTCTAGTTAGAGTTGAAGTTTAGTTTAGTTACAGTTAAGAGTCTCGAGTTTTTAGCTTAGAGTCTTAGCTTAGAGTTGTAGTTTAGTTTACTTCTAGTTAAGAGTTTCGAGTTTTAGCTTAGAGTCTTAGCTTATAGTTTGTGTTAGAGTTCTAGTTTAGTTTATTAATAGTTAAGAGTTTAGAGTTTTAGCTTAGAGTCTTAGCTTAGAGTTTTTGTTAGAGTTCTAGTTTAGTTTAGTTATAGTTAAGAGTTTGGTGTTTTACCTTAGAGACTTAGCTTAGAGTTCTAGTTTAGTTTAGTTTTAGTTAAGAGTTGAGAGTTTTTAGCTTAGAGTCTTAGCTTAGAGTTTTTGTTGAAGTTTTAGTTTAGTTTAGTTTTAGTTAATAGTTTTAGAGTTTTTAGCTTAGAGTCGTAGCTTAGAGTTTTTGTTGAAATTCTAGTTTAGTTTAGTAATAGTTAAGAGTTTAGAGTTTTAGCTTAGAGTCTTAGCTTAGAGTTTTTGTTAAAGTGGAAGTTTAGTTTAGTAATAGTTAAGAGTTTAGAGTTTTAGCTTAGAGTCTTAGCTTAGAGTTTTAGCTTAGAGTCTTAGCTTAGAGTTTTAGTTTAGTTTAGTTTTAGTTAAGAGTTTAGAGTTTTTTTTAGCTTAGAGTCTTAGCTTAGAGTTTTTGTTAAAGTTGAAGTTTAGTTTAGTAATAGTTAAGAGTTTAGAGTTTTAGCTTAGAGTCTTAGCTTAGAGTTTTAGTTTAGTTTAGTTTTAGTTAAGAGTTTAGAGTTTTTTTTTTTTGCTTAGAGTCTTAGCTTAGAGTTTTTGTTAGAGTTCTAGTTTATTTTAGTTTTAGTTAAGAGTTTTAGAGTTTTTAGCTTAGAGTTAGCTTAGAGTTTTTGTTGAAGTTCTAGTTTAGTTTAGTTTTAGTTAATAGTTTAGAGTCTTAGCTTAGAGTTTTTGTTAGAGTTGAAGTTTAGTTTAGTAATAGTTAAGAGTTTAGAGTTTTAGCTTAGAGTCTTAGTTTAGATTTTTTGTTAGAGTTCTAGTTTAGTTTAGATATAGTTAATCGTTTGGAGTTTTACCTTCGAGACTTAGCTTAGAGTTTTAGTTTAGTTTAGTTTTAGTTAAGAGTTTAGAGTTTTTGAGCTTAGAGTCTCAGCTTAGAGTTTTTGTTAGAGTTCTAGTTTAGTGTAGTTAAAGTTAAGAGTTTAGTGTTTTTAGCTTAGAGTCTTAGTTTAGAGTTTTTGTTGAAGTTCTAGTTTAGTTTAGTTTTAGTTTAGAGTTTTAGCTTAGACTTAGAGTTTCAATTAGAGTTCTTGTTTGGTTTAGTTTTAGTTAAGAGTTTAGAGTTTTTAGCTTAGAGTCTTAGCTTAGTTTTATTTAGAGTTCTAGTTTAATTTAGTTTTAGTTAAGAGTTTAGAGTTTTAGCTTAGAGTCTTAGTTTAGAGTTTTAGTTAGAGTTAAAGTTTAGTTTAGTAATAGTTAAGAATTTAGAGTCTTAGCTTAGAGTTTTTGTTAGAGTTCTAGTTTAGTTTAGTTTTAGTTAATAGTTTAGAGTTTTAGCTTAGAGTCTTAGCTTAGAGTTTTTGTTAGAGTTGAAGTTTAGTTTAGTAATAGTTAAGAGTTTAGAGTTTTAGCTTAGAGTCTTAGCTTAGAGTTATAGTTAGAGTTGAAGTTTAGTTTAGTTATAGTTAAGAATTTAGCGTTTTTAGCTTAGAGTCGTAGTTTAGAGTTTTTTGTTAGAGTTCTAGTTTAGTTTTGTTAAGAGTTTAGAGTTTTATCATAGAGTCATAGCTTAGAGTTTTTGTTGAAGTTGAAGTTTAGTTCAGTCACAGTTAAGAATTTAGAGTTTTTAGCTTAGAGTCTTAGCTTAGAGTTTTACTTAGAGTTCTAGTTTAGTTTAGTTTTAGTTAAGAGTTTAGAGTTTTATCTTAGAGTCTTAGCTTAGAATTTTTGTTGAAGTTCTAGTTTAGTTTAGTTAAGAGTTTAGAGTTCTACCTTAGAGTCTTAGCTTAGAGTTTTACTTAGAGTTAAAGTTTAGTTTAGTTATAGTTAAGGGTTTAGAGTTTTAGCTTGGAGTCTTAGCTTAGAGTTTTAGTTAGAGTTCTAGCTTAGTTTAGTTTTAGTTAAGAGTTTAGAGTTTTACCTTAAAGTCTTAGCTTAGAGTTTTAGTTAGAGTTCTAGTTTAGTTTAGTTTTACTTAAGAGTTTTAAGTTTTACCTTAAAGTCTTAGATTAGAGTTTTACTTAGGGTTGAAGTTTCGTTTAGTTTAGTTATAGTTAAGAGTTTATAGTTTTAGCTTAGAGTCGTAGCTTAGAGTTTTAGTTCGAGTTATTATTTAGTTTAGTTTTAGTTAAGAGTTATAGCTTAGAGGTTTAGCCTAGAATCTTAGCTTAGAGATTTAGTTAGAGTTGAAGTTTAGTCTAAACTAGCATAACCACAAAATTCCACAATATTGCATAGAAATACCAAAAACCATAGGTTAGGTTAGGCTAGGTTAGAGGTTAGGTTTCTCCACGTTTAAGTTAGAGGTTAGGTTTCTCCACGTTTAAGTTAGGTTAGATTAGGTTAGCTTATCATGAGCGCTCATGATAAGCTAACCTAATCTAACTGGTACGAAGTCGACATGGGGGGATAGATAGCTTTTTGCACCGCGGGATCCGGGAAGCGCCGGTGGGCCCGGGAAGCACCGGGAAGCGCCGCGGGAAGCGCCGCGAGATTAGGTTAGGTTAAGTCAGGTTAGGTAAGTTAGGTTAGGTTAGCTAAGTTAGTTTAGGTTAGGTTAGCTAGTAAACATCTCTCCATGTTTAAGTTAGGTTAGGTTAGGCTAGATTAAGTTATGTTAGGTTAGGCTAAGTTAGGTTAGGTTAGCCTACGTACGCGCGCGTACGTAGGCTAACCTAACCTAACCTAACTTAACTTAATCTAGCCTAACCTAACCTAACCTAACTTAAACATGTAGAGATGTTTACTAGCTAACCTAACCTAACTTAGCTAACCTAACCTAACTTACCTAACCTGACTTAACCTAACCTAATCTCGCGGCGCTTCCCGCGGCCCTTCCCGGTGTGCTTCCCGGGCCCACCGGCGCTTCCCGGGTCCCGCGGTGCAAAAAGCTATCTATCCCCCCATGTCGACTTCGTACCAGTTAGATTAGGTTAGCTTATCATGAGCGCTCATGATAAGCTACCTAATCTAACCTAACTTAAACGTGGAGAAACCTAACCTCTAACTTAAACGTGGAGAAACCTAACCTCTAACCTAGCCTAACCTAACCTGTGGTTTTGGTATTTCTATGCAATATTGTGGAATTTTGTGGTTATGCTAGTTTAGACTAAACTTCAACTCTAACTAAATCTCTAAGCTAAGATTCTAGGCTAAACCTCTAAGCTATAACTCTTAACTAAAACTAAACTAAATAATAACTCTAACTAAAACTCTAAGCTACGACTCTAAGCTAAAACTATAAACTCTTAACTATAACTAAACTAAACGAAACTTCAACCCTAACTAAAACTCTAATCTAAGACTTTAAGGTAAAACTTAAAACTCTTAACTAAAACTAAACTAAACTAGAACTCTAACTAAAACTCTAAGCTAAGACTTTAAGGTAAAACTCTAAACTCTTAACTAAAACTAAACTAAGCTAGAACTCTAACTAAAACTCTAAGCTAAGACTCCAAGCTAAAACTCTAAACCCTTAACTATAACTAAACTAAACTTCAACTCTAAGTAAAACTCTAAGCTAAGACTCTAAGGTAGAACTCTAAACTCTTAACTAAACTAAACTAGAACTTCAACAAAAACTCTAAGCTAAGACTCTAAGATAAAACTCTAAACTCTTAACTAAAACTAAACTAAACTAGAACTCTAACTAAAACTCTAAGCTAAGAATCTAAGCTAAAAACTCTAAACTCTTAACTAAAACTAAACTAAACTAGAACTCTAACAAAAACTCTAAGCTAAGACTCTAAGCTAAAACTATAAACTCTTAACTATTACTAAACTAAACTTCAACTCTAACTAGAACTCTAAGCTAAGACTCTAAGCTAAAAACTCTAAACTCTTAACTAAAACTAAACTAAACTAGAACTCTAACAAAAACTCTAAGCTAAGACTCTAAGCTAAAAATCTAAACTCTTAACTAAAACTAAACTAAACTAGAACTCTAACAAAAACTCTAAGCTAAGACTCTAAACTAAAAAACTCTAAACTCTTAACTAAAACTAAACTAAACTAAAACTCTAAGCTAAGTCTCTAAGCTAAAACTCTAAACTCTTAACTATTACTAAACTAAACTTCAACTTTAACAAAAACTCTAAGCTAAGACTCTAAGCTAAAACTCTAAACTCTTAACTATTACTAAACTAAACTTCAACTTTAACAAAAACTCTAAGCTAAGACTCTAAGTTAAAACTCTAAACTCTTAACTATTACTAAACTAAACTAGAACTTCGACAAAAACTCTAAGCTACGACTCTAAGCTAAAAACTCTAAACTATTAACTAAAACTAAACTAAACTAAAACTTCAACAAAAACTCTAAGCTAAGACTCTAAGCTAAAAACTCTAAACTCTTAACTAAAACTAAACTAAACTAGAACTCTAACTGAAACTCTAAGGTAAAACATCAAACTCTTAACTAAACTAAACTAGAACTCTAACAAAAACTCTAAGCTAAGACTCTAAGCTAAAAATCTAAACTCTTAACTAAAACTTAACCAAACTATAACTTTAAGTAAAACTCTAAGCTATGACTCTAAGCTAAAAATCTAAATTCTTAACTATTACTAAACTAAACTTTAACTCTAACTAAAACTCTAAGCTAAGACTCTAAGCTAAAACTCTAAACTCTTAACTAAAACTAAATTAAACTAGAACTCTAAATAAAACTAAGCTAAGACTCTAAGCTAAAAACTCTAAACTCTTAACTAAAACTAAACCAAACTAGAACTCTAATTGAAACTCTAAGTCTAAGCTAAAACTCTAAACTAAAACTAAACTAAGCTAGAACTTCAACAAAAACTCTAAACTAAGACTCTAAGCTAAAAACACTAAACTCTTAACTAAAACTTAACCAAACTACAATTAAACTAGAACTCTAACAAAAACTCTAAGCTGAGACTCTAAGCTAAAACTCTAAACCCTTAAGTAAAACTAAACTAAACTAAAACTCTAAGCTAAGTCTCTAAGGTAAAACTCTAAACTCTTAACTACAACTTAACTAAACTAGAACTCTAACAAAAACTCTAAGCTAAGACTCTAAGCTAAAACTCTAAACTCTTAACTAAAACTAAACTAAACTAGAACTCTAACAAAAACTCTAAGCTAAGACTCTAAGCTAAAACTCTAAACTCTTAACTATAACTAAACTAAACTAGAACTCTAATTAAAACTCTATGTCTAAGCTAAAACTCTAAACTAAACTAGAACTTCAACAAAAAACTCTAAACTAAGACTCTAAGCTAAAAACTCTAAACTCTTAACTGAACTAAACTAAACTAGAACTCTAACAAAAACTCTAAGATAGGACTCTAAGCTAAAACTCTAAACTCTTAACTAGAACTAAACTAGAACTCTAACTGAAACTCAAAGGTAAAACATCAAACTCTTAACTAAAATTAAACTAAACTAGAACTCTAACAAAAAAACTCTAAGCTAAGACTCTAAGCTAAAACTCGAAACTCTTAACTAAAACTTAGCCAAACTAAAACTTTAAGTAAAACTCTAAGCTATGACTCTAAGCTAAAACTCTAAACTCTTAACTATTACTAAACTAAACTTCAACTCTAACTAAAACTCTAAGCTAAGACTCTAAGGTAAAACTCTAAACTCTTAACTAAAACTAAACTAAACTAGAACTCTATCAAAAACTCTAAGCTAAGACTCTAAGCTAAAACTCGAAACTCTTAACTAAAACTTAACCAAAATACAACTTTAAGTAAAATTCTAAGCTAAGACTCCAAGCTAAAACTCTAAATTCTGAACTGTAACTAAACTAAACTAAACTAGAACTCTGAATAAGACTCTAAGCTAAGACTCTAAGCTAAAAACTCTAAACTCTTAACTAAAACTAAAATAAACTAGAACTCTAACAAAAACTCTAAGCTAAGACTCTAAGCTTAAAAACTCTAAACTCTTAACTAAAACTAAACTAAACTTGAACTCTAACTAAAACTCTGTGCTAAGACTCTAAGGTAAAACTTCAAACTCTTACCTATAACTAAGTTGTGGGTGAAAAGGATGGGTACTTCAATTGTAAAATGGGTTTAGGACGGTCACTAAGAAAAGAACTTGTTCTGAAATGCCTTTTGAAAAGTATTGCTTGGAGTCCAGTCATGACCTTCTGATAGGGTTCTACCGATTATGTAATCAATTTCTCAGAAATCCATTTGTCCTAGTCGATTACGTCATTCTATATCCATATATGGACCCCCCGTCACGACCTCCTGATAGGGTTCTACTGATTATGTAATCAATTGCTCAGAAATCCATTTGTCCTAGTCGATTACGTCATTCTATGTCCATATATGGACCCCCGTCACGACCTCCTGATAGGGTTCTACCGATTATGTAATCAATTTCTCAGAAAATCCATTTGTCCTAGTTGATTACGTCATTCTTATGTCATATGTCATGTGTCATGTGTCATTCGTCATGTGTCATGTTTCGTGTCATGTGTCATGTCTCATGTGTTGTGTCATGTGTCACGTGTCATTCGTCATGTGTCATGTGTCATGTTTCGTGTCATGTGTCATGTGTCATATCTCATGTTTTGTGTCATGTGTCACGTGCCATGTGTCACGTGTCATGTGTCATGTGTTACTCATAACCATCCAAAAAATATCCATCAAAGTGAGAAAAGTCATGTTTTTCCATTCTCACTGACAAAAACCATAAAACATCCATCAAAGTGAGACAACATCCAAGAAACATCCATCAAAGTGAGAAAAATACTGTTTTTTTTCCATTCTCACTGACAAAAACCATAAAACAGACATAAATTACTGTTGACATCCATGAAAAATATCAAATAAATTGACCAACACTCATAACCGTCCATGAAACATCCATAAAAGTGAGAAAATTCCTGTTTTTTCAAGTGAGAAAAATTCTGTTTTTTTTATTCTCAGTGAGAAAACCATCTCCCTAGGGACTCTATGCCCATATATGGAGCCCCGTCACGAGTAGCATCCCCCTTTCTACTAACAACGTTAAAACTTAAAACGAACATAAATTATACCGTATATGAAAGGGGCTGTCCCCTCTTCAACGCCTCGCTCTTTGCGCTAAAGTTTGACTTTCTCACAACTCTATTTTTTTAAACAATGAAAAACTTTGGCGTAAAGAGCGAGGCGTTGAGGAGGGGACAGCCCCTTTCATGTACGAAATAATTTCTGTTCGTTTTAAGTTTTAACGTCGTTCCTTATTTTCAGTTAAAAAAAACTTGTTTTTTTTTAATTTAATCTCGTAATTGATCCAAGCTCTTTTCTAATAGCCCCGGGTATCGCGCTATTCCTTTACTCGTAATTTTGAATGGATTTTGACTTGGAGTCAAATTTTTGTCTTCTGAGTACGAAACTTTCACTTTATTCTGTTCGCAGCTGACATTTCGTACAGCATGCTGACGCAGAGATAAATGTACCACAAGTAGCGCTGGCGTCGTGTGAAAAAATTAAATAAAAAAAACAAGTTTTTTTAACTGAAAGTTAGGAACGACGGTAAAACTTAAAACGATCAAAAATTATTCCGTTTATGAAAGGGGCTGTCCCCTCCTCAACGCCTCGCTCTTTGCGCTAAAGTTTTTTTATTGTAAAAAAATAGAGTTGTGAGAAAGTCAAACTTTAGCGTAAAGAGCGAGGCGTTGAGGAGGGGACAGCCCCCTTCATAAACGGAATAATTTCTGTTCGTTTTAAGTTTTACCGTCGTTTCTTACTTTCAGTTAAAAAAACTTGTTTTTTTATTTAATTTTTGAACGTTTTTGAATTAATGCAGGTTTTGATTTTGGCTCACAGTACATGAATAATTAAAACAAAATTTGCGTATTAGTTTTTACTTTTATTTGGTTAAATGGCTTTCTCGAAACTTGTTTAATTTTATTTACGAACGTTTTATTAGTAATAAATATACGTAACTTACGAATTAACTTACGTAACGAACTTCTATATTTATAGATTTTTAATATGTATTTAGGGGTTTCGCCCCCTAGTCAACACCTTGCTCTTTAAGCTAAAGCTCGAATTTTTTCCAATTCTTTAAAAATGACCCCTTAATCACAATCAGTTGAAATCAGTTGAAAAACTTGTTGTTTTTTTACTTAATTTCTGATATTTTTCTTTAATAATGCTGGGAAATCCGGCTCCCCCTTTATAGTTCCTTCCCCCATGAAAACTTCCTTCATGGAAAGATCCTCCCATATAACCAACACCCACCCACCCCCACCTACCAGAAAAAATCCCCCCTGAAAACGTCTGTATACTTCACAATAACCAATACTAGACATATATGTTAACATTGGGTAAAGTTCATAACTTTCAGCCCTCCCCCCGGGGACTTTGGGGGATTAAGTCATCCTAAAAGACATTGTTATCATATTTTCGACCATGCTGAACAAAATGGCAATCTCAAAATTTTGATCGGGTGACTTTGGGAAAAAATGAGCGTGGGAGGGGGCCTAGTTGCCCTCCATTTTTTTTTGGTCACTTAAAAAGGGCACTAGAACTTTTAATTTCCGTTCCAATGAGCCCTCCCACGATATTATAGGACCATTGGGTCAATACGATCACCCCTGGGGAAATAAAAAAAAAATAAAATAAAAAAAAACAAATAAACACGCATCCGTGATCTTTCTTCTGGCAAAAAATGCAAAATTCCACATTTTTGTAGATAGGTGCTTGAAACCTCTACAGTAGGGTTCTCTTATATGCTGAATATGATGGTGTGATTTTCATTAAGGTTATATAAGTTTTAGGGGGTCTTTCCTCCTTTTTTCTAAAATCAGCCAAATTTTCTCAGGCGTGTAACTTTTGATGGGTAAGACTAAAGTTGATGAAACTTATATATTTCAAATCAGCATTAAAATATGATTCTTTGATATATCTATTGGTATCAAAATTCCGTTTTTACGAGTTTCGGTTACCATTGAGCCGGGTCGCTCCTTACTTACAGTTCGTTACCACGAACTGTTTGATGCGACTAGTTTTAATCATAATTCTTAGTACATTTATGTCTTTTGTTTTTTTGTAGCTGGTTAAAAGAAATATTAAGAAAGCGAAAATAGAGAGAAGTCAGCATGGTATCGTATATAGAGGCAGTTAAATATTTATGCGTTAATAATTGAATCCAAAACGCAAGGAAAAGGACGCTATCAGCGCTTATTGGGCATTTCAATGACAAATAAGAGAATCGGAGTTTCTATTAAATACTGAAAATGAAAATTAATACAAAAAAATGATTCCTGGAGCAGATACACCTCTACCATAGCGGATACACCTCTACCATGACTAAATTACAACCGATTTGTCCTATCTAGTTACAGTGTGAATATTATTATAAAAAGCACAAAGTCTTATTTTCTTTTTTAGTGATTTCTTTTTGATTCAGGAAATTATGTTCACTGTATTTCTCCCCATGTCTGTCCTATCTGCAATTGTAGAGGGTGTATTCATTTCCACTTTTGAAAGTTTTAAAATAAGCGAATCTAATCCTGAACTGATAGAATTTAGGAAGTAAAAGCAAGGCCGTATCCAGGGGGGTTAGGGGGGTTTGACCCCCCCCCCAAATGTTTGTCTGACTTGTAAGAACGTAACAAAAATGGATATAAACAGTTTTTAAGCGTTTTTACCCCCCCCCCTCCCGAAAAAAATCTGAGTAAAACCCCCCTCTGAAAAAAATTCTGGGTAGGGGCTTGATTAAAAGCACCTTAAGTATCAGGGGAAAATTGACCTGAGCAAATGTGGCGAAACAGGAAGCATAGAACATTTTTCAATTTTACCATTAACTAGGCTCACAATTCTACTTAATGATAAGGTTTCAAAGGTAGTATATTTGGAAAAATGTTATCGTGCAACAAATTATGAAGTGTAAGGGACCGCTATTTTTCTAGTTTTCCTTATGTTCAAAATAAGCATGGATTAATAAAAAAAAAATTATCTGCTCAAAATAAAGAGCAAATTTGACACTTGAACGAGTAACAGTTTTAAAGCTACTTAATAAATTATAGTTTCTTCCATTTTTTTTTGGGGGGGGGGGGGAGGGGCAACTGCCCTCCCCCCTTCAACGACGCCACAGTCGAAATCTGAACTCCCAGGTGCATGGGTCTGTATGGAAAGGGATGCCTTTGTTGGCCCCCCTTTTCTCATCTATTTTTGTGTCACTATTTCCAGCTGACGAAGCGCTTGCTGCTAATCTGGTTCTTCAAAAATACAACTCATTATTCTCGATCTTTTGATATATACTTGGCTTTTATCCATACTATGATTCAAAAGATAGGTTTATGTGAATGATATGTTGTTGCTAAGTTTTTCTCTGGTCTCGTGACATTATTGATTAGGTATTTGCCAATACTTATCTTCTGCTGAAAAGTACAGCCTTTTACTAGTCAGAGCCGCGTGTTTCTTGGAAAGCAAATTGGAACTGCAGGCATGACTGCAACCCGGAAATTTCTCAGGGGGAGGGGATTCCTACCGGGAAATTTGTTTTTATCAATCCTGAGAATGAGATTGAGAATATTTCTCGTTATCTAATTTTTACATTTTTAATGTGTTCTTGTTTCCTAGGGGGAGGAGAATTGTCCTGCAATGGCAGAGTAGGTATATCTTTGCCTGGAGATGCGTTGTCCAGGCTTAGATCCCAACGGCAGCAGGACCGACTGAAGGATCCTTGCTGTCGAAAATCATCGTTTACTAATCAATATTTAGGAGGACATTGACCCTGGTATCGTTCTGACGGTACCCACGGCTGCAGGTCCATTTTTGAAAGTCTCGTAGATGTTGGACAACTGGAACACATCTTCTTCAGAACCGCCCTCGCCCCCTCATCTTGATATTGTTCTGCTGTTCAAAGCTGAAGATTATGGTCAGTAAGAGCGTGATATAATCCTAGCAATGGTGTGACGAGTTTTGATGCCTCTTTATCTATAGTGGTGTGAATCTTTCTGTAAAGCTAAGTGGGCGTTCAGACGCTGGATTCTATCTCAGACTCTGTCAAAGTTTTCTGCTCAGAATGGTTGAAAGTCCAAGGTATTTTCAGAAATAGGAAATTCACAATCATAATTGTCACCTAAATAGGTGTTTTTAGTTCTGAAAATGTTGCTCAATAGTTCCTATTTTCAGCTATCAACCATTCTGAGCGGGAAACTTGGACAGTCTGAGAAAGAATCCCGCGTCTGAACGCCCACTAAGCTGAAAGGCCTATAAACATGGCCAGGCATTTGTGACGAGCCCAGTCTCTTATACTCAACTAATATCCGCTAGCCAAATGCGATTAAAGTGTTGCATATCTTTGAGCTGGATGGGCTTAAGCAAAATCCCAAGATTAGGCAGTGCAGGATGGTTTGTCTTGAAGGGATTAACTTCAGTCACCTCCGTCCCAGATGAAGCGCTGTCTTAAAGGTGTAGTGAGGTCTATCTGAACGAGGTTTTGAAGCACAAACGGTACGAGTACGATTAGTGTTTGAAGTACGATTCTAGTATTATGATTAATACTATAAATTATTTTAAGTCTATAATTATTGCTGTAAAATTAATGTGTCAAGTATCACGCGCTATCTTCAAAACATACAGACCAGTCTATCTGAATGGCTTTTTTGAAATACGAAGAGCAGAAAGACGATTAATGTGTCAAGTACGATTATTGATGTACAGTTAATATGTCAAATATCTGCTGGCCAAGTGCAATTAATGCGTCTCACACTCCTTTAACTCGATGGATTCGAGTAAGATTCCTAAATTAGCCACGGAATGACGGCTTGTCATGAAGGAAATGACTTCCTTCTTCTCAGTATCAGGTGAAGCGTTGTCTTATTTGGTTGTAATGCAATCCGTCTGAATAGTTCGTTTTCTTTACGAATGCCCAAAACAAACTTAATATGTCAAATGTCTGCTAGACAAGTACGACTTTTTTTATCGCAAAATTCTTGAAAAACTCAAGCTAGACGCTAAGATTAGGCGCAACGCAACGCTTTCAGATAGTTTGGGATAATGAACTGTAAGTAGGTAGCGACTCGTGCTAATGGTAATCAAAGCTAAGAAAAATAATATATATATATATATATATATATATATATATATATATATATATATATATATATATATATATATATATATATATATATATATATATATATATATATATATATATATATATATATATATATATATATATATATATATATATATATATATATATATATATATATATATGTATATATATATATATATATATATATCCTGGGCTTAAAATATATTTTAAGCCCTGGGCTTAAAATTATATATTTTCTGGCTTAAAAAATCGATCTATATAGGTCAAAATTTAAGAAAATTCGTTAAGAGCCTTAATTTGGAAAAAAAGATTTATATCAGTGGCGTCATAGTTATGAATACATTCGAAAAGCATACATACGTCATATTTGCCTCAGTAGTGGTTGCATCGTTTTCAGTGTCTATGATGTAGGCAAAATTATACAAGAAACAAATGATTGATAAGAAAAATCATATGATTGACGTCATATTTATGAGTACATTCTAGAGGATAAAATTATATCATCCCCCCCCCCCCCCAAGAGTGAACGTATGGTTTTTATATCTATGACGCATACGACATTACAAATGGAACATAAGCTAAGTATAAAATACGAAGTGTAATTAATATATTTACAAGAGGCATTTTAAGTAGTTTTGTGATGCCTAGAGTAAGTAGAGCAAGTAAAGAAAGTAATTATAATGCCTAGAGGACAAATGAAGAACCTAAACCATCAGACAAGACAAGACCAATCTGATATGACCGGATCTGACCATTCCGAGCGGCTTAGGTAAAGGGCAGTAAAAAAAAAGTCTAATTGTAAAGTAATAATAAACGAAAATGAAGAACAAAGAAATACACTGTCAGAATACTTGCGTCAGCGAAAATTAAAACGATTCAAAAACAAAGAGAACAAAGTAATATCCGGTTCGAAGATAATCGGGGGCAAGAATTTAAACAAGTCAAAACAAAAATGAAGATAAAGAAATATGCGGTTACAGTACATGCGGCAACAAGGAGAAGAACGAATTAGAAAGGAAAGTGAAGAACGAAGAAATATGTGACTAAAAGATTTGCCACAGCGAGAACAAATGAATATTAGGTTAGAAGATAAGCGGCAGCGAGTATTACAAGCGACAGCGAGAAAGCGAGTATGACTGGCCTCAATAACGATATTAATAAGTCAGGACTTTAAGGAGGAATTCGCATTTTTCCCAGGGTAGTTGTAACGAACCTGAGGTGACGTCATGACATCAATCAGACGTTCACGTCTGCGGTTAGAAGACGAGCAGCTAAGAGAATCTATATATAGAAGTCTACCGCGTGCCGAGTGCCGTGGCCTGGCGACAAAATCACCGGGCTCTTGGTATTTAAGTATATAAAGCAAAAATATTTCGGAAAATGTTGCATAACAGATAGCTGCCTGAAAAATTTAGCTAAAACACTAGATATTTTTGGCAATGCACTAAAGTTTGAATTTTGTCCCAATCCTTTAAGAACGACTCCTGAAGCACAAGTGTCGTTTATCTAGAATAACGAAACGCTTTTTTAAAGGTACTAAAAAAACTTTAGCGTAAAGAGCGAGGTGGTGAGGAGGGGGCAACCTCCTTCAGATACGTAATAGTTTCTCTTCGTTTTAAGTTTTGATGTTACTCCTTACTTTCAGTTGAAAAAAAAAAACATGTTTGTTTTAATTTAATTTCATCTTAGAGCAATATGGCTTCAGTGTTTTGTTTTGACGAGATTGCTTCGTATAGAAGGGGTGGTCGTAGAAGCTTCAAAGTGGGCTCATTTGATAGGAAATTGAAATCTCTAGTACTCTTCTTAAAAGTCGAAAGTGGTTGGAGAGTAAACAGTACCCCTCCCAGGCCATTTTCTATCAATCCATTGCTTTTTTAAAATTAATTTAGTCTTATCATAGGCAGCGCAATAGCGCAGCCTAAGTTAAGAACGATGTTGGCACAATGTATTATTTATTTTTTTCTTTTTTTCCCTTAGACCAGGGCGCTTCGTATCGGAGGAGCTGTCGTAGAACCTTCGAAAAGGGCTCATTCGATTGGAAATTGGAATGGCTAGTGCCCTTTTTAATAGCCGAAAGTAATTGGAGGGCAACTAACACCCCTTCCACGCCCACCATTTCCCCAAACACATCCAATCAAAATTTTGAGATAGCCATTTTGTTCAACGTAGTTGAATTCCAAATGGAAATTATGTTTTTGAGGAGGACACTCCCCCCACAGCCCTCAGGGCAAGAGTTGTAAGTAATGTCCTGGGGGAATACAAGGTTTTTATAGAAAGGGTTGTCGTAGAAACTTTTTGGCCATTTATGTGTCAACGAGAGTGGTCCAGGGGGGGGGGAGGGCTCTTGGGACTAAAGCTAGTCGTGGGAAAGGGTTCGCTCCCAGGCATGGTCGAACAACCAATAGCTGGAACTTCCGTTCCAGGAAAGTTATACTCTTGGTACACTTCTAAAGGCAGTTCATCGTTTGCCTTCGTCGTAGTTAGTTGTTCTTGTGCTACCTTATTTTCTCTGTGTGTATTCTCACGTTATTCAATAAAGACCATATACCGACGTTTATTGACTATCTTCGAATTTACGTAAACCGTTACATCAGCCAATATGAAAGGGCATACAAATAAAGAAGTAAAAAGAGGTTTACAGAGTGGTGGCAAGCGGTTAAAACTAGTGGACCATATATCACTAGTGGAAAACCTCCAAGTAACATTTGAGTGACCGTTATAAGTACTTACGACGACATCTTACGCTAAATACTGGCAACATATTGAAGAGCTATTTCGCCCGCTACCAAAATTGCTTGTGATATTGAGCTGCAAATACTGCAAAAGACTGATTAATAAGGCATCGAAATGT
Source organism: Artemia sinica (assembly GCA_027921565.1). Taxonomy (NCBI): domain Eukaryota; kingdom Metazoa; phylum Arthropoda; class Branchiopoda; order Anostraca; family Artemiidae; genus Artemia; species Artemia sinica. The sequence goes on along the minus strand of CM051263.1, from coordinate 4,398,187 downwards.
TACGAGCTATTGAACTTTCTTCTATTCAAAGTGCCTTCTTGAGAAACACTTTCTTTAAATGAACATTTTGAAATAGACTGTTACACAATGCCTAATATGGATTTCCTCGCGATAGCTTCTACCAACTAATTCAAATTTCTACAAACTGAGAGTCTCCGGTTGATTTCTACCTTCACTTAGCCATTCTACGTTTGGTGTTTTTTTTTTTACCTGATTTTATACAGTCGACGTGTGATCTACATTTGACAGTTTCCAACCAAAATTTGACATTTTGAATTCGATAATTGAACATTAATTCTCAATTGTGACTCCATTTGACGCTAGTGATTTAATTGAAACCAACTGCAATTGGATTTGAGACAGACTACCTTCCGTAAGTGATTTAACACGGTTAAACAACCCAGTAAATTTTATTAGACCCTTGTTGTTAGAAGTGAAGTTTATTTCCCAAAATCTAGTGTCCGTAATTAAAGAACGGTGTTTAAAACCAATATTTAAATTTTTAGAGTAATTGCTTTTTCAAATTTTGATCTCAATATGTTTTTATTCTTATACTTGATCCTGTGGAAACTGGATATAACAAAAAGGTTGCTTTTGATTTTTTTAAACAGTGGAGGATATGGAAAAACAATGGCATATTTCCACCTCTTTTATTTGACTCAAATGATCCTGATTTCGATCAAGATGAACTTTATCATTATCTTCAAAAGATCAAGACATGGGTCCCAACAAACCCTCCAAATCCCCTGAACACCACCCCAATTAATCCTCCAATAGAACAGCCTCAACAGTCCCAAGTAATAGGATCGCTAATTGACCCTCTTTTTAGTAATAACGCCACTCACAAAGCCAGAAAGTGGAAAAATAATTGAGTTTGTTTCCCAGTTGCGAAAATTTCAGTTGTTGCTAAATTGGTCTGATTCAAGAGCTTTACAGACCGCGTCACTTTTGGCCCATGGTTTGTTTCGCCCCTTTTTTGAGGATCTGGATCCCTCGATTATAAATTTGTCAAGTTTAAAACGTGGATTACTTGTAGCATATGCCCCAGGCAAAATAGTAGGCAAAATGGTTGCAGAGTTTGTAGGCATGGTTCAATTTAAGGATGAAACGGTATATCTATTCTATAGAAGGATACAAAAATTAGAAAGGTCATGTAGGCTGTCCTTAGAAGCCAGTGATTATGGTGAGTCCTTGGAAGACTTGCTCTTAATTTATTCAAGGAGGGGATCAGACCGTCCTACAAACGGTATTTGTTAGAGCATAGTCCAGAAATTTTTTGTTTAGGTGATGCGTACAAGGTTGCAAAACAATATGAACAGATATAACAGATAGTGGGGGAAGGAGAGACGTCTTCTTTTTCCAATGAATTACTTTCTGCTCTGACGAGGGTGAAATTTGGACTCAATGATGAAAATTTCCAAGGTCATGGGCGTGGAAGTGTTCATGGTCGGGTAAGTTACGATAGTAGGCATAGTAGCGATAGATATTGTGATGAGAGAGGAAAAGAGTGTTTTACTCGTGGGGGAGACACAGCATTATGGAATGCTATCAAAAATGCGGATCTTGCGGGAAATCAGGTCGTCCAGCATTTAACTGTTTCAGTAAGGGTAGGCAGTATGAAAAGAGGAATACGCGTTATAAAAATATACAGTTTTTTATTTTTCCTAATGTGGATTACGAGGTAATTTTCGGATGGGACATTTTGCATGCTCTGAATTCCACAATTGACCTCCATACAAATACCATTACATTTGGGTTATCAGCTAGACAGAATAACCTCTGCAATTTTCAGTCGTTTTGTACAGGTAGCGTTGTATTACCAAAAGCCATTTCGGTCGGCCCTGGAACTATGAAAATTATTCAATTAAGCTTTAGATCCAGAGATGGTAATGACATTGCAGACTGTTCTACAGTTTTATTTTACCCTTCAGATGATTCAGTAGACAATTTAAAATACTCATTACACGTGGTCACACGTAATGCTAGTTTGGTGGTTATCTTTAATGACGGGGACAAGGTAATAAAACTGTCTCGCCGCACGATTTTGGTAGAGTTTGAGGAAATTTCTAACGAATTAATTGAGGCTGCTAAGACAGATATAAAAATAGAAACCGAGAGAGATTACTTAGGTTTAGACCATGAACACATAGGACAACTTCAAAGAGAAGACGCCATATTAAAAACTTTAATTGAATACCTTGAGGTGATACGAAAAAGGTCAAAGGCCTGTATAGCTACCCCATGGAAAGGGAGCTAGTTTTGAGGTCCCACGGGATGTAGGATGCCTCGCGGAATGGTTTTGATGCACTGCGAGATGGTATTGATGCCTGGCAGGGCGGTTCGGCTACCCATGGAAAGGGAGCTGGTTTTAAGGTCCCGCGGGATGTAGGATGCCTCGCGGGATGGTTTTAATGCGTAGCGCTAATAGTAATGTAGATATATCACCGGCAGTACTGCCATTTGTCGAACCACAAGTTAGTACAACAAACCCAAATAGGTCAAAACTGAGGCGCTGCGTAGCAACAAAAACCCCGAGGATTTTATTGAGAATAATATATTGACGTCATTGCAGCATGGTAGGCCAATCAAACTGCAATGGTTGACATATCTATTCCGTTATTTATAAGTTTATGCACTTTCATTTATTTAGTCGCTGGTATTTTTAGGATTAATTAGCCTTTCTCGGTCCTTCCTTTTGCCCTAATCCGAAGTTTATACATAAGCCCAACTTTCCTTGTCCTCATCAAATTCAGGGGTATGGGAGCAAGTCTATTATTTAAAGTATACAGAGAAAATTGAAGTGTTAAAATATCCAGTTTCCGACTACGGTTGTTAGTGTGGTTTGTTTATACTATGTAAGTGTTTACTTATGCAAATATTGTGAAGTGTTTATATTATGTAATTGTTTACTAGTTTATGCTGTAGATTGTTAGTAGGTGAGAAGTGAATAATTGGGAAGGGTATTGAATGTTTTGAATTCAATTAAAGTTTGAGGGTTTAATGATAAGGGGATAAGCCAAATTTGGGAAATTTAACTTAAAACAGGGGGGAGAATCTGTAAAGTATTTGGAATATGAATTCGAGAGGGCTTTTCCGGTGTCTCATTTCCTAGAGATTTGGCCATTTATGTGTCAACGAGAGTGGTCCAGGGGGGGGCTCTTGGGAGAGCTAGTCGTGGGAAAGGGTTCGTTCCCAGGCATGGTCGAACAACCAATAGCTGGAACTTCCGTTCCAGGAAAGTTCTACTCTTGGTACACTTCTAAAGGCAGTCCATCTTTCGCCTTCGTCGTAGTTAGTTGTTCTTGTGCTACCTTATTTTCTCTTTGTGTATTCTCACGTTATTCAATAAAGACCATATACCGACGTTTATTGACTATCTTCAAATTTACGTAAACCGTTACATCAGCCAATATGAAAGGGCATAAAAATAAAGAACTAAACAGAGGTTTACAAACGTAGTTGAAAGATCTGGAAATTACATTTTTGTAATTGGAGGGCAACTAACCTCCCTCTGACGCCTAACGTTTCCCCAAACACATGCAATCAAAATTTTTGAGATATCCATTTTGTTCATCGTAGTTAATAGTTCTGGAAATTTGGTCTTTGAGAATAATAACCCCCTCAGAGCCCTCAGGGCAAGTTTTCAGAGCCCTCAGGGCCTCAGGTTGTAAGTTTTGCCCTGGTTGCATATAAGGTTTTTATAGAAACCGTTGTCGTAGAAACTTCAAAAAAGGCTCATTTGATTGGAAATTGAAAGGGCTAGTGCCCTTGTTTATAGTCGAAAGTGATTGGAGAGCAACTAAACCCCCCTCTCACGCCCACCATTTCCCAAACACATCCAATTAAAATTTTGAGATAGGCATTTTCTTCAACGTAGTTGAAAGTTCTGGAAATTATGTCTTTGATGATGACAACCCCTCCCCCCCCCCCCATAGCCTTCAAGGCAAGGGTTGGGCTATGCCCTGGGGGCATATAAGGTTTTTATAGAAAATGTTGTCGTAGAAACTTCAAAAAGGGCTAAGTCAATTGGAAATTGAACGGGCTAGTGCCATTTTTAATAGGCTAGTCTAAACTGATTGGAGGGCAACTAACTCCCCTCTCACGCCCACTATTTCCCCAAACACATCCAATCGAAATTTTGAGATAGCCATTATTTTCAACGTAGTTGCAAGTTCTGCATATTATGTCTTTGAGGATAATACCCCTCCCCCCACACCCCTCAGGGCAAGGAATGTAAGTTATGGCCTGGGGGCATATAAGGTTTTCATAGAGAGAGTTGTCATAGAGACTTCGAAAAGGCCTTATTCAATTGGAAATTGAAAGGGTTAGTTCCCTTTTAAATAGTCAAAAGTAATTGGAGGAAAACTAACACCCCTCCCATGCCCATCATTTCCCCAAACACATTCAATAAAAATTTTGAGATAGCCATTTTGTTCAATGTAGTTGAAAAGTCTGGAAATTATGTCTTTGAGAATGACAATCCCCCCACAACCCTCAGCGCAAGGGCTGTAAGTTATGCCCCGGGGGTATATAAGGTTTTTATAGAAAGCGTTGTCATAGAAACTTCAAAAAGGGCTCATTCGGTTGGAAGTTTAAAGGGCTAGTGCCCTTTTTAATAGTCAAAAGTGATTGGAGGGCAACTAACCCCCCTCTTACGCCCACCATTTCCCCAAACACATCCAATCAAAATTTTGAGATAGCCATATATTTATGGCTATCTCAAGAGGTTTAAAAAAAAAACTCTTTTTCATACAATCCAAGAGGTAAAGATCTTGGAACTTTTTTTTTTTAGAGGTTTCGACAGTTTCTTCGTCTCGTCAAGATTAGTCAAATATTACTTGTAAATTGTACAAGCAAGTCAGAAACTAGTTGCCAACTTGCCAGTTGTCTGCTGTAGCTACTTTTCCTCTCCTTAATTTTTATCAATTATATTTACTCAAGTTAAGTATATATATATATATATATATATATATATATATATATATATATAATATATATATATATATATATATATATATATATATATATATATATATATATATATATATATATATATATATATATATATATATATATATATATATATATATATATATATATATGTATATATAAAGATCTTGGAACTTTTTTTTAGAGGTTTCGACAGTTTCTTCGTCTCGTCAAGATTAGTCAAATATTACTTGTAAATTGTACAAGCAAGTCAGAAACTAGTAGCCAACTTGCCAGTTGTCTGCTGTAGCTACTTTTCCTCTCCTTGATTTTGACCAAGTATATTTACTCAAGTTAAGTATATATATATATATATATATATATATATATATATATATATATATATATATATATATATATATATATATATATATATATATATATATATATATATATATATATATATATATATATATATATATATATTTGAAAATGTATTGAGTATTTTCCGCTAAGTTTTCCAGAGCCCAAGTTTTCCCATATGAAGTAACTGTACGGGGCATGTTTTTTTTTTAATATAGTTTAAATAAAACACGATGATAATTTGTACTTTACTGAAAAAAATCTTTTAAATGTTTTCACTTTTATAACTTTAAGAAATCAAAAATTAATAAGATTTTAAGGAATAAATATCAGCATATATTAAACTAGCAATGAACATTTTTATTCAGTAAAGTACAAATTATATTCTGGCTTTTAGAAATCATTAAATAAAAAAAAAACAAGTTTTTTTTTAACTGAAAGTAAGGAACGACGTTAAAACTTAAAACGAACAGAAATTATTCCGTATATGAAAGGGGCTGTCCCCTCCTCAATACCTCGCTCTTTACGCTAAAGTTTGAATCTGTCACACAACTTTATTTTTTAAACAATAAAAAACAATCCTCCCACATAACCCCCGACCCCCCCCACTACCAGAAAAAAATCCCCTCCTGAAAACGTCTGTATACTTCCCAATAACCAATACTATATGTTAACATTGGGTAAAGTTCATAACTTTCAGCCCTCCCCCCCGAGGACTTCGGGGGATTAAGTCATCCTAAAAGACATAGTTATTATATTTTCGACCATGCTGAACAAAATGGCTATCTCAAAATTTTGATCGGGTGACTTTGGAAAAAAATGAGCGTGGGAGGGGGCCTAGTTGCCCTTCATTTTTGGTCACTTAAAAAGGGCACTAGAGCTTTTAATTTTCGTTCCAATGAGCCCTCCCACGATATTCTAGGACCACTGGGTCGATATGATAACCCCTGGAAAAAAAAAACAAAAAAACTAATAAACTCGCATCCGTGATCTTTCTTCTGGCAAAAAATGCAAAATTCCGCGTTTTTGTTGATAGAAGCTTGAAACCTCTAAAGTTGGGTTCTCTGGTACCTGAATATGATGGTGTGATTTTCATTGAGGTTCTATAACTTTTAAGGGGTCTTTCCCCCTTTTTTTGAAAAACAGCCAAATTTTTTTCCGGTAACTTTTGATTTTTAGGACTAAACTTGATGAAACTTATATATTTGAAATCACCATTAAAATCGGATTCTTTTGATGTATCTATTTGTATCAAAAACCTGTTTTCTAGAGTTTCGGTTACCATTGAGCCGGGTCGCTCCTTACTTACAGTTCGTTACCACGAACTGATAGGGTGTTAGAACCCTACTCAGATTAATTTCTGCTTGTTTTGAGTTTGACTTATTTTAATTTCTGTTTGTTTTTGGTTTCATTTATTTACTGATACTGGTTTGTGGTATTTGTATGATTGGTAGATTATTTGATTCTATTTTTGTTCATTTTTGGTTTAATGGAGTTCTTTACTTTTTTTGAAAAACTTATTTTGTGCAAAAATTTTTTTGAAAAATTTCTAATTTAAAATTTGTTTTTTAATTTTAAACTTAAAAATTTGATTAGATAAACTATATTAAAAAAAAACTAAAAGTATTTTTGGTTTAAATCTAAAGGTTCCTTCCGAGATAAACCAGATCACTTGATCACTTGAATGATCATGTATATGAGGGAGTTCGCCCCTCGTCAATAACCTCGCTCTTTACGCTAAAGTTCGAATTTTGTTCCAATTTTTGAAGAATGGCCCATGAAACACAAAAGGTTTAATTAGATTAAATATCTCTTGTGAAAGTACTAAAAATAAACTTTAGCTTAAAGAGCGAGGTATTGACGAGGGGGCGAACCCCCTAATATACATAATCATGTCTGTTCGTTTTAAGTTTTAATGTTGCTCCTTACTTTCAGTTGAAAAACTTGTTTTTATTATTTAATTTCTGATCTTTTTTTCAAATATTGTTGGGAAATCCGATACCCCCTTCATGGAAAATTCCCTTCCCCCACTAGTGGCGGCAGATTTTATTTTTGTTTGGTGAAAATATTTTCAATTGCTTTACCAAGGACTCCGTGAATTCATTAGTATTTCTCCAGAAATATATCGACTCCTTGTATTTTTTTCGGATTTCAAAAGTAAGCTCCCCAATTGCCCGGGGGAGGGAACCTTCCAAAATTTGGCTCCTCCCATTTTTTGTGAGTTGGTATGTTGTTTTGGGGGGGAAAATTCCCCTGGTATCCTTTATACTTCTTCTGAAACATATCCTAAAAAAACTTAGCCGTCCTCTACATTTTCGTGAATTGACGGTCCTTGTGGTATATAATATCATTGTTTAGTAACAGCTGATAAAAAAGAAAAAATTCTAGGAGATCTGCCTTCTATGCGTTAAGCTGTAATGCAAAGATGTGGAAAGAATATCTGTCAAGTTGTCTTTCTATTTCTATGAAAATTTCCAGGACTCTTCTTTTTATTATAGGTTACAAATTTGGTAATAGCATGAATCAATTTGCTCAATTTGATATTGAATAATTCATATGCTTGGAATAGAGCCATCTTGGAAAAGATCGCGTTGTGGCTTGACCTACCAAATGGGTTATAAATATGTATTTGGTTACTAGACATTCTCGCTCAGTTTTAATAACTAATATCTAAAAGCAGATTAGATAAATCAATAGAGAAATTTGCTAAAATAAAATTCACTGGTGTTATGCAACATTTTTTGTGAGGTTACGAATCAACCTGTTTGATATGCAACATTTCAAATAAAGTTAGTTTGTTGATTGATGTCTACAGATAAATGAAGAATAACCGAAGATCTTCCCCGCGTTCAATAGGACTTATTGCAATTAATTTTCATTTGTTTGTCAGTGGAAAAGACCTCTTTTTCTAGTGTTATGTGGAAAGACCTCTTTTTCTAGTATTCACTGGTGTTATGCAACATTTTTTATGAGGTTACGAATCTACCTGTTTGATATGCAACATTTCAAATAAAGTTAGTTTGTTGATTGATGTCTACAGATAAATGAAGAATAACCGAAGATCTTCTCCGCGTTCAATAGAACTTATTGCAATTAATTTTCATTTGTTTGTCAGTGGAAAAGACCTCTTTTTCTAGTGTTATGTGGAAAGACCTCTTTTTCTAGTATTCACTGGTGTTATGCAACATTTTTTATGAGGTTACGAATCTACCTGTTTGATATGCAACATTTCAAATAAAGTTAGTTTGTTGATTGATGTCTACAGATAAATGAAGAATAACCGAAGATCTTCTCCGCGTTCAATAGGACTTATTGCAATTAATTTTCATTTGTTTGTCAGTGGAAAAGACCTCTTTTTCTAGTGTTATGTGGAAAGACCTCTTTTTCTAGTATTCACTGGTGTTATGCAACATTTTTTATGAGATTACGAGTCAACCTTTTTGATATGCAACATTTCAAATAAAGTTAGTTTGTTGATTGATGTCTACAGATAAATGAAGAATAACCGAAGATCTTCCCCGCGTTCAATAGGACTTATTGCAATTAATTTTCATTTGTTTGTCAGTGGAAAAGACCTCTTTTTCTAGTGTTATGTGGAAAGACCTCTTTTTCTAGTATTCACTGGTGTTATGCAACATTTTTTATGAGATTACGAATCAACCTTTTTGATATGCAACATTTCAAATAAAGTTAGTTTGTTGATTGATGTCTACAGATAAATGAAGAATAACCGAAGATCTTCGCCGCGTTCAATAGGACTTGTTGCAATTAATTTTCATTGGTTTGTCAGTGGAAAAGACCTCTTTTTCTAGTGTTATGTGGAAAGACCTCTTTTTCTAGTATTCACTGGTGTTATGCAACATTTTTTATGAGGTTACGAATCTACCTGTTTGATATGCAACATTTCAAATAAAGTTAGTTTGTTGATTGATGTCTACAGATAAATGAAGAATAACCGAAGATCTTCTCCGCGTTCAATAGGGCTTATTGCAATTAATTTTCATTTGTTTGTCAGTGGAAAAGACCTCTTTTTCTAGTATTCACTGGTGTTATGCAACATTTTTTATGAGGTTACGAATCAACCTGTTTGATATGCAACATTTCAAATAAAGTTAGTTTGTTGATTGATGTCTACAGATAAATGAAGAATAACCGAAGATCTTCCCCGCGTTCAATAGGAATTGTTGCAATTAATTTTCATTGGTTTGTCAGTGGAAAAGACCTCTTTTTCTATTTCCACTGACAAACCTACAAACATCAAATGGATTATCTTCTGGGCAGAAAGTCCATGATTGGCAGTCTTGGTATTGAGTCAGAACCCAGGATTGATGATGTGCTGCAATGGTGCCAACACGGTATAATGTGGTGCCGATTTTGGCGCAATTTAAAGATCCCGGTACAATAAAGTACATCTAGAAATTTTTTTCGTGCAGTACACATTTTTTAGTGCAGTTTGGTTTTATTTGTTCCTTTCTGACTTGGATATCTATTCAAGTTTTAGTTTATCGAAGATTTTCTTCTTGTTACAGCAAATTTTATGTGCTGTACAGATGGTATTTGAGGTTCAATTTTAGTTTGAAAACTAAATTTTTCAAATGAAATGTTTTCATATGAGTTTTGTCTTCTGAAGCGAATGTATCTTGGTATAGATTTCAAGTGAAAGGAATCTAGAATTATTTTTGGATCAGATTTGATAAGGCAAACACAACATTCTAGCACTAATAAAAAGCAGAAAGAAGCAAGCACCGTTACGATGTTTATGGTCACTAAACATGTAACCAGGGGGCCAATTAGGGCGGGGGGGGGGGGGGGTTGAAATATATATTCTTTGTTTTGAATATTCAAAACTCATTCAAGATCAGTTTTCGGCAAAGTAATATTTCTTCATGATTCAGCAAATACAGGAAAATACCACGAAACTAATGTTTTAGCTGATTTCTGGGAGCTTTTTTCATGCAGCTCAACTACTTTCAACTTAGGAAACATTTATACGAAAAGCAATTGTTTAAATTATGTAGCATTTGCTACACAGACTAGATTAGGCTCTTGAACGGTTGCAAGTTTGACTCTTTGGGTTTTTTGTTTTCATTACTTCTGGGTCAAAACCTGACAAAAAGGAGCATAGAATGTGCAAATTGTCATCGAAATTGTATAAATTGTAACCAAGACTGCTGCTTTTTTTTTTTTTTTTTTTTTTTTTTTTTTTTTTTTTTTTTTTTTTTTTTTTTTTTGAAACTGAGATTCATCTGTTGAGAATGACAACCTTGGAAAAAAAAAGAACAAGAAGAAGAAAAAATGGTCTCCCAGAAATACCGAAATGTGGCCGACGTCAAAAGTCTTGAACCCGGGATTGTAGGAATTGGTGCCAAAATTACAGGAATTATCACCAAGGATTCCAGAAATGCAGCTGAGAATTCCAAGAAATATCTCTGAGAAAGCACAAAATGGAGTCAATATGGCAACAAAAGTAGCCGAGATTCGCAGTAAAACCCTTTTCTTGGAAACACGAATCAAAACATGAGTGAAGCGCATTGTAGACCGCTGTTTGGGTATTCTATTGCAATTGGGATTTCCAAATTTCCATATGTATATTTAGTTCAACATATGAAGGACCTATTTGAACCTAGATTGATCGTTATTGTTGGTTTTCCATTTTTATTTGGCTCAAAAATACATATGAATATAAGTGAAAATAGTATAAAATCGAGAGAAATTGGTCTCTTTCGCACAACAGAATTATGTCATTATTGTCAAAACTTGGCCTTTAACACGCTTCTGATTTTTTTTTTTTTTTTTTTTTTTTTTTTTTTTTTTTTTTTTTTTTTTTTTTTTTTTTTTTTTTGGCACGGATTTTTTTCCGAAACACTTCTTCGCTTGTCGTAGACAAGGCCGTATCCAGGGAGAGGGGTCAATCTGGTTGAACCCCCTCTCGAATTTTTTGTCCGGCTCATAAAAACGTAACAAACTACTACTACTACTACTAACAAGTCACCGCAGCACCAAGCTGAGTGAGTATTCTTGAGTTTAGTATTCAACTGTTCCTGGAAGGTTTCTCTCAAATCCTGGACTGGAGTCTACGAACATCATAACTTCCTGGGAGGTAGTTACCCTTACGAAATTTCAGCTTTAAATTAACCCTAGAATAAGCTTAATAACACGTAAATAAACGAACATAAAAAAGTAACAAAAATACATATAAACGAATTCTTGATGCGTCTTGTGTTTTTTTTTATAAATCCCCCCCAAGAAAAATCCTGGATCTGGCCTTGCGTAGCTAAACCTAAATAACAACTAAGACCACACTGCCGTTTCATCACATAAACAGTAAAGAAGATACCGCAATAAGGAAGTTTTAGTCCCAGCTGAACTTTCTTAAAGTAATTATGTTGGGACTCTTTATTGATGGCTTAATTTTAATTTTCTCTTTTATTATCGTAAGTTAATTATTACCTTTATTCTAATTTTTTTGTTTTGTTTTGTCGGCTATTCAATTAGCCAAAATATTCAATTAGTTTTCCTCTACATTGTCTTTAAATTTCCTCATTGCTTTATCCTTTTATTTTATCCTTTTTTTTATTTGTACTCTATTGTTTATACTATAGTTTTACGTTAAACCCGTAAAAACACGATACGTATTCAGTTATCTAGCCTCTAAAAAGATTCCACACCCCATCTGTAAGATCACAGAACCTTTTCAGAGTCGGACCTTTTCTATTGTTTGACAAATTTGTATAAATAGAAGAATAAACTGCATAAAATTGAGAGAAGAATTTTATTTGTTTCTGAGGAGTTTTCTATGGGAATACTGCTTCCCTTTGACCAGATTCACACATGAAAAGAAGGTATTTTAGGTAACTATTTTTCGATTTTGACGGGTGCTATTTGGACTAAGAATGGAGGAGGGCTACTTTCTTCCCACTTTTGTTCCGTTATGTCCATCAGTTATTATCTCAAAAGTTATATAGCAAAAAAGTGAATAATTGGATTTAGTCTACATGTTGAGGCTCAAGTGGAATATAGTCAATTTGAAAAGCATATCGCTTTCAGACTTTACCCAAAATGCTAGATGGCACTGATTCTTTTTTTTTTTTCAACCAACTTAACAGGTACATGTATATTTTCTTTCATAAAGTACAAAATACAATTTGGTGCAGTTTTGTATTTGACGTTAAATTCTTATATAACATGAAAATGGAGGAGAAAAAAAGAGATTTTGGTGATTCTTTCTCCCCAATGTTTAAAGAAGCCAATAAAAAATATATATATATATATACGCGCTTCAATGTAAATTCTTTTGAAAAAGAAAATCAAACAGTTCTCACTTTACCAAGAAAAAAAAAAGTTAAGAAAAAAAGGAAACCCTGTAAATCAATCATGATGAGAGTCTTCCAAGTATCCGCAGTGCAGTATCTTACCACCATGTTCAAGCTGTTTCTAATGGCAATAATTTTTTTTTTTTCTGCTAAGAACGTTCAAGAAGTCTTAGGAATAATAGTAACCTCTGGAGAAAAGAAATCGATTGGAATGGAAATTTCTTTTAAGAAGTAAGAGATGTGATGCATGAAAAATAACGCGGAAAACTTTGCTCTTTTTTAAAGACTTTTTTTACTTTTCTTTTTTTTTCTATTATCTGGAAGTATTTGGGAGAGAAAGCTCCAGAGATCTCTGGAACGGTCCGATCTGCTTTAATTTCTTCTTCTCTATTCTCCTTTTTTTAAAATTAAGTCTGGCTTGACAAAAGCAAAATTAAAATTGAGTATAGTTTTACAAAAGAATGGTCTTGTGACGTGCTATAAAAATCATACAGAAATCAAAAATGATGTTTCACCAAACTTGCATGAAACGACCCGCCCTTTTTTGTCCAAATTCAAAAACTGTTCAAGTTCTACTCATGACCTCTCTTAACGTAGGCGCTATACACGTTTCTGCACACTAGTTTGACCGTTAGGGAGAGGGTAGGATGTTCTATGGTTCGAAATGTATTCTTAGTAAAAATAATACAACCATAATTCACAATAATAAAGATTAGTAAATAGGAAAATTTGTTTTTGGGAAATGGGGAGTGGCGGTTGATATCTTTATCCCTGTGCACCCAGTGGACAGAAATGCCCACTGGGGTAGTACTTTTGTACTGGGTAGTACTGGGCAGTAGCCTACTTTAAATCAGTTTCCATCACGTTTCGTATATTATTTATAATTATATATCTCAAATTATATGTTCTTCTGGCTCTATGCATAAGGGTAAAAGGGGCCAATGCAAAACTCTATGTTGATGAGGCTGTGAGAAAAGTGACAAGAGTGTTTGAAATTTTGGAATGGATTTTCTCTCTCAGAATGTTTGCAAAATGCCAGTTTTCCCTTTCGGCCAAAAATATCATTTCCTCTTTAATATGGTGCAAGACACTGGATCTAAAATGGTAGGTTTGATTAATTTCACCCTCAGCCTCCTATGGCCATCGTTGCACGTGATTTTCCCTGGAAAAAAATAATAAAACAAACAGTCCGTAGCGTAACGCAAAAAATGTTTTTTTCCTATTATTTGTCAGGGGGCGTTTAAGTCTATACAGAGTAATCATCCTTGACAAATTCACTGTAAGTATTTTATCTAGATCTGTATGACTCCTTCATTGGGTTTACTCTGTTTCTATTTAATCAAAAAGGCTGTCCTACGAAAGCTAATTTAAAGTTAATCACCATGGTTGCCAAAGTGACACTTTGGTGTCAAATTTACACTTTTGGGGCACTTTTCTGACTACCCGACCAAATCTGGGCATTTAATACTGAAATAATACTTGTAATAAGACTTTTTGGTTTTTTTCCAATATGAGTACCTAAAATATATAGGTATACAAACATACATATTTTTTTCCTTTAGGTAACTTGGCTAATATTTCAAATAAGAATTAGCTTCATACTTTGCTTCACGTACTTCTTAAACATGTAAATAACCCAATATTTTAGCAAAGAGCACAGGATAGGCTCAATAAGGTTTTGATTGCTCCGAACTGTGATCTCACTTGCATAAATGAATTTTTCCTAAATAGTATTTGATGTTACTTTAGGAGTATTTTAAGAGGGAATGTGCATACTTCGAAATTCGTTTCAAATACTTCTAATGTATACATGTTCCTTCAAGTAGGTGACAGTGCAGGCTGTGAGTCATAGTCTTCCTTGTAACTGCTTTGACTGATAACCTTAAAGCTTTTATATTTTAAATTAAAGCTTTTTATAGAAATTCTTTTTATAGAAATTAATTATTATAGATAATATATATTATAATATATTATATTTTATACATTATATTATAATATATTATATATTATAGAAATTCTTTTTATAGAGATTAATTATTTAAATTAAAGCTTTTTAAGAGTAATTAAAGCTTTTTATATTTTACTCTTGATAAAAAGTGAGTGATAAAAATAGCGAAAAAGCGATGAAAGTTTACAGCTGTTGAAAAGAGGGAAATAAACAATATAAACGGCACAGAGGCGAAAGTTTTGTCTCATAGACTTCAGTCTATTTTTATTCTCTTTGCAGTTCGGATGGCTGAGCAGAGATCTCGACCAAAATATCTGCATTGTTTCCGTTGTATTACATATTCCTTTCTTGTTATTTTTAGTCTCAGAAATTGTTTATCCTTTTGTGTTTCACTTCTTCTACTATTCTATATACTTCTTTTCTTTTTTAGGGGCTGGTGACTCATTTTCTTGGTAGTCATCACTTGGCTGAAAAGGTCCTCCGTGATGCACTTATGGTAGAACCCATGGCATACAAAACATGGTAAGATAGTCCATCCTTTAATACACGTATTCCTTTGGGTATAACCCATCGTGAGGGTGTTATGTGATGGATTGGTTTGTTTGTATTAGTGTTTTTTGGATGGTTTTCTGTGCTTTAATCGTTATGATCAAAAGTTTAAATTGAATCTTTTAATTATATTTGTATATTGTTCTTTTTTTCTGTTTTTGTGGCCATTGCCCTGTGGTTTTTTTTGTGTCAAATGCTATGCTATACTACTATATTACGCTACTATACTATACTATGCTACTTAGTAAATTATGCCGCTAGAGCATTCCAAACTTACGGTGTATACTCTCTCTGCAGGAGAGAAATTTGATTGCATTAAGGGAAGAATTCAATAACTTTTTAGATCAAGTGCATGGCCTTTGAAGCTTCATAAAGGTAAATCAGAGATCACTTTGTGAATAATCCTAAACTATATGCCAAAGGAGTTGGAGATAGTGTTAGTTAAGGGATGCATAAACAAGTTTTGCAGGATAAGCCTAAGTGATCATTTCTCCGACGTGGTCGAATTCTAGACACGTATGTGACCATTTTGGACTACGGCAAAGATTGCTTTTAAGGCAGCGTTGATAAAAATGATGAGACCATATTTCGGCCATTATGTATTAAATATTAATATACTGATTAGATATAAAAATAGCCATTGTTCGCGATACAATTATTGAAAGAACATATATTTATAGATGTATTTATTTATATTATTTTGAATAGATTAATTCTATTAAGTTATCTTTTTTATACAAAAATATTTTTAATTTGTCGTTTATTTATTTTCTTTCACTATTGTTTTTATATCTACCTTTATCTATATTTTATTTTTGCTACGATGTAAATTTTCGTCCTAATATCCTTTCTTCTTCAAAAGTTACACATTGTCTTGTTATAGCTGATTGGTGCTAGTTTTGCAGACTTCTAAGCTACTGTTTATGATATTTTTCTGGGAGGGGGGGGGGTTGTTTTCCAAAAATAATATTAAAAAAGAAATAATTTATTTAAGAAAGATTTGAGAAGAGGTACTGCCAGATCTTTTGAAGAATTTTCACCAAACCTAATAACTTGCCCCTTCTGGCCAGAGCCGTTCCTAGGTTAGGGGGTGCCCGGGCAAAATAGATTACAGTACTCTTTTCCTGACTCAAATATAAGCGAAAAGAGGTGAACCAAAATGAAAAACTTGATTAAAGTGACCAACCCCCCAGCCACGGCGCCTGGTACAACTTTCCTGGTCCCCCTCCCCTCTTTGAACGGCTCTGCCTCTGGCCTTCATAATTTAGCGTTAAGTTTCTTTTCTACCAGTCAAAAGATGTGTGTCATTGGGTAAATATGATTCAAAGGAAAAAATTGAACATGATGCCAAAATTCTGGTTAACCAAACGAAATGATGAAAGAAGATTTTGCTGTCTCTCATTTGGGTTCAATGGAAAACATCCTCAGCGGTTGAGTGATTTGCAAAATTTTTGCGGACTCGGTATGTTGTGGTATTGACGCCACTCAAGGACCGTAGGTGAATACCACTTGTAGTTAAAATAAAATATAGATAAAGGTAGATGTAAAACAATAGTGAAAGAAAATAAATAAACGACAAATTAAAAATATCTTTGTATAAAAAAGATAACGTAATAAAATTAATATATTCAAAATAATATAAATAAATACATCTATAAATATAATGTTCTTTGAATAATTGTATCGCGAACAATGGCTATTTTAATACCTAATCAGTATATTAATATTTAATACATAACGGCCGAACTATGGTCTCATCATTTTTATCAACGCTGCCTTAAAAGCAATCTTTGCCGTAGTCCAAAATGGTCATACGTGTCTAGAATTCGACCACGTCGGAGAAATGATTACTTAGGCTTATCCTGCAAAACTTGTTTATGCATCTCTTCACTAACACTATCTTCAACTCCTTTGGCATATAATTTAGGGTTATTATGTGCCACGGTCCTTGAGTGGCCAACCGCACTTGCATACCCAACCGGTTGCATTTCAATGCAACTCAATCCTTGAAAACCCAACCTATCTTGCACCCAATGCTTCTATTGAAATCAGTGTTTCTGTACACCTTTTCTTTAAATTAATTAAAAAAACTTTTTCCACAAAATGAGTTTTTCAAAGAAAAGTAAAGAACTCCATTAAACAAAAAATGAGCAAAAATAAAATCAAATAATCTACCAAGCGTGAAACTACCACAAATCAGCATCGATAAATAAATGAAACCCAAAACGAGCGGAAATTAACATAAGTTGGGCTCAAAACCCCTATGCCTTCCCAAGGCCAGAACATAATTTGCACTTTACTGAAAAAAAAAATATAAATGTTTTTACTTTTATAACTTTAATAAATCAAATAATATTAAGATTTTGATTACTAAATATCAGTATATGCATAATAAACTGAAAATGCACATTCCTTTGTATTGTTTTCAGTAAGGTGCAAATTATGTTCTGCACATTGTGTCAACATCGTTCTTATATGCCCCCAGAGCATAACTTAAAACCCTTGCCCTGAGGGTTGTGGGGAAATGTTTGGGGAAATGGTGGGCGTGGAAGGGGTGTGTTAGTTGCCTTCTAATCACTTTCGACTATTAAAAAGAGCACTAGCCACTCCAATTTCCAATCGAATGAGCCCTTTTCGAAGTTTTTACGACAACTCATTCGATACGAAGTGCCCTGGTATGGAAAAAAAAATAATAATACATTGTGCCAACATCGTTCTTTACTTAGGCAGCGCGATTGCGCTGCCTATGATTGAGTAAATAAGCAAGAGTTTTGTACAAAAGTTTATCTGACAAGAGACAGTGATGTGAGCATATTTTATAAGTCGTAAAACTTTACCAAAGTGGAAAATTATGTTTTAAACGCGCTAATTGTAGCGGAACAAATGAATGTTGCTTTATTCTCTGTTCTAAGGTCTGCAAATTCCTTTGTCGTTTTTAATTGTCTGAAAAATGGTTTGAAACTCAGATAGATATTTTAATGTTTTTAAAATTTTCCAAGTTTTTGGCTGCTCCTGACGGGATCTCCAGTAATCTCCTAACGGGATCACAAGTAATCATCTTGATTGCGTTGATTTGAAGCTCGCGTGTTTTGTTACCGTGATAAACAAGTACTGTCAAGTTTACCGTTGATTTATGTGGATTGTCAATTTAAAATTCTTGGTCAACGTGCCTGAGACTCTAAGCAGGCGTGTCTTTCCAAAAACTAACAAACAAGTATGTGTCCAATAAGGGAGTCATACTTACTCCCGCCATTTGCCCGTGCCGCCGCCATTTAAACATTTGCCTCTCAATTACTTGGACTATATGTCTTGACTTTTCTCTTTCTACAATTAGCCATGTCTTGATGTAACCTACTGCAAAATACTTGATAACTTCAATTCAACGGGATCACAACGGCTTCTCCTAATGGGATCACTAGTAATCCTGTTGATTGTGTTGATTTGAAGCTCGCGTGTTTTACTACCGTGATAAACAAGTACTGTCAAGTTTACCGTTGATTTATTTAAAGCGTCCTGTAGCGGGAAAAAAAACTTTGTCTATTTTTTTTCTTTCCTTTTTGAGAATGGAATTATATTTTACTAGAACCTAAAATTGATGTCTAACTTGATCATCGAATTAGGGGTGTTCATATCATCATTAAACTTTGATCTTAACGAAGTATTTATAAAATATACCTTAGGCCCGTTTAAAAGCAAGATTGGAAGTATATTTGTTTTCCAAGAACATTAAAATAGAGATAAAAAACCCATCTGTTTTCTAGTTTTTTTTTTTTTTTTTTTTTTTTTTTTACAAAATTATGAAGTTGTTTAGGTAGTGCTATATTTTTTCGTAAGTATTACCACGTTGATCGTAAAAATAAATGAGCAGAAACTTGACGACTCATTTCGGGCCTGAAAATCAAACACTTGCAATCGGTTGAGTTCCAAAGATCAGTATACATCAAGTGTAACAGGTTTATCTTGTAGATCGTCCTAGCCGAGTGGTTAGGACGCTAGACTTGAAATCCTTTGTCCGTGTGGTCAGAAGTTCGAGTCCTGGTGTCACTGCTTATTTGGTTTGGAAGGGGGATTAGTGGTGTGACTCTGTAAGCTCATCACAGGTTGATTCAGCTTTCCTGGGGAAAGCTGAGAACCTAGGGAAGTCTGAGATAGGTAAACAGGAAGGGTGTACGGAAGCACAGGATGGCTGGCCCCAATCCCTCATTGCACTATTTTGGTTGAAGGGCCACGAAGCGGATATCAGAACTGCCAGTAGGGACTGTAAAGCCCAGTGGGATATTTTTTATTCTATTGTCGGATTGCTTCATTCATGCGGCGGGACAGTAAAACTATAACGATATTGAGATAACGCTGTATGTGTAAGCCCCTATCACAAAACGTTTCTTATTTGCCCTATCTACTTATGTCTAATAAGAATAGGTCGTTGTGTCTTTTGGCTTCAATTACGTGTATCTCTTCTGTAGCAATTCAAAAGAGGGCATGTACCACAACGTAAACTTTATAAGAGATTAAAAATATATATATATATATATATATATATATATATATATATATATATATATATATATATATATATATATATATATATATATATATATATATATATATATATATATATATATATATATATATATATATATATATATATATATATATATATATATATATATATATATATATATATATATATATATGTTTTGGGCTTTTTGGCTATTATTAACGAACACCCTTTTTTTTTACAGAAAAGATCTTTGTTTTGCCTTCAAGATAAGACGGAAACATTTTCATGACCAAATTCATAGTTCCAACTTTTCAAGTTTCAAATTTTCATTTGAAATTTATAATTCAAAGTTCTAACTAAAAAACTTCTAACATTCAAGTATTCCTGTTTATGAGGAAAGTAGTAATACTATATTTGGGAAAAAAAAACTTCTAAATATCAGGCATATCAATTAGAAGGGGGGCGCCTCTCTCCCGTATTTTTTTTTTTGAAACGTGCATTTTGCCCCTCACTACATCTTCCTGAATTGACGCCCCTGCTAAATACCCTGACAACCAAATAAAATATTGGGAACAGATTTGGACTAGTCGGTCAAGTATATTTTACATAACACAGTGCCACATACCGCGTTTTGAATTACTGTGGCCGAATGCTGACAGACCGTAGTACAATCTGTTGTATATACTTGTATGTATGAAACAAAATTAAAGCGAAGAGTCAGAATAATAGTAAATCCTGCTCTGTTAAATGTGGATTTAGGAAAACCCATGATAGTCATATTTCGAATTTGCCGCTTAATTTGGCGGTTGCTAAGTCGTTAAGTCAAAAGCCTTTTTTTCTTGTGTTTATTGGCTTTCTCAAAGCTATCTGTTTGCTGGTGAAGAAAATTGAACATTTGTTGGGATAAATCACGCATTGCGGTATAAAGGAAAGCCACAATCCCGATATTGCCTGTTTATTTCCGACGGACGCTTTGTTTTAGGACTTCTGATAAGGCTTCCAATACACGGAATTTTAGCCCAAAAATTTAGAAATGTTTAAATAAAATGATAATAACGCTGAGTTCTTAGCTAATCAGTATTATTATGACATCATGTTTTATATAACCTCTAAATATTGTCTTCTAAATATGATTTTAATGATTAAATTGATAGGAATAAAATTCATAAAATGGTGCTAAATTGTGAGTATCATTATTATTATTTATATTTCAATATTGATTAATGAGTTTTAAAGAAGGAGTTGAGTGTTGAGTATTAAGTTAGTGGTAGCAGGGTACATTTTGCTGTAGTTATGTTTTTTTTTTTAATTTTAACCCATTCTAATATGAAAGGATTTTTTTATGGATTTATTCGTATGCCCTCCTCCATATCATACCATGGCGTATATATTAATTTAAATCACTAATTTAAGTTTCA
This sequence comes from Artemia sinica, assembly GCA_027921565.1. Lineage (NCBI taxonomy): Eukaryota > Metazoa > Arthropoda > Branchiopoda > Anostraca > Artemiidae > Artemia > Artemia sinica. The sequence goes on along the minus strand of CM051263.1, from coordinate 4,377,166 downwards.
ATTCAATGCATTTGATTTCAATTATTATTTAATCAAACTGAGTGTATATGTTGTATTCTTAGCTAACCGATTTTATTATTTTTAATGTAATTTAATACTTTTAGACTGAGACTGATACTTTTCAGCCTGAGAGATGCTGTAGACAAAAAGTTATAAGAGAAGAACAGGGTGATTTTAGAAAGGATAGAGAAACTTTCACTCCAACTGTCGACCAAACTGTCGACCAAACTTAGTTAAAGACGAGAAACTGTCGACCAAACTTAGTTAATAACTAAGAAGGGTCTGAGTTACCAAACACCTTTGGTCCTCAGTTTTACAGATTTTGAGCAAGTGTTCGATTCTGTTGATAGAAGAGCTTTAGCGAAAGTCTTGTACATGTATGGTATACCAGACAAATACATTAAAGTGATTAGTGCCATGTACGAGAATAAGACTGTTGCGGTTAAGGTAGGAAATGAGGTATGAACTGGTTTCGTATTAAAGCAGGAGTTGAGCTGGGTTGTGTTGTATCCCCCTTAATATGGATCATTGTGATGGACTCTGTCTTAAGGAGTACAGGAAAGGTAATGGGATAACACGGAATTGAATGTGTAGGAAAAAACATTCCTGGACTTAGATTATACTGATGATTTAAGCATTCTAGATGAAAATTTGAGCAAAATGAATGAACTTTTAGATGTTTTACTAGTTCAGCGTGCTAGAATAGGTTTGAAAATCAATGTTCAGAAGACTAAGTCACTAAGGCTAGGAATAAGTGAAGATGAAAGGTGATGTTGGGTAACGAAAAGCTTTATCAGGTGGGCAGCTTCACTTACCTTGGTAGTATTATTAGTTAAGACGGCGGCGGGAACAGTGAAGATGTTAAAAGTAGAATAGCCACGGCTCAGGGTACTTTTTTCATGGTTAAAAAAAAGTTGGAAGAATAGGAAGATAAGTCTGCAAACCAAGGTTAGAATATTGGAAGCTACAGTAATTACAGCGGTCAAATAAGGTTTTGAAGCAGAGGTGCTCCGAAAAACGGATGAAGATTTGCTACATTTTTTCCAGAGAAATTGCTTACGGATTATTCTGGGTACCCGTCTAACTGACCGAATTTCAAACAGTAGGCTGTACGAAAAGTGTGGTTCAATCCCGCTTTCTATGGCTATAATGAGACAAAGCTTGAGATGGCTAGGGCATGTTCTGTGAATGAAGGATGACGGATTGCCGAAGATTGTCCTTTTGGACAACCGTTTATGGCTAAATGGAAAGCAGGTCGTCCGTGGCTGGAGTGGGAAGATGGCATAAAGAAAGATTTATGAAATGAGGAACCTCCTGGAAGGCTGTAAAGAGAGAGGCTTTGGATAGATTGGGATGGAGGAGGAGCGTGCGTAGCTGGTTTTGCATCAGGTGGCTTGGTGCTGCGGTGAGTTGTTAGTAGTGGCAGTAGTAGTTTCATGTGAAGTTAATATATCCATCGCTGTAAACTTGCAAACAATCTTACGGTTTTTATACCACCGAGGTAGATACAATAAACGTCTGCGATAAATGAAATACAAACCCGCTACATCCCACATATTGCTAGCATTCAAAAATGGGCGCAAATCCGTGATCGCAATAAGTTGAATGAAGTCTTGCCAAGCATTGCGGGAAAGTCGGCCCAGTTTTGGACTATTGTATAGCCTGCTTTAAGGTTATTTTTAACATCAGCAAGCAGACTAGAACGGATGGTAGAAACAGAAGAGCAAATATTCTTAAGCCAGCGCAACGAAGAAGCAAGCATAAGTGAAAATGGTTCTCAATCTCCTTGAGTGCTCTTCAGTTTAAATATAACAAAACTGAATAGTCATGCTTCACTGTGTTCAGTTTAAGGTCTATTTCTTCAGAAAGCTTAGAAATAAGTTGGGTCGACTTTGCTATACTAAACATAGTACGGAGAACCAGTAATGCAGTTTCTGCATCTGGGATATAATTTAAATATGTTAGGCTGCTAAAACACGAGGGAGCAATAAAGGAAGTATGGAATAAAGACGCGCATTGAGCAAGGATGGTTAAAGGACACTACCTTGTCGACCACCAAACCAAATGGGGATATTACCAACAAAAGTGTCCCCTAGGTATGAATTTAAAATCTAAAGAATCACTTTACTAAAGAATCCCCTAACTTGAAAATATGAATTAGTATACCGGGACCGAAAGACAAATATAAACAAGATCTAGTAGGGTTATATAACAAGACATCTAGTAGGGTTAAGCAATGCCATAATTGCTTTCGCTTTCTAGGGCTATAATGAGAGAAAGGATGAGGCGGCTAGGGCACGTTCTGCTGATGAAGGTTCAAAGATTACCAAAAATTGTCCTTGTCGGCCAACCGTCTGGGGCCAAACGAAAAGCAGTTGGTCCTCGAATGGGGTGGAGGAATGTCTTAAGGAAAGATTTAAGAGAAATAGGAAGTTCTTAGGAGGATATAAGAAGGAGGCTTTGAATAGATTGGGTTAGAGGTTAGGCATGCATAGCTGTGTTGGCCGGAGGCGGCTTGGTGCTGCAGCGAGTTGTGTTAGTAGTAGTAGTAGTATAATTGACTGTTGCAAGCCGAATGAAAAGCTTTAGAGACATCTAGGAGCACATTCAACCTCATAGCCATCTTTCTGTGCTAGGAGTAGTAACAAGATGAGCACACGGTAAGAATTTTGGCACCCAACATACAATTTAAAACCAAAATTGTAACTTTTAACATTCCAGAAAAGGGCTAAACAATTTTCGTCTAGTTGAGACAGAAATAATGCCATTCAAACTGTTCGCGGTAACGAACTATAAGTAAGTATTTTTGAAAACAATTAATACATTGACGGATAATTAACTTTATTATTAATGAAGTTGTTTTAGTTGTATGAAGTTGTAATGAAGTTTTAGTAATAAAGCCATAGTGATAATCAGGTTGTTGGATTTGGGAAATCCACAATCAACTTTGGGAAAGATTTTAGGAAGTTGAACATGTTAAAAAACTTTACTTAAAGAGCAATTTATTATGTTAGGCCTACACGAAGTACATTTAGTTGGATCTTTACCACGTTCAAGAATTGAAGTAACACTCCCATATAAAAAGTATCCCATACCAAAGACCTACACAAACTAATATGAAGGAACAACTGCAAATGGTGTATTGTTTCGCTTGACTCATAATTTGAGTTCATAATCCCGTCAGGGTCACAAGATTTCGATGTTTATGTTGACCAGGTGTCCCTTTAGAGGGCGACCGAAGGCTGTCCAAGTGTGAAGCTATGTTTCAGCCCGATTCTTCACAATTCTCGACCCTGAATCTGTTTTCCATATCAAACTTCTTTTCTTGACCCTAAGTTGGCTAAGTAGAACTGCCACTTTTCCGGCTTTTTTCGGGTATGATAGAATCTGAGTGTAATTTACGTCAAGCTGAACACAAACTTGTGAAGAGACAACATTGGTACACAACAAGTTAAACGGAACTTTATCGTTGACAGACGAACAGCTAGAGTAGAGATACATAAAGGCCTATCAGCTTTATCCATATCTTTTAACACTTTGACACAGGGTTCGATTGACACTGAGTGGTGTTCTTGTTCTTGGTGACAGTGGCTGAAAGAGGTATATGGTCGTAATTACGTTCATCCTGATGGACGTGAAAGTTACTGATGCAAACACTAAATAAAACAATGCAACACTCGATATCTTACAAGAATCCAGTATAGGAATGTGAGGCATCTTTGCCCACAATTCGAAAGTCTTTGGGAAGCGATTCCAAGTACAAATCAGTTTCTACTGATATAGGTATGTTACAGTTCTACTGATATATCTCGCAGTTCATATCGGCGAATAAAATTCAGTCTATCCCATTGTTTTCAACACCAACCAGATGGGCTTTAGCAATATACAAGTTTTCGTGAACTTTTTTAGAGAGGGAAAGGTTATTTATCACACAGGAGATAAACGTTGACGAAAACAAGTTTAGAAAGACGGATAGCAATGTAACAGTCACTTTCATGGTAGTAAATGGGAGATAGCAGGATAGGACTATTTTCTGTCAAAGCAGCAAATATAATCAATTTCAGGTGATAAAATAAAAATTTTCAACTTACTGCCGAAATTTCTCTGTAATAACTAAACACCATTTCTAATTATAAAGAATTATTATATAAAGCCGAAATTCAGCCTACATAGAGTAAGCTTTGGTTAGCGTGGGAAAATCCTGGTGGGTTAAGCAGGTTAGTTGAAGATTGTAGGCTTAGTGTGAACAGAGCTCTCTTTTTGGTTTATCCCCCCCCCTCCCCGGCACTTTAGAGTACCTGAAAAGACAAGTAAAGTAAGTAATGGAATTTACGACGCTTCTTGACTAACGTCCTTGCGTCAGCCCTATTAACGTCCTTGCGTCACCCCTCCAGTGTGTTGCTACAGCAAGGTTCGTTCTCTGGGTCCCGTATTACCAAGCTAAGATCAAACCCACTGTACCATTAGAGGTCTGAAAAGACAAATATGCAGCAGTGTTGGGTAAAACAAAGTCAAAAAACACTAGATGGTGATGGTTAATTTCTTCGACACTAGTGCCAGTTTCCTCTCTTATAAGTTTCCCGTAGTCTTTGGTACAGTCTGTAATCTGAAAAATCTTGTCGATACAAATCATTCAAATTAATTGGTTAAAAACTGTTTCAGGGATTTGAGCGGTACCTACGATTGAATGAAAAGTTCAAAAGGAGCTTATATCTAACTAATTGGATTGACTCAAAGTATATAATCATTATATCATTAGAACTCCTATTTGCCTAGACAACGTATCTGACTCTTTTGTTCCAATTTCTTTTATTGACTTGAGGATATAAAGGCATGCCTAATTTATTTTGATAACCTTGGTTTTCTTTAAGCAATGCCACCTGCATTGTCCCATTTTCTCATAGCCCTTGTCAGTACTGGTTATTTTAAAATGGCAGTGTTTTTGGTCAAACGTCAGGTCAGTCAGGCTGGGTCAAAAGTTTTGTCAGTCTGCTACAAAATGCAACAAGATTCCAAGATTGGTGTACCTCCTGCGGGATCCCAAAAAAGGCAGAAACGCACTTCCATTCTATCCGAGAAATCTCGAGAGATATTGGTAAATCATTCTCCCTTGAACACTGCTAACGAAATAGACTCTCTGGCTGAAGAGGCTACATTAGCAATCATCTAGACCGCAAATGACGTCCTCGGACAAAAAAAATCAATGAAAAACCATGGATCTCAGGATGAGATCATTATGCTATGCGAGGATATGCGATTATTTAGTAACAAATCTGACCCCAATGGCCAAGATACTTATAAGCTCATCAAGAGAAGAATAGATCGAGAGATTAGAAAGGCACTACGCAACCACCTGTGGAAGAAATGTGAAGACTGCGAAGCACAGCTGAAGAAGGGGAGCAACAGAGCAGTTTTGAAAATGGTACGTCTATTGAGTTCGAAAAAAGAGCCTCATAAATCAGTGATTCTGGACAAACATGAGAAAGAGATTAGCGATCCAAAGATGGAACTTGAAAGATGGAAAAAGTATTTCAAGGATGAGGCCAATCCCCCTGTAGCTGCTGATCCTGAAATATTACTTCACTTCCCCATACGTGACCAAGAACTCAGACACCACCCCCACTCAAGTCAGAAACCGAGTCCACTATCAAATCACTGAAGCAAGCAAAAGCCCTCGGCCAAGACGGAGTCACTCATTAACGTTAGATCAGATGATGTAACTGATCTGTACCATGCCACTGTGGCTGCGTAATAGACAACTGGCCACATACCCTGACAGTAGTGAAAGGCTGCCATTGTCCTTATTCACAAAAACGGGTCAAAGGAAGATTGCGGAAATTACCGTCCAATCAGCCTCATTAGCCATCAGCCACGTGTCCTGACGATAGTTCTTCTTCGACGAATACAAGCAACAACTGATTGGTATCGGAGAATATCAGGTCGGTTTTTCCGCCCTGGAAGAACCACAATCGATCAGATATTTTCGTTCGACAACTTATGGAACGACACATCGAATTCCAGCGAGAACTCTACCAAATATTTGTTGATTTTCGTCAGGCGTTTGACCTGATATGGGGCGAAGGATTCTGGCACGTCCTCCTTTACCACAGTATCCCTTATGAGATAGTCCAGATGACCAAAAGTCTGTATTACCAGTGTCAAGGCGAAGAAGTAACTGCAGAAGAGTTCAAAGCTTCGTCAGGAGTGCTTCTGGGTTGCATCTTATCACCACACCTCTTCAACCTCTTTCTAAATGCCGTTCTGTCACTTATGCATTAGCGCTACTATCGGAGGACTGCTGATAGACAATCTTGCCTACGCTGATGATATTGATGTGCTAGCCAAAGGACTGCAGACACATGCTAACAAATTCCATGATGTAACTAAGTCGTTCGGGATGAGGATGAAGATCAATGTAAGGAAAACCAAAGCTGTGATAGCTACGCGATATGAGCTAGGCAACCCATCTAATATCACCATAGGGGGGAGACAGGTTCAAATAGTTAACCACTTATAGTACCTCTTATGATAACTGCCATAGCTCTGACGTGAAAGTCGACTTACACTTGCTACCTATAGCTTCCGGAGACTAGCAAACCTCTGGAAAAGTAACCAGCTATCCAACACCTAACCTATCCAGTAACCATCTATTCAACAGTTTAGTACCATGAAAACCATTTTCAGTAACATCAAGAAACAGCAACTGTGCTGGTTCGGCTACGTCAAGCGAATGGAGCCGATCCGCCTTCCGAAAATCCCACCTGAGGGTCTCTGCATTACCCTTTGTCCACGAGGCAGACATTGAAAGCGATGGATAGATAACTTGGATTTTGACAACGTCAAGTTAGCCTAGTTATCTCGTACTGCACCTGATAAAATAATGTACCGAGTCCTTGCACATGGCTAGCTGGAGAAGTGGCCCCAAAGCGTCCAACGACGGTGGTCAGGAGCTAAGTAAGTAATCTTGTCGGTCTCTTACCTTGGATCTACGATTGCCAAACTGATTCCGCTGAATCCGCTCTGCTACTTATCATTAAGGACGGAGGAATATCAGCGTACAAAAGTCTCATTTGGATGCTTGTCGATGGGTTTTTTGCATTTAAATCTTTGGAAATAAGACCTATGAGAGACAGCTTAAGGTTGCATAGGCGTATTATATTCATCTTGGGAAATGGGATCCCTGTTACTGGTAATAAAAAATGTGTCTGACAACAGCATGTAATAAAGTCATTTTGGTTGCCATATACAGTTTCAGCGTCAAATAAACTATAAGAATCTACTTTTCTCTTGGAGATTTATTTTCCTTAGAGCAAGTTTAATTAGCTGTAGTTCCTAGGAATCTTAGTTTGGAAGTTTTTTTTTAGCTTTCGATTTAAATGGAAAAAAATAAATTCTTGTATCCTTATGCACTGTATGTGGGTGTCAAAGGTTGTATTTCATAGCTTTTCCAGATTCCGGATTTTCCAGATTCTTGTAACGTCAAAGAAAGGACAAAAATCACCATTTCTTTCTGGAATTCGTTTTTCTCCGAGCAATCTTAATTACCTGATTTTTTTTTGGGGGGGGGGCTTGCAAAATTTATGTAGTATGACAGATTTTAGAATTTTTCTAAGGAAACTTTTCCGGTTAAAGGTTAAAATACTTAAAAAAAAAGATAACTCTTAAAACAAAAGATAAAACGTTCAAAAGATAATTGGAATGAAGTATGTTTTTCTGGAAAATAAACATTATAATATGTAATTTTTGGAATATATATTTCTTAAAAGCTCGGTGTAAATGTACCTAGGCTGCACTGTTTAGTAGGAAATCCTAAGGTTTTGGACTAGAATTTCTTCTTTGTGTGCAGCGCCCTTTTACAGGTGGCCTTATTCACCTCTATCTTATGATAATATCAGACCCATGAAAATGGGCAGGATTCCAAACTATAAAAAGTTTCAAGTGATAAAATTTAACATTAATAACTTAATAAACAAACGTAACTTATTCATAAGTTTAGAATATAATTTTACTCTCTAATCATTCTATCCAGTAATTCCTCTGTGCGTAACCATATACCTATATGAAATCGACACCAGAATGCTCGACACCAGACCTATATTAGATGACACCAGAATGCAAGTTGCTGAAACGCTAGTGACCCTGCTGAGAATGTTCTAGGGGGAATTTCTACGGAACCGTTGAGCAAAAAATCAAACTTTGTTGGACTACAACTTTTACTATATGTAGTTTCCTGGTATAAAGAGAGCTGAAACAGGAACTTCCGTAGGGTTTTTTTCTGGGAGGGGAGAGGAGCAATAATAAAAATAAGGGGCTGAACCTCCCTCCGCTTCCCTTCCAACATCCCTGACCCAAAACGACTTCTTGGAGCCTACAAATGCTGATATAAGCTATAAACAACATATGCTCTACCATGGGATCATCAATGGGGGGGGAAGGTATATTCTCCTAGATTCCCCCCTACATTTTTGTGAATTGACGCTATGGCGCTTCCAAATCAATGCGCTGTAGAGGAACTAAATCTAACGTTAGCATTGAAAACAGAAGAAGAACGTTCCAAGAATTAGATGTTTACGATGGAAACTGGACTCTTACACTAGCTTTTTGACATAATGATGATGTTAATGGCGTTAAATAATGTGCAAATTTTACGATATATTTTTCGATGGGTTCCGCTTGCATTTTTAGTAACGTAGCATTAAGCTTGCACGCTTGGAACCATTTTTTTTAGTTGTTTAGTTCTATCTTCGTTATGACTTCGTCGGCAGACGAAGTCAGCCGAGTGAAAACGGCTTTCCGGTCACCGGGTTTTGACTTATCCGTTATAAATAGCGCTTTAAATGTGCATGATTCGCCTTTTGAGCCTTAAAGCACAAATTGAAACTGGAGCTGCCAAAAAAGTAAAAAGGAATAGGCGACGTCGCCTGAAAAAGCTATAATAAAGACACGGCTTTATTGGTGGGTAAAACTAAAGCTGTGCCTACTTTTGCATTTTCCCAGAATTTAGCATCTGAAGCCGTCTCTTCATTTCCCTCTTAGGCCAAGCTTGCCAAGGAGCGTCAGAAGCGATGACCAGTCAATACTCGTCTGGAATCTCTTGATAGGTTGAAGCCAGCATCACCCTAATTGGTTGCACTATTATTGGTTATACATTTTGACATCACACTCCCAAATTTGCCTGAGAAAGGCATATGACTACACGACGAGAGTCCAATCGGGTGTTATCAGAGCAAATAACAGATTATTCTCATGAAGGCCGGGGCAGAGCCATTTCAAGGAAATATGGGACCTGGACTGAATTATTTCTTTTTATTTTTATCAGCCTTTTTTTAATTACATCCTGTTGCTTGTTGAAAAATAGAAAGCTGATTTTCCTTTTGGTCTTCTTTAATCTACACTCTTAGCAAGCTCAACCCAAGACAAACAAACTGTGTATAAATATGTTATTGACTATTTTATTTTACCACACCTATGTTTACCAACTAGTTTACATAAAGGGGGTTGTCCCTTTTTAAAAGAAGAGTTTAGCATCTTGTTTAAAATCAAGAATAATTTTAATGATTTCTGAATAAACATAGCATAAGACAAAGATAAGATAATTCTTATTTCAGAAAGCCTAACAATAGCGCTGATAAAGCCAAATTCGCTTCTTATGTCAACAACGAGCAACAAATAACCCTTCAAAACTAATTACAAACGAAATAGGCCATATATAAAATGACTACACGAATAGAATGTCCCAAATAAAATAAAAAATAACGGGTGGTAAAATGGGGGGGGGAGGAAAGAGGAGAAGGAGATTCACTTATCTATCATATCAGTTATGTAATGGTAAAATTATTCGGTACTTGTTAACAATCCGATAAACACGCGAGAAGAACCGCATTTAGAATGTCAAAGATCCTAATGAAAAACAGGTTTCTGTTGCATAGTGAGGTATTGCTCACTCCGTGACAAAGATTTTAACTTTAGTTTTTTGGGTTTAAAGGAGCAAAAAAAAAAAGGTACCTAGGTTAGGTTAGGTTACGTATTTAATATATACTATGCTTTACCTCCCCCCCCCCCTAATATACAAATATATATCTCAATTTTGTTCATAAACTATCATATTTTTATCCTATTTTGTTTTATTTCACTAGCATTAACGAAACTTCACTTCTCGCGTATTTATTGGATCCTTAACAAGTACCAATTCTTCAATATCTTTCTTGTAAAAAATTTATGAAGTTAACAATTTGAGTGTTTGTTGAATCAGTTTGTCGAATCGCCTCAGAGGAGGCTTGGTCTGAGGGGAGGGGGTGTCTTGAAAAAAGCGAATTTCTCCAGGAAATATGGAGAGCACTATTGGCGAAACGTAAGGAAGTTTTTGTTCTCTTTTCCTCAAGTGTAACCATATTGGCTCTTCGATATAAGACACTTCATGAAAAAGACACCTCATGAAAAATAATTAAGACACCTCAAATAATATAAGACACCTCATGAAAAATAATTCTTGTGAACCTTTTTAACATTTTTTGCCTTAGAATACTCTTTAATCTTCCTCTCTCCTTCTTCTTACCCCTCCTCTCTCCCTCCCTCCACTCCCTCCCTCCTTCTTTTTAAGAATGTCTGATATGAAAACTGTAAAATAATTATGTCTCTTTCAGCACAACCGCTCTGAGGAAGCTGGGAGAGGACAAAGGGGAATTACCAAAAGTACATAGGGTCTTCGAAATCCAAGAACAAGCCCCCTGGGATAGATTTCTTCGTGCCGCCTCCCTACTTTTTTAATTGCGGTACAATTCTAAACTAAATGAGCATGTCAGGTCAATATAGTGGACCTCGGTATTGGAAGCAAAGAAATCCACGCGATATTGACTTTAGCCTATCCTGCATTTGTCTTTACGTGTTGTCTACTAAATTGCAAGTTTTCCCAAATGTTTTGACTAGAGGCTCCTTTTAACAGTTGTCTGTTCAGTTGTCTGTTTTAACAACAGTGTCTGTTCAGTTTTCAGTTGTCTATTTAATGAAAAGGAGGATTCACAGAAAAAAAAAATTAAATAAAAACATTACAATCATGAATTAAATAATAATCTATTGAACTTTATTAAAAAAATTTTCTGCATCAATAAAAAAAATTACATCAAACCCATGTGAGCGTCCGGTTCCAGGGGCTTATGTCAATCGTCAATTGGACTATTCAAGGAGTTTCCAATTGTTTTGTTTTATTATTTTAAATTGTTGCGAAGGCTACAGTTTCTTTCTGCTATAAAATAAAAAATAAAAAAAAAAACGAAGAAATGGGGCAAGTTTTTTTCGAGATGGTGGAATAGATTGACACCTAAGATACTGCTTATGAATCCGTTTTAAAGGTTATTTTCTTAGGGAGACATCCCAGCAGAGTAACTGTTGCTTCCAGGATATGTTCCAATAGGAAGACTTCTAATCAAAGACTATATTTAATTAAAGACGTTGCATCTGCTTTCTGCTAACAGGGATAACATTGATTTCTGATTAGGACCAATTTTCTTTTGAGAGTGCTTGTTTTGTGTTCATGAAAATGAAAAGGTCAATGATAGCAAACGATAGAACCTTCTTAGGGTTCATTCCAGAAGTCAATTATCATTATTGACTAATGATTATTTGCTATTACCTTCATCCTAAAATGGTGGATAACAATAAATTCGGCTACATATTTAGTTGGGTAGCAATAAATTCAGCTACACATTTACGTGAATAACAATAAATTCAGTTACATATTTAGGTGGATAACAATAAATGCAGCTTAACATTTTGGTGGATGGCAATAAATTCAGCTTCACGTTTAGGTGGATAACAATAAATTCAGCTTCACATTTAGGTGGATAACAATCAGTTTTTTCTCATGTGTAATTAAATGGGCTAACATTGAACTCCCTTCTATGCTTGCACCAGTGAGAATTGATCGCACTTTTCAAATGATAATTAATTATTTATCATTCGTCGAATTGGTTTCCAGGAACGTAACCGTTTTAATATAACAAAATATTCCATATTCTCGACCAGCACCACCATGCATCATAGCTCATATTATCGACATTTTCCTCCCCATCATCAGTGATAATTCTTAAGTAATTCTTTTTTTTAGTATCTTTTACAGATTTATGTTCATTTTTCACCGATTTATATTTTGCATATTAACATTTTACTATCTTGGAAATATAATAAAATAATTTATTATTATTCGTCATAATTAGCTTCTGCAATGCATCCTTAGTAATATAACGCGACTGTTCATATTCCTGATCAGTTGCATTTGACTGATTAGTTCATATTATCTCCGTTTTTCACCCCGTCATCACTGTATATATATTTTGTGAGTAATTCTTTTGTTTATATATTTTTTACAAGTTTTGTTTTATTTTTATGAATTTAAGTTTTGCATATTAAGTTTTTTTGTTATTTTGCAAATAAAATAATTAAGTGTAATTCATAATAATTGACATCTGGAACGCATCCTTAGCAATATAACGCGAATGTTCATATTCCTGATCAGTTGCGCTTGACTGATTGGTTCATATTATCTCCGTTTTTCACCCCGTCATCACTGTATATATATTTTGTGAGTAATTCTTTTGTTTATATATTTTTTTACAAGTTTTGTTTTATTTTGTGAATTTAGGTTTTGCATATTAAATTTTTTTGTTATTTTGTAAATAATTAAGTGTAATTCATAATAATTGACATCTGGAACGCATCCTTAGTAATATAATGCGACTGTTCATATTCCTGATCGGCAGCTCCATATGGATTTTACATTACTTATTCTTTTTTTACATTACTTATTTTACATTACTTATTCTTTTTTTTTTACCCGTCTTTTACAGACCTAATTTTACTTTGTATTTTTACAACTGTATTTTTTACATATTAAAAAAAAAACAAAAAAAACATAATATGTCTTTTTTCAAGATTTTAACGTCGCACTTGTACTGCAAAAGTGGAAAATTACAATGGCAAATACATAGTTTTAAACAGGCTTTATCATCACTAATTTGTTAACAAATAGTGTTAACTAACGTTATGTGTTTGTTGCTTTTCCAGATTCGTCATCAGATAGGAAAGCTGCAGCTTTAAGTTCCTATCTCTTATAATCTTTTGTTAAAACTCTGATAAACCTTTTCACAAATTCTAAAATGCCCTTCAAATTTATAGTAGTCTTAAAGAAGAAGCATAGTTTGTTGGGGTCAAAGTGTGGTTCAATCCTGCTTCCCAGGGCAAATAATGAGCGAAAGATTGAGATGGCTAGGGCACGTTCTGCGGATGAAGGATGACAGATTGTCGAAGATTGTCCTTTTCGGCCAACCGTCTTGGGCTAAACGGAAAGCAGGTCGTCTGCGGTTGGGGTGGAAGAATGTCTTAAAGAAAGATTTAAGGGAAATTGGAACTTCCAGGGAGGATGTAAAGAGGGAGGCTTTGAATTGATTAGGATGGAAAAGGAGGGTGTGTAGCTGTGTTTGCCTCAGGCGGCTTGGTGCTGTGGTGAGTTGTTAGTAGTAGCAGTAATATAATCTGAAAATTATATTTTGCCACCTGTTTTTTTTGGAATGGGGGGGATTTTGGCTGGAGCCTCGACCCGTTTAGTGAGTCTCCCCATAACATTAATACTAATGAATACCCCTGGTTCAATGGATGTGACTGATATTATTCAAAAGATGACCAAATTTTCTTTCAATAATATTTAAAATAATTAAAATCTAAAATCCCAGTGCCACAGTATACTCATACCCGTTGATAAAAAAAAATGAATAAATAAAAATAAAAACATGATTAATATATAATTCCTCTTGATTTTAACGTTGCATTTGTACTACAGGAATGGAGAATTACAATGACAAAAAGTAGTTTAAAAAGGCTTTATTATCACTAATTTCATAAAAAATAGTGTTCACGAACATTATGTGTTTGGGTTTTTTTTCCCAGATTCGTCATCAGACAGGAAAACTGTAGCTTTAAACTCTATCTTTACAATTTTAAAAAGTCATGCCTATGTCTTTACTTTGACAAACCTTTTCACAAATTCTAAAATCCCCTTGAAATTTATGGTTGTTTTTAAGAAGAAGCATGGTCTATTGTGGTCTAAAATTTGACATAGGCTTTCTGTATTTTTTAGGATGTGGAGGCAACGGGCCTTTTTGGCCTGAGTCTCGATGCTAGTGAATACCTATTGTTCAATGATGTGACTTGACTTGATTTATTGACAAAATAAAAAACAAAACAAACACTTATTCCGGTACTGCCAACATGCCAGAGGCATGCCTACGGCCAATACGGGAATTTGAGAAATCAATCATGTCACAAAAATATCACAATGAACAAAAACATGCCTTTTTCAAATAAAATTAAGTAGAAAACTAAACAAAGAAAAACTAAACAAAAAAACATTTAAACAATTTTTTCATTTTCTCAATAAGATATTTTTAAATATTTTTTTTTCTTTTTGTTGCAGAAATAGATTAGCAAAATTGATTCTTTTATATATTTGTGCAGTGTACGAGTATTCCACGTATGAAAAGAAATAAATCATTTCACAAGATAATCGTATCAAACGGGACACATATCTTGCTCACAAAACATTAAACGCAAGAACTAAACAACTTTAATCTATTCAATAAGATATTTTTTAATAGTTTTTCGGGACGAACTTGGCAAAATTGATTCTTTTATATAGCTGGGTAACATATTCCACACCGCTACAACACGTCGTAATGACAGTGCTCCTCTATGGCTGTGGCATATTTCTGATATGAGTAAATCATTTTCAGATGAGGTTGTTTTGTAAATTTCTAGGTGGCGCAATAATTTAGCTAGGATGAAAGTGAAAACATCATTTGATGCATTTTTTATGCTCTTTCATTATTCAATAATCGCTTCTGGTGCTAATTGCATCTTGAGCCCTTAAAGGGGCCCCGAAAGTATTCTATATTAATTGTAAAAAAACATCAAATGATGTTTTCACTTTCATCCTAGCTAAATTATATGGCCCACTGCAAATGTACCATGAACTTTACCCCCCCCCCCCCAACCCCCTAATGTGCAAAGAGATACCCTGAATTGGAATATACCCTGAATTGTCGGCGGCAAAGTTTCGAATCGCAAAATTCAGCGCTATTTTTGTCGACGGCATTGGAAAAATTGAAACGGTAGGAAAACGGTTTGAATTGAAAATCAAGTATTTTGCAGATTAGGTTATAACTTCTGTGTGGTTACAAAAATGAAAAACCTTTGATGCCCCTTTAAGGGCTCAAGATGCAATTAGACCCAGAAGCGATTATTGTATTATGAAAGGGCATAAAAAAAAGCATCAAATGATGTTTTTACTTTCATCCTAGCTAAATTATTGCGCCACCTAGAAATTTACCGGTTGTTGGGTATGAATGATATTCTGAAGGAACAGAAATTGTTACGTATATGAGGGGGGTCGCCTCTCCTCAATACCTCGCTCTTTACGCTAAAGTTGTTTTTAGAACTTTTAAAAGAGCTTAATATTTTAATTAAATGGCCTTTGTGACTCAAGAGTCATTCTTAAATAACTGGAACAAAAAAAAACTTTAGCGTAAAGAGCAAGGTATTGAGGAGAAGCGACTCCCTCATATACGTAATAATTTCTGTTTGTTTTAAGTTTTAATATTGCTCCTTACTTTCAGTTAAAAAAAAACTTGTTTTTTTTTATTTATTCTCATTTAGGATCCATGTGTTACTTTACCCCGAGAATTTTTTTATTTCTCTTGCCCGGGCGAAATTTTTTTAGGGGTTTAGAGTTTCAAATAAATAATGTAACAGTTATAATCTTTTTTTAATTTTAAAATTTTATTTTTATTAAAACTAAGTAGAGAACGCAGTTGGTAGTAAGTATAAGCAAATTGAATACAAAATATCCATTTTTTCCATATCTTTATCACCATTCCTTGAAAATAAAAGCAAGTACACCGAATTTAACTAATTTTAATGTTGTTAGAATTAATTATCAAATGCAGAGATGAAGGGGTCTTCTTAAATACAAGAGTTGCCTATCAAAAATAACCTATAACTTAGAAGGAAGTAGTAGAAATCTGCATTTGAGCGCATTTGAGCGCTCCTGGGATATAAATATTTTTGTGGAAATCGCAAAATACTTCTTCTAAAAATGTGAATGACGATTCTTGGAATTTATAATCTGGCTCATTAGGCTAGTAAAAAATGAATGGAATCTTTCCTGGCCAACACAGGATGACAATTCCTTCCTGACAATTTACAGGATGGCTGGTCCCTACCCCCCCCCCCTCCAAACCCCGTTGCACTTTCTGGCTGGAGGTTCAGGAAACAGAGATCAGCGCTGCCTGTTCGGATTATAGAGTTTAGCGCCGAATCCCTTACGTTTACTTTTCCTGACAAACAATTTTTTTTATTGTGTTCTTTTTTCTTTTTTTTTTATTCTATATATGAATACATGTCGGTATCAAACTATATCAAACTGATATAATTCGCTTACGAAATAACGTCACAGAAAAAAACAATTGAATTAAAGCGCACTTTTTAAGCACAGAAGCATTTGACAGTGATATCTTTTTTTTCTTTGGTTTTACCGTAATGTTATAGTTTCTTTGGGAATCTGAAGTCTCCGCCTGAGTATAAATAAATGACAATTTAAACCTTACATTCATGTGCTATTGTTCCCAGAATTCAGAACGTCACGCTTGGATCTCTGGATTTGTTTCTTGTTGGAGATGGGAAAGGAAACGAAGCCAAATGCAGGTTATTAGTCTAATCTTTCCGCATTGCAGGTATTATCTGGGAAGTACTGGAAGCCGAAAGAGATTTCGAAGAAGCCGCAAAGTGTATGGCAACAGCGCTTGATGTTCTACGAACCAGCCCAATTCTGGATTTTGGAATCGTTCCACTTATTTTTTGAGTGAAAAACTAAACTAAGAACACTACTATTGTAAATTGAGGTTGTTTGATCTTGTTCTTTCTTTATCCCCATGAATCTTCGTGATCATTTTTGTAGAAAATGATCGATCAATAAGACTTTATCTTTCCATTAATATCCTCATTTTCTCTAAACCGATATTAATAAATCGATGGATAAGCAAATAAATCTAGATACTAGTATAAAGTTGATGTTGCAATTCCTGCATCCTGTAATACCGCAAATAAGCACCGTTTTACGATTTCAAATATTTGGATATACAATAATAATATTCTTCTTCTATAAAGGTTTTTTTTTTCTGCAGGTGTTTCTATTTGATTAAAAATTATATTATTAGCTTCATATGTAAAAAGTTATGTTGCAGAGCATCAAAAATTTAGTCACGCTGCGCTCCGTTTGTGAAGCAAAATGCTGAAGACAGAAGAGATTGCATAGATACAGTGTACAAGTCCTTGTTGAAGAAGAAGTAGCAATAAGTGTAAACAATCTCTGAGATACCGGCTTACAAAAAATCTATAAATTTTATGGCAATAAGCTTCATATTAGAAATTTGCCCAGGGTTAGATTTGGAAATTTGTGTCTTTGTCTTGTACATCTTGGTACGTCTTGTATGTATACTCTTTGTTATAGTTTGCTGTTTGACGATGGTGGCAAAAACAGTTTCTTTTGCAAGTTTCGGTTTAATCAGTCTAATATCTAAGCATCAAGGACATCAAAATAAAAACACTTTCTGCCCCTGGACTATTCTTAGGTTTGTACCTGGAAGAACTTGAACCCGATTTTATTTTATTTTATTTTATTTTTTTTACGGTAAAGCTGTGAACTTTTTACGGCAGTATCATAATATCGGCAGTTTTATCACTTTGAGCTGTGAAAATAACTTAGCAAAATTATTTGGCTGATTTTTACCCTGCTTTTTGTCTGTGAACATTCAAACATTAAGAATATGCTGATTTGCCTAAATTAAATCCACCTTCAAAGGAAAGCCATACCTTCTCAAGATGTTTGGTACCATGTGTTTTTAGCTTATTTTTTGCTGATTATTCACACACGTTTCTTTTTTTTTAATTTGCCACCCGCTACTACTAAACACTGTATTTCTTCTCCCATTTTTTTTTCCCCAATTTTTTTAATATATTTGGTTGCCTAAGTCTCCAATTAACCAACACAATTGAATTTCATTTTTGTTTTGCTTGGTACTTTAATATGTGGCAACTGTCCGACCATCCACGACTCAAGGGTTCGCCAGTATCATCATCCTGAGACAGGATATCCATCAGCATTTTGGTGTCACAGGTTTTCAGTCCAGTGGCTAAAAATAACCAAAATTGTGCAAGGCTTTGTCTGCCCTCTGGATAACTCGTTGGAATGAAGGAGATACACTCATTGATTGAAGATCTTTTCCGTTGAAAATCGGATTCCCTGTTTTTCTAATGTTTTAGATATATATAGTCGTGTTAGTTTCCAATTATTCAGTACAGTTAGAATTTGTTTTCCAGTCCTAGGCACTTAAATTATGTGGCAACTCAAATGTTATCCAGGATTTAGGCTGCGTCTTTTTTTCTCATTTTCTATGAAGCTGGTTTCCCAAAACAGTGCTAAGTTTTTTTTTACTCTCCTTTTCATCTGGTGATAAAATATAGGATTCTGATGATTTTTTATTTTTCCTGCATAAGACCATCTAGTCATTAGTAGAGACAGCTTTGGGTGAGGACAGAAGGAACAGTTGCCCCAGGTGCAGAAATTTTAGGGGCGCAAAATTATAAATAAATAATGTAACGGTTATAATCATTTTGAAATTTTAATTAAAATAAAGTAGAGGGCTCAGTTGCAGTAAGTATAAGCAAATTGAATCCGAAATTTTCATTTTTCCCATATCTTCATCACCGTTCCTTGAAATAAAAGCAAGTAGGCCAAGTCAAAGCAATTTTAGTGTTTTTTTGTGACGTTTTGTATTCAAATTTTGGTAATAGATGAAAATTTTGTTAAATTTTGGCCATAAAATTTTTGGAGGCAGGGGAACGCTAATAAAGATTTCCCCAGGCGTAAGAGAGGCCAGAACTGATATTGATCATGAGTCTACTACTTGTTTGTACTTGCAGCAGGACCAGACGTTTTTTGCCTCACGTGGCATCGGAAATTCGGATGTTACTTGGAGTTTGCTTCACCGTAAGCCCCCATACTCACCGCAGCTGAGCTTGTAGAATTACATCACTGAACCCATCCCAGGTGAAATGATTGATTGCAGCAGGACTGGAACCCCGTCCCAAGAGACGTAGGATTGCCAGTTTTGCATGCCAACCGTGGTCATTACTCCTTTTCTTTTTAACCTGACAAAATAAAACTTTGCCTATCAAATGTGCCTTTTCAGTATTTATGCACTTCATAACCGCAGTAATGAAATGTTTTTTCTTGTTTCATCTTTTTTCTTCCAATACTTTTAAATCTTATGTTTTTCTTCGGTGTTTTTAGATTGAGCCTATTTTTGGTTTTGTTATAAGGAATATCAATAAAAAGATGACAAAATGTTTTAGTTTTGCCCTTACTTTTTTACATAAAAACTTAAAGGAGTTGGATCTTCGATGATTTAACATGGGACGATGGGGATTAATACCATTAGCAACACTGACCGTGTAGCATCTAGTGATTTCATTAAAAAAGTTAAAAATTAAAAAAAAAAATTAGGGAATTGATATAATTAATTTACAATATAGTTGGCATGGTTGCCACAGCTGGTGATTTATCGCCAGATCTGGTGATTTTTCATCCTCCGGGTGATTTTTCTGGTGATCTTCTTGAATCTGGTGATTCCTGGTGATTTTCTTTTTTAATCTGGTGATTTCTGGTGATTTTCATTTAATTTGGTGATTTTTTTTTACAAAATTGGTTGACATTTCATGCATGATTGGTTTCGCTGTCTTACTGAGGTGATAATCAGTGACTTTCATATTTTGTGTCTTGTTTTTATTCGTTATTTCTAAAGAGTGGCGTTATTTTGGGCTTCTGTGTATCCTTTTAGCTTGGCAATCGGCTTCCCCATAGTTACAAATTTTAATCTATAAATACATACATGTGTGTCCCATGTGTGATAAAAACAGATTGAGGCTCAGAAACGAAAAAAAAAAATTCTAAGGTAAAGAAAGCATAGTCCGACATGAACATAGATTCAGCAGCCTAGGCTAGGTCTTTTTCAAGGGACTTAACAGTCTCAAGAAACCAGGGGGCTCAGTCTCAAGGGGCTCTCATCTAAGGAACCAGGGAAATAAGATTTATCACCGCTTATCTTATATTTCAGCTTAGACTTGACCCACGACAATTTTCCGGAAGTAAGTAAATATATAAGAATTGACACCATTCGAGTCGTCTTTTTCAGAGCTAAAGTTTACGACTAAGAATACCAACTATGGCAGGGGGATTAAAAACGCTCATAAGCAAATGAAATTTGATTTGAGGACAAAAGAGGATTATTGGGGTTTTCAATGGATCTTTTCAATGGAAACCTAGAAAAAAGAAAAAGAAAAGATTTTGCAAAGTAAAGACAAATAAAAGAATAATAGTGGAAATAAATAAAAAGGCTCTTCATGTCCAGTAGCAGGATTTTAGGTAACAATTTCAGTCTTTGCATGGAATTCCGGTTTTAGGTATAAATTCTCTTCCTTCTTGAGCAGTTGACGGCCTTTGAAAAACATAATGTCTTAGCTCAGGGTGCCCAACGCGTCTTTTTGGTGTAAAGCTAATCATTATTGACCACCGATTTCTGGTAATTTTTGTGAAATACTGGTGATTTTCTTGGTGAAAATCTGGTGATTTTCTTGGTGAAAAACTGGCGATTTTTATTTGGTTGTGGTGGAAACCCTGACGGTAGGATTTAAACTGAAATCGACTTTTTTTTCAAGAGACATTAGTAGTTACCTTGTGCACAGTTTCAGGGGTACATGAAAATATACATTGAAATTGCTGTTGTTTTCAGGGGTACATGAAAATATACATTGGAATTGCGCAAGAAAAACCCACATTTTTCAATTGTTTGATTGATGTGTTTGGGGAGATTACGTTCCTTGGCACCTTTTCAGAGCATGTACTTATGGATACCTTTCCAAGCAAAATCGGAAATGTTTGATTAACATTTGCAAAAAAGGGGTAATGAGATTTGCGAATTGGAGTGTAGGATATTGGGGTCGAGTTGCACGAGGGTTCAGTAACACGAGGGTTCAGTTTGTACGGGGTTTCGGTTATACAGGGGTTCAGTTACATGGGGGTTCAGTTGCATGGGGGTTTAGTTAAATGGGGCTTGAGTTGCACGGGAGACATTTTTTAATTAATTGATTGACGTGTTTGGGGAGATTACGTTCCTTGGCACCTTTTCAGAGCATGTACTTATGGATACCTTTCCAAACAAGATGGTTAAACATGCTTTTACAATTGGAAATGTTTGATTAACATTTGCAAAAAAGGGGTAATGAGATTTGCGAATTGGAGTGTAGGATATGGATCGAGTTGCACGAGGGTTCAGTAGCACGAGGTTTCAGTTGTACGGGTTTCGGTTATACAGGGGTTCAGTTACATGGGGGGGGTTCAGTTGCATGGGGGTTTAGTTAAATGGGGCTTGAGTTGCACGGGAGTTGAGTTGCATGAGGGATTCAGTTACATGGGGGGTTCAGTTGCACGGGGGTTCAGTTACATGCGGATTCAGTTACACGGGGTTTAGTTAAATGTGGTTGAGTTGCATAGTCTCGTTGGAAAAAATTGGAGTTCATACTTAAACAGTTCTATTAAGAGCTATTGCTATGGAAATGGCTCATTTTTCATCGAAACTATGCTTTTCTGACTGAAGATACACATTTGAATCAGAAAATGTGAAAATGTACACAACTGAAACAGAGAAGTGTGTTTTGAGGATATTTTCTATAATTTCGTCTGAAAAATAGAACTTCACGCTTAAAAAGTTCTATTAAGAGCTATTTTTTTTATGGAAATGGTTCATTTTTGAACCAAAACTAGGCTTTTCTGACTGAAGATATGATCTCTGTGAAAGACTGAAGCTGAAGCTGACTGAAGCTGGGTATGATCTCTGTGAAAAGACTGACGCATATACGTACATCCATAATTCCGGTTCAACGACAAACATTGACCATGTGCTATGTAACTTCTCTCTAGGTGCTCCAGTCACCGTGGACTCTGAGCACACAGTAAGTGATCACCTTGGCTTGTGCTTTAAGGCTAACTTCTTCCCGTGTAGGCCGAATAAGCCCCAAATTTATGCTACCAAGACAGAGTGGAATAAAATAAACGCCGACCAGTATAAACAGACATGTGATGAGATTCTCGGAAAGATAAAAGTTCCCTTTCAGCTCTTGATGCATGGCTCGAGTGATTTGGTAGCACTAGACATTTATTGTACTGAGATTATACATGCAGTGAAAACGGCTGAGCAGGCTTCTGTACCCACTCGCCGTTTTAAACCTGGAATCAGCAAGCCTGGCTGGAGTCGCTCTCCTAAAGTAAGGCAAGCCAAAGCTCGTGCTAAGTTTTGGCTGAGATTATGGCGCGATTGCGAGAGGCCTAGGTCAGGTGTAGTGTTTGAGCAGTTCCGCAACACGAAAAAAACTTATAATAAGTCTGTAAGTGATCTTAAAGCTGCCGAAGCCGAACTTGCTTCCAAGAAGCAGCAAATAATCCTGTATCTATGTGGAAGTCTTTTAGACAGTCTAAACCAGTGACAAACCCTGCTAGTAACATACCTGAGGAGCAGTGGGTAAAACACTATAGTGAAGTTTTTGGGATCAAACATGCCCAACTAACAACCGAAAGTGATAGTGAGCTCTCACGAGCTTTTGCGTCCCTCTTGAGCCAACGGAACTATTTTACCGTCTCAATAGGCGAAGTGCTCCAGGTTATTAAGCAGCTGAGAAAGGGCAAGGCTCCCGGGCACGACGGAATTGTGACTGAACACCTCCGCTGTGGCTCACCTCTGCTCATTGAGCACTTGACGCTGCTATATCAAATGTGCCTTGATTCTGGTGCAGTCCCTAAGTCGTTTGCCCTAGGTATTGTGTCTAATGTCTTGAAGAAGGGAAAAAATCGTAACCTCTGCTCTAGCTATAGGCCTATAACAGTTTCTAGTACATTAAGCAAAGTGTTAGAGAGACTTCTGTTTACCTGAGCTGTTACGCAAGTGTAAAATTGACAATCGACAATTCGGGTTCCGTCGCCACCTCGGTTGTGCATTTGCACATCGCCTTCTTACGCGTATAGTATCGAAAGCTCAGAATCAATCACGGACTCTTTTAATTTGTGCAGTAGATGTGTCCGCGGCGTTCGATTCGGTAATTCATTCAAAGTTAGTTTTGAACCTGCTGCACCAAGGTGTGAACCCACATGTAGCGGCCGTCCTATGGCACTGGTATTCGAGTAGCCTTATCCGTGTTAAGTTGAGTAGTGAACTCCTGTCGAAACCAATTAAGCTTCACCGGGGACTGCGTCAAGGGTCGGTTTTAAGCCCTGTACTCTTCAATTCACTAACCTCGTCGGTAACAAAAAAGATTAACGGTGGTTTTAACACTGAATGTATGGATGTGAGCCTACTGTGCTACGCCGACGACATATTACTGGTGAGCACATCGCTTTGTAACCTTCAAGCTAATATCGATCTCCTAAGTCGAGGTTATACTAATATTGGTCTGGTTATTACCCTGCTAAAACAGAATTTCTTGTATTTGAACCCCCGCGTGCGCCGTCTGAAGTTGCCCGTCGCGAGGCTACCTGTGTTACCGTTGCAGGGCAAGTAGTACTTCCAAGCCGCAAGTTGAAGTACCTAGGTATCACATATGGAAGCGACCTCAGAAGCTCGCGTGCTCTTTTTGTTGACCAGGTTCTGTCGGGTTTTCGGTCTGGGTATGCTAAACTTGCAGCTCTGAAGTTTAAATTTAATAAGCATATTCTTGCTAGGTTGTATCGTGCCGTCGCTCTTCCCTTTGCTCACTACATCTCACCCGTTTGGCATTGGCTATCGAATTCGGATATGTTGCGAATCCGTTCAGGCTTTTGCAAATATTTAAAGTTTCTGCTTGGTCTGCCACTTTACCTCCGTAACACTGGTCTGCTAGAAAAGTATCATATACCTGATCCTGTTGAGTTCATGCCGAATTTTGAAAAACAAGCTCTCGTGAAACACAGGGCACTATTATTTGATTTCCCAGCGACTTTCTTGCTTGATAGTTGAAGTGTGATTTGTTTGTATTTAGTAGATTATTATGTTCGGTTGATTTGTTTTCGTCTTTATTTTCTCTTTTCTTTTGTTTTGCTCCGCTTCTTCATGCTTCTTTTTTATAAGCGGGTTTGTAATAAATTATTATTATTATTATTATTATAATCAGAGAAATGTGTTTTGATAGTATTTTCTATATTTTCGTTGGAAAAAATTGGAGTTCATACTTAAACAGTTCTATTAAGAAGCTATTTTTATGGAAATGGTTTTATGAGGGCTGGCGTATCTGATGAAATAATTTAGGTCGTATGATCAATTTAATTTATTTTTTAATTCAGTAGTTTTTCAGTAAGGACACTCGATATCCTAAAAGTGTTTGATTCAAATTTTTACCTTGAGCATCTATGCTGTTAGCAGAATTTCAAAAAAGGAACGTTTATGAATGCTGGCGTATCTGATGAAATAATTTAGGTCGTATGATCAATTTAATTTATTTTTTAATTCAGTAGTTTTTCAGTAAGGACACTCGATATCCTAAAAGTGTTTGATTCAAATTTTTACCTTGAGCATCTATGCTGTTAGCAGAATTTCAAAAAAGGAACGTTTATGAATGCTGGCGTATCTGATGAAATAATTTAGGTCGTATGATCAATTTAATTTATTTTTTAATTCAGTAGTTTTTCAGTAAGGACACTCGATATCCTAAAAGTGTTTGATTCAAACTTTTACATTGAGCATCTATGTTGTTAGCAGAATTTCAAAAAGGATCGTTTATGAATGCTGGCGTATCTGATGAAATAATTTAGGTCGTATGATCAATTTAATTTATTTTTAATTCAGTAGTTTTTCAGTAAGGACACTCGATATCCTAAAAGTGTTTGATTCAAATTTTTACCTTGAGCATCTATGCTGTTAGCAGAATTTCAAAAAAGGAACGTTTATGAATGCTGGCGTATCTGATGAAATAATTTAGGTCGTATGATCAATTTAATTTATTTTTTAATTCAGTAGTTTTTCAGTAAGGACACTCGATATCCTAAAAGTGTTTGATTCAAATTTTTACCTTGAGCATCTATGCTGTTAGCAGAATTTCAAAAAAGGAACGTTTATGAATGCTGGCGTATCTGATGAAATAATTTAGGTCGTATGATCAATTTAATTTATTTTTTAATTCAGTAGTTTTTTCAGTAAGGACACTCGATATCCTAAAAGTGTTTGATTCAAATTTTTACCTTGAGCATCTATGCTGTTAGCAGAATTTCAAAAAAGGAACGTTTATGAATGCTGGCGTATCTGATGAAATAATTTAGGTCGTATGATCAATTTAATTTATTTTTTAATTCAGTAGTTTTTCAGTAAGGACACTCGATATCCTAAAAGTGTTTGATTCAAATTTTTACCTTGAGCATCTATGCTGTTAGCAGAATTTCAAAAAGGAACGTTTATGAATGCTGGCGTATCTGATGAAATAATTTAGGTCGTATGATCAATTTAATTTATTTTTTAATTCAGTAGTTTTTCAGTAAGGACACTCGATATCCTAAAAGTGTTTGATTCAAATTTTTACCTTGAGCATCTATGCTGTTAGCAGAATTTCAAAAAAGGAACGTTTATGAATGCTGGCGTATCTGATGAAATAATTTAGGTCGTATGATCAATTTAATTTATTTTTTAATTCAGTAGTTTTTCAGTAAGGACACTCGATATCCTAAAAGTGTTTGATTCAAATTTTTTACCTTGAGCATCTATGCTGTAGCAGAATTTCAAAAAAGGAACGTTTATGAATGCTGGCGTATCTGATGAAATAATTTAGGTCGTATGATCAATTTAATTTTTTTTTAATTCAGTAGTTTTTCAGTAAGGACACTCGATATCCTAAAAGTGTTTGATTCAAATTTTTACCTTGAGCATCTATGCTGTTAGCAGAATTTCAAAAAAGGAACGTTTATGAATGCTGGCGTATCTGATGAAATAATTTAGGTCGTATGATCAATTTAATTTATTTTTTAATTCAGTAGTTTTTCAGTAAGGACACTCGATATCCTAAAAGTGTTTGATTCAAACTTTTACATTGAGCATCTATGTTGTTAGCAGAATTTCAAAAGGATCGTTTATGAGTGCTGGCGTATCGTGAAATAATTTAATGATGAAATAATTTAGGTCGTATGATCAATTTAATTTATTTTTTAATTCAGTAGTTTTTTTCAGTAAGGACACTCGATATCCTAAAAGTGTTTGATTCAAATTTTTACCTTGAGCATCTATGCTGTTAGCAGAATTTCAAAAAGGAACGTTTATGAATGCTGGCGTATCTGATGAAATAATTTAGGTCGTATGATCAATTTAATTTATTTTTTAATTCAGTAGTTTTTCAGTAAGGACACTCGATATCCTAAAAGTGTTTTGATTCAAATTTTTACCTTGAGCATCTATGCTGTTAGCAGAATTTCAAAAAAGGAACGTTTATGAATGCTGGCGTATCTGATGAAATAATTTAGGTCGTATGATCAATTTAATTTATTTTTTAATTTCAGTAGTTTTTCAGTAAGGACACTCGATATCCTAAAAGTGTTTGATTCAAACTTTTACATTGAGCATCTATGTTGTTAGCAGAATTTCAAAAAGGATCGTTTATGAGTGCTGGCGTATCTGATGAAATAATTTAGGTCGTATGATCAATTTAATTTATTTTGTAATTCAGTAGTTTTTCAGTAAGGACACTCGATATCCTAAAAGTGTTTGATTCAAACTTTTACATTGAGCATCTATGTTGTTAGCAGAATTTCAAAAAGGATCGTTTATGAGTGCTGGCGTATCTGATGAAATAATTTAGATCGTATGATCAATTTAATTTATTTTGTAATTCAGTAGTTTTTTTTCAGTAAGGACACTTGATATCCTAAAAGTGTTTGATTCAAACTTTTACCTTGAGCATCTATGCTGTTAGCAGAATTTCACAAAAAGGATCGTTTATGAGTGCTGGCGTATCTGATGAAATAATTTAGGTCGTATGATCAATTTAATTTATTTTTTAATTCAGTAGTTTTTCAGTAAGGACACTCGATATCCTAAAAGTGTTTGATTCAAACTTTTACATTGAGCATCTATGTTGTTAGCAGAATTTCAAAAAGGATCGTTTATGAGTGCTGGCGTATCTGATGAAATAATTAGGTCGTATGATCAATTTAATTTATTTTGTAATTCAGTAGTTTTTTTTCAGTAAGGACACTTGATATCCTAAAAGTGTTTGATTCAAACTTTTACATTGAGCATCTATGTTGTTAGCAGAATTTCAAAAAGGATCGTTTATGAGTGCTGGCGTATCTGATGAAATAATTTAGGTCGTATGATCAATTTAATTTATTTTTAATTCAGTAGTTTTTTTTCAGTAAGGACACTCGATATCCTAAAAGTGTTTGATTCAAACTTTTACCTTGAGCATCTATGCTGTTAGCAGAATTTCAAAAAGGATCGTTTATGAGTGCTGGCGTATCTGATGAAATAATTAGGTCGTATGATCAATTTAATTTATTTTGTAATTCAGTAGTTTTTTTCAGTAAGGACACTTGATATCCTAAAAGTGTTTGATTCAAACTTTTACATTGAGCATCTATGTTGTTAGCAGAATTTCAAAAAGGATCGTTTATGAGTGCTGGCGTATCTGATGAAATAATTTAGGTCGTATGATCAATTTAATTTATTTTTTAATTCAGTAGTTTTTCAGTAAGGACACTCGATATCCTAAAAGTGTTTGATTCAAACTTTTACATTGAGCATCTATGTTGTTAGCAGAATTTCAAAAAGGATCGTTTATGAGTGCTGGCGTATCTGATGAAATAATTTAGGTCGTATGATCAATTTAATTTATTTTTTAATTCAGTAGTTTTTCAGTAAGGACACTCGATATCCTAAAAGTGTTTGATTCAAACTTTTACATTGAGCATCTATGTTGTTAGCAGAATTTCAAAAAGGATCGTTTATGAGTGCTGGCGTATCTGATGAAATAATTTAGGTCGTATGATCAATTTAATTTATTTTGTAATTCAGTAGTTTTTTTTCAGTAAGGACACCCGATATCCTAAAAGTGTATGATTCAAACTTTTACCTTGAGCATCTATGCTGTTAGCAGAATTTCAAAAGAGGATCGTTTATGAGTGCTGGTGTATCTGATGAAATAATTTAGGTTGTATGATCAATTTAATTTATTTTTTAATTCAGTAGTTTTTCAGTAAGGACACTCGATATCCTAAAAGTGTTTGATTCAAACTTTTACATTGAGCATCTATGTTGTTAGCAGAATTTCAAAAAGGATCGTTTATGAGTGCTGGCGTATCTGATGAAATAATTTAGATCGTATGATCAATTTAATTTATTTTTTTTATTCAGTAGTTTTTTTTTTCAGTAAGGACACTCGATATCCTAAAAGTGTTTGATTCAAACTTTTACCTTGAGAATCGATGTTGTTGGGTCCCAGTCCACCAGCCAGAATGGTTGAAATCCACTAGCTCAGGAGTGGGGTCTTAGTCCACCAGCCTGAATGGTTGAAATTCACTAGCTCAGAATTGGGGTCTTAGTCCACCAGCCTGAATGGTTGAAATTCACTAGCTCAGAATTGGGGTCTTAGTCCACCAGCCTGAATGGTTGAAATTCACTAGCTCAGAATTGGGGTCTTAGTCCACCAGCCTGAATGGTGGAAATTCACTAGCTCAGAATTGCTGTCTTAGTCCACCAGCCTGAATGGTTGAAATTCACTAGCTCAGAATTGGGGTCTTAGTCAATGTTCAGATTGGAGCGTTGGGGTCCGACTATCTGGGCTTTATTTGTCAAGGCCTGAATGCTAAGCGATGTACATGAGCTCGATTGGGATCCCCATTGTGAAATGGAAAACAAAAAAAAAAAAAATATATTGTCGGTATGTGTGTAGAGCATGGCATGATTACTGCTAGGGTAACAGTCTAACCGTTGACGGTTTTAGGTATCCGTGAATAAGTTCTAAGGCGAGAGTGGAAGTTGGGACAAATTTTTAGAGGTGCCCACCTCACCTGCCCAGAGTCTCAGGCAAGTGACCCTAAATTTGAAAAAGTGGAAATTGGCTCAGATTTTCTAAACTGAGCTGAGACAATGAATAGATACTATTGGGAAAGTGATTGGAGACGCTGTGCATCCGTGAACAAGTGCTAAATTGAAAGAGGAATTTGGGACAATATTTGGGGGCACCCACCCGCCCAGAGTGTCCGGCAAGTGAGCCAAAAATTTAAAAAACACACAATTATTTTTTCTGTTCAATTATTTTCAGTGTAAGCCAATATAATTACCTCATTCTTTTATTCTAACTTAACTTGTAGGAATAGGACTTCTAGAATAAGGATTCATTCCCTCGACTAAATCAGTTTTTTCATGTAAAATGGTGAACAAAAGACTTAATTCTCCGTATTCTTCTTCTTCTTCTTCTTATCTAGCTAAACGTTGCGCTGTGTTTGTCACACCAACTAGTAAATATTTATCGGGCTTTTATTTTTTCCGTTCAATTATTTTCAGTGTAAGCCAATATAATGCTAGGGGGAGTAGAAATGGTAGTTATTTAGTACCCGTAAACCGATGACTTGATATGCTTCATTAGAAGTAGGTTATTGCTAATGATACCTCCTCGACAGATATTTTTATGGCTCTAACAATTGTACTCTATGCTTGCCCAGAGACGCGATGTGGCTTTCCCACTATTGCTCTATGGGCGGTTATCGACACTACCTAGTTTATTGCATGTATTAAATCAGTATTTTTTACACAGTGGAACGATAAACACATAACTAATATCTCTAAAAAAGTGAAGATGGAGCATTTTAATAAAGTGTGTTCACATAACAAGGTTATTGTAGCATTGAATGCCAACATGGATAAGTGTTTAAACTATGAAACAAGTACAAGTGGAAGCACTATTGGAAATGTGTGCATGCATTGTCATGACAGTAAGGAATTAAATTTCTTTGGAATACCGAAAAAATTCAACTCTTATGTTGGTAGTTATGCGAGATTGAGATCTCCAGAGATGATTGCACTCAAAGAGAATGCCAACATAAAAATAATCGTTGATGATAGAGGACAACTCCTTGCTACTGTTGCAGGTAAACACATTACCTACTGATACATCCAATCGTCACCTTTCGGGTATTAGCATTCAACGGAAGATCAATAAAAGAAAGGCCTACTCTTCTACTAATATCGTAAAACCATATCTTGTCTATGTGCCGAAACTGTTACCTGTGTAAAAATAATGTGATAATAGACAGTGAAATTGCCAGAAAAATAAAAAGGGCATTGTCAGAAAATATCACTATGGAATATAAAGATGAATCGATGCAAAACAAAGCACCAGCAAACGTTACTACCATTGATCAAACAGTCAATGAACCAAATAATACCAAGAATGAAAAGCATATTGAGCCTGTATTGAGCCTGTTGATGAGGACACCAGTAAAAATTGTGTATGACTCAAAATGGAATAATGATTATTCTACTGATTACGAACTAAGAGAAGACAATAGCTATAATATCAAGAGAGAACATGGTGAACTATTTTATGGAACAGATTCAAAATGTCCAAAGTTAATCATTGATATTAATAATGTATCATAATATATTTTTTGTATTAATATTCTACATAGCATTATTTCATTAAAAATATATTATGCATTACATTGTTATGTGTTCATTATTTTTAGAGTAAGCTAGCATATCAAACGTTTAGAATGTCTAATAAAACGTCAGAGATGTAAGAAAAGGAATTTGCATACATCTATTGTCAGACACATGGGATAACATTGACAAAATCTTGGTATCAGAATGAATAAATTATTTATCAACATCCGTTATTGGATGTCATTATGAAAAATTGTAAGTAAGTAAGTAACAAACTCTTTCTTGAATTCACCTCTTGGATACACAATACAGAAATTTAGTTAAGGAAATTATGAAAAAAAATTGTAAGTAAGTAACAAACTCTTTCTTGAAGTCACCTCTTGGATATGCAATGCAGAAATTTCATTTAAGAAATTATCAAAAATTGTAAGTAAGATGCAAATTCTTTCTTGAATTCGCCTCATGGATAAATAAAAAAGACATTTCATTCAAGAAATTATGACAAAAATTCTAAGTAAGTAACAAACTCTTTCTTGAAGTTACCTCTTGGATACACAATGCAGAAATTTCATTTAAGAAATTATGAAAAAATTGTAAGCAAGTAACAAACTCTTTCCTGAAGTCACCTCTTGGATACACAATGCAGAAACTTCATTTAAGAAACTATGAAAAAATTTTAAGTAAGTAAGTAACAAATTCTTTCTTGAAGTCACCTCTTGGATACACAATACAGAAATTTCATTAAAGAAATTATGAAAAAAATTGTAAGTAAGTAGCAAATTCTTTCTTGAATTCACCTGCTGGATAAACAAAAAGACATTTTGTTCAAGAAATTATGACAAAATTCTAAGTAAGTAACATTTATTGTTTTCACACTCTTGGATATACAATACGGAAATTTCATTCAATAAATTATGAAAAAATTGTAAGCAAGTAACAAACTCTTTCCTGAAGTCACCTCTTGGATACACAATGCAGAAACTTCATTTAAGAAACTATGAAAAAAATTGTAAGTAAGTAAGTAACAAATTCTTTCTTGAATTCGCCTCTTGGATAAACAAAAAAGTCATTTCATTCAAGAAATTATGACAAAATTCTAAATAAGTAACAAACCCTTTCTTGAATTCGCCATTGGGTTGCACAATACAGAAATTTAATTCAGGAAACTATGAAAAACATTGCAAACAAACTCTTTCTTGAACTCGCTTCCTGGACAGACAATACAGCAATTTCACTCAAGAAACTATGAAAAAATTGTAAGTAAGTAGCAAACTGTTTCTTGAATTCTCCTCCTGGATGCACAATACAGATATTTTATTCAAGAAATTATAAAAAAATTGTAAGTAAGTAACAAACTCTTTCTTGAATACACATCTTGGATACCCAATACGGAAATTTCATTCAAGAAATTATGAGAAAATTCTAAGTAAGTAACAATCTCTTTCTTTAAGTCCCCTCTTGGATACGCAATACGATACGGAAATTTCATTCAAGAAATTATGAGAAAATTCCTGGTAAGTAGCAATCTCTTTCTTGAAGTCCCCTCTTGGATACACAATACGGATATTTTATTCAAGAAATTATAAAAAAAAGGGAAAGTAAGTAACAAACTCATTATTGATTTCACCTCTTGGATACAAAAAAAAAGACATTTCATTCAAGAAATTATGACAAAATTCTAAGTAAGTAAAAAACTCATTCTTGAATTCGCCGTTTGCATGCACAATACAGAAATTTCATTCTATGGGACCTCTACACGTGATTAAACACGTTTTGAAACTACATGCTATTTGCTTGGCTTTCCTTGGTACCTTTCCAAACGAGCGGGGATTCCCCACTGGTTCCTACACATTGCAAAAACAAGGTTTAAGTTTGAATCAAACACTTTTAGGATATCGAGTGTCCTTACCAAAAGTCGACAGGAATGCCCCCCCCCCCCTCCGGCGAAAAAATTGTAAGTAAGTAAGTAAGTAACAAATTCTTTCTTGAAGTCACCTCTTGGATACACAATACAGAAATTTCATTAAAGAAATTATGAAAAAAATTGTAAGTAAGTAGCAAATTCTTTCTTGAATTCACCTGCTGGATAAACAAAAAGACATTTCGTTCAAGAAATTATGACAAAATTCTAAGTAAGTAACATTTATTGTTTTCACACTCTTGGATATACAATACGGAAATTTCGTTCAATAAATTATGAAAAAATTGTAAGCAAGTAACAAACTCTTTCCTGAAGTCACCTCTTGGATACACAATGCAGAAACTTCATTTAAGAAACTATGAAAAAATTGTAAGTAAGTAAGTAACAAATTCTTTCTTGAATTCGCCTCTTGGATAAACAAAAAAGTCATTTCATTCGAGAAATTATGACAAAATTCTAAATAAGTAACAAACCCTTTCTTGAATTCGCCATTGGGTTGCACAATACAGAAATTTAATTCAGGAAACTATGAAAAACATTGCAAACAAACTCTTTCTTGAACTCGCTTCCTGGACAGACAATACAGCAATTTCACTCAAGAAATTATGAAAAAATTGTAAGTAAGTAGCAAACTGTTTCTTGAATTCTCCTCCTGGATGCACAATACAGATATTTCATTCAAGAAATTAGAAAAAAAATTGTAAGTAAGTAACAAACTCTTTCTTGAATACACATCTTGGATACCCAATACGGAAATTTCATTCAAGAAATTATGAGAAAATTCTAAGTAAGTAACAATTTATTTCTTGAAGTCCCCTCTTGGATACGCAATACGATACGGAAATTTCATTCAAGAAATTATGAGAAAATTCCAGGCAAGTAACAAATCTCTTTCTTGAAGTCCCCTCTTGGATACACAATACGGATATTTTATTCAAGAAATTATAAAAAAGAAAAGGGAAAGTAAGTAACAAACTCATTATTGATTTCACCTCTTGGATACAAAAAAAAAAGACATTTCATTCAAGAAATTATGACAAAATTCTAAGTAAGTAAAAAACTCATTCTTGTATTCGCCGTTTGCATGCACAATACAGAAATTTCATTCTATGGGACCTCTACACGTGATTAAACACGTTTTGAAACTACATGCTATTTGCTTGGCTTTCCTTGGTACCTTTCCAAACGAGCGGGGATTCCCCACTGGTTCCTACACATTGCAAAAACAAGGTAAAAGTTTGAATCAAACACTTTTAGGATATCGAGTGTCCTTACCAAAAGTCGACAGGAATGCCCCCCCCTCCGGCAAAAAAATTGTAAGTAAGTAAGTAAGTAAGTAACAAATTCTTTCTTGAAGTCACCTCTTGGATACACAATACAGAAATTTCATTAAAGAAATTATGAAAAAAATTGTAAGTAAGTAGCAAATTCTTTCTTGAATTCACCTGCTGGATAAACAAAAAGACATTTCGTTCAAGAAATTATGACAAAATTCTAAGTAAGTAACATTTATTGTTTTCACACTCTTGGATATACAATACGGAAATTTCGTTCAATAAATTATGAAAAATTGTAAGCAAGTAACAAACTCTTTCCTGAAGTCACCTCTTGGATACACAATGCAGAAACTTCATTTCAGAAACTATGAAAAAATTGTAAGTAAGTAAGTAACAAATTCTTTCTTGAATTTGCCTCTTGGATAAACAAAAAAGTCATTTCATTCAAGAAATTATGACAAATTCTAAATAAGTAACAACCCTTTCTTGAATTCGCCATTGAGTTGCACAATACAGAAATTTAATTCAGGAAACTATGAAAAACATTGCAAACAAACTCTTTCTTGAACTCGCTTCCTGGACAGACAATACAGCAATTTCACTCAAGAAATTATGAAAAAATTGTAAGTAAGTAGCAAACTGTTTCTTGAATTCTCCTCCTGGATGCCCAATACAGATATTTCATTCAAGAAATTATAAAAGAAATTGTAAGTAAGTAACAAACTCTTTCTTGAATACAACTCTTGGATACCCAATACGGAAATTTCATTCAAGAAATTATGAGAAAATTCTAAGTAAGTAACAATCTCTTTCTTGAAGTCCCCTCTTGGATACGCAATACGATACGGAAATTTCATTCAAGAAATTATGAGAAAATTCCAGGTAAGTAACAATCTCTTTCTTGAAGTCCCCTCTTGGATACATAATACGGATATTTTATTCAAGAAATTATAAAAAAAAGGGAAAGTAAGTAACAAACTCTTTATTGATTTCACCTCTTGGATACAAAAAAAAGACATTTCATTCAAGAAATTATGACAAAATTCTAAGTAAGTAAAAAACTCATTCTTGAATTCGCCGTTTGCATGCACAATACAGAAATTTCATTCTATGGGACCTCTACACGTGATTAAACACGTTTTGAAACTACATTTATTCAAGAAATTATGAAAAAATCGCAAGTAAGTAACAAACTCTTTCTTGAATTCCCCATTTGGATGCACAATACAGAAATTTAATTCAAGAAATTATGGAAAAAAAATGTAAGTAAGTAAGTAACAAACTCTATGCTTTTTCTGCATCAATTGTCGGATATGTTGAATGAAATATGCAAAATCGACATTGCTTTATTTCATTTTTTTAAGGTTAATTTAGACGAGGTTACGTGCGCGCACGTAACCTCGTGAAATTGCCTCACCTCGTGAAACCTATGAAATTGCTGTATTGTCTGTCCAGGAAGCGAGTTCAAGAAAGAGTTTGTTTGCAATGTTTTTCATAGTTTCCTGAGTTAAATTTCTGTATTGTGCAACCCAATGGCGAATTCAAAAAAGGGTTTGTTACTTATTTAGAATTTTGTCATAATTTCTTGAATGAAATGACTTTTTTGTTTATCCAAGAGGCGAATTCAAGAAAGAATTTGTTACTTACTTACTTACAATTTTTTCATAGTTTCTTAAATGAAGTTTCTGCATTGTGTATCCAATAGGTGACTTCAGGAAAGAGTTTGTTACTTGCTTACAATTTCTTCATAATTTATTGAACGAAATTTCCGAATTGTATATCCAAGAGTGTGAAAACAATAAATGTTACTTACTTAGAATTTTGTCATAATTTCTTGAACGAAATGTCTTTTTCTTTATCCAGCAGGTGAATTCAAGAAAGAATTTGCTACTTACTTACAATTTTTTCATAATTTCTTTAATGAAATTTCTGTATTGTGTATCCAAGAGGTGACTTCAAGAAAGAATTTGTTACTTACTTACTTACTTACAATTTTTTCGCCGAGGGGGGGGGGCATTCCTTTCATTTCTTCCAGAAACAGGGGGGGCATTTTGAAAAAAAGATTGTTAGCCTTGTAATTTTGGCTCTGTCTGACTTTTGGTAAGGACACTCGATATCCTAAAAGTGTTTGATTCAAACTTTTACCTTGTTTTTGCAATGTGTAGGAACCAGGGGAATTCCCGCTCGTTTGGAAAGGTACCAAGGAAAGGCAAGCAAATAGCATGTAGTTTCAAAACGTGTTTAATCACGTGTAGAGGTCCCATAGAATGAAATTTCTGTATTGTGCATGCAAACGGCGAATTCAAGAATGAGTTTTTTACTTACTTAAAATTTTGTCATAATTTCTTGAATGAAATGTCTTTTTTTTGTATCCAAGAGGTGAAATCAATAATGAGTTTTGTTCCTTACTTTCCCTTTTTTTTAATTTCTCGAATAAAATATCCGTATTGTGTATCCAAGAGGGGACTTCAAGAGAGAGATTGTTACTTACCTGGAATTTTCTCATAATTTCTTGAATGAAATTTCCGTATCGTATTGCGTATCCAAGAGGGGACTTCAAGAAAGAGATTGTTACTTACTTAGAACTTTCTCATAATTTCTTGAATGAAATTTCCGTATTGGGTATCCAAGATGTGTATTCAAGAAAGAGTTTGTACTTACAATTTTTTTTTTATAATTTCTTGAATGAAATATCTGTATTGTGCATCTAGGAGGAGAATTCAAGAAACAGTTTGCTACATACTTACAATTTTTTCATAATTTCTTGAGTGAAATTGCTGTATTGTCTGTCCAGGAAGCGAGTTCAGGAAAGAGTTTGTTTGCAATGTTTTTCATAGTTTCCTGAATTAAATTTCTGTATTGTGCAACCCAATGGCGAATTCAAGAAAGGGTTTTGTTACTTATTTAGAATTTTGTCATAATTTCTTGAATGAAATGACTTTTTTGTTTATCCAAGAGGCGAATTCAAGAAAGAATTTGTTACTTACTTACTTACAATTTTTTCATAGTTTCTTAAATGAAGTTTCTGTATTGTGTATTCAAGAGGTGACTTCAGGAAAGACTTTGTTACTTGCTTACATTTTTTTTCATAATTTATTCAACGAAATTTCTGTATTGTATATATCCAAGAGTGTGAAAACAATAAATGTTACTTACTTAGAATTTTGTCATAATTTCTTGAACGAAATGTCTTTTTGTTTATCCAGCAGGTGAATTCAAGAAAGAATTTGCTACTTACTTACAATTTTTTTCATAATTTCTTTAATGAAATTTCTGTATTGTGTATCCAAGAGGTGACTTCAAGAAAGAATTTGTTACTTACTTACTTACAATTTTTTTCATAGTTTCTTAAATGAAGTTTCTGCATTGTGTATCCAAGAGGTGACTTCAGGAAAGAGTTTGTTACTTGCTTACAATTTTTTCATAATTTATTAAACGAAATTTCTGCATTGTGTGTATCCAAGAGGTAACTTCAAGAAAGAGTTTGTTACTTACTTAGAATTTTGTCATAATTTCTTGAATGAAATGTCTTTTTTATTTATCCATGAGGTGAATTCAAGAAAGAATTTGCTACTTACTTACAATTTTTGATAATTTCTTAAATGAAATTTCTGCATTGTATATCCAAGAGGTGACTTCAAGAAAGAGTTTGTTACTTACTTACAATTTTTTTTTCATAATTTCCTTAATTAAATTTCTGTATTGTGTATCCAAGAGGTGAATTCAAGAAAGAGTTTGTTACTTACTTACTTACAATTTTATCATAATGACATATCCAATAACGGATGTTGATAAATAATTTATTCATTCTGATACCAAGATTTTGTCAATGTTATCCCATGTGTCTGACAATAGATGTATGCAAATTCCTTTTCTTACATCTCCGACGTTTTATTAGACATTCTAAACGTTTGATATGCTAGCTTACTCTAAAAATAATGAACACATAACAATGTAATGCATAATAAATTTTAATGAAATAATGCTATGTAGAATATTAATACAAAAAATATATTATGATACATTATTAATATCAATGATTAACTTTGGACATTTTGAATCTGTTCCATAAAATAGTTCACCATGTTCTCTCTTGATATTATAGCTATTGTCTTCTCTTAGTTCGTAATCAGTAGAATAATCATTATTCCATTGTGAGTCATACACAATTTTTACTGGTGTCTCATCAACAGGCTCAATATGCTTTTCATCCTTGGTATTATTTGGTTCATTGACTGTTTGATCAATGGTAGTAACGCTTGCTGGTGCTTTGTTTTTCATCGATTCATCTTTATATTCCATAGTGATATTTTCTGACAATGCCCTTTTTATTTTTCTGGCAATTTCACTGTCTATTATCACATTATTTTTACACAGGTAACAGTTTCGGCACGTAGACAAGATATGGTTTACGATATTAGTATAAGAGTAGGCCTTTCTTTTATTGATCTTCCGTTGAATGCTAATACCCGAAAGGTGACGATTGGATGTATCAGTAGGTAATGTGTTACCTGCAACAGTAGCAAGGAGTTGTCCTCTATCATCAACGATTATTTTTATGTTGGCATTCACTTTAAGTGCAATCATCTCTGGAGATCTCAATCTCGCATAACCACCAACATAAGAGTTGAATTTTTTCGGTATTCCAAAAAATTTAATTCCTTACTGTCATGACAATGCATGCACACATTTCCAATAGTGCTTCCACTTGTACTTGCTTCATAGTTTAAATACTTATCCATGTTGGCATTCAATGCTACAATAACCTTGTTATGTGAAAACACTTTATTAAAATGCTCCATCTTCACTTTTTTAGAGATATTA
Organism: Artemia sinica; assembly: GCA_027921565.1. Taxonomy (NCBI): domain Eukaryota; kingdom Metazoa; phylum Arthropoda; class Branchiopoda; order Anostraca; family Artemiidae; genus Artemia; species Artemia sinica. The sequence continues at coordinate 4,338,377 of CM051263.1, read as the reverse complement.
GTTATGTGTTTATCGTTCCACTGTGTAAAAAATACTGATTTAATACATGCAATAAACTAGGTAGTGTCGATAACCGGCCATAGAGCAATAGTGGGAAAGCCACATCGTGTCTCTGGGCAAGCATAGAGTACAATTGTTAGAGCCATAAAAATATCTGTCGAGGAGGTATCATTAGCAATAACCTACTTCTAATACAGCATATCAAGTCATCGGTTTACCGGGTACTAAATAACTACCATTTTTACTCCCCCTAGCATTATATTGCGTACACTGAAAATAATTGAACGGAAAAAATAAAAGCCCGATAAATATTTACTAGTTGGTGTGACAAACACAGCGCAACGTTTAGCTAGATAAGAAGAAGAAGAAGAAGAATACGGAGAATTAATAGTCTTTTGTTCACCATTTTACATGAAAAAACTGATTTAGTCGAGGGAATGAATTCTTATTCTAGAAGTCCTATTCCTACAAGTTAAGTTAGAATAAAAGAATGAGGTAATTATATTGGCTTACATTGAAAATAATTGTGTGTTTTTTTAAATTTTTGGCTCACTTGCCGGAGACTCTGGGCGGGTGGGCGCCCCCAAATATTGTCCCAAATTCCTCTCTCAATTTAGCACTTGTTCACGGATGCACAGCGACTCCAATCACTTTCCCAATAGTATCTATTCATTGTCTCAGCTCAGTTTAGAAAATCTGAGCCAATTTCCACTTTTTCAAATTTAGGGGTCACTTGCCTGAGACTCTGGGCAGGTGAGGTGGGCACCTCCAAAAATTTGTCCCAACTTCCACTCTCGCCTTAGAACTTATTCACGGATACCTAAAGCCGTCAACGGTTAGACTGTTACCCTAGCGGTAACCATGCCATGCTCTACACACATACCGACAATATATTTTTGTGTTTTTTTTTTTGTTTTCCATTTTCACAATGGGGATCCCAATCGAGCTCATGTCCATCGCTTAGCATTCAGGCCTTGACAAATAAAGCCCAGATAGTCGGACCCCAACGCTCCAATCTGAACATTGACTAAGACCCCAATTCTGAGCTAGTGAATTTCAACCATTCAGGCTGGTGGACTAAGACCCCAATTCTGAGCTAGTGAATTTCCACCATTCAGGCTGGTGGACTAAGACCCCAATTCTGAGCTAGTGAATTTCAACCATTCAGGCTGGTGGACTAAGACCCCAATTCTGAGCTAGTGAATTTCAACCATCAGGCTGGTGGACTAAGACCCGAATTCTGAGCTAGTGAAAATTCCACCATTCAGGCTGGTGGACTAAGACCCCAATTCTGAGCTAGTGAATTTCAACCATTCAGGCTGGTGGACTAAGACCCCAATTCTGAGCTAGTGAATTTCAACCATTCAGGCTGGTGGACTAAGACCCCACTTCTGAGCTAGTGGATTTCAACCATTCTGGCTGGTGGACTGGGACCCAACAACATCGATTCTCAAGGTAAAAGTTTGAATCAAATACTTTTAGTATATCGAGTGTCCTTACTGAAAAAAAACTACTGAATTAAAAAATAAATTAAATTGATCATACGATCTAAATTATTTAATCAGATACGCCAGCACTCATAAACGATCCTTTTTTAAATTCTGCTAACAACATAGATGCTCAATGTAAAAGTTTGAATCAAACACTTTTAGGATATCGAGTGTCCTTACTGAAAAACTACTGAATTAAAAAATAAATTAAATTGATCATACGACCTAAATTATTTCATCAGATACATCAGCATTCATAAACGATCCTTTTTTTGAAATTCTGCTAGCAGCATAGATGCTCAAGGTAAAAGTTTGAATCAAACACTTTTAGGATATCGAGTGTCCTTACTGAAAAAAAACTACTGAATTAAAAAATAATTTAAATTGATCATACGACCTAAATTTATTCATCAGATACGCCAGCACGCATAAACGATCCTTTTTTGAAATTCTGCTAACAGCATAGATGCTCAAGTAAAAGTTTGAATCAAACACTTTTAGGATATCGAGTGTCCTTACTGAAAAAAAAACTACTGAATTAAAAAATAAATTAAATTGATCATACGACCTAAATTATTTCATCAGATACGCCAGTACTCATAAACGATCCTTTTTGAAATTCTGCTAACAACATAGATGCTCAAGGTAAAAGTATGAATCAAACACTTTTAGGATATCGAGTGTCCTTACTGAAAAACTACTGAATTAAAAAATAAATTAAATTGATCATAAGACCTAAATTATTTCATCAGATACGCCAGCATTCATAAACGTTCCTTTTTTGAAATTCTGCTAACAGCATAGATGCTCAAGGTAAAAGTTTGAATCAAACACTTTTAGGATATCGAGTGTCCTTACTGAAAAACTACTGAATTAAAAAATAAATTAAATTGATCATACGACGACCTAAATTATTTCATCAGATACGCCAGCATTCATAAACGTTCCTTTTTTGAAATTCTGCTAACAGCATAGATGCTCAAGGTAAAAGTTTTTGAATCAAACACTTTTAGGATATCGAGTGTCCTTACTGAAAACTACTGAATTAAAAAATAAATTAAATTGATCATAAGACCAAAATTATTTCATCAGATACGCCAGCATTCATAAACGTTCCTTTTTTTGTGTGAAATTCTGCTAACAGCATAGATGCTCAAGGTAAAAGTTTGAATCAAACACTTTTAGGATATCGAGTGTCCTTACTGAAAAAAAACGTAGCGTGAAATTCAAAAATAAATTAAATGTATCTTAAGACCAAAATTATTTCATCAGATACGCCAGCACTCATAAACGTTATCCGTTTTGGGGGGAAATTCTGCGTTAACAGCACTAAGATGCTCAAGGTAAAAGTTTGAGATCAAACACTTTTTAGGATATACTGAATTAAAAAATAAATTAAATTGATCATACGACCTAAATTATTTCATCAGATACGCCAGCCCTCATAAAACCATTTCCATAAAAATAGCTCTTAATAGAACTGTTTAAGTATGAACTCCAATTTTTTCCAACGAAAATATAGAAAATACTATCAAAACACATTTCTCTGATTATAATGTATATCTTCAGTCAGAAAAGCCTAGTTTTGGTTCAAAAATGAACCATTTCCATAAAAATAGCTCTTAATAGAACTTTTTAAGCGTGAAGTCCTATTTTTCAGACGAAATTATAGAAAATATCCTTAAAACACACTTCTCTGTTTCAGTGTGTACATTTTCACATTTTCTGATTCAAATGTGTATCTTCAGTCAGAAAAGCATAGTTTCGATTCAAAAATGAGCCATTTCCATAGCAATAGCTCTTAATAGAACTGTTTAAGTATGAATTCCAATTTTTTCCAACGAGACTATGCAACTCAACCACATTTAACTAAACCCCGTGTAAATGAATCCGCATGTAACTGAACCCCCGTGCAACTGAACCCCCCGTGTAACTGAATCCCTCATGCAACTCAACTCCCGTGCAACTCAAGCCCCATTTAACTAAACCCCCATGCAACTGAACCCCCCCCCCATGTAACTGAACCCCTGTATAACCGAAACCCCGTACAACTGAACCCTCGTGCTACTGAACCCTCGTGCAACTCGATCCCATATCCTACACTCCAATTCGCAAATCTCATTACCCCTTTTTTGCAAATGTTAATCAAACATTTCCGATTGTAAAAGCATGTTTAACCATCTTGTTTGGAAAGGTATCCATAAGTACATGCTCTGAAAAGGTGCCAAGGATTGTAATCTCCCCAAACACGTCAATCAAACAATTAAAAAATGTCTCCCGTGCAACTCAAGCCCCATTTAACTAAACCCCCATGCAACTGAACCCCCCATGTAACTGAACCCCTGTATAACCGAAACCCCGTACAACTGAACCCTCGTGTTACTGAACCCTCGTGCAACTCGACCCCAATATCCTACACTCCAATTCGCAAATCTTATTACCCCTTTTTTTTGCAAATGTTAATCAAACATTTCCGATTGTAAAAGCATGTTTAACCGTCTTGCTTGGAAAGGTATCCATAAGTACATGCTCTGAAAAGGTGCCAAGGAACGTAATCTCCCCAAACACATCAATCAAACAATTAAAAAATGTGGGTTTTTCTTGCGCAATTCCAATGTATATTATCATGTACCCCTGAAAACAACTGCAATTTCAATGTATATTTTCATGTACCCCTGAAACTGTGCACAAGGTAACTACTGACATTTAAACTCGAAATTCAGTGAACAAGAAGTAGTTCTAGTTTAGCCTCGGAAAATCTTGACAGGTTAAGCAGGTTAGTCGACTGTAAGCTGGTAGGCTTACTAGAGACAGAATTTTAATTTCCTTTTCTTCCCGTGTATTCTTTAGTGCCAGAATCAAGAAGTATGCATGCAATTTGGGCTATACAAAGTCGCCAACAATAGATGGCGCTGAAAATTTTTCTTTTTGGCACTAGCGCCAGTTTCACTCAAAAGTTTCCCATAATCTTTTGTATAGGTTGTAAATAGATATAACGGGCCAAGCCTGGGTTAAGTTAAGTTAAGAAATACGATGGAAGAGAGAGAATTCTCCTGGGGAGAGGTATAAAATATCAGAAAGATCTCTTTTGAATTTATTTCTGAGCAATTGTCCCAGGTATGACCGCATATGCTAATACCTCGGAGAAACAGAGAGTTCACTTGTAAAAACTATTGCGGCTCTCTAAAACGTTTCGTTCCTTTTATTGGCTTACATTTTTCACCTTAAAACAACATTCAGGATTTGTGCTCTTTTCACTATCCCAAAGTTTGACATAGTAGCAACAGGTAAAAAGTCGGGGCTATTTGGCCTCCCATTCAGACATACATCTAAGAAATAGCGTGATGGCTTCAGAAATCACGTTACAAAAATAAACCAATAAAATAAATTTCACTGTAAGAGGTCTAAACTTATTTTGTCGGGTATGTGCTTGGGCTTTGGATGACCTGGCTCTGAGCGAGGCTCATTTAATTCAATTATTTAATTTTAGACATGTACTTATTTAGGGGATGTTTTGGCCCAATTTTTGAGGTAAAAAAAAGCCCTGGTACCATAAATTTAGTGTGTGTAAAGAGGAGATAAAGCCTCATAACCAGTGTGGAGTCACGTGGAAACTGTAATAGAGCGTTTAGTAGGCAATTCTTCTGCCATTTAAGTTTCTTTAGGGAGCTGTTTCTCAGGGTAAGGAAATTAAATTTGTTCACTTACTGTAATTTTAGGATAGAATTTATGTCAACTAAGACTTATTCTATAAACAAATAAAACACATACACCGAGTATAAATTTTTTTAATTAAGTACTTTTTAATTCAATAACATATATTTATTAAATGTGTGTATTTAACAGATATTCTTCCTGCATTCCTGGCCATAAAGCCCAGCGGAGTTATTTGATGTTGGATGTTTTTTTCATTGTTATTTTTATTATTATTATTAATCTTATCCGACCCAAAATATATGCACAAGTATCATGATGTATATTTAGAATGAGATAATATAGAACAGAATAGAATATATTGACACAAAAACCCAAAGGACCGTGGTCACGAAAACAAAGACACATTAATACAAAATTAAATTGGCACAAAAGTATAATCTAGGCGAGTGAACTATCACCCTCATCCCTAGTCTTCTAAAAACCTTTCTCTATGTTCTATACCCATCGTCAGGAACCTTCCGAGTCTCTTCATACCTCCCATACCTTTCCTTGCTAATAAATTTATTATCTCATCTCTCTCCCAAGCCTCAACCCCAAACAATTCTTTTCTTTAATCTATTAATTCACTACACTTCCCCACAAAATGAACCAAATCTTCCTCTTTCCCGCACATGGGACAGAAGTATATGTCTATTATAAAATATAATAGACATATATTTTATGTCTATTATATCATATTAAAAATCTAAAAAAAAAATACTTTTTTTGGTCTTTGGATTTTGCAAAAGAGCATAACAAGGCCGTACCCAAGATTTTTTATCGGAGGGGGTTTTACTCAAATTTTTTTTTTTTTTTGGGGGGGGGGTACACAAAAAAATCCTCAATAAACGCATAAGAAATTTGTTTATATCCATTTTGTTACGTTTTTACGAGTCAACATTTCGGGGGGGGGGGGGGGGTGTCAAACCCCCTGGATACGGCCTTGGAGCATAATACATATTGAGTATCGAGTGCAAAAATATAAACTCTTGTTGTATAATGAAGTAAACTAACACGAGTGGCTAAGTTTATGAGAAATCCTGGATGTCTGCAACATATGCCCAACTCTGTAAGTGCCTTTAGAAAGACAAAATCCAGGGGAATTGCAAACTATCGAAACATTCAGCTTAAGTTATAAATCTTCTTGATAACAGACTATAGTTTTTCCATTCCTTCTCAGATAAAGGCTTATTAAGGTAGGTGCGAAGCTCGTGAGAGCCGAAGCAAATGAAGAACGTATCGAATTCTTAGACATAATAAATTTGATGCCTCATTACCGATCCTGATTTAGCAGGCATAAACGCATTTTGTTTTGGAGGGGGGAGGGAGAAATTGCAAAGAGGCTCGGTCAGAAAAACCCCCCTTCTCCTGCGCGTTTGCCTTGATCTTCCTTATTTTTTGTGTTTTAGAAAGTATTTGCAAAGTTTACAGAGAAAGTTTTAATAAAATAAATGTGTAATTTGACGGAAGCTGGTATCTTCTTTTGTTGTCACGAATTTTTGAAGTTCACAAATTCGAAGTTCATAAGACGAGTTTATACTATTCCTCTGACCCTCTTCTGATTTTTACCTTTCATAGGCTATTCGCTAGTGTATTTTCTTTACTTTTATATTAAAGTTTGCAAATTCAATTTTTAGAATAAATTTAAATACCACACGGAAATAACATCTATATTTCGACAAAACGAAATAATTATAATAAACATATACAAATTAGGCCGGATTAACTTTTGACTAAAAAAAACTTCTTTTTTTTAGCTTTGATTCGCGCAATCAGTTCATACGCCGATGTTTGTCTTGTGAAGGTATACGCTTTGGGAAGGGGAATGGTCTCCAAACAGGCGAATTGCATTAAAAGTCACAGTTTATAGAATTAGCAGTAAGATCATTCCCCATCTCACCCATTATAAAAACCCGGACCGAGGTGCAAGTGCTCCGAAGAACGTAAAAACATAAGCGGCATTAGATCTTTTCATGGGTAGACAAGTCAGATTTCTCTTGAACGCGAAACTTGCCTTCAACGTTGGAACACTAATTTTGAAGAAACTAATTTTAAATTAATTTATTCCAATACATACATGAAAATCAGTAATTAGTAGTGCAATGTTATTATTAGATGTTTTTAGGAATTAAAAATAGGTTTCGAATTCTCAAGTTGGTTTCAAAGGCATTTTGAGAAAGTTTCTGCCAAATACGTGTTCCAGGGTAATTGGACCGCTGATGGCAGATCAAATGAGAGGAGCTGTTTGTACGCGCCGATATATATATATATATATATATATATATATATATATATATATATATATATATATATATATATATATATATATATATATATATATATATATATATATATATATATATATATATATATATATATATATATATATATATATATAAAATCAGTTCAGATGTTTATAGGAATTACAAGTAGGTTTCGAAGTCTCGAGTTGGTTTCAAAGGCATTTTGAGAAAGTTTCTGCCAAAATACGTGTTCCAGGGTAATTGGACCGCTGATGGCAGATCAAATTAGAGGAGCTGTTTGTACGCGCCGATATATATATATATATATATATATATATATATATATATATATATATATATATATATATATATATATATATATATATATATATATATATATATATATATATATATATATATATATATATATATATATATATAAAATCAGTTCAGATGTTTATAGGAATTACAAGTAGGTTTCGAAGTCTCGAGTTGGTTTTAAAGGCATTTTGAGAAAGTTTCTGCCAAAATACGTGTTCCAGGGTAATCGGACCGCTAACGGCAGATCAAATGAGAGGAGCTGTTTGTACGCGCCGATATATATATATATATATATATATATATATATATATATATATATATATATATATATATATATATATATATATATATATATATATATATATATATATATATATATATATATATATAAAATCAGTTCAGATGTTTATAGGAATTACAAGTAGGTTTCGAAGTCTTGAGTTGGTTTCAAAGGCATTTTGAGAAAGTTTCTGCCAAAATACGTGTTCCAGGGTAATTGGACCGCTGATGGCAGATCAAATGAGAGGAGCTGTTTGTACGCGCCGATATATATATATATATATATATATATATATATATATATATATATATATATATATATATATATATATATATATATATATATATATATATATATATATATAAAATCAGTTCAGATGTTTATAGGAATTACAAGTAGGTTTCGAAGTCTCGAGTTGGTTTCAAAGGCATTTTGAGAAAGTTTCTGCCAAAATACGTGTTCCAGGGTAATTGGACCGCTGATGGCAGATCAAATTAGAGGAGCTGTTTGTACGCGCCGATATATATATATATATATATATATATATATATATATATATATATATATATATATATATATATATATATATATATATATATATATATATATATATATATATATATATATATATATATATATATATATATATATATATATATATATATATATATATATATATATATATATATATATAAAAATCAGTTCAGATGTTTATAGGAATTACAAGTAGGTTTCGAAGTCTCGAGTTGGTTTTTAAAGGCATTTTGAGAAAGTTTCTGCCAAAATACGTGTTCCAGGGTAATCGGACCGCTAACGGCAGATCAAATGAGAGGAGCTGTTTGTACGCGCCGATATATATATATATATATATATATATATATATATATATATATATATATATATATATATATATATATATATATATATATATATATATATATATATATATATATATATATATATATATATATATATATATATATATATATATATATATATATATATATATATATATATATATATATATACAAACTGGAAGAATATTCTATAATAGGAGCTTTTCTAGCGTAAAGCCCCGTAAAATTTTGGATCTGCCACTAAAATGTTGATGTCCTTCAATTTTCCGAAAATTCCCTAAGAATTTTATGAAAAACACTTCTTAACAGACGTTTGGTATTTTCTTGATAGGGCTATTGTGGCAACTTTTACCACAGCAACCAATAATTAGAACCCAAGTCCTAAAATTTGTCTCAATCAGGAACCCTTATCGCTATCTAAATTCACAAAGTGCAGATTTTCAAACAGAGGTGTTTATTGTTTAAAGTTCAGGAAAGGTCTGCCCATTTCATACGAAAACATTGATTGAAAACGAAACTAGTCTTATCTAGAAAATAAATATCGTAGAAAATAAACATCACGACGTGAAAAAAAAAATGATAAACCATCCAGTGGCGGATCCAGAGGGGGGGGCGAGGGATGCCCCCCTATAGTAGTCTAAAGTAGCGTAATTTACCTAATTAACGCAAGTTTGCATTAATTAAACTTGCTCCTAACGTAAGTTTATCGGATCAACCTATTTTGCGCCCCCCCTAAAAATCTTGGATCTGCCCCTGAAACCATCACACCTATTCCACCAGTTATTAGAAGAAAAAAGATTCCTTATTTTCACAAATTTCATCAACCCCCCGCCCCCTTTTTCATAAAATCCTACATAGGTCAATCAGTTGAGTCCACTGTTTGTAAATAATAGATTAAGTCATAATTTGTGTATAAATTAAGTCATACCTGTGAGATGGGACACTTGCAAACCACTTGACTGGCTCACCAAGTTTTTTTCTGCTTTCACAATTATGAATGATACAATTTCGAACCATTTCTCATTGATTGACGCATACAGACTACCCCGCTAAACCATGAATAAGTGGGAGGAGTTTTTTGTTCGCACCGAGAATGAAGACCAAAAATGATCTGCGATAAACTTACTGGATAATTCTATAAACTGTGATTAAAAGTATACAAATGCATTTGAAGATTGATCAAAATCATGAGGAATGGGTGACTGAAACTAGATCTAGTGCACCTTTAAAAACTGGACGAGTGAGAGGACACCCCTCCTGTCTTAATGTTTATCAAATCCATGAACTTTTTAATAAATTCCTATAATTTTCGCATAAGTCTCCGTTTTTCCTATTTTGATGAATTTGCCCCCCCCATGGTTAATCCAAGCGATATAGTTTTCCTTTGCAATTCATGAGACGCCGGTCGTTTCTTGTGGAAATGTTTCCAGCCGTCGGCAAAATGAATGGTTTTTTTATTTCCTTCGACTGTGGACACCTGTATGAAAAAAAACAAACATCCTATTTCTTTTCTTTGAGCTTTACCATATATCCTTGTGCCTCCTCAGTTCCCCAGGGTGTCCAAGAAGGGTCCCCCAGTCGTTTCTGTATTTCCTGGCTGCGACGATGTCCTCCTACTTCGTTTGTAAAGGAGCTTGAAGGTGTCGTAGGTTGTTGTTGTGCATACGAAAGAGTGTTTTACGCTCTTTGGGTGACTTTGGGTGAACAAAAGAAGGCTAAATCCAGGGGCAGATCTAGAGCAAAATATTCGGGGCCCAATATGACAAGGGCACCAATAAGCAAAATCTTGGAGGAGGGGTGCCAATTTGGCAAGGGCGCCAATAATTGACCAAATCGACAAATTTATTTTTAAAAAAGAGTAAAAACCGAAAAAAAAACAAGGAATGAGGGTGCCAGAAAAAATTGGGCAGTCTGGGGTCCCCCTGGGTCTGCCAGTAGGCTGAGTTGAATGATGGCTGACCTGAAATACGGCACAGATAACTAATTTTTAATTTATAAACTTTTTTTCTTTCTTTATTTTTGGTTGTCCTTTCCTTCCATTGTCGCATTCATTTATGATAGACTTCAGATAGAATGGGTATCAGTCAGGTCTTTGCGCTGTTTTTTTTTCCATGTGACCAGCACAAAACATGTGTAATTTTTCACTATACAGTCTTTAAGAATCCTGTACAGTTTTGTTTTCCATCAACGTAGTAGATGGCCTTATTTGTTCCGTTACCCTTTTGCTGTCTTTAATGTAGTCATTGCCGCTGTCGAGTAGTAAATTTAAAAACCGGTTGCCAGCGGGACCAGCCATTATGGAAGTCAGATATACCCGGTTTTTGTACATCAATTGACAATTTTTTATTTAGTTACTTAATGAGTGGAAGGTTTACCAAACGCACGAGGTGCAAGGGCAATCGGAATATAGGCAAGGTGTCCCAGCCAAGTTTTTACAGATCATCATGTTGAAAACCGTGTATTGTACAGATAATATTCTTTATGCTGACTGGTCCTGGGTGGGGGGGCATATAACGTGAACTTTTGGGGGTGCAACCGTCTGCGGGGATCGTTGTGAGCGCATATATCCCACTCGGGAGGTGACGGTAGTAGCTTCTTATTTTCAAATAGTATGTAATAAAATATTATATACTTGGAACTTATAGGAAAAAAAGTTTGTTCTGAAAAGTTTTGAGGAATCCACTCCTTTCGGCCCTAAGGACTAAGACCTGCATTTGCTGACCGTCAATTACTTATAAGGTTTTATTTGAGATCGTCTTCAGCAGAACTAGGTCAATCTAAGCCTACTTTTCATCTTCGTACATTCCAACAAATGTTGACTTTAATATATGATTACTCTTGCATAGAGGGATGAACAGTGGAGGTGGTTAAGCCTGGGCAGAGGAAGGGGGACAGCTACCCCATTTTTTATGACATCTGACATTAAATTCGGTACTCATGTGTTATATAATACACACTCGAGAACCTGTATCGCGAACATAAGACAATACCTGGTTTTCACGGTGTTTATACCAGACAATTAGCTTCGGCTCGGTAGGAAACTACATTATAGCTATATTTCGATGAAATATTTAGTTGGTATTTTGGTTAGGTTAGGTTAGTTTAGGTTACGTATTTAATATAATGCGCTCTGGGCGCCCCCCTTCCATAATTCTGTGTTGTAGTTTTCATAATTTTGTTGCTAGAGCATTGTGTTTTCATCGTATTTTGTTTGATTTCATTAGTATTCACCAAACCTCACTTCTCGAGTGTGTATTATACAACACATAAGTACCTTAAATTCCATTATTTTTGTATTTTACACTCCTATGGCCTCCCCCAGATTATGAGGCCTAAAACCGCTACTGGGGAGGAGTGGCCATTTGAATTCTAGTTACCCACGTGGCCCTTGGATGGCGTTCGCACCAAACCTTATGGAGAATCAAGAGGTTTTTTGACGATGTACAGCTTTGTTGCAAGTAATTTTTTAATTCAATGAACATTTAACCACTTTTTGGGTTCTAAAGCTTGATTTTCTGGATTCTTTTATTATTTTCTCAAGGGTTATAAAGGTTCTATCTCTTCACTGGGATACTTCGCCGTGCATATTTAAAAATATGACATTGTATAAGGGCTGTCACTTAAAACTTAGGTATAGCCCCCCCCCCCCCTTCCCACTGTCATAACAAATTATGTTGGGCTGGGAAGAAAAATATTTCTGTCTCTCTTTTGGGAATCGCCTTCAGTTTAAATGAAAAGGAAAGGTTATGACGAATAGAAATGCAACCTTCACCGTGGTATATTTGACAACTTGAAATATTAGTTCGAACGTGACATGACCGAACTTGACGTGACATGTGTGAAGAAAAATATTTATGTCATTTTTGTCAATAACACAAACAGAAACAGTCAGAAAATGTTCATTAAAAAACTTCTACATAAAATTCAAAATAAAAAGCAGTCTTTCTAGCCAGGGGCGGATCCAGGATTTTTTAGGGGGGGGGGGGGGGGGGGGGGCAAGATAGGTTGATCCGATAAACTTGCGTTAGGAGCAAGTTTAATTAACGCAATCTTGCGTTAATTAAGTAAATTACACTACTTTAGACTACGTTAGGAGGGCGCGCCCCCCCGTCCCCCTGGATCCGCCACTGTTTCTAGTAATCTTTGCAAATGTTTCACAGATTTAAAAGAAAAAAAAATTAAATATGTAATTTGGCTATCTATATCTTTTGGAAGTCACTTACTAAAGTGTGCCTGTCCTTCGTTTTCTAAAAGTTTGACATAAGGGAAACACTTGCAAAGAGGTCCTAACCATTTGCAATTAAGGCCAAACGTTAGGATGATTAAATTAAAAAAAAAAACAGGTTTTTTCAACTGAAAGTATGGAGCAACATTAAACCGAAGAGAAATTATTCAATATATGAAAAAGGTAGCCCCATTCTCGATACCTCGCTCTTCATGCTGAATTTTTTTCAGTGCTTTTAAAAAAGCTAATTATTGTTCCAATTAGGTGTAAATGGCCCTTGTCTATTGTTTTAATTAAATGGCCCTTAATTTCTGAATGTTTTTCAGATCATGCCGAAAATACCCTCCGGGGAAAATTTCTCCGGAAATCCCCCTCCCCCGTGGAACGTTGCCCCGGCATAAACTCCCCCCATGGAGAATTTCTCCCGAGAAAAATTCCCCCATGGAAAATTTCTCATGTGGAAAATCTCCCTTCCCCCACTGATAGATCCTCTAGACAATTACAACCCTGTGAAACTTTCATGTGCACGAACATGTCCTTGTGTAAAATTGAGTCGGCAAAGAGAAAGTAAGAGAAATAAAAGAACTTCGTATAGGAATTCTGGCAAATTCTCCCAGTGTAAAATTTCCCCTGTAAAGTTCACCCCCCCCCTGCAAACTTCCCTCACAACTTAAGAGTACCAACTTGATTTTTTCTTCTTTAGACAGAGCCATCATTCGACCTGGGAATTGAAAATAACGTAAATAAATAAACATTAGAATTTGTCTGTACCCAGACTTTGTGGACACCTTGTATAATTTAAGCATATATCTTTTGGGTGTCCCTTTCTGATTATACCTATCTTTCCAAAGAGGTTGTCGAATGGTCTTTCTAAAGAGTATCAGACAGAATAGAAGTACATTCAAAGAGAACCCAACTTTTTTCAATAAAGATCAAATGCCACATCCTAAACAAAGGGAACACTGAAACCATTGAAAAAAAGGCTCATCTTATGTTTTTGTTCTGCTGAAAAGAGCTGATTAAATACCCACACGAAGCAAACCTTTGTTCGTCCCTGCTATCCTCATAGACACAGTGGCATCAATTCGGCCAATGGCCCCTAGATTAAAAAAACGCCCTTTTTGGTATTTTTATTGAAAAAACCTCTTTTTTTATATGATCATAGCGGAAAAAATCAGAAAAAAAACGATATTATCCTGCCCCCTAGATTTTTCAAAATAAATTCTGCCCCCCCCCCCCTCCCTACACCTATGTGAATTGGTGTCACTGTTTAAATGCGATCCATCCCACAAAGCACAACTTGTTCTTCTTCCTTTTCTTCTGTTATTCGTTATTGGGCTCCGAAGAATCTCCTGGCCAGGTGATTGCCTATTTTGTCAAATTTGCTATAAGTTTAGATTATTCCTCTCCGTTTTTGGCGCAGTGATATCTTAGAATTCCTAACGTAGTTTTGCTGTTTTTTTTTTTCCATCATATGACTGAAAACGAATACGGCTTGTATACAGTCGTCACATTTCTAGATTCACATTTCTGCACCTTAAGATTTCCGGGGGCATGCAGGCCTTCTCACCTGCAGGTGCGCCTGACTCCATTACCATATGTTCACATAAAGGTGAGACATGTTTTTAACACAAGTTAGTCACACAAAACTCCTGCTAATCAGACGATTGACGATTTGTTGTCAGCTTGCATGTCATCATGTCATTAATAACAATTTTGACAGGTGACATTTAGAATTGTATTCCAAATACAATTCGGTTTTCATGTGTGACCATGCCGATCCACGATGCTCTTTTTTTTTTTTTTTTTTTTTTTTTTTCAAACTAAAAGCCTGTCATACGACTTGTTGGTGGATACTCAGAAAAAGTGAGACTGAGGCATGTTATAATAAACTTAAAGTGCTTAATGTCGGGCAACGTCGTGACTACCAAGCAGGAATATTCTCGTATGAGTGTGTTGAATTGTACCAGTCCTGAGGTATTTCATGCCTTTTACAGAGAAAATAAATCACTTCATAGTTATAATCAAATCAAATTTCAAATCAAATTAATTTATTTAACATAAAAAATACAAACAACTTTACAGCAGCCATCTACAAAAACCCGAAGGTTTATTTACGATGGCTGCAAATCCATTATTATAAAATACTACTACTACTACTAACAACTCATCGCAGCACCAAGCCGCCTGAGGCCAACACAGCTACGCCACATAACAATCAGCATTTGAACACAGCAATCAGCATTTGAATTAAATCAACATAAAATACATCTCCTATTCTAAAAGGATTACTCTCTACAAATTGCAAGTAAGGAATATCACCCATCATACTTACAACATCCACTCAAAAAAAAAAAACATCTTGATTTTTTCTTCTTTAGACAGAGCCATCATTCGATCTGGGAATTGAAAATAACGTAAATAAATAAACATTAGAATTTGTATATACCCAGACTTTGTGGAAACCCTGTATAATTCGAGCATACATCTTTTAGTTGTTCCTTTCTGATTATACCTATCTTTCGAAAGAGGTTGTCTAATTGTCTTTCTATCAGACAGAATAGAAGCACATTCAAAGAGATCCCAACTATCATAGGCAGCGCAATAGCGCTACCTAAGCAAAGAACGATGTGGGCACAATGTATTATTTATTTCTTTCTTTTTTTTTCCTCCTTACCCGGGCACTTTGTATCGAAGGAGTTGTCGCAGAAACTTCGAAAAGGGCTCATTCGATTGGAAATTGGAGTGGCTAGTGCCCTTTTTAATAGTCGAAAGTGCTTGGAGGGCAACTAGCCCCCCCCACGTCCATCATTCCCCCAAACACATCCAATCGAAATTTGAGATAGCCATTTTGTTAGCGTAGTTGATTTCCCGATACAAAATATGTTTTTGAGGAGGATACTCCCCTAAAACCCTCGGGACAAAGGTTTTAAGTTATGCCCTGGGGACATATAAGGTTTTATAGAAGTTGTTGTAGAAACTTCAAAAAAGGCTCATTCGATTGGAAATTCAAAGGGCTAGTGCCCTTTTTAACAGTCGAAAGTGATTGGAGGAAATTAGCCCCCCCCCCCCCGACGCCCATTATTCCCCCAAACACATCCAATCAAAATTTTGAGATAGCCATTTTGTTAAGCGTAGTTGATTTCCAGATAGAAAATATGTTTCTGAGGAGGACACTCCCCCACAACCCTCGGAGCAAGGGTTTTAATTTATGCCCTGGGGGCATATAAGGTTTTTATAGAAGGTATTGTCTAGAAACTTCAAAAAAGGCTCATTCGATTGGAAATTCAAAGGGCTAGTGCCCTTTTTAACAGTCGAAAGTGATTGGAGGGAAACTGGTATCCCCCCCACGCCCATCATTCCCCCAAACACATCCAATCAAAATTTTGGGATAGCCATTTTGTTCAGCGTATTTGATTTCCAGATAGAAAATATGTTTTTGAGGAGGACACTCCCCCACAACCCTCGGGGCAAGGGTTCTAAGTTTTGCCCTGAGGGCATATAAGAACCATGTTGGCACAATGTATCATTTATTTTTTTTTCCTTTAGAGCAGGGCACTTCGTATAGAAGAAGTTGTCGTAGAAACTTCGAAAAGGGCTCATCCAATGGGAAATTGGAATGGCCTGTGCCCCTTTTGATAGTCGAAAGTGATTGGAAGGCAACTAACAACTCTTCCACTCCCACCATTTCCCGAAACATCCAATCAAAATTTTGAGATAGCCATTTTGTTCAGCGTAGTTGATTTCCAGATAGAAATTATGTTTTTGAGAAGGACACTCCCCCACAGCCTTCAGGGCAAGGGTTGTAAGTTATGCCCTGGGGGCATATAAGGTTTTTATAGAATGCGTTGTCGTAGAGAAACTTCAAAAAGGCTCATTCGATTGGAAATTCAAAGGGCTGGTGCCCTTTTTAACAGTCGAAAGTGATTGGAGGGCAACTACCCCCCCCCCCTCCACGCCCATAATTCCCCCAAACACATCCAATCAAAATTTTGAGATAGCCATTTTGTTCAGCGTAGTTGATTTCCAGATAGAAACTATTTTTTTTGAGGAGGAAAGTCCCCCACAACCCTCGGGGCAAGGGTTTTAAGTTATGCCCTGGGGGCATATAAGGTTTTCATGGAAGGCGTTGTCGTAGAAACTTCAAAAAAGGGCTCATTCGATTGGAAATTCAAAGGGCTCGTGCCCTTTTTAACAGTTGAAAGTGATTGGAGGGCAACTAACCCCCCCCCCCCCTCCCACGCCCATCATTCCCCCAAACACCCAATCAAAATTTTGAGATAGCCATTTTGTTCAGCGTATTTGATTTCCTGATAGAAATTATTTTTTTTTTGAGGAGGAAAGTCCCCCACAACTCTCGGGGCAAGGGTTTTAAGTTATGCCCTCAGGGCGTATAAGAACGATGTTGGCACAATGTATCATTTATTATTTTTTTTCCTTTAGAGCAGGGCACTTCGTATCGAAGAAGTTGTCGTAGAAGCTTCTAAAAGGGCTCATTCAGTTGGAAATTGGAGTGGCTTGAGCCCTTTTTAATAGTCGAAAGTGATTGGAGGGCAACTAGCCCCCTTCGCCCATCATTCTCCCAAACACATCCAATCAAAATTTTGATATATCTATTTTGTTCAGCGCAGTTGATTTCCAGATAAAAACTATTTTTTTGAGGAGGACACTCCCCCACATCCTTCAGGGCAAGGGTTGTAAGTTATGCCCTGGGGGCATATAAGGTTTTTATAGAAGGCGTTGTAGTAGAAACTTCAAAAAAGGCTCATTCGATTGGAAATTGGAGTGGCTAGCGCCCTGTTTAATAGTCGAAAGTGATTGGAGGGCAACTAACCCCCTCAAAATTTTTAGATAGCCATTTTGTTCCATGTAGTTTAAAGTTCAGGGAATCACACCTTTGAGCAAGACATTCCCCCCACAGTCTTTAGGGCAAGGGTTATAAGTTATGTCCTGGGGGCATATAAGATTTTTATTGAAATCTTTGTCATAGAAACTTGAAAAAGGGCTCATTCGATTGGAAATTTCAAAGGGCTAGTGCCCTTTTTAATAGTCGAAAGTGATTTGAGGGCAACTAACCCCCCTCTCACGCCCACCTTTTCCCCAAACACATCCAATCAAAATTTTTTAAATAGCCGTTTTATTCAACGTAGTTGAAAGTTTTGGAAATTAGGTCTTTCAGGATGACAACCCATCCCCCCACAACCCTCAGGGCAAGGGTTGTAAGTTACGCCCTGGGATTAAGTAAGGTTTTTATAGAAAGTGATGTTGTAAAAACATCAAAAAGGGCTCATTCAATTGAAAATTGAAAGGGCTAGTGCCCTTTTAATAGTCGAAAGTGATTGAAGGGCAATTAACCCCCCTCTCGTGCCCACCATTTCCCCAAACACACCCAATCAAAATTTAGAGATATCCATTTTGTTCAACTTCAAAACAGGCTCATTCAATTAGAAATTCGAAGGGCTAGTACCCTTTTTAGTAGTCGAAAGTGATTGGAGGCGAACTAGCCCCCCCTTCACGCCCATCATCCCCCCAAACACATCCAATCAAAATTTTGAGATAGCCATTTTGTTCAGCGTAGTTGATTTCCAGATAGAAAATATATTTTTGAGGAAGACACTCCCCCAAAACCCTCAGGGCAAGGATTATAAGTTATGCCCCTGGGGGTATGTAAGGTTTTTATTGAAATCTTTGTCGTAGAAACTTGAAAAAGGGCTCATTCGATTTGAAATTCAAAGGGCTAGTACTCTTTTTAATAGTCGAAAGTGATTTGAGGGCAACTAACCCTTTTCTCACGCCCACCTTTTCCCCAAACACATCCAATCAAAATTTTTAGATAACCATTTTATTCAACGTAGTTGAAAGTTTTGGAAAAAATAGGTCTTTAAGGATAACAACCCCTCCCCCCACAGCCCTAAGAGAAAGGGTTGTAAGTTATGCCCTAGGGGCATATAAAGTTTTTATTGAAAGCGTTGTCGTAGAAACTTCAAAAGGGCTCATTCAATTGGAAATTGAAAGGGCTAGTGCTTTTTTTAATAGTTAAAAGTAATTGGATAGCGACTAACGCCCCTCGCCTACCATTTTCCCCAAACACATCGAATTAAAATTTCGAGATATCCATTTTGTTCAACGTAGTTGAAAGTTCCGCCTCAGAGCCCCAGCCCTTTGCCAGCTGACCTGCCCTTTGCCAGCTAAAAGTATCACATCAGGTTCTAATGGTGACATCGCTTGAACTCTTGTGTTTCTTTTTTAAATTTCATCTTAAATACGCAGGATTTATAATAGAGTATTCTCTTAGCAATGAAACTGATGGAAAGCTACCTTTTTCTTTTTGTTATACTTTTGCAGTAAAACATAATCATCGAAATCAATACTTGATCCACCATAATTTTGAGAGCAACAAGTTGCTTGTTGTGCAATATTGCTTTCTTATTTGAGCTTCTTCGATGCAGTCTTTAGGACTCGTGATTTTGATCAGTTCGCAAAATTAGTTTCACAAGACTTAAAAATATTAGTTTCTCGTACCTGACTGATAAACGATTTAGACCGTCGTGAGATATCGACTGCGAAAATCAATTTTTTTTTAGCGCTATTTTTCAAACCCAAAGGGTTACAAGGATGATTACGAGCAGTGCTTCCACTTTTCAATCTCAATTTACCCTACTGTTTTATCAGTTTCCCCTAAATTTCCCTGTATTTAGGTCTGTTTTCTCCCTATTTTTCTCCCTAGAAAAAAGCGACATTTTGCCTTACATTTCCATACAATCTACACGAAAAAAATATAGCGCAGCATCAAATTGTTATTTCTATTTCAAATAATGATTTATATACATCTTTTACACTACCGAGAACACGTAAAAAAGTTTAATTAAGTGTCATCTCCAGCACTTTATCGCACGTAGCGTTTGCCTTCGTCTTGAAGCCGGCGACAGCTTTCGGTATGCTGACAGTAGATGAAGTTTTATCTTCGTTTTTCAACCAATAATTGACTCGAATAAGTGAAACTTAGTGTGAAATTCTCGACAGTATCTCGGATGTCTGTTTTGATTAATTTCAGGAGACTAAACAAACACTCAGCTGGTACATTAAAAAAAGGTAAAGAGAAGATCCGTGATATACACTTTCACAATTCCGGGTATTTGATTTCGCCACTGCAAGTCTTCAGACTAAATATCTTCATCCAGTACTACTAAACTGACAGGTCTTCAACCTGGGCATCTCCCAAATGAAGCTCAGTGACATCAGTCATTGTCTGTGACCTCCATTCTACGTCTGTTTTCCCCCCTTCTGGAGGCAACACTATTCTCTTAGAACAGCAAATCTCGCAAATAGTGGCCTCAAAGAGTTTTGCTTCAAATTTCTTGCATTCATTGGTTCAACCAAAGCAAAAATGTAATAAATTTTGTCTTCAAACTTGAAACGGTCTTGGATCTGCTTGATTAGGACTATATAGTGTTTTCGACAAGACTGGTAAAAGAGATCAATATTATCACTTGGCTCTTGAGCATCTACGAGTTCTTGCATTGAATCGGTTGCATCTATTCCCATATATTTTTGGTCTAAAGACAGGTGCTCACTTGAAAGGTAAGGATCCATTTCGGCAAACAAACCAACACTGTTAATATAGTCCAGTTTCTTGAAGTTAGACGCAACATCATTCACAAGTTTGCTTGCACTTGTCTTTAGGGAGTGAAGAAAGTGGAAGCTCAGATAGAAAAACTGTGTTGAATTCGTTAAAGAGGCCGAGAGAGTAATCCATGAATTCAAGGTATGGCTTAGTCAACTTGTTTTTTTTTTAATGTTGACAAGATAAGGTCATTGGTTGCAGTTGGGTCGTCAAACGTGGTTTCTATGAAATACTGAGTAAGAGCAACCCGACAATCAATAAGCCTCCTTATGCAGGCCTAAATGACAACCAGTGGATCTGTCCTGGTGCAAGAATTGAGAGTGCTTTGTATTGAAAGAACTCCAAAATTCAGCATACTTATCTCAGCTGGAAGCGCTTCTGGAAAAGTGGGAATGGATATTTCGTGCCAAGCCTTTTAGTGCCCTGGGAAGGGACAAGCATGCATAGGATGAACATAAGTGAATAAGATGGGCATGAGCATTTCATATTCAAGATATGGGGCACCATGGCTATCATTAGCGTTGAAGCAGATCTATTGGCTCTAAAATGACGTTAGTAGCGTCTGCACAAAATCCAACAATATTTTGCCAGGGAATCGAGTTTTTTTCAATTACTTGTTTGATGCAGTTAGTCATTCCCTCAGCCACCCATCACTATACTTAACCATGTCCGATACTTCGACATGAAGGTTTAGATCTTTCTCACTAAAAAAACACTACAATGATAGCTAGTTGTTTATCATTAGTACAGTCAATGGTCTCATTAATTATCACGGAGAAAAAAGCAGTTTTGAGCAACTCGACTAACTGGTTGTGTAGAACCAAAGAAAAATTATGTCGCAAAATATTTGTAGCTAAACTGTTTACCCAGAGTGACCCCTGCTAGGGCCTGGTCTTTTGGAAATAATTTTCTTAGGAGTAATATAAAGATAACGAAAATATAAAGATGCACTGTTCAATTTCTTTGGAATTACTGCCTAGAGTCAGAAGTTTTCAATGCTGCCACGGCCAACCTTTGTCTCAAATTCATTGCTTGCTTTTATATGCTACTTGGTCAGAGCATGCTGGGTCAACTCTGATTTCCCTCAATATGCATACTTCAAACAGAACCTACAGTATGGTGCATAAATGTTTTTCTTTGACTTGTTTAACACTCTTTTATCAATCCAATTTTTAAAACAGTGGTAACTGAAGAAACTTGTGAACAAACTTTTTCTTTTGGGAATTCTTAAAATCATTAATTTACCCCTGATTTTCCTGAAAATCCTTACTTTACCCCAGATTTCTCTTTATCCCTAGATTCAAAATAAGTGTCCCTAAAAGAAGTGATTTCTCCCTAAAATAGGGTAATCTCCCTAAAAGTGGAAGCCCTGATTACGAGGGAAGAATAAAAAAAATCACATGATCTGATTGGTTGGCTAAAAACACCTTCGGCAAGGTGTTTAATAAAAACTTGGATAAACACACCTACGGCTAGTTGACGGGGTTGATGCTTCATCCGCTTTGACCGACTATCGCCGAAAAATGTTTTATAGTGTTTTACAGACACTGCGAAAACGAGAATTACGAGAATAATATTTGAAAATTACACTGTTTACTCCGGCTAACTGGACCTCATATATCTTTTATTGTTTTGCATATTGCAGTCATCAATTTGCAGTCAGTATATCTTTTATCAATTTGCATATTGCAGTCATCAATTGCAGTCAGCATATTGCAGTCATCAATTGAGCCAATCAATTTGCATAATCGTATCAGAGTTGAAACCGAGGCAAAATTACCTTTTTTAACTTTGGATCATCTGAGGACAAAAGAGTTTTCTAGAGCTGTCATTGTTATTATAAATGGCCTAACATTTTTATTGTTTCCTTTTATGTTCATATGACTCTTTCCAAATTCTCTTGCTTATCCTTAAAAGACAAACAAAAACTGTGGACGCCTCAGCTACTGTCCATGTACGTACGTTTTGATCTGACTCAATTTTTGGGAGTTATGGGTTAATACATTTCTTAAAATTGGACGTGATCATCTCTTATGGTTCGTTTACACATTGCGGAAATTCATGCGGATTTAGCAATCCGTGCGGAAATTCCGTCCGTTTTCGTGCTAGAAAGAAATCTCTAGCTTTCCGCAATGTTTTGGTCAAAATCAGGACGGAATCTTGGCACGGTTTTTAAATGAGTAAAAACCATGATTATGGATTATCAAAAACTACACGATCTTATAACTTTGGTTCAAGGCTATCCCAGTTTGTATGATCCTGGGCACCCAGCCTATAAGAAAAATTAAGAGAAAAATGGTGTCATTTGGCTCTCTATTGCTCAAATGCTTTCAGAAGAGGGTAAGAACATAGGTCACGCTGTTGCAATAATTTGAAGTCTTTGCCTTAAAAAAACGCAGCGTTATTTTAGCAATAGTTCGAACAGAAACGGACGGATTTTCTGCAATGTGTAAACGAACCATTGCTGGGTTGCTAGCTACCGCTGCAACCCGGAAAGTGATTGAATAGCCTTCAATCTTTTCGCTACATCTCACTACTAATTGAGTACTGCCTTCTCTGTGCACTGCAATGTGCTAGTGCCCTTTTTAATAGTCGGGCTATTGCCCTTTTTAATTGTCGAAAGTGATTTGAGGGCAACAAAACCCCCCTCTCACGCCCACCTTTTCCCCAAACATCGAATCAAAATTTTTAAATAGCCATTTTATTCAACGTAGTTGAAAGTTTTTGGAAATTAGGTCTTTCAGGATGACAAACCCATCGCCCCCACAACCCTCAGGGCAAGGGTTGTAAGTTACGCCCTGGGATTAAGTAAGGTTTTTATAGAAAGTGATGTTGTAAAAACATCAAAAAGGGCTCATTTAATGAAAATTGAAAGGGCTAGTGCCTTTTTAATAGTCGAAAGTGATTGAAGGGCAATTCACCCCCTCTCTCGCACCCACCATTTACCCAAACACACCCAATCAAAATTTTGAGATATCCATTTTGTTCAACGTAGTCGAAAGTTCAGGAAATTAGGTCTTTGAGGATGATAAACCCCATCAGAGCCCTCAGTGCAAGGATTGTAAGTTATGCCCTGGGGCCTATAAGGTTTATATAGAAAGTTGTTGTAGAAATTTCAAAAGGGGCTCATTTGATTGGAAATTGAAATTGCCCTTTAATAGTCGAAAGTGAGTGGAGAGTAATTAACCCCCCTCTCATGTCCACCATTTCCCCAAAACACATTCAATCAAAGTTTAGAGACAGCCATTTTGTTCAACGTAGTTGAAATTTCTGGAAATTATGTATTTAAGGATGACAAACCCCCCAGAGTCCCCAGGGCAAAGGTTGTAAGTTATGCCCTGGGGGCATATAAGGTTTTTAATGATAGAGTTGTCGTAAAAAACTTCATAAGGGGCTCATTCAATTGGAAATTGAGAGGACTAGTGCCCTTTTTAATAGTTTTTGAAAGTGATTGGAGGGTAACTAACCCCCTTCTCACGCCCACCACTCCCCCAAACACATCTAATCAAAATTTTCAGATAGCCATTTTGTTCAACGTATTAGAAGGTTCTGGAAATTAGGTCTTTGATGATGACAACCCCCCCCCAGCCCTCAGGGCGAGGGCTGTAAGTTATACCCTGGGGGTGTATAAGGTTTTTATTGAAAGCATTGTCGTAGAAACTTCAAAAGGGCTCATTTGATAAGAAATTGAAAAGGCTAGTGCCTTTTTTAATAGTTGAAAGTGATTGAAGAAAGACTAACGCCCCTCTCACGCCCACCATTTCCCCATACACATCCAATCAAATTTTGAGATAGCCATTTTGTTTAACGTAGTTGAAAGTTCTGGAAATTAGGTCTTAGAGGATGACATCCACCCTCACAGCCCTTAGGGTATGGGTTGTAATTTATGCCCTGGGGTGCATATAAGGTGTTCATAAGAAGTGTTGTCGTAGAAACTCAGATTGTTACAAGTAGGGCTCATTCGATTGAAAATAGAAAGGTCTGATGCCCTTTTTAATAGTCGAAAGGGATGGGAGGGAAACTAATCCCCCTCCCACGCCCACCCTCCCATTTGACTTTATGTTTAAAAACTAAATGTTGCCATAAGATTAAATCAAAATGCACTGTGTTAATGCTAATTCCCAATAAGGCATCTCAGCAGTATCCCAAGAACGACTGAGGGTATTATTTTCAAACTTTCGGGGCTGCTTGTGCTCTTAAAATTTAACCAAATCAAAATAGCGTAAGTGTATCCAAGCTATCAAAGAAAGTAAACCAATTTTTGCGAATGGTATCAAGTTTTCCGTTTCAGGTCAACTAGAGGAGGTATGAAACTAAATTAAAACAACTACTATTTGTGTCCAGATTTTAAGAGGGTGTATGTTTTTAAAAATTGCTGAAAATTTTTCTCCAGCATACAAATAGCAGGCCAAACTATAAATTCTTAAAAAAAAACGAAAAGATTTAAAGTATTATTTTCTTTTTCTCTGAAAAGACTATGTCAATATAAAACAAACAGAAATTAATTAAGAGAACTTTTTCCACAAAAATACGTTTTTCAAAGAAAAGTAAAGAAACCCTTAAACAAAAAATGAGCAAAAATAAAATCAAATAATCTACCAAGCGTGAAACTACCACAATCAGCATCGATAAATAAATGAAACCCAAAACTAACAAAAATTACAATAAATAACCGAGTCAAAACTCAAAACGAGTAGAAATTAACATAAAGTTAACCCCTATGCCTTCCCAAGGCCAGAACATAATTTGCACTTTACTGAAAAAAAATATAAATGTTTTTTACTTTTACTTTTATAGCTTTAATAAATCAAATAATATTAACATTTTGATTACTGAATATCAGTATATGCATATTAAAACTGACAATGCACATTCATGTAATGTGTTATATCATTTTGTAATAAACAAAATTGAATTGAAAAAATTGAATTGTCAGGTGGACTCTTCGGCTAAATTAATGTAGGCTAAAGTTCAAATAAACGTACTGCAAATTGTACGTTTAAAATACACGTTTTAAAGTTGAAACACCGGATAGTTTTCATATCTAATCTTTTAAATACACCCCTACAAATCTACGGGTAGAATATTTGTATTTTAACGATCTAGACTAAACTATTGTTCTACGATGAACCGTAGCTGGGATTTGAGTCACTGAGTCAGACAAGCCATTTGTCAAAATCAATACATGCTGTTAATCAACGAACTGTAAGTAAGGAGCGACCTGGCTCAATAGTAACCGAAACTCTAAAAAAAAACGGAATTTTGATACCAATAGATGTATCAATAAAATTGAATTTTTATGTTGATTTTAAATATATAAGTTTTATTAAGTTTAGTCTTACCCATCAAAGGTTACGAGCCAGAGAAAATTCGGTTGATTTTCAAAAAAAGGGGAGAACACCTCCAAATTTCATAAAATCTAAATGAATATCACACAATCAGATTCAACGTATCAGAGAATCCTGCTGTACAGGTTTCAACTCCTATCTGCAAAAATGTGGAATTTTGTACTTTTGCCAGAAGAAAGATCACAGATACGTGATCTTTCTACGTGATTTTTTTTTTTTTTTTTTTTTTTTTTTTTTTTTTTTTTTTTTTTTTTTTTTTTTTTTTTTTTTTCAGGGGAATCATGTCGACCCAGTGCACCTAGAACATCGCGATGGGGCTCATTCTAACGGAAACTAAAATTTCTAGTGCCTTCTTTGAGTGAAACAAAATTGGAGGACAACTAGGCCGCCTCCCACGCCTTTTTTCCCCCAAAATCATCCGATCAAAATTCTGAGATTGCTAATTTTTCAGCATAGTTGAAAGACTTAATAACTATACCTCTAGAGAAAACATGGCCCTCCACAGCCCCTGTGGAAAGGTTTTTAAGTTATAAAATTTGCCCGTTGTTTACGTATAGTATTTGTTATTGGGAAGCATGCATACCTTTTTTGGGTGGGGAGGGGAAGGACGAATTTTTTCTGGGGGTACTTTTCTCGGGAGAATTATCCATGGAGAGGGATTTTCCAGGGGGAGAACTTTCCAGGGGAAATTGTATACTGGAGGAATTTGCCAGAATTCCTGTACGAAATTTCTTTACATTTCTTGCTTTCTCTTTATCGCCTCAAACTTTCCGCATGGAGGTGTTTAAGGGTAATTGTCCGGGGTAAATTTTCACCAGGATTGAATTTTCCAGAGGATATTTCCGTGGGGAGGGAGATGTTTCCGTGGAGGTGGAGACAGATTTACTGGCGTTATTTAACAGACGATCAGGAATTAAATAAAGGAATAAGTTTTTTCTACTGAAATTAAGGAGCAATATTAAACCTTAAAATGAACAGAAATTATTACGTATATGAGGGGGGTTGCCCCCTCGTCCACACCTTGCTCTTTATGTTGAAGTTTAAAATTTGTCCCGATTCTTTAAAAAACGACTCCTGAAACACAACGGTCGTTTAATTAGAACAATAAGTAATTTTTTTAAAAATGTCGAAAAAAAAATTTAGTGTGAAGAGTGAGGTCTTGACTACCGTGATGTGTTGCGCGAGGACAACCCCCCTTATATACGTAATAATTTTTGTCCGTTTTAAGTTTTAATATTACTCCTTAGTTTCAGTTGAAGAAATTCGTTCTTTTTATTTAATACACTAAACAGAGATGACTTATATTAGGAATTAGCACACCATTTTATTAACGCCATGCGGAAGCTTAAAATCATTTTGCAAGCATCGGCGTCGGCTGACCGCCACAAAAATAAAGCACCCATTAGTAAATTCTCCCTGGGGACTAACCATCATAGTGAATTATCGAGAATTTGAAGTTTGGCTGTAATTTTTGACGAATAGACGGTGAAATTTTACATCTCCTTTGTCGGTGAGCCTGTCAATCTAAGTTAGTGACACCACAGGGAACTCACAAAGCGGCTAAATTGATCAAATGATAATTCCTTTAAGGTGATTTCTAGTGTTTTCCTAACAATTATGCCAGAACATTTTAGTGACGGCCCTTGCCTAAACTTTAAAAAGACATTTCTGCTCAATTTAATCGAAAAAAAAATAACACTTTCTGATAATTTAAGTTTCATTAGAACTGAATATTTCTATCTCTGGCACAAAACACGAGAAGCTAAATAGTTTTTCTAAGATTTCCGGCAAATTAGTTGTCGGCTCTTAGTTGTCATTTATTTAGTTGTCATTTATTCGGATATCTTATCCAAGTTATGGCAAGACCGCCCAATCAATCATAAAAATTTTTGCCAACACACTTAAAAGTTTAAAATGGACGAGATAGGGTGATTCTTTGAGGTGGCGCATCCCCTTAACTTTTAGATTAAGTCTCCTTTACTTTACCTTTAGATGAGGTGGCACATTCCCTTTAGTTTAGATTAAGTAAGGTTTACATAAATTTGAACTGAGTTTAAAGGTATACCTAAGAATAATTCAAGGAGGAATGCTACTCCGGATGAGTCACGAAATAAAAAAAATGGGATCAAGATATAACTTAACCGGAGAGACATTTCGATAGGCATGCGGAACAGGTATGCTAAATGCGATGGGACACAAAAAAAAAAAAAACGGCACGTCTGACACAAAAACAAAGAAATTTTCTTAAATTGTCGTGAGTAAATTTCACAATTTTGGCACTAAAGCATTTGGAATAGTATGAAATTCCTATAAGGTGAATAATTTGAACTCCAGGGACCAGAGAGGTTTGTTAAAAGATGACAAGATGTTGGTGTTTCTTACCAGAGAAACGGTGTTTCTTAGGTCGTAATAAGGCACTCTTGCAGACAAACATTTCAGTGGGGGAGAAGGTGAGTTCGAAGGCCAAAGCTATGATGGCCAAAAAAACTATGTTTGCTCATTTTTAAGAGCAAACAGATTTGGTTTAAAGGAATTGTATAGATACTGCGTGAAATTCATGATTATTTTTGAGGGGAGGAAGGAGCTTATAACCGCTCTTTTCTGCCGACGTACTCACCCAAATATCCACATTTTTTAAAACTTAGTGTGTTTTTTCGACAAACGTTCATCAACAAAACAAAACTGTGCTTTAAGTGATGATTATATCTAATTCATTCTTTAAACGATGCAACATAGATTCCATTATCTTTCTCAGGAGGGAGGAGGGGATCAAAAACCTCCTCTTCCTAACTCTGACCCTAATATCCATTTTTGCAGGTCATAGCATGTTAAAAAATCGTTTGGAATTCGATGGAGATCCTTAAGGAGAGAGCATTTGCATTTTGATGTATTCAGGTATATTAGATGCAACATCTATGAAATCACCTCCCACTCCCCCAATAATTGTGTCGTCTGTATACGCCAGAATACCAAAAGCTATTTATGTAATATGCCTCTCTTTTACCTCAGTGGTAAAAAGACCTCCGTAGTCTTTTTGGCCTGAGAAGGATCAAAGGTGTGCGGTGGTTTGACTTTGTGATTAACGAAAAGCTGCTGCAGCTCACCAAGCCGTCTCAGTCTTCCGGCCCTAGCAGCCGAGCGTACCTTACGATGGTTTGGACACCTACTTCGAATGTCCTGCATTTACTGCAAATACGACCCTACTAAAGCCGATTGGAAGAAATTTTGCGGCCCACCGAAGAAACAATGGCCCGACAGCCTGTCCTAGTTTCTGGGAATGGCAGACATTAGACCGAGCAAAGCGCAAACACTTGCCCAGGGGCGGATCCAGGATTTTTTAGGGGGGGGGGGGCAAAATAGGTTGATCCTATAAAAACAATTTTAGGGGGGCGCAACATAGGTTGATCCGATAAACTTGCGTTTGGAGCGAGTTTAATTAACGCAAACTTGAGTTAATTAAGTAAATTACGCTACTTTAGACTACGTGAGGGCGCCCCCCCCCCCCCTCGCCCCTCCCCTGGATCCGCTACTGCACCCTGCCATGGACCGATTTGAATGGAGGGAGCAGACGTCACTCTTTATGCCGAGCAACACCCACAGCAGGAGACCGAAGTCAAAGTAACTCGAGTTTATCTCCGTGGATCCGGGCCTACTTCTAGTTCTATGACCACCCCTCTGGTGCATATCAAGGAATCTAGTCTTTGCTTTTGGGAAAGTTCTAACTTGCTTAGGCTTTATCTCAGATTTCTGACTTTATTTAACGTAATTATTTGATTATTCGCTGTTCTTGATAGTAAATTAAACATTAGTACTATTAGTTGCTTTTCCTTCAAATAAACTAAGGATTAATCTCTTTTATCTTCTCTAAATTTCTTGCCAAAGGCCAAAGGTGGCTTGGTATTCTTTGTCTGGAGAAAATTTCTCAGTTTCATGTAATGTTTCGAATTTAAATCACGTGGATTGCATAGTATTACTTTCAGGCTGTTAAATCAAAAGCTGTTCCTTGTGAAATTGTTTGAAAGGTTTTGCTTACAGTATTCGGTAGGAGTTCAGGTCATTGTATTCCGCACAGGAAGACGTTAATCACTCCTGCTATCGGAGTCGGAGGAAAAATAAATTCAGTAACATGGGGAAAATATTGTCGAAACTTACTCTTATATTGCCGGTAATATATTTTAAATTTGCTTCAGATGAATAATATTACTTTCATATATATATAGTTATATATATAGTTATATATATATATATATATATAGTTATATATATATATATATATATATATATATATATATATATATATATATATATATATATCTATATATATATATATATATATATATATATTATATATATATATATATATATATATATATATATATATATATATTATATATATATATATACTATATATATATATATACATATATATATATATATATATATATATATATATATATATATATATATATATATATATATATATATATATATATATATATATATATATATATATATATATATATATATATATATATGAGCTAAGTCTAGAGTTCAACTCAAGAAGCCAGTCCTATGATCAGTTAAATCATGATATAACACTTTTGCATAGAACACCCACATATATGCATCATTCAAAAGAGTTATTAGGTTTTACCCGATCAGAGTTCATAGGCTGACTTTTCTGAGTCGAATTCTGCGCTTAGCTTATTATTTTAAAGGCTTTGGGGGAATTATATATTAGTAAACGACGCAGTCACAGTAGAGAGATTACATTCTCTCTACTGTGTCTACAGTATTGTCCTGTAATGGGGTGGAGAGAAGCGTGCACAACTGTGTTGGCCTCGGGTGGCTTTTTTGCTGCGACAAGTTGTTATTAGTAGCAGCAGCAATAATAGTAAGACACCCAACCAAAAATACACAGTTTGTTCAAACTAGTTTAAAATCATGTAAAACAAAACGAAACTGAAGTTTGTATTAATCATAGGCAGCGCGCTAGCGCTGCCTAAGTAAAGAATGATGTGCGCACAATGTGTTTTTTTTTTTCTCCACCCGGGCACTTCGATCGAAGGAGTTGTCGTAGAAACTTCTAAAAGGGTCTCATTTGATTGGAAATTGGAGTGGCTAGTGCTCTTTTTAATAGTCGAAAGTGATTGGAGGTAAAGTAGCCCCCCCCCACGCCCATCATTCCCCCAAACACATCCAATCAAAATTTTGAGATAGCCATTTTTTTTCAGCGTAGTTGATTTCCAGATTAAAAATATGTTTTTTAGGAGGAGACTTCCCCACAACCCTCGGGGCTATGGGTTTAAGTTTACGCGCTGAGGGCATATAAGAACGATGTTGGCACAATGTACTATTTATTATTTTTTCCTTTAGAACAGGGCACTTCATATGGAAGGGGTCGTCGTAGAAAAACTTCAAAAGGGGCTCATTCGATGGGAAATTGAGATTTCTAGTGCCCTTTTTAGTAGTCGAAAGTGATTGGAGGGCAACTAGCCCCCTCCTATAGTCCATCATTCCCCAAACACATCCAATCAAAATTTGAGATACGGCTAGTTGACGGGGTTGATACTTCATCCACTTTGACCGACTATCGTCGAAAAAAAATGTTTTATAGTGTCTTACAGACACTGCGAAAACGAGAATTACAAGAAAAATATTTGAAAATTACATTGTTTACTCCGGCTAAATGGACCTCATATATCTTTTATTAATTTGCATATTGCAGTCATCAATTTGCAGTCAGCATATTTTTTATTAATTTGCATATTGCAGTCAGCATATTGCAGTCATTGAATGTAGAACGTAGTTCTACGTTCGTAGAACGTAGAACGTAGAACGTGTTCTACGTAGAACGTAGAACATAGAACGTAGTTCTAAGTTCTGTAAATTAGGTCTTTGAGGATGACAACCGCCTCACAGCCCTCAGGACAAGGGTTGTAAGTTATGCCCTGGGGGCATATAAGGTTTTTTTATAGAACGCGTTGTCGTAGAAAAACTTCAAAAAAAAGGGCTCTTTCGATTAGAAATTGAAATGGCTAGTGCCCTTTTTAATAGTCGAAAGTAATTGGAAGGCAACCAAACACCCCTTCCACGCCCACCATTTTCCCAAACATCCAATCAAAATTTTGAGATAGCCATTTTATTCCACGCAGTTAAAGTTCAGGAAATTATACTTTGAGCAGGACACTCCCCTCACAGTCTTCAGGGCAAGGGTTATAAGTTATGCCCTGGGGGTATATAATTTTTTATTGAAAATCTTTGTCGTAGAAACGTGAAAAGGGGCTCATTTGATTAGAAATTGAAATAGCTAGTGCCCTTTTTAATAGTCAAAAGTAATTGGAAGGCAACCAACACCCCCTTCCACGCCCACCATTTTCCCAAACACATCCAATCAAAATTTTGAGATAGCCATTTTATTCCACGCAGTCAAAGTTCAGGAAATTATACCTTTGAGCAGGACACTCCCCTCAAAGTCTTCAGGGCAAGGGTTGTAAATTGTGCCCTGGTGGCATATAAGGTTTTTATAGAGCGCGTCGTCGTAGAAACTTCAAAAAGGGCTCATTCGATTGGAAATTGAAATGGCTAGTGCCCTTTTTAATGGTCAAAAGTGATTGGAAGGCAACTAACACCCCTTCCACGCCCACCATTTCCCAAAACATATCCAATCAAAATTTTTAGATAGCCATTTTGTTCCATGTAGTTTTGTTCCATGTAGTTTTGTTCCAAGTTCAGGGAATTACACCTTTGAGCAGGACACTCCCCCCCCACAGTCTTTAGGGCAAGGGTTATAAGTTATGCCCTGGGGACATATAAGATTTTTATTTGAAATCTTTGTCATAGAAACTGAAAAAGGGCTCATTCGATTGGAAATTCAAAGGGCTAGTGCCCTTTTTAATAGTCGAAAGTGATTTGAGGGCAACTAACCCCCCTCTCACGCCCACCTTTTCCCCAAACACATCCAATCAAAATCTTTAAATAGCCGTTTTATTCAACGTATTTTGAAAGTTTTGAAATTAGGTCTTTAAGGATGACAACCCATCCCCCCACAACCCTCAGGGCAAGGGTTGTAAGTTACGCCCTGGGATTAAGTAAGGTTTTTATAGAAAGTGATGTTGTAAAAACATCAAAAAGGGCTCATTCAGTTGAAAATTGAAAGGGCTAGTGCCCTTTTAATGGTCGAAAGTGATTGAAGGGCAATTAACCCCCTCTCGTGCCCACCATTTCCCCAAACACACCCAATCAAAATTTTGAGATATCCATTTTGTTCAACTTCAAAACAGGCTCATTCAATTAGAAATTCGAAGGGCTAGTACCCTTTTTAGTAGTTGAAAGTGATTGGAGGCGAACTAGCCCCCCCCCCCCCCACGCCCATCATTCCCCCAAACACATCCAATCAAAATTTTTGAAATAGCCATTTTGTTCAGCGTAGTTGATTTCCAGATAGAAAATATATTTTTGAGGAAGACACTCCCCCAAAACCCTCAGGGCAAGGATTATAAGTTATGCCCTGGGGGTATATATAAGGTTTTTATTGAAATCTCTTGTCGTAGAAAACTTGAAAAAGGGCTCATTCGATTGAAATTCAAAGTGCTAGTACTCTTTTTAATAGTCGAAAGTGATTTGAGGGCAAACTAACCCTTTTCTCACGCCCACCTTTTCCCCAAACACATCCAATCAAAATTTTTAGATAACCATTTTATTCAACGTAGTTGAAAGTTTTGGAAAAATAGGTCTTTAAGGATGACAACCCCTCCCCCCACAGCCCTAAGGGAAAGGGTTGTAAGTTATGCCCTAGGGCATATAAAGTTTTTATTGAAAGCGTTGTCGTAGAAACTTCAAAAGGGATCATCCAATTGGTAATTGAAAGGGCTAGTGCTTTTTTTAATAGTTGAAAGTAATTGGATAGCGACTAACGCCCCTCGCCCACCATTTTCCAAACACATCGAATTAAAATTTCGAGATATCCATTTTGTTCAGCGTAGTTGAAAGTTCCGCCTCAGAGCCCCAGCCCTTTGCCAGCTGACCTGCCCTTTGCCAGCTAAAAGTATCACATCAGGTTCTAATGGTGACATCGCTTGAACTCTTGTGTTTCTTTTTTAAATTTCATCTTAAATACGCAGGATTTATAATAGAGTATTCTCTTAGCAATGAAACTGATGGAAAGCCACCTTTTCTTTTTTTTATACTATTGCATAATCATCGAAATCAATACTTGATCCACCATAATTTTGAGAGCAACAACTTGCTTGTTGTGCAATATTGCTTTCTTATTTGAGCTTCTTCGATGCAGTCTTTAGGACTCGTGATTTTGATCAGTTCGCAAAATTAGTTTCACAAGACTTAAAAATATTAGTTTCTCGTACCTGACTGATAAACGATTTAGACCGTCGTGAGATATCGACTGCAAAAATCAATTTTTAGCGCTATTTTTTTCAAACCCAAAGGGTTACAAGGATGATTACGAGCAGTGCTTCCACTTTTCAATCTCAATTTACCCTACTGTTTTATCAGTTTCCCCTAAATTTCCTGTATTTAGGTCTGTTTTCTCCCTATTTTTTTCTGCCTAGAAAAAAAGAGACATTTTTGCCTTACATTTCCATACAATCTACACGAAAAAAATATAGCGCAGCATCAAATTGTTATTTCTATTTCAAATAATGATTTATATAACATCTTTTACACTACGAGAACACGTAAAAAAGTTTAATTAAGTGTCATCTCCAGCACTTTATCGCACGTAGCGTTTGCCTTCGTCTTGAAGCCGGCGACAGCTTTCGGTATGCTGACAGTGGATGAAGTTTTATCTTCGTTTTTCAACCAATAATTGACTCGAATAAGTGAACTTAGTGTGAAATTCTCGACATTATCTCGGATGTCTGTTTTGATTAATTTCAGGAGACTAAACAAACACTCAGCTGGTACATTAATAAAAGGTAAAGAGAAGATCCGTGATATTACACTTTCACAATTCCGGGTATTTGATTTCGCCACTGCAAGTCTTCAGACTAAATATCTTCATCCAGTACTACTAAACTGACAGGTCTTCAACCTGGGCATCTCCCAAATGAAGCTCAGTGACATCAGTCATTGTCTGTGACCTCCATTCTACGTCTGTTTTTCTGGAGGCAACACTATTCTCTTAGAACAGCAAATCTCGCAAATAGTGGCCTCAAAGAGTTTTGCTTCAAATTTCTTGCATTCATTGGTTCAACCAAAGCAAAAATGTAATAAATTTTGTCTTCAAACTGAAACGTCTTGGATCTGCTTGATTAGGACTATATAGTGTTTTCGACAAGACTGGTAAAAGAGATCAATATTATCACTTGGCTCTTGAGCATCTACGAGTTCTTGCATTGAATCGGTTGCATCTATTCCCATATATTTTTGGTCTAAAGACAGGTGCTCACTTGAAAGGTAAGGATCCATTTCGGCAAACAAACCAACACTGTGAATATATTCCAGTTTCTTGAAGTTAGACGCAACATCATTCACAAGTTTGCTTGCACTTGTCTTTAGGGAGTGAAGAAGTGGAAGCTCAGATAGAAAAAATGTGTTGAATTCGTTAAAGAGGCCGAGAGAGTAATCCATGAATTCAAGGTATGGCTTAGTCAACTTGTTTTTTTTATGTTGACAAGATAAGGTCATTGGTTGCAGTTGGGTCGTCAAACGTGGTTTCTATGAAATACTGAGTAAGAGCAACCCGACAATCAATAAGCCTCCTTATGCAGGCCTAAAATGACAACCAGTGGATCTGTCCTGTTGCAAGAATTGAGAGTGCTTTGTATTGAAAGAACTCCAAAATTCAGCATACTTATCTCAGCTGGAAGCGCTTCTGGAAAAGTGGGAATGGATATTTCGTGCCAAGCCTTTTAGTGCCCTGGGAAGTGACAAGCATGCATAGGATGAACATAAGTGAATAAGATGGCATGAGCATTTCATATTCAAGATATGGGGCACCATGGCTATCATTAGCGTTGAAGCAGATCTATTGGCTCTAAAATGACGTTAGTAGCGTCTGCACAAAATCCAACAATATTTTGCCAGGGAATCGAGTTTTTTTCAATTACTTGTTTGATGCAGTTAGTCATTCTCTCAGCCAACCCATCACTATACTTAACCATGTCCGATACTTCGACATGAAGGTTTAGATCTTTCTCACTAAAAAAAACACTACAATGATAGCTAGTTGTTTATCATTAGTACAGTCAATGGTCTCATTAATTATCACGGAGAAAAAAGCAGTTTTGAGCAACTCGACTAACTGGTTGTGTAGAACCAAAGAAAAATTATGTCGCATAATTATGTCGCATGACCTCATATATCTTTTATTGATTTGCATATTGCAGTCATCAATTTGCAGTCAGTATATATCTTTTATCAATTTGCATATTGCAGTCATCAATTGCAGTCAGCATATTGCAGTCATCAATTGAGCCAATCAATTTGCATAATCGTATCAGAGTTGAAACCGAGGCAAAGTTTCCTTTTTTAACTTTGGATCATCTGAGGACAAAAGAGTTTTCTAGAGCTGTCATTGTTATTATAAAATGGCCTAACATTTTTATTGTTTCCTTTTATATTCATATGACTCTTTCCAAAATTCTCTTGCTTATCCTTAAAAGACAAACAAAAACTGTGGACGCCTCAGCTACTGTCCATGTACGTACGTTTTGATCTGGCTCAATTTTTGGGAGTTATGGGTTAATACATTTCTTAAAATTGGACGTGATCATCTCTTATGGTTCGTTTACACATTGCGGAAATTCATGCGGATTTAGCAATCCGTGCGGAATTCCGTCCGTTTTCGTGCTAGAAGAAATCTCTAGCTTTCCGCAATGTTTTGGTCAAATCAGGACGGAATCTTGGCAAGGTTTTTAAATGCGTAAAACCATGAGTATGGATTATCAAAAACTACACGATCTTATAACTTTGGTTCAAGGCTATCCCAGTTTGTATGATCCTGGGCACCCAGCCTATAAGAAAATTAAGAGAAAAATGGTGTCATTTGGCTCTCTATTGATCAAATGCTTTCACAAGAGGGTAAGAACATAGGTCACGCTGTTGCAATAATTTGAAGTCTTTGCCTTAAAACGCAGCGTTATTTTAGCAATAGTTCGAACAGAAACGGACGGATTTCTGCAATGTGTAAACGAACCATTACTGGGTTGCTAGCTACCGCTGCAACCCGGAAAGTGATTGAATAGCCTTCAATCTTTTCGCTACATCTCACTACTATTGAGTACTGCCTTCTCTGTGCACTGCAATGTGCTAGTGCCCTTTTTAATAGTCGGGCTATTGCCCTTTTTATTGTCGAAAGTGATTTGAGGGCAACTAACCCCCCTCTCACGCCCACCTTTTCCCCAAACACATCCAATCAAAATTTTTAAATAGCCATTTTATTCAACGTAGTTGAAAGTTTTGGAAATTAGGTCTTCAGGATGACAACCCCATCGCCCCCACAACCCCTCAGGGCAAGGGTTGTAAGTTACGCCCTGGGATTAAGTAAGGTTTTTATAGAAAGTGATGTTGTAAAACATCAAAAAGGGCTCATTTAATTGAAAA
The DNA here is from genome assembly GCA_027921565.1 of Artemia sinica. Taxonomy (NCBI): domain Eukaryota; kingdom Metazoa; phylum Arthropoda; class Branchiopoda; order Anostraca; family Artemiidae; genus Artemia; species Artemia sinica. Next base: position 4,300,728 of record CM051263.1, on the reverse strand, counting down.
ATTGAAAGGGCTAGTGCCTTTTTAATAGTCGAGAGTGATTGAAGGGCAATTCACCCCCCTCTCGCGCCACCATTTACCCAAAACACACCCAATCAAAATTTTGAGATATCCATTTTGTTCAACGTAGTCGAAAGTTCAGGAAATTAGGTCTTTGAGGATGATAAACCCCATCAGAGCCCTCAGTGCAAGGATTGTAAGTTATGCCCTGGGGGCCTATAAGGTTTATATAGAAAAGTTGTTGTAGAAAATTTCAAAAGGGGCTCATTTGATTGGCAATTTAAATTGCCCTTTTTAATAGTCGAAAATCAGTGGAGTGATTAACCCCCAACTCTCACGCGCTCCATTTCCCCAAACACATTCAATCAAAGCTAAGAGATAGCCATTTTGTTCAACGTAGTTGAAAGTTCTGGAAATTATGTATTTAAGGATGACAAAACCCCCAGAGTCCCCAGGGCAAAGGTTGTAAGTTATGCCCTGGGGCATATAAGGTTTTTAATGATAGAGTTGTCGTAAAAACTTCATAAGGGGCTCATTCAATTGGAAATTGAGAGGACTAGTGCCCTTTTTAATAGTTGAAAGTGATTGGAGGGTAACTAACCCCCTTCTCACGCCCACCACTCCCCCAACACATCTAATCAAAATTTTCAGATAGCCATTTTGTTCAACGTATTAGAAGGTTCTGGAAATTAGGTCTTTGATGATGACAACCCCCCCCAGCCCTCAGGGCGAGGGCTGTAAGTTATCCCCTGGGGGTGTATAAGGTTTTTTATTGAAAGCATTGTCGTAGAAACTTCAAAAGGGCTCATTTGATAAGAAATTGAAAGGGCTAGTGCCTTTTTTAATAGTTGAAAGTGATTGAAGAAAGACTAACGCCCCTCTCACGCCCACCATTTCCCCATACACATCCAATCAAATTTTGAGATAGCCATTTTGTTTAACGTAGTTGAAAGTTCTGGAAATTAGGTCTTAGAGGATGACATCCACCCTCACAGCCCTTAGGGTATGGGTTGTAATTTATGCCCTGGGGTGCATATAAGGTGTTCATAAGAAGTGTTGTCGTAGAAACTCAGATTGTTACAAGTAGGCTCATTCGATTGAAATAGAAAGGTCTGATGCCCTTTTTAATAGTCGAAAGGGATGGGAGGAAAACTAATCCCCTCCCACGCCCACCCTCCCATTTGACTTTATGTTTAAAAACTAAATGTTGTCATAAGATTAAATCAAAATGCACTGTGTTAATGCTAATTCCCAATAAGGCATCTCAGCAGTATCCCAAGAACGACTGAGGGTATTATTTCAAACTTTCGGGGCTGCTTGTGCTCTTAAAATTAACCAAATCAAAATAGCGTAAGTGTATCCAAGCTATCAAAGAAAGTAAACCAATTTTTTTGCGAATGGTATCAAGTTTTCCATTTCAGGTCAACTAGAGGAGGTATGAAACTAAATTAAACACTACTATTTGTGTCCAGATTTTTAAGAGGGTGTATGTTTTTAAAAATTGCTGAAAATTTTTCTCCAGCATACAAATAGCAGGCCAAACTATAAATTCTTAAAAAAAACGAAAAGATTTAAAGTATTATTTTTTTTCTCTGAAAAGACTATGTCAATATAAACAAACAGAAATTAATTAAGAGAACTTTTTCCACAAAATACGTTTTTCAGAGAAAAGTAAAGAACTCCCTTAAACAAAAAATGAGCAAAAATAAAATCAAATAATCTACCAAGCGTGAAACTACCACAAATCAGCATCGATAAATAAATGAAACCCAGAACTAACAGAAATTACAATAAATAACTGAGTCAAACTCAAAACGAGTAGAAATTAACATAAAGTTAACCCCTATGCCTTCCCAAGGCCAGAACATAATTTGCACTTTACTGAAAAAAAATATAAATGTTTTTTTACTTTTATAGCTTTAATAAATCAAATAATATTAACATTTTGATTACTGAATATCAGTATATGCATATTAAACTGACAATGCACATTCATGTAATGTGTTATATCATTTTGTAATAAACAAAATTGAATTGAAAAATTGAATTGTCAGGTGGACTCTTCGGCTAAATTAATGTAGGCTAAAGTTCAAATAAACGTACTGCAAATTATACATTTAAAATACACGTTTTAAAGTTGAAACACACGGATAGTTTTCATATCTAATCTTTAAATACAACCCCTACAAATCTACGGGTAGAATATTTGTATTTTAACGATCTAGACTAAACTATTGTTCTACGATGAACCGGTAGCTGGGATTTGAGTCACTGAGTCAGACAAGCCATTTGTCAAAATCAATACATGCTGTTAATCAACGAACTGTAAGTAAGGAGCGACCTGGCTCAATAGTAACCGAAACTCTAAAAAAAAAACGGAATTTTGATACCAATAGATGTATCAATAAAATTGAATTTTTATGTTGATTTTAAATATATAAGTTTTATTAAGTTTAGTCTTACCCATCAAAGGTTACGAGCCTGAGAAAATTCGGTTGATTTTCAAAAAAAAGGGGAGAACACCTCCCAAATTTCATAAAATCTAAATGAATATCACACAATCAGATTCAACGTATCAGAGAATCCTGCTGTACAGGTTTCAACTCCTATCTGCAAAAATGTGGAATTTTGTACTTTTTGCCAGAAGAAAGATCACAGATACGTGATCTTTCTACGTGATTTTTTTTTTTTTTTTTTTTTTTTTTTTTTTTTTTTTTTTTTTTTTTTTTTTTTCAGGGGAATCATGTCGACCCAGTGCACCTAGAACATCGCGATGGGGCTCATTCTAACGGAAACTAAAATTTCTAGTGCCTTCTTTGAGTGAAACAAATTGGAGGACAACTAGGCCGCCTCCCACGCCTTTTTTCCCCCAAAATCATCCGATCAAAATTCTGAGATGCTAATTTTTCAGCATAGTTGAAAGACTTAATAACTATACCTCTAGAGAAAACATGGCCCTCCACAGCCCCTGTGGAAAGGTTTTTAAGTTATAAAATTTGCCCGTTGTTTACGTATAGTATTTGTTATTGGGAAGCATGCATACCTTTTTGGGTGGGGAGGGGAAGGACGAATTTTTTTCTGGGGGTACTTTTCTCGGGAGAATTATCCATGGAGAGGGATTTTCCAGGGGGAGAACTTTCCAGGGGAAATTGTATACTGGAGGAATTTGCCAGAATTCCTGTACGAAATTTCTTTACATTTCTTGCTTTCTCTTTATCACCTCAAATTTTCCGCATGGAGGTGTTAAGGGTAATTGTCCGGGGTAAATTTTCACCAGGATTGAATTTTCCAGAGGATATTTCCGTGGGGAGGGAGATGTTTCCGTGGAGGTGTGAGACAGATTTACTGGCGTTATTTAACAGACGATCAGGAATTAAATAAAGGAATAAGTTTTTTCTACTGAAATAAGGAGCAATATTAAACCTTAAAATGAACAGAAATTATTACGTATATGAGGGGGGTTGCCCCCTCGTCCACACCTTGCTCTTTATGTTGAAGTTTAAAATTTGTCCCGATTCTTTAAAAACGACTCCTGAAACACAACGGTCGTTTAATTAGAACAATAAGTAATTTTTTAAAAAATGTCGAAAAAAAAAAATTTAGTGTGAAGAGTGAGGTCTTGACTACCGTGATGTGTTGCGCGAGGACAACCCCCCTTATATACGTAATAATTTTTGTCCGTTTTAAGTTTTAATATTACTCCTTAGTTTCAGTTGAAGAAATTCGTTCTTTTTATTTAATACACTAAACAGAGATGACTTATATTAGGAATTAGCACACCATTTTATTAACGCCATGCGGAAGCTTAAAATCATTTTGCAAGCATCGGCGTCGGCTGACCGCCACAAAAATAAAGCACCCATTAGTAAATTCTCCCTGGGGACTAACCATCATAGTGAATTATCGAGAATTTGAAGTTTGACTGTAATTTTGACGAATAGACGGTGAAATTTTACATCTCCTTTGTCGGTGAGCCTGTCAATCTAAGTTAGTGACACCACAGGGAACTCACAAAGCGGATAAATTGATCAAATGATAATTCCTTTAAGGTGATTTCTAGTGTTTTCCTAACAATTATGCCAGAACATTTTTAGTGACGGCCCTTGCCTGAACTTTAAAAAGACATTTCTGCTCAATTTAATCGAAAAAAATAACACTTTCTGATAATTTAAGTTTCATTAGAACTGAATATTTCTATCTCCGGCACAAAACACGAGAAGCTAAATAGTTTTTCTAAGATTTCCGGCAAATTAGTTGTCATTTATTTAGTTGTCATTTATTCGGATATCTTATCCAAGTTATGGCAAGACCGCCCAATCAATCATAAAAATTTTTGCCAACACACTTAAAAGTTTAAATGGACGAGATAGGGTGATTCTTTGAGGTGGCGCATCCCCTTAACTTTTAGATTAAGTCTCCTTTACTTTACCTTTAGATGAGGTGGCACATTCCCTTTAGTTTAGATTAAGGTAAGGTTTACATAAATTTTGAACTGAGTTTAAAGGTATACCTAAGAATAATTCAAGGAGGAATGCTACTCCGGATGAGTCACGAAATAAAAAAAAATGGGATCAAGATATAACTTAACCGGAGAGACATTTCGATAGGCATGCGGAACAGGTATGCTAAATGCGATGGGACACAAAAAAGTGGCACGTCTGACACAAAAACAAAGAAATTTTCTTAAATTGTCGTGAGTAAATCTCACAATTTTGGCACTAAAGCATTTGGAATAGTATGAAATTCCTATAAGGTGAATAAGTTGAACTCCAGGGACCAGAGAGGTTTGTTAAAAGATGACAAGATGTTGGTGTTTCTTACCAGAGAAACGGTGTTTCTTAGGTCGTAATAAGGCACTCTTGCAGACAAACATTTCAGTGGGGAGAAGGTGAGTTCGAAGGCCAAAGCTATGATGGCCAAAAACTATGTTTGCTCATTTTTAAGAGCAAACAGATTTGGTTTAAAGGAATTGTATAGATACTGCGTGAAATTCATGATTATTTTTGAGGGGAGGAAGGAGCTTATAACCGCTCTTTTCTTGCTGCCGACGTACTCACCCAAATATCCACATTTTTTAAAACTTAGTGTGTTTTTTCGACAAACATTCATCAACAAAAAAAAACTGTGCTTTAAGTGATGACTATATCTAATTCATTCTTTAAACGATGCAACATAGATTCCATTATCTTTCTCAGGAGGGAGGAGGGGATCAAAACCTCCTCTTCCTAACTCTGACCCTAATATCCATTTTTGCAGGTCATAGCATGTTAAAAAATCGTTTGGAATTCGATGGAGATCCTTAAGGAGAGAGCTTTTGCATTTTGATGTATTCAGGTATATTAGATGCAACATCTATGAAATCACCTCCCACTCCCCCAATAATTGTGTCGTCTGTATACGCCAGAAGACCAAAAGCTATTTATGTAATATGCCTCTCTTTTTACCTCAGTGGTAAAAAGACCTCCGTAGTCTTTTTGGGCCTCAGAAGGATCAAAGGTGTGCGGTGGTTTGACTTTGTGATTAACGAAAAGCTGCTGCAGCTCACCCAAGCCGTCTCAGTCTTCCGACCCTAGCAGCCGAGCGTACCTTACGATGGTTTGGACACCTACTTCGAATGTCCCTGCATTTACCTGCAAATACGACCCTACTAAAGCCGATTGGAAGAAATTTTGCGGCCCACCGAAGAAACAATGGCCCGACAGCCTGTCCTAGTTTCTGGAATGGCAGACATTAGACCGAGCAAAGCGCAAACACTTGCCCAGGGGCGGATCCAGGATTTTTTTAGGGGGGGGGGGCAAAATAGGTTGATCCTATAAAAACAATTTTAGGGGGGCGCAACATAGGTTGATCCGATAAACTTGCGTTAGGAGCGAGTTTAATTAACGCAAACTTGAGTTAATTAAGTAAATTACACTACTTTAGACTACGTGAGGGCGCCCCCCCCCTCGCCCCTCCCCTGGATCCGCTACTGCACCTGCCATGGACCGATTTGAATGGAGGGGAGCAGACGTCACTCTTTATGCCGAGCAACACCCAGCAGGAGACCGAAGTCAAAGTAACTCGAGTTTATCTCCGTGGATCCGGGCCTACTTCTAGTTCTATGAACATCCCTCTGGTGCATATCAAGGAATCTAGTCTTTGCTTTTTGGGAAAGTTCTAACTTGCTTAGGCTTTATCTCAGATTTCTGACTTTATTTAACGTAATTATTTGATTATTCGCTGTTCTTGATAGTAAATTAAACATTAGTACTATTAGTTGCTTTTCCTTCAAATAAACTAAGGATTAATCTCTTTTATCTTCTCTAAATTTCTTGCCAAAGGCCAAAGGTGGCTTGGTATTCTTTGTCTGGAGAAAATTTCTCAGTTTCATGTAATGTTTCGAATTTAAATCACGTGGATTGCATAGTATTACTTTTAGGCTGTTAAATCAAAAGCTGTTCCTTGTGAAATTGTTTGAAAGGTTTTGCTTACACAGTATTCGGTAGGAGTTCAGGTCATTGTATTCCGCACAGAAAGACGTTAATCACTCTTGCTATCGGAGTCGGAGGAAAAATAAATTCAGTAACATGGGGAAAATATTGTTGAAACTTACTCTTATATTGCCGGTAATATTTTAAATTTGCTTCAGATGCATAATATTACTTTCAGTGACAGGCATTTTGTGCAAAGCGTTCCTGACTTGAATAAAAGCGGTTTTCAGAATCATCCGAATCAGATTCCCCGTGTTTTTTCAGTTGTAGTAATATAAAAATAAAGATTTAAATTTTTTCCTCATTTTTGTCAATGGAAATTCGAAAATACTTTACGTCTGTTAACTAGATAACTATGATTAAAAAAAGGTGTCCGAAGAACCTCTTGTTTTTCCCCCAATGAAGATCATGTTACTTTCGAACGTCACGACTTTTTAAGTTTTTGTTTGCTATTTTCTTTTTTACCACGACCTTTTTTACCATTACTATTCAAATTCCTGGTAATTTATCAACGATTGATGTAAAATAGGGAAAATACCAAAGGCGGAAAGTCGGACAACGCCAATCTTGTTTCCTTAGATATAAATAAAGGACTGATTTATGTTTATCATGCTATCTGTAGAGCTAAATAGTATAATTAATTGGTCTAAATTTTTTTGGTACTTGTCGGTTATTGGAAACACATTCAAGAATTACACTTAGGTTACATCTTAGGAAACCGGTTTCATATATATATATATATATATATATATATATATATATATATATATATATATATATATATATATATATATATATATATATATATATATATATATATATATATATATATATATATATATATATATATATATATACATATATATATATATATATATATATATATATATATATACATATATATATATATATATATATATATATATATATATATATATATATATATATATATATATATATATATATATATATATATATATATATATATATATATATATATATGAGCTAAGTCTAGAGTTCAACTCAAGAAGCCAGTCCTATGATCAGTTAAATCATGATATAACACTTTTGCATAGAACACCCACATATATGCATCATTCAAAAGAGTTATTAGGTTTTACCCGATCAGAGTTCATAGGCTGACTTTTCTGAGTCGAATTCTGCGCTTAGCTTATTATTTTAAAGGCTTTGGGGGAATTATAAAATTAGTAAACGACGCAGTCACAGTAGAGAGATTACATTCTCTCTACTGTGTCTACAGTATTGTCCTGTAATGGGGTGGAGAGAAGCGTGCACAACTGTGTTGGCCTCGGGTGGCTTTTTTGCTGCGACAAGTTGTTATTAGTAGCAGCAGCAATAATAGTAAGACACCCAACCAAAAATACACAGTTTGTTCAAACTAGTTTAAAATCATGTAAAACAAAAACGAAACTGAAGTTTGTATTAATCATAGGCAGCGCGCTAGCGCTGCCTAAGTAAAGAATGATGTGCGCACAATGTGTTTTTTTTTTTTTTTCTCCACCCGGGCACTTCGTATCGAAGGAGTTGTCGTAGAAACTTCTAAAAGGGCTCATTTGATTGGAAATTGGAGTGGCTAGTGCTCTTTTTAATAGTCGAAAGTGATTGGAGGTAAACTAGCCCCCCCACGCCCATCATTCCCCCAAACACATCCAATCGAAATTTTGAGATAGCCATTTTGTTCAGCGTAGTTGATTTCCAGATTAAAAATATGTTTTTTAGGAGGAGACTTCCCCACAACCCTCGGGGCTATGGGTTTAAGTTACGCGCTGAGGGCATATAAGAACGATGTTGGCACAATGTACTATTTATTATTTTTTCCTTTAGAACAGGGCACTTCATATGGAAGGGGTCGTCGTAGAAACTTCAAAAGGGGCTCATTCGATGGGAAATTGAGATTTCTAGTGCCCTTTTTAGTAGTCGAAAGTGATTGGAGGGCAACTAGCCCCCCCCCTAGTCCATCATTCCCCAAAACACATCCAATCAAAATTTTGAGATACGGCTAGTTGACGGGGTTGATACTTCATCCACTTTGACCGACTATCGTCGAAAAATGTTTTATAGTGTCTTACAGACACTGCGAAAACGAGAATTACAAGAAAAATATTTGAAAATTACATTGTTTACTCCGGCTAACTGGACCTCATATATCTTTTATTAATTTGCATATTGTAGTCATCAATTTGCAGTCAGCATATTTTTTATTAATTTGCATATTGCAGTCAGCATATTGCAGTCATTGAATGTAGAACGTAGTTCTACGTTCGTAGAACGTAGAACGTAGAACGTGTTCTACGTAGAACGTAGAACATAGAACGTAGTTCTAAGTTCTGTAAATTAGGTCTTTGAGGATGACAACGCCTCACAGCCCTCAGGACAAGAGTTTGTAAGTTATGCCCTGGGGGCATATAAGGTTTTTTTATAGAACGCGTTGTCGTAGAAACTTCAAAAAGGGCTCTTTCGATTAGAAATTGAAATGGCTAGTGCCCTTTTTAATAGTCGAAAGTAATTGGAAGGCAACCAACACCCCTTCCACGCCCACCATTTTCCCAAACACATCCAATCAAAATTTGAGATAGCCATCTTATTACACGCAGTTAAAGTTCAGGAAATTATACCTTTGAGCAGGACACTCCCCTCACAGTCTTCAGGGCAAGGGTTATAAGTTATGCCCTGGGGGTATATAATTTTTTATTGAAATCTTTGTCGTAGAAACGTGAAAAGGGGCTCATTTGATTAGAAATTGAAATGGCTAGTGCCCTTTTTAATAGTCGAAAGTAATTGGAAGGCAACCAACACCCCTTCCACGCCCACCATTTTCCCAAACACATCCAATCAAAATTTTGAGATAGCCATTTTATTCCACGCAGTCAAAGTTCAGGAAATTATACCTTTGAGCAGGACACTCCCCTCAAAGTGTTCAGGGCAAGGGTTGTAAATTGTGCCCTGGGGGCATATAAGGTTTTTATAGAACGCGTCGTCGTAGAAACTTCAAAAAAGGCTTATTCGATTAGAAATTGAAATGGCTAGTGCCCTTTTTAATAGTCGAAAGTAATTGGAAGGCAACCAACACCCCTTCCACGCCCACCATTTTCCCAAACACATCCAATCAAAATTTTGAGATAGCCATTTTATTCCACGCAGTCAAAGTTCAGGAAATTATACCTTTGAGCAGGACACTCCCCTCAAAGTCTTCAGGGCAAGGGTTGTAAATTGTGCCCTGGGGGCATATAAGGTTTTTATAGAACGCGTCGTCGTAGAAACTTCAAAAAAAAAAAGGCTCATTCGATTGGAAATTGAAATGGCTAGTGCCCTTTTTAATGGTCAAAAGTGATTGGAAGGCAACTAACACCCCTTCCACGCCCACTATTTCCCCAAACATATCCAATCAAAATTTTTAGATAGCCATTTTGTTCCATGTAGTTTAAAGTTCAGGGAATTACACCTTTGAGCAGGACACTCCCCCCCACAGTCTTTAGGGCAAGGGTTATAAGTTATGCCCTGGGGGCATATAAGATTTTTATTGAAATCTTTGTCATAGAAACTTGAAAAAGGGCTCATTCGATTGGAAATTCAAAGGGCTAGTGCCCTTTTTAATAGTCGAAAGTGATTTGAGGGCAACTAACCCCCCTCTCACGCCCACCTTTTCCCCAAACACATCCAATCAAAATCTTTAAATAGCCGTTTTATTCAACGTATTTGAAAGTTTTGGAAATTAGGTCTTTCAGGATGACAACCCATCCCCCCCACAACCCTCAGGGCAAGGGTTGTAAGTTACGCCCTGGGATTAAGTAAGGTTTTTATAGAAAGTGATGTTGTAAAAACATCAAAAAGGGCTCATTCAGTTGAAAATTGAAAGGGCTAGTGCCCTTTTAATGGTCGAAAGTGATTGAAGGCAATTAACCCCCCTCTCGTGCCCACCATTTCCCCAAACACACCCAATCGAAATTTTGAGATATCCATTTTGTTCAACTTCAAAACAGGCTCATTCAATTAGAAATTCGAAGGGCTAGTACCCTTTTTAGTAGTCGAAAGTGATTGGAGGCGAATTAGCCCCCCCCCCCACGCCCATCATTCCCCCAAACACATCCAATCAAAATTTTGAAATAGCCATTTTGTTCAGCGTAGTTGATTTCCAGATAGAAAATATATTTTTGAGGAAGACACTCCCCAAAACCCTCAGGGCAAGGATTATAAGTTATGCCCTGGGGGTATATAAGGTTTTTATTGAAATCTTTGTCGTAGAAACTTGAAAAAGGGCTCATTCGATTTGAAATTCAAAGGGCTAGTACTCTTTTTAATAGTCGAAAGTGGTTTGAGGGCAACTAACCCTTTTCTCACGCCCACCTTTTCCCCAAACACATCCAATCAAAATTTTTAGATAACCATTTTATTCAACGTAGTTGAAAGTTTTGGAAAATAGGTCTTTAAGGATGACAACCCCTCCCCCCACAGCCCTAAGGGAAAGGGTTGTAAGTTATGCCCTAGGGGCATATAAAGTTTTTATTGAAAGCGTTGTCGTAAAAACTTCAAAAGGGATCATCCAATTGGTAATTGAAAGGGCTAGTGCTTTTTTAATAGTTGAAAGTAATTGGATAGCGACTAACGCCCCTCGCCCACCATTTTCCCAAACACATCGAATTAAAATTTCGAGATATCCATTTTGTTCAACGTAGTTGAAAGTTCCGCCTCAGAGCCCCAGCCCTTTGCCAGCTGACCTGCCCTTTGCCAGCTAAAAGTATCACATCAGGTTCTAATGGTGACATCGCTTGAACTCTTGTGTTTCTTTTTTAAATTCATCTTAAATGCGCAGGATTTATAATAGAGTATTCTCTTAGCAATGAAACTGATGGAAAGCTACCTTTTTCTTTTTTTTATACTATTGCATAATCATCGAAATCAATACTTGATCCACCATAATTTTGAGAGCAACAAGTTGCTTGTTGTGCAATATTGCTTTCTTATTTGAGCTTCTTCGATGCAGTCTTTAGGACTCGTGATTTTGATCAGTTCGCAAAATTAGTTTCACAAGACTTAAAAATATTAGTTTCTCGTACCTGACTGATAAACGATTTAGACCGTCGTGAGATATCGACTGCAAAAATCAATTTTTAGCGCTATTTTTCAAACCCAAAGGGTTACAAGGATGATTACGAGCAGTGCTTCCACTTTTCAATCTCAATTTACCCTACTGTTTTATCAGTTTCCCTAAATTTCCCTGTATTTAGGTCTGTTTTCTCCCTATTTTTCTCCCTAGAAAAAAGAGACATTTTGCCTTACATTTCCATACAATCTACACGAAAAAAACATAGCGCAGCATCAAATTGTTATTTCTATTTCAAATAATGATTTATATAACATCTTTTACACTACCGAGAAACGTAAAAAAAGTTTAATTAAGTGTCATCTCCAGCACTTTATCGCACGTAGCGTTTGCCTTCGTCTTGAAGCCGGCGACAGCTTTCGGTATGCTGACAGTGGATGAAGTTTTATCTTCGTTTTTCAACCAATAATTGACTCGAATAAGTGAACTTAGTGTGAAATTCTCGACATTATCTCGGATGTCTGTTTTGATTAATTTCAGGAGACTAAACGAACACTCAGCTGGTACATTAATAAAAGGTAAAGAGAAGATCCGTGATATACACTTTCGCAATTCCGGGTATTTGATTTCGCCACTGCAAGTCTTCAGACTAAATATCTTCATCCAGTACTACTAAACTGACAGGTCTTCAACCTGGGCATCTCCCAAATGAAGCTCAGTGACATCAGTCATTGTCTGTGACCTCCATTCTACGTCTGTTTTCTGGAGGCAACACTATTCTCTTAGAACAGCAAATCTCGCAAATAGTGGCCTCAAAGAGTTTTGCTTCAAATTTCTTGCATTCATTGGTTCAACCAAAGCAAAAATGTAATAAATTTTGTCTTCAAACTTGAAACGGTCTTGGATCTGCTTGATTAGGACCATAGGATGAACATAAGTGAATAAGATGGCATGAGCATTTCATATTCAAGATATGGGGCACCATGGCTATCATTAGCGTTGAAGCAGATCTATTGGCTCTAAAATGACGTTAGTAGCGTCTGCACAAAATCCAACAATATTTTGCCAGGGAATCGAGTTTTTTTCAATGACTTGTTTGATGCAGTTAGTCATTCTCTCAGCCAACCCATCACTATACTTAACCATGTCCGATACTTCGACATGAAGGTTTAGATCTTTCTCACTAAAAAAACACTACAATGATAGCTAGTTGTTTATCATTAGTACAGTCAATGGTCTCATTAATTATCACGGAGAAAAAAGCAGTTTTGAGCAACTCGACTAACTGGTTGTGTAGAACCAAAGAAAAATTATGTCGCAAAATATTTGTAGCTAACTGTTTACCCAGAGTGACCCCTGCTAGGGCCTGGTCTTTTGGAAATAATTTTCTTAGGAGTAATATAAGATAACGAAAATATAAAGATGCACTGTTCAATTTCTTTGGAATTACTGCCTAGAGTCGGAAGTTTTTCAATGCTGCCACGGCCAACCTTTGTCTCAAATTCATTGCTTGCTTTTATATGCTACTTGGTCAGAGCATGCTGGGTCAACTCTGATTTCCCTCAATATGCATACTTCAAACAGAACCTACAGTATGGTGCAAGTAAATATTTTTCTTTGACTTGTTTAACACTCTTTTATCAATCCAATTTTTTTAAACAGTGGTAACTGAAGAAACTTGTGAACAAACTTTTTCTTTTGGGAATTCTTAAAATCATTAATTTACCACTGATTTTCCTGAAAATCCTTACTTTACCCCAGATTTCTCTTTATCCCTAGATTCAAAATAAGTGTCCCTAAAAGAAGTGATTTCTCCCTAAAATAGGGTAATCTCCCTAAAAGTGGAAGCCCTGATTACGAGGGAAGAATAAAAAAAATCACATGATCTGATTGGTTGGCTAAAAACACCTTCGGCAAGGTGTTTAATAAAAACTTGGATAAACACCCTACGGCTAGTTGACGGGGTTGATGCTTCATCCGCTTTGACCGACTATCGCCGAAAAATGTTTTATAGTGTCTTACAGACACTGCGAAAACGAGAATTACGAGAATAATATTTGAAAATTACACTGTTTACTCCGGCTAACTGGACCTCATATATCTTTTATTGTTTTGCATATTGCAGTCAGCATATTGCAGTCATCAATTGAGCCAATCAATTTGCATAATCGTATCAGAGTTGAAACCGAGACAAAGTTACCTTTTTAACTTTGGATCATCTGAGGACAAAAGAGTTTTCTAGAGCTGTCATTGTTATTATAAATGGCCTAACATTTTTATTGTTTCCTTTTATATTCATATGACTCTTTCAAAATTCTCTTGCTTATCCTTAAAGACAAACAAAAACTGTGGACGCCTCAGCTAGTGTCCATGTACGTACGTTTTGATCTGACTCAATTTTTGGGAGTTATGGGTTAATACATTTCTTAAAATTGGACGTGATCATCTCTTATGGTTTGTTTACACATTGCGGAAATTCATGCGGATTTAGCAATCCGTGCGGAAATTCCGTCCGTTTTCGTGCTAGAAGAAATCTCTAGCTTTCCGCAATGTTTTGGTCAAATCAGGACGGAATCTTGGCAAGGTTTTTAAATGAGTAAAACCATGAGTATGGATTATCAAAAACTACACGATCTTATAACTTTGGTTCAAGGCTATCCCAGTTTGTATGATCCTGGGCACCCAGCCTATAAGAAAACTAAGAAAAACGGTGTCATTTGGCTCTCTCTATTGCTCAAATGCTTTCAGAAGAGGGTAAGAACATACGCTGTTGCAATAATTTGAAGTCTTTGCCTTAAAACGCAGCGTTATTTTAGCAATAGTTCGAACAGAAACGGACGGATTTCTGCAATGTGTAAACGAACCATTACTGGGTTGCTAGCTACCGCTGCAACCCGGAAAGTGATTGAATAGCCTTCAATCTTTTCGCTACATCTCACTACTAATTGAATACTGCCTTCTTTGTGCACTGCAATTTATAGACGGCTGGCTCAAAATAAAAGCTTTTCGTTAATGATTGCTAATTGCAACTGTCTGAAATCCTGGCTCGATATCCCAATAAAAGAAATTCTTACCTTTTGAGCCACTCACGTAATTGGTTTTGTTAGCATCCCGCCTTTACAAATGGACAATAAAATTTCTTTTCCAAGGAAATAAGAATTTTATCAATTAGACTTAGATATTGCGGTTATACAGTGGAAATTTAGTCTTGACAGTGGTAAATATTTTAAAATAAGGCCAACTTCTGTGGCGTATTTGTTTCAATAGATGTTCTTCAAACTTAAGGGCAGGTATAGATCCAGCGGAAGGGTATATAGGGCCACAGCCGTTCATGGGGGGGGGCAGTCGGGGCAGCTGGCTCAGGTGCTAAGGCTGGGGGCTGTCCACTTTGATACAATTTTTCACTTTGATCCGGCTTTTTTGCCTATATTTGAGTCGGGAGGGCCGTTGTGATTAATTTTTCCCCAGGCACCACCAACGATAGGAACGGCCTTCATAGAGCAAAGTGTCTCAAATATTTGTCTCAACTAGATTCTCGGTGGCCGTGTATGCAAGCCACGTTTATCCTGATGTGTCCCGTTCTCACTCCTTAGCGAGAACGAACTCTTCCAGTTTCAAGGAATTTCCAGCTTAAAATTGTTCATGTTTAAAGCCATCTTGCATACCACTTTTCCTCGGATCGTTTCAAATTTGGTGCTGGATACCACCTGGACTCTGCTGATTGCTTTTAAAGTTTATTAAAGTAGAATATTTGTGTTTGACTATTTCATGAACTTTCGTTGCACGGAGGTTTGACTGGAGGCAAGGATACTAAACTAGTTGCAGCTTCAGAGATACAGTTGCTTACATTTACAAGAGACCTAACTTGTCGTCCCTTGATTGTAAAGTTTTGGTAACATGGGTGTTTGTATATATAAGCATTTAGCTTTATGTTTGTTTTTATTGACTATATTTAACCTAGGCAGTTATTTAAGTTTCAGAAACAAAGTCTTTTTTGCAGATAAAAGAAAACTCGTTTTGGAATGAAGGTAGAAAGCGAAAAGTCTAGGAAAGTCAAACCAGATTATTTTGTTACACCACAGATCACATGGTGGATTTTGATTCCATATGGGATGTATCTTGTTATCTTAAGTCATAACCTTAGTTGTTGTTTCCTTTGCTTAGGAAGAAAGTGAGTAATATTTACATAAAATACGGGTATTTATAACATTTACCCCCTCTTTCAAAAATTGGGCAATATGTCTCAGGCTCGTAACTTTTGATGGGCAGCATTAAATTTGATGAATTTTATATATTTTGAATAAGCATCAAAATTCAATTCTTTTGATGTATCCATTTTTATTAAGACTCTGTTTCTTAGAGTTTCGGTTACTATTGAGCCGCACATGAAATATTTCGTCAGTCGATTATCAAAAGGACGTATCTCCATAATTACAAAATTTCAGAAGAGCAGAAAAAAAAAAAACCTCACAACTTTTTTATTTCCCCTCCGATAACCGGAAAGCAAAAACGGATCGATATGTAAGATCAATAAGTATCAATCCGTTTTTTTTTACGGTTATCGGACGGGAAACAGAAAAGTTGTGAGGCTTTTTTTCTGCTCTTCTGAAAATTTACAATTATGGAGATACGTCCTTTTGATACCCGACTGACGATTTATAACATTTTCATGACAAACAATTAGTTTTTTTTACGTGAAAATAAAGAGCAATGTTCAAACCAAAACGAACAGGAACTATTCTATATATGAACAAGGAGAAATATCGGATATAAAAAAAGCTGCCTTCGATGCAGAATATCGTAGTTTTCTTGTTTTTCCAAGCCGATAGATTTTCCACGTTATTCAAGCCAAGGGACAAAAAGTTTCCTATAAAGGGGTTTTGGACAAGGCGGTTCTAATAGTCTACTTCTTGTTTTGATCTGGCACTAAAAATCAGGAGTTATGGGTTATTACATTTCTTAGTATTGGACGTGATCGTCTCTTAATAGGTCGCTAGCTACCGCTGCAACCTGGATACTGACACTACCCATCAACTCTCTGCTTTTTGTGTTCTTTTTAAGGTAGAAATATTTCTCAAAAACGATGGGGGCTGCTACCACCTCAATAATCAACACTTAATTTTGGGAGCTTTTTATAAACATATTCCTTCAAGTGAAGGGAGTTCATTGGGTAAATTGCCTCTCACCCCTCCATATTAATATGAAGTATTTCTCGTGGAAAGTTGGAGAGTTTCGTATAAAATGATCTGCTTTAAAACTTTTACGCTTGAAACAACTCCACCAACAGCGAGATCCACTGACCCTCCCTCTCTTAATAGTGAGTGATCGCCATGGCTGCGTGTAAATGAATAAATTTTAAAAAGTATGACAAAAGAAGTTTACAAATAACATTATATAAAATTGATACCATGTTTCCAGAAACTTGCAGGCTTCATACAAAATTTTTTCATAGTACTAATTGGTCGGCTATTAGATTACTCGCTCAATAACCTTTTGGTGCTATTTAGGCCAACTTCAGGGGTGTCGATTCACGAAAATATAGGGATGGGGTTGTATTTTTCAAAATATAGGATGATAGAACTTAAGGGGACCAACTGGTGCTTCCATGCCTCCCCAAATTGACAGTCCTGGCCAAATTTTTGGTACAAATCTCAACGACTTTTTTTGTGGCATGGATTCTTTTTTTATCTTAAAATATCAGTAGACCTTTTTATGTCATAAAATTAAATAATAAAAAAAAAAACAAGTTTTGTCTACCGAAAGTAAGGAGCAACATTAAAACTTAGAACTGCCGGAAATTATTCCCTATATGAGGAGGGCAGTCCCTCCTCAACCTCTCGCTCGTCACGCTAAAGTGTTTTAGTCCTTTAAAAAGTTTTCAGTTAATTCTTATTTCAATTCAAAGACCATCGTGTTTCAGCAATCGTTCTTAAAGAATTGGGACAAAAATTCCAACTTCCTCGTAAAGAGCGTGGGGTATATGAGGGGGCTGCCTCCCTCATACACGGAATAATTTCCGTTCGTACTTTTACGCTAAACTATGGTGCAACAAATGGACCTTATGCTAAAAAAACGTACTTTTACTTACGGACGCTAATTCAACGTTTTTCAGTCAGGGGGTTAAAAAGAAGGTCTTCTAGCGTACATTGTGACTGATTTAACGTTATGGGCGGACCCACTGTATCCGTCACAGCCAATACCTGTGATCCTGATTTTACACTTTTTCAACGTAAAATGACCCTCTTCTGTAGCGAAACTACAGTCACATAGTGTACTTTTTCGTTGGTTTGGCGTGAGAGGCGTGGCCCGAAGTGAGAGGCGTTGCCCCGAAGACGTGAGAGGAGGGAAATCCCCCACAACCCTCAGGGCAAGGGTTGTAAGTTATTCCCTGGGGGCGTATAAGGTTTTTATTGAAATCTCTGTCGTAGAAACTTGAAAAAGAGCTCATTCGATTGGAAATTCAAAGGATTAGTACCCTTTTTAATAGTCGAAAGTGATTTGAGTGCAACTAGCCCCCCTCTCTCGCGCACCTTTTCCCCAACCACATCCAATCAAAATTTCTAGATAGCCATTTTCTTCAGTGTTGTGGATTTCCAGATAGAAATTATGTTTTTGAGGGGGAAACTCCCCCACAGCCCTCAGGGCAAGTGTTGTAAGTTATGCCCTGGGGGTATTTAAGGTTTTTATAGAAGGCGTTGTCGTAGAAACTTCAAAAAAGGCTCATTCGATTGGAGATTCAAACGGCTAGTTCCCTTTTTAATAGTCGAAAGTGATTGGAAGGCAACTAACACACCTTCCACGCCCACCATTTCCCCAAACACATCCAATCAAAATTTTGAGATAGCCATTTTGTTCAGCGTAGTTGATTTCCACATAGAAATTATTTTTTTTGAATTTTTTTTTTTGGAAAAAAATTAGGGTTTTGAATCGATAAGAAAAAAAATAAAAAGCAAAAGTAAATATTTTGATTACATCACCGATAACAAATTTTCAGGGATCGGGTTATAAGCCAAGGGTGCCAATTTGACAAAATACATGGAGGAAGCAAGGATTTTGTTCTGTTCTCTGCATAAAGATGCGAAAAGACATTTTTCAAAGTTCCAAGGGTATTTTTTGCTTGAGAAATAACAAAACATCAATCTAAAGTTATTTTTCCAGACCTAGAGGGGTAATTTTACCCCCTTGCTAAATTTTCACCTGTATGGAGCATGGTAAAGAAACAAAACAATTTTTAGTTACATTGATAAGGAGTATTATAATTCTAGTGATTTCTAGTCAATAATCTAGTGATTTTTGAGCTTATCAATGATTTTTTTTTAACAGAATCTGGTGTTTTTTTTCACCGGGTGGCAACTTATCAAAACTTTTTTTCTTAGAGTTTTGGTTACTATTGAGCCGCATCGCTCCTTACTTACAGATCGTTCCGTGAACTGTTTGAAATCTTCTACACGGTACATATACTTCACTTATTTATTGATGTTGTTGTTAAAATTCATCTTCGAAATAAAAATGTGTTTTTGCCTGGTATCAATCTTGAAAAACATATTATTTATAATTGGCAAATTAATTTACCGAATTTTTGTTTCATCTTTAATGTTGCTCAATCGAACGAAAGTAGGTTTTTTGCAACGGTTTGTTAGTTTAGCAATCTTTGATTTTTGGAGATCAGCTGCGAAATAATTTGGCAAAGATTTTGATTGCTTTGAAAGACTGAAATAAATTTTTTGGACGAAAGAGGTATTGCTGGAAATTGTGCAATCGACCTTCTACTTTGGCGTGTTTATAATAACTTAGTAACATTATTCTAATAGACCAATTAAGCGGCTAAAACAGAAAAAAATAGCATTTCAAACAAAATCACAAGAAGAAGTACTCTTAAATTATAACCACTAATTTTGCATTTGGAAGGTTGGTTACATTTGGAGGTTACTTTCGGAGGCTAGGAGAGGTTTTAGTTTATTATTCTACTCCCAATTCTTCGGATGAAAGAGGTTTTGCCGGAGATTTTACCATCCATTCATCTTCGTTTTGCATTATTTATAATAACTTAGCAGATCTATTCTCATAGACCAATTAAGCGGTCTATTAATTGATCTATTCTCATAGACCAATTAAAAAAAATATTTTAGCATTTTAAAGACAAAATTGCTAGGATGAATACTGTTTAAATGTCCTGAAAAGGGGACTTGCTCTTCTACTAAACTTGCAACCTTTTCGCTAAAGTTACTAGCTGTTTTCCTAACTGGTCTTCGTGAAATGTCGTTTTAAAAATCCTTCATCTGCCATCTACCATCTTCCATCTACCAATCCTTCCATCGTACATTATAAAATTTCAAATGCTTTCAATACCATACTCTATTGTCCTTGGATCCTGCCCCTTAAATTTTCATCCTGAAGTCTTTGGACATACAACTAATTGGTAAGTAATTGCCCCTCCTAAATTTCAGCTTTAAATTGACTCTTAGAAATACTGGGTGACTATCTTTAGTTTTAACATAAATAACAGCAAAAAACAAGCAAAATCCATTGATCCAAATATAGTGTCATGCAGCGTCGTTACTTAGGCCGTAGTTTCTTCAAGGGGCACGACTTCCTCAAATTCACCTTGCATGGCTTTTTGCAATCACGGTTAGTGACTGGCCAACTCGTGGTAGGTCCACCCCAACGCCACGTAAGCACGATTTTTTTTCCAGAGATAGAGATGAAGCTTATGGTAGAGTAGTGACTCACATCCATTCAGCATCACCGGAAAAGCTCCAGTCTTTTATGCCTAGTCTATCTTCGTCAGGGTACAATGTTTTATATAATCAATATTATTCGTTACAGTACATTAAGAGACACCAGATTATGCTATATCAAGCGATCTTTGTGCATCTATTTTTTGGGTGAATTCTTCAATATTTTCTTTGTTGGACTTGTCATCCACGGAAGATATAACCTGTTTTCTACTTTCATGATTTGATTTCACCGACTTTTGGAATCTAGTAATAAAGGATCTTTGGTGCACCATTGCATGATTGAAAAAAAAAATGTGGAAAGCAGCCAAAGGCCAGCAGAGTATCCGTAAATTAATGGAGCCAGGCCAGGTCGAGATTAATAAGTGTACATATTGAACAAAACAAAAAAATTAACTGCCTTCTGTATCCAAAAATATTTCATATCTCTAGTCAATTCGTGGTACAATGGCACAACAGTTGTCTTCTTAGTGCCAAGTTCTTTCCAGGTTAGAATAATCGGTTTTATCTGACAATGCATACTTGTTTGTGTGTAAATACTCATTGATTGCTCAGACCAAATGGGCCTGGGAATTCATATTTTAGTTTCACCTCGTTTTCACCTTCTTTCATCTCCTTTCACCTTTCGTTTCACCTCGTTTCGCCATCCTTTAACCCTGTGGGTTGCAGAGTAGATTGGTCACTACTTGGCAACACTGGGTCTGGGGTTTGATCCCTGCTATCTGAAGGTCTGGTGATAGGCTTGCAATACGGCAATTGAAACGTCCAAATTGTGGAGGCCCTATGCGTCACATCAATTATTCATTGATATCCGACAGGCCTTTGACCTCATATGGAGGAAAGGTCTTTGGCATATTCTAAAACACTACGGTGTCTCAAGATCGTCAAAATCATTGAGGATATGTACAACAAGTTCAAAAGCCAAAATCTGATGAATTCTCGACAACTCCCGGAGTCTTCTTGGGATGCATCAATGATTCTGGAGAATCTGGATTTATCCTTTATCCATCTTCCTTTAGTGTAATTTATTCCACCTGTTGTTTTCCCCTGGATGGGACGATCCTTCATTTCCCTTGTTGTCTTTAAACGCTGGTATTTGATTTACCTATTCAGGGGGCCAAGTCTTCAAAGGTGGACACGTCAAGGATCAAATCTTCATTTATCCTTTTACACGGCTGGCATTCATCTTATAAAAGTAACGCTGTCGCTGTTACAAAGTAACGCTGTCTGTTGAAATAGCGATAAACGCGGTCTTGGCATGGAATTTTACAAGCTAGATTTTGTTAGTATAAAGAACGGGTCACCTGCCTTAAGCGATCTAATTTTCTGCCATAAAAGATTTACCAAAGACTACAAATGAGCAAATTGACATTATTAAAAACAAAACGCTTTTCAAAACGTTTTTATCTCCAGATGTATTAAAAAATCAAAATTGAAAAATCAGTTGTTTCTTTTTTTTGTCTTATAAAAATTCAAGTTTTCTAGGTAGCAGCACAATTTTTTTTTTTTTTTTTTTTTTTTTTTTTTTTTACTCTAGTGTACTTGGAGATGAAGAATTTCTTATAGTTTTAGTCATATGTTTTTTTCTTTATCCACATAGGTTCGATTGTTATTTATGGGGATACTAAAACCATAATTGATACATAATTACAATAATCTTAGGAAAGAAAGCAGCGGATGGGGGCTGCTGTCCATCCATTAGAGCAAGATTTAACTTTTTTTGTAAACCGTATACGAAGTTATAAGTCAATTGTAATCTCTACAGTTGGAATAACAAAGTAAAATTGAAATGTGAAAATAACAGCCAATGGTCGTGTGAACCAACAGCAAACTCACTAATGTTCTCTTATAAATCTGTCGGGAATTCGGCAAATATTTTGGCAGTTTTTACTTTTGTAGTAAAATAAAGATTGCTTAAAATATATTTTTCTTTATAAATTTATTTCGTTTTTTTAGAGACATATTTAATAGGGACTTTGCTTTACAGAAGATTTTGACTCATAAATAATTTGAGGAAGAATCAATTCATAAGCCAATATTATTATATAATATTATAAAATTGTTTATTTAAAATAATTTTTTCTCATGAAAGTAAAGAGTGAAGTTGAGCCAAAAATAGTCTCGTGGTTTATGCAACAAATTTTTGGAAAATTATTGAAAATTTTTTGACATTTTTGAAAAATTCAAATAAATTCAAATGTCTGTAGAATTCTGAATAACTAGCGCTTTACAAGTTTTTTCGACTTGAAGTAAGGTGCAACATTAAAAATTGAAACGAGCAAAAATTATTTCGTATATGAGGGGGGTTGCCCCTCCTCAATACCTCGCTCTTTATGCTAAAGTTTGACTCTTTGTTCTAATTCTTTAAGAATGACTCCTAAAACACAAGGGCCATTTAATTAGAATAAGAAACATTTTTAAAAGTTACAAAACACCTTAACGTGAAGAACAACAAGGAAAACCAGTTTTTTGTACGGGTAGACTGATATGCGTCTTCTTTTTTTCCTTCTTCACTGCTAGTGGACACTGGAACATCATAGAGAACTGTTTAAGGGCTCATTTTACATCTACATACTTTTGTAATTAACAAAACACAACGTTAAAAAATAAATAGATTTTTTTAACTGCATCTTCGTCTACAAGATGATGAATAACGTCATAATTACAACCATAAATGACGTCATAGTGAAACTATATGATGAAGTCAGTTGCAACTGGGGTCTTTTCTTTATTATATCTAGCTAAGAAAAATCTGAAAGTTTTGTCCGGTGTGTGGTATCACTTAAAAAGAAAACGGGAACTTTTCATTTCCGTTTGAGTGAGCTCTCCCAACCTTAAACGGATTTTTTTTTTTTAATTTCCACATTTTTGTATATATGGCATGATACCTGTACAGTATGGCTCTTTGATATGCTCCTTAGGATCGCTTGACTTTTTTGAGGGGTTCTCCCCTTTTTTTGAAAGGCAGGCAAATTCTCTTAGGCTCTTACCTTTTTATGGGTAGCATTACACTTAATAAATTTTCTATGTTCGGAATCAGCATAAAAAAAACAATTTTCTTGAGGTAATAATTGTTATGGAAAACCCTTTTTTTTAAGATAATTTAAAGAAACTTATAAACCAGTCATAAGGTTTACACTAAAGCAACTATATTGCATAAAAGTATTGTGCTAGTAACAGCCACTATCTAGTAATTACGAGACATCGAACTTAAAAAAAGGACTAGAAGTTAGGCTCTATCATAATTTTAAACCGTTAAACCAGAAACACCCTTAACTAAAGGAATGTATCAGAAAAATATGGCCGATACCAGTTACGTGTGAAGGTTGGGGGTTAAAAAAACTGCAACCAAGGTTCATGTGAACCATCAGGAGACTCACGGAAAGTAATATCATCGGGAAAGATGGCTTAAAACCCTACTGTAAGACGAACCCTCTGGCTTACAAAAACAAAATTATTTACAATTCACTTTTAGTTGTAATTTCTTTTTAAGAGATATATGCAATAGGGACTTCTAGAAATTACTTCAAAGAATTAATTCTGGTTCACAAAAAAGGTTTATAACCGTTTTACCGTACTTGCAAAGTACCAATTCCAAGTTCTTTTCATGTCTTAGGGGACTTCAGCTTTGTGGGTCCAATGAAGCAAAGAATGAAGAGAGACTCAGAAAACAAAAGTAAGGAGTTTCTCTCTCTATCCGAAGGAAAAGAAATTTATTCCTTGTGTTTTGAAAATAAACTTTGCGAAAAGTTTCTAGCTTTGAACACAAAGAATTTACTATTTACTCAAATCATAAATAAAGATTAGTTCAGTGTCAAAGAATAACTTACAAGAATGGGAACTGGCGCTAGCGTCGACAAAAATAACCATCAACGCCATCTAACGTCGGGCGACACTTGGAATTTTTCAATATAATAATAAGAACAATTGATTTTGTGCTCTAAAATTAGTGTAGTGATAAGCGTCTGATCTCAGTTCCTGACAAAAAAAAAACCTTTTACGACCTTATCAATGATGACGTTTTTTTTTCTAAATATCTATTAATGCTAATATCATTAATGATATCTGTTAGACTGTTATTATAGATGACCTTACTAATCTATAGAGATTGATTTTGAAAGCTCATCGGAAGAACTACAATTAAAAAGTAAGTGCTCACTTAGTAGGTCCTGGGGTAAGGAGGTCGGGAGGTAGAAAGTTAATTTGGATTTGATAATGTGAAGGAGTTTGGTTTGCTCCCTCCCCAATTTTTTAGTTTATTTAGTTGTTGTTCGTTCGTGTGTTTTGTAAATGGCTAGCCGTTTTTCTGCACGTCAGCAAAAACATAGGCTTTTTCATTAGTGCAGAAGTTGTAAATTATGAAGTGTTATAATCGTGTTTATTAATAAAGTGATAAAAAAAAAAACATAAAGCCTGACCTGAAACAAGCCCTTTAACTTGGAGGCTAAATTTACAATGAATGCTAAATAACTTTTAAATTGCCAAGACTAGTGGGTACGTACAAAACTAAAAATCAATGCACATTGACGTCCTCTATTGCCCTGCCACCAGGACTGCTACCTTTAATGATTTACCACTATTTCTAGTGATTTTTTGTTTAGGCAATTTAAAAAAAAATCAGTACATAAATCATTAGATTACTGAACTAAATCAACAAAAAAATCACCAAAAACTAGTGATTTTTTTCTGACTGGGTGGCAACCCTGCCCGCCACAAATAATTCTTGTTCAACAGCGGAGCCCTGCATGCCTTAATGTCAATTCGAGACGAATAAACACTAGGAACCCTGCATGCCTTAATGTCCTGTAATAACCCTGTTATTCGCCTATTTCTAATAACTAATCACCACGTGAATACAATGTTGAAATATTGGTCACTTTATGGCCAATCACAGTATTTGTTTTTACTAAATCTTTATACCTATTGAATTGTGGCGGAACCCTGCATGCCTTAATGTCCTGTAATAACCCTGTTATTCGCCTATTTCTAATAACTAATCACCACGTTAATACAATGTTGAAATATGGGCCACTCTGTGGCCAATTACAGTATTTGTTTTTTTAGATCTTCTTGCCTACAAAATAGTGGCAGTCTATTATCATTAGTAATTTTCTTCTACAGCTATATAGAACTTAGTTAGGATATTATTTATCTTTATTTGTGTCATTCTAAGCATTTAAGCTCCCTAACAAAAGTACCATGTTCCTATCCCGCGTCTTGTGTACTGTTTCCATCAGGTCCGTGTACCATCACCTAATTTCCTTACCCTTAGGTCATACTTCTAAGTTTCAGCTTCGTTTTCTTATTTTAGATGGCCGGTTTTGCACCCACTTCAGTTCCACGGTATCTACCGCTTAACAATTTAACAACGTACCTTGGAACAAACTTTGGAGGAGCAATGAAACTGATGTAAGTTTCATTTAGTTTTATATAAGTTTTAAAAAGACTTATTTAGTCTTATTTATATTTTTCCGTAGAAAAATATTACGTAAAAGACGCACATAAAATATGGAGTTCGTTTATACATTCTTATGATTTAATTTGTATTTTATTTTATACATTGGCCCTCACAAATGGCCCTTGTTCCCCTAAGGTATTACGTGGGTCTCCAACCCTCGCATGCCTTCGTTCTAAGTCGGGTTTTGTGCATTCTCTTCCATGAATTGTTCTAGAGACCCCCCCCCCTGCTACAAAAATATACAACTATATTATAAATACAATTTCGGGGGCATGTTATCTAGTAATACTGCTAACAACTCTGCAACTCCTACTGCATACCAATCTTCTCAAAGCCCCCCTCTTTACACCCTCATAAAAAGGTCACGTTTTCCTTAAATCTTTCCTTGCGGCATCCTCCCACTCCATTCGGGAACGACCTGCTTTTCGTTTTGCCCTAGAAGGTTTGCCGACAAGGACGATCTTTGGCAATCTGTTATCTTTCATCCGCAGAACGTTCCCTTGCCATATCGACCTTTTTCTCATTAAAGCCTAAGAAAGCAGGATCGAACCAGATTTTTGGCGCGGCTTACTCTTTGAGATACGGTCAGTCCGACGTACATCTAAAAGAAAACGTAGCCGATTTCTGTGGCAAACATTTAGCAAATCATCTCCCGTTTTTTGGAGTGCCAAAGCTTCAGAACCATGATTGACCATTGTCATTAGTATATTAATCTAATCTTGGGTCGCAATCACATCTTCCTATTCTTCCAAACTTTCTTCAACTGTGAAAAAAAAAAACCCTGGCCATGGCTACTCTACTTTTAACATCTTCACTGCAACCACCGTCTTTCAAACAATTCGTGGTAATGAACTATAATGAAGGAGCTACATGGTTCAATAGTAACTGGAAATCTAAGACACTGAATATTTATATTAATAGATTTATGCTGATTCCAAATATGCAAGATTCATCAAGATTAATTTTATCCTTCAAAGGCTACGAGCCTGAGAAAATTAGCCTAATTTCCAAAAGTGGAGGGAAACGCCCTTAAAATCAAGGAATCTTAATGAAAATCACACCATCAAATGCAGTGAATCAGAGAATCCTGCTGTAGAAGTTTCAAGCTCCCATCTTCACAAACGTAGAATTTGCATTTTTTGCCAAAAGAAAGATCACGGATGTGTGTTTATATATTTTTGGGGTGTTTTCCCAGGGACAAACACATTGAACTAATGGTCCTAGAATATCGGTAGAGGACTAATATGAATGGATATTAATTTTATAGTGCCGTTTGTAGGACCTGTCGCACAAGGAGTTGGAGCAATTCGAAATTTTAAGAATTTTTACCACCACAAATTTTATTACTTTTATATAATGCTTTATTCCACCCGTACATTTCATATGGATGTGTGTTGTGGTCAAGCAACTTTTATTCAAATTTTAAACAAGTAAAAATTCTTCAGAACCAAGCTATACGACTTATTGGTGGATACTTTGAAAAAGTCGATGACACTGAGGCATGTTATAATAAACTTAAAATGCTTAATGTCGGGCAACTTCGTGACTACCAAGCAGGAATATTCTCGTATGAGTGTTGGAATTTGTACCAGTCCTGAGGTATTTCATGGTTTTTACAGAGAAAATAAATCACTTCATAGTTATAGTACCCGCAATGCTGACAGTCTGGTCAGTGAATACAGAAGTGGAACTAGACCAGGTTTTTCTGTCAGATATATAGGTCCTAAGGTTTGGAATTCTCTTCCAGTGAGCATTCGGGCGGAGGAGCACCTTGGTTTGTTTAAAAAAAATGAAAAATTTACTTTTGATTCTTGGTTCATAGATGATTTTTTTTCATTACTATTTTTTTTCCTTTTTGTATGATTAGAGATTGGTCATAATTCGGTTGTTTATTTATTATTATTTATTTCCATTTTTTGTTTGTTTTGTTCGTTTGTTAAGATTTTTGTTTGTTAAGTGATTGTTATATATGTGGTCACCCAATATCAAGTGCTTTTATGTCTTTCTTTGGGCAGCCACTTGGATTGATGTTATGTGCTATATCATTTTGTAATAAACAAAATTGAATTGAATTGAATTGTAAGTGACGAAAATGATAGTAGGCTAGCCCCCCCCTCCCTCCCCGAAATTCGTCAGATCAAAATTTCGAGATAGCTATTTTGTTCAGCATAGTTCAAAGGTGCAATAACAATGCTTTTGATGGGCAAGCTCCGTGTATGTAACACAGTAATTTCTGCTCTTTTTAAATTTTAATATTGTTCCTTACTTTTAGTTGAAAAGACTTGTTTATTTTCATTAACACTAATAATACTACCTAGGTGAGAAAAGCTGTCCACTTGGTCGATCTTCTCATTACCCGAAATCACCTCTTCATCGTCATTTATTCCTAGTCTTAGCGGTCTAGTCTTCTTAACATTAATTTTATACCTATTCTTGCATCCTGAACTCGCAAAACCTCTAAAAGATTAACTCTTTTTGCTAACATTTTCATCTAGGATCAACAGCATAATCTGAACCAATTGGTTCCTTGTTCTCCCATTGCCTTTGCTGTGCTCCTTAGGATAAAGTCCATCAGAATGATCCATGTCAATGAGGATAGGACGCAACCCGGCCTAAATTCTGATTTGTATTTAACCGCAACAATGTTATTCTCGTACATTACCACATTAATCTATTTACCTGGTATAGCATACAAAAATAGGACTCCCGCTAAAGCTCTTTATCAGTTTAATTTATAAAACTGAGGACTAAAGAGGTTTGATGACTCAGACACTTCTCAATTATTAATCCAAGAGTGAAAATTTTGTCGGCAAACCCCCTGTCCTCCTAAAACTGCACTGTTATTCTCTTAAAACTTTATCTACAGTATCTCTAAGTCTAAAAAGTATCATCATAATAAGTAATTTACTTCCTACAGAAACCAAGCTCATACCTCTAAAATTACCACGCTCACTCTTATCACCTTTCTTATGAGGAGTTTAATTAGGGTTTTCCTAATATCACTAAGTACTTCCCCTTCAAAAAAAAAATCATATTCGTAACCTTCATTCATAACAACGTAACTTCATAACTCTAGCTTCAAAACCGCCATATTTAAAAATCTCATTTACCATACTATCAGTCCAAGGGATCTTATTACTTTTTAGTATTTTTACTGATTCTTCCTCGCAAAAAAAATGAACATTCCTTCACATCCAAAGTGTCAAAAACCTTTCCATATCTTTTCCTGCAACTCTACCGTTGTTTAAAAAATCCTCAAAATCTTCTGCCCGTCCCTTTTTTAACTCTTTCCTTATCACTAATTGTGGCCCCATTCCTATCTTTAACTGGGACAAGTACAGACGTGACTATTCCCTCTCAAGTTATTAACATGCCAGTACAATATTTTACTATTATGCCGTCTGGCTGTAGATTCCAGATCTTCATTCATTTTATCCATGGCCTCTAATTACTACTACTACTACTACTACTACTAACAACTCACCGCAGCAACAAGCCGCCTGAGGCCAACACAGCCACGCACTCTCCTCCTCCATCCCAATCTATCAAAGCCTCCCTTTTTAAGCTCTCCCACGAAATTCCCAATTCCTTTAAATCTTTCTTTGTGACGTCCTCCCACCCCAGACGAGGCCAACCTGCTTTCCGTTTAGCCCTAGACGGTTGGCCGAAAATAACAATCTTCGGCAATCTGTCATCCTTCATCCGCACATCGTGCCCTAGCCACCTCAACCTTTCCAACCTTTCAAGCCAACCAACCTTTTCAACCTTTCTAGCCACCTCAAATACGGTCAGTCATCCGGGTACCCAGAACAATCCTTAAGCAATTTCTCTGGAAAACATCTAGCGAATCTTCATCCGCTTTTCGGAGCGCCCATGCTTCAGAGCCATATTTGACCACTATCATCACTGTAGCTTCTAATATTCTAATCTTGGTTTGCGGACTTGGCTTTAACATCTTCACTGCTCCCACCATCTTTACTAATAATACTACCAAGGCTAGTGAAGCTGCCCACCTGATCAATCTTTTCATTGCCCAACGTCATCTTTTCATCTTCACTTATTCCTAGCCTTAGTGACTTAGTCTTCCTAACATTAATTTTCAAACCAATTCTAGCACCCTGAACTCGCAAAATCTCTAAAACTTCATTCATTTTGCTCACACTTTAATCTAGGATGCTTAAATCGTCAGCAGAATCTAAGTCCAGGAGACTTTTTACTCCCCATTTGATTCCGTGATCTCCCATCGCCTTTCCTGTGCTCCTTAAGACAAAGTCCATCAAAATAATCCATATAAAGGGGGATAGAACACAACCCTGCTTAACTCCTGATTTAATACAAAACCAGCTACTAACCTCATTTCCTACCTTAACTGCAGCAGTGTTATTCTCGTACATAGCACTAATCACTTTAATGTATTTGTCTGGTATACCATATAAGGATAAAACATTTACTAAAGCTCTTGTATCAACAGAATCGAACGCTTGCTCATAATCTATAAAACTGAGGACCAAAGGTGTTTGACAACTCAGTCACTTCTCAATTATAACCTAGGAGTGAAAATTTGATTGCCACATCCTCTACCTCTGGCCTCTAATTGACTTCTCCCTCATTCATATTTTAAAGCTTTCTCCACCTTCTCATTCAGGGGCGCAATTTTCTATGGAGCAGGGGGGCAACTACTCCCTCCAGACCCAAGTCCCCCCACACCTCAGTTTGCCCCCCAGCTTAAATCTAGTTTCTGCCCAAAAAAATTGTCAAAACTAAGATAAGCTTGCATAATTCAAGTATCCAGAGAAACAGGTCAGTTTTCTTTAGCATATCTTTGCCTGTATGGTAATAATGGATCATTTTTCAGTTTTCACTGTCATTTTCACTTGATTTGGGAAAATTGGCTCCAGCTTTGCCCCCCCCCCCCCCCCGCCCACTTCCGAAGATTTTGATGAAATTACGCCACTGTTCACATTCTTATTATTTTTATATGATCCATCACTTAAATAGTTCTTACACAACTGTATAAGTTCCTCGTACTCTCTATTAAACATAAATCATTTTCCCTAATATCTCTAGCTGCGTTTCTACTTTTCTTCCCTCTCACATCATCAGCAATTTCAGAAAGTATTTTCCTAAAATTATGCCATCCATCTTCTCCAAAATCTGACAGTATAAGATTTATTTAAAATTTTCATTGTAAACTCTGAAGTTTAGTATTCAACTGTTCCTGGAAAGTGTCTCTAAAATTCTCATCTTTGAGTCATAGCTCCCTGGAAGGTAGTTACCCTTCCTAAATTTCAGCTTTAGATTAACACTAGACACTACTAGATGGTGATTTTTACTTTTAACATCACTAACAGCTCTCCTACATACCCTCGTATCTTGTATTGGTCCTGCTAGTCTTCGGTTTACAATAACATAATCAGTAAGGTTGGCTGTCTTGCCATCATGTGAATACCATCATTTGAATACCATATTAACTTGTGGGCCATTTTATGACCAAACATAGCATTGGTCATAACTAAATTGTAAGAAATATAAAATTGCAGCAGTCCGTGTTACTATTTTTTTTTCTATACCAAATTTACCTAGCCTAGGATACCCTCTATCCCTATTTCTACCAACCTGGGCAATAAAATACCCTAGCAAGAGTACCACATTCGTACATTGGACCCTGTCTTTTTGTTCCTGTAGCTGTAAGTAAAATGCATCTGATTCACTACTACCTCCATCAATCGGTTCTACAGGGGCATATATACTGCTATGACTGAAACCAAACACTTTATAGTCATAAAACGAGCAACTAGCATCTATAATTTATACCTTCCCAATCTAAACAAGACTTCGCAGCTTCCTTATTCGCCATAAGCCCTACTCCCTGCCTATGCATTCCACCCTTCCTGCCTGAGTAAATAAATTCTATCTCACCTAATTTCATGTTTCCTACCCCGGGATAAGAGTTTCTGAAATTCTTAATAAGTCCAGTTCGAACCGTCTGAATTCCTCAGTCAAAATGTCGATACGATCAATGCCGTATCCAATGTGAGCGGTTAGGGAATTTGAACCCCCCCCCCCCCGAAATGTTTGCCTGACTCGTAAAAACGTAACAAAAATGAATATAAACAAATCTTTTTGCGTTTTCCAAAGTTTCTTTTTATAACCTTCCCCCCAAAAAATCCTTTTGTCACCCCCCCCCTCCGAAAAAAAAATCCTGGATACGATAGTTGTTTTTTAATGTTGTGACATTCCAAATGGCAATTTTCATATTCTTTAAATCATTGAAATTATTGTAGCCTCAGGATAAGCAATGGTCCCAGAACCTTTGGAGGACTAACACATCTACATTAAATGTCTACATTAAGCGCTTATGCCGGCCTAGAACCAGGACAGCAAGAAGTCACTGGGAACCCCAGTTGAATGGAGGCTTTTTGCAATTCTGGTCCATCTTGGTTACATTATTGAATTCCTCACTTGGCGATACTCTTTAATCAACAAGAATTGAAATCCTGAACAGACAATTTCAAGCCTATTATCTACGGCTCATTATATATCTATGCCTAAAAATACTGTGTTACTATGGGGAGGCAACTTAGCTAGGAAGAGATTTTTCCGCCCAAAAAATTCCACCTAAATCGACCAAACTCAGATGAAATATCGATTAATCAGAATCCACTTCAAAATGCTGTGTCGTTTACTAGGCTATAATTTCCTTGAGGGGTGCCACTCTTAGGCCACCCCGCAGCCCTGTTAGCAGTCATGGTTTTGGTTATGAAAACTTATCAAAAGTCCACACTGATGCCACTATGAGCAGTGGATCCAGGGGGCGAGGGGGGCGCGCGATCCTGAAGTAGTCCAAAGTAGTGTAATTTACTTAATTAACGTAAGTTTGCGTTATTTAAACTTGCTCCTAACGCAAGTTTATCGGATCAAACTATTTTGCCCCCCCCCCTAAAAAAATCCTGGATCCACCCTTGACTATGGGGTCACGTATCTGTAATTGCACAGTGAATCGATCTCTACGTGGGAGTACGGGGCACGGAGCTCTATACCAGCTGCGGCAGGGTCTGGGAGTAGATTATACACTAGCACCTCCAAAAAACGAAGCAAAACAATGAAACGAAGGATTTGGGGGATGTGAATATGTTAGTAACCTGAGGTAGTGTTTCTTTGAATGAGTTCTTTCCCAATATTAGCCGAACAACGTTGCGCATAGTTTAAAATGTGCAACTAGTAGCTGATATGGTTTAAGAAAATCATAATATTTCACCTTTATTTATCTATTTTTTGCCTTTATTTTTTAACTATGCTCCTTATTATGTCTGAATTGAAACCATAGAAGATTTTAATCATAAAAATTACCCTAATGAAAAGTTTAAGTCTAAAGCTAAAAAAAATCCAAGATTAGGTGGAATAAGTCTATGTATTAATTTTAATATTACTATGGGGTGAAATACAACTGTAGTACTTGTTCTATACTATTCAAATTTGGAACTACACTTATTAAATTTATTCTGTTATCTTTTCATATAGTTGTGTTTAATATAAGCTTCTTTTTTCAACTTTTTCTAATTTAGATCATCCAAAACCAGTTTCTTTCGAATTTTACCAGATCTTGCATTTCTGATTATATTATGAACAGGAGAATTAAATTCTATTTTGTCTGTTTTTCCGATTTTTTAGTATTAAATACCATGTTTGTGTTTACCGGCAAATCAATAAGATTCTTCTTCTTTCTAATTTCCAGTGCCGCATCCGCAGTAATGGCCCACATAATTGAAGCCTTGCTTGCATACAGAAAGGCGAAGAAACTTGGCATCCAATCACCAGCAAACATAATGTGGGGTCTTCAAGTTTTAATTCTTGGATATTTTGCTTTCCAACATCTAAGAACATAATGAAATTTTCATTTTTCGTGGGAACACTTTTTCTCTTTTAATTTTGAGTGATAAGTTATTCATCTTTCCAGGAAACACGAAACTTCCTATCTAAACATGAATTGTCCAGTTTAAAATTAAACCATGTTCACTGCATGTCTTTTTTAGCTGATTAACAGAATAATCTTGAATTTGTCTGGATGTGCTTTTCGTTAATTTCGTACCTGAGATGACTGATTTAGAGACAAACAAACATTAATTCGAATTAATTTTTCCCTTGGATTTGGACCTTCTTTGGCGCTAAACACAATTTACTACCACACCCAAAACATCATACCAAGGGGGTCAATAACCGGGGAGATATTGGATCAGAATCAGAAGTCAGGTAGAATAATGATATTTTCTTATACGTACTTAACTTATTTGTGACGGAGCCACTCTGTCCTGCTCTGTCCCGGCACAATTTATTTTAAACAGACATGGTCGAAAGTGATGAGTTATAACGTCAGTCTACAACTGGGCTGTAAAGATTTATTTATATCGTAAGACGGCGAATCAAATTCGCCTAAAACAAGCAATTCCATTTGCTAAAGTAGCAGCAACAACCTAACAATGAGATTAAACATTTGTAGGGACAGGAATTTCAACCGCACAACTTCTAGTTTGGGCAGCCTAGCAGTGCCGCTGAAAAGACACAGGCCACGTGAACGATCCCATGTAATTCACTGATTATATTTAAGGAATATCAATATAAATGATAACAATATGAATTTCAAAATAACAATAACAACTGAGTCCCGCTTCCCCTAAGGGATAAAATGCATCAAACTTCTGATGTGTAGGTAAGTCAACTGTGGATTTTCAACTAAATAAATCAATAGAGTACGAGTAGGCACCAAGAGAGAAAGAAATTGAAAAACCGTTGACACCACTTTAAAGATAAACAAGTACATTTATGCGTATCATGGATAAGCCAAAATTAATACCAGCACTCCTATTGTAATGGCCGTCTTATTCACTGGCAGTAACTGTGACCACTTTAGCTTTTTAGACACCGAGAAGAAATGGTGTGTCACCATGGCCCTATTGTGCAATGGTGACACACAACAAACAAGAAGAAAAATATAACATCAAAACATAAACTGGAAAAACACTAGAACTTACAATTCAAGAAAATCTTCACGATCCTTCATAACTACCCGAAAAGATCTTAGAATATAACTATATCTAAATAACACCTACTTATCAAGATTTCTAAAATCCAATCTCTCTCCCCGACTTCCCTACCAAAAACTTCCACCTGCAATTCCCTCAATTCCTTACATTCTCCTAAAAAATGACACAAAGACTCATCTCTCTCTCTACACATAGGGGAGCTGTATGGACCATCCCTCAATCTACCCCTCCTGAAATATTTCCTTCGTTCTCCAAGAGGCGTGAAATTCCCCCTAAATGACATTACCCAGTTTTAATCTTCGAGACATAATCCCATTTTTAGGTAAACGCATGACAAATTTATAGGACGCTATTTTGTAATTGGCTGTAAGTATCTTTGGTTAGCATTTGTTAAAATATAAATGAACCGTAGAATAGAATATAATATAAATAAACAATATATAAAATAAAAGAGAATAAAATACAAATAAACCGCAGGCCTGACTGAGATGATCGATTTGGGTTGGTGAAAAAAGACCGTTCAAAAGCGGCTTGCGGTATTATAAGCCATACAGCTGAGATTAAAATGAGTTGTGGTGAAAGTTGACATCATCTGCAAAAAAAAGCTGTTACTCTCGTCAGGGCTTGAGGCATTGGCGTTGCCAGGCAGTACAATGGTTCGCCTGGGAGAAAAAGAGACGGTAAAAAAGATCTTTACTTCGAAACCTAGGCCTCTGCGTATTTTCCTCACTTTGTCCTTTGATCCATTTGAAATTAGACATTTTTCATTTAATGTGGTTCAATACCGCTATCTAGGGCTATAATGAAAGAAAGGTTGAGGTGGCTAGGGCACGTTGTGCGGATGAAGGGTGACAGATTGCCGAAGATTGTTCTTTTCGGCCAACCGTCTAGGGCTAAACGGAAAGCAGGCCGTCCTCGTCTGGGCTTGGGAGGACGTCATAAAGAAGATTTAAAGGAAATTGGAACTTCGTGGGCGGGTGTACAAAGGAAGGCTTTGAATAGATTGGGATGGAGGAGGAGTGTGCGTAGCTGTGTTGGCCCAAGGGGGCTTGGTGCTGCTGTGAGTTGTTAGTAGTAGTAGTAGTTTTACTGCTTATCTGCTACTGCTACTACCGCTACTAACCATTCACTTCAGCACTAAGCCACCTGAGGCCAAAAAAGATGAGCATGCTCCTCTTCCACACCAAGTCAAGGCTTTAGGTTCAACGTGCTTCTATTCAATCTATTCTAACCTCTCAAAAATAGTTCCAAATTCCTTTAAATTCTTTTTTTCTTCTAAGTCTTTTCAAACGACCTGTTTCCATCCCATTCGGGGGCGATTTGCTTTCCGTTGATACCAGATGGCTTAAAAGCCATCATTTTGTCAATAATATTTGAAAATATGTCATCCTTTATTCGTAAAATGTGGCCTACCCTTCTTAACCTTTCTTTACTACACAATTTTGCTCTATTGTTTTTTTTTTACTTTAGGCTACTTTCTTTACTGGCTCTTTATTACGGGGTAACGTTAGAGGCCTGCCTCTGACAGTCTTAGAAAGTCAGATTGAGCCACATTTTGTACAGGTCACTGTTTGATGTACGTTTTGGTCAAACGGGCACCTAGAACTGTTTCTAAAAAATTATTTTGAAAAAAACATTTAATGGAAGTTCCTCAGCTTTCCAAAGCGGCCCAGTTCCAGAGCCATACTCGACCAGTGCCATGAGAGCCATACTCGAAAAGTGCCATGACCGTGAATTCTAATATTCAAATCTTAGTTTGCAGACTACTATTCTTCCAAACTTTTTTTTCAACTGCTAAAAAACACATAGCAGCTTGGCTATTCTGCTTTTTGTATTTTTACTGCATCTACAATCTTTACTATTAGTGCTGTCCACTTGATCGATTTACTCATTACCAGTATATAACAGCATTTCTTCACCCTCATTTATTCTTTAGTCCTATAACAATAAAAAAAAAACTATTCAATAATTTTAATAAAAAGTACCCAGAAATTAGGAAAAATTAGAAATTTAGGGCAAAGACACCGATACCCCCTCCCTCTCTCTCCTGCGTATGTCCTGTAAACGGGAATAGCACACATCCCTTCTTAACTCCTGATTCCATATCGAACCAACAACTATCCTCACTTTGTGCCTTAACTGCTGCAATAGAACTAATCACTTCAGTGGCGGATCCAGTGGGCGTGAGCCCCCCCCCTAGCGTGGTCTAAAGTAGTGTAATTTACTTAATTAACTCAAGTTTGCGTTAACTAAACTTGTTCCTAACGCAAGTTTATCGGATCAATCTATTTTGCCCCCCCCCCATAAAAAATCCTGGATCCACCCCTGAATCACTTAGTGTACTTATCAGCCATACCATACAATGATAGAACCTTCACTAAAGCTTTTAGTGTATGTTTTATCAGTAATTATTAATCAGTTGTTAAATAATCAATTATTAATCTAAGAGTAAAGATTTGGTCGATGCATCCTCTCCTTCTCCTAAAACCAAACTGTTCTCTTAAAACTTACAGCGTATCTTGGTCTAAGAAGTATCGTCATGTTAAGCAATTTGTAGTATTACAAGTAATTACTACAAATGCATTTAAAGTATTTTAATTGATTACCACCATACATATTTATTAACAAATTCCATATCGCCCTTGTAATGTGCCCTGTCCTGACGCAAATTTCTTGGCAACGTCCTTGGCCTAAAGTAGCATTAATGAGAAAATTCACAAAAATGACAATGTTTTGGGTTTAAGCTTCACGGATCAATTTTTTCATGGTTTTACATGATGTTTTTTCACCAATCGTAGCGATTCGTCAAATTCAAATAAATTACGGACCTCCACTGCTAATGTTGACTCTCTAGAACTAGAATCAAATGCGTACCACTGACCAGACCAAGGATATAAGAGAAGGATATTCCAGCCAAAGAAGCTTTTTTTAATAGTTTTCTCTCCTTAGATTCTTCAGTGACAAACAGAAGTTCGTATTTTCAATTGTCATCTGTTACTGTTTCCACAAATCCTCCTTGGCAACATACCTAATTTTAAGGGGGCCTGAACTTTCAGACGTCAATTACACCAAGTGGGCGTGCCGAGCATGGCCAAAGCGTGCCAAGCGTTCCGGGAACTGTACCAAGCGTTGCGGGGACTCTTCTACGCATGGCGGAACTGTGCGGCACACATGGTACGCTAGGTGACGAAAAATGGGTGACCCCTTGCCGAAATTTCTAAATCTGTTAATAATTTGACTTAATCTTCTTTGGCAAAGACATAACATCTCACAGTGAGAAACTTCAAATACCGAACTGGGTATAAATCTGAAGTGTTCTTAAACAATTAAAAACCGAAGTAAAAATTGACCAATCACAATTCTACAGCCAACAAGTTTACAACCACAATTAGTTTTTTTGTTTTGTTTAAAAAAAAAGAAAAAAGAACTTATGGTAGCTTTCGCAAACCTTTCCAAACAAATATACAACCGACATGATTTTGTGGAGCCAGGTCCTCGTTCCAGCAGCGTGCGTTGTTGTGGGAGCTTCATCTCTTTGCCCCTTCTGCCCCAAAAATATCAAAGAGATTTCCTAATGAGAATAATTCATAGCTATTCTCATAACCATTAAAAAAAGACGCAATAACTGATCAATCATAAGTATGAAACCAATTAGTTCCTAACTACGGAAAGGCTCACAATAAAAAAAGGGGGGGGGGAGATATAGTTGCCTACCATAACCACCAAAAACCAACTGATCAATCATAACTCGAAAACCAATAGTTTGTTACATGGATAAGATTTTTCGGTAAAATTCCAGATGAGAGGCTTTTATCTATCTTGGAGGTAGTGGAGTTAGGTGAACGAAACTTTCAAGAGGATTAAGAGGCTTGATGATCCAAAGGAAAGGTATAATGTATTCGTTGATGGTTAAATACTTACCTCCAACACTTCCCCTCTAAAAGGTACTCACCTTGGATGACCTTTTACAATATGTTTGTTATGAAAGGAAAACTTAAAAAAAAATATATATTTCTGCTGCTCAATTGAGGCACAAGGAAAGTATCTTGAGCCTCATACCTTTGCTCAATCCTGACTTGCAAGGTGTTAAAGATTTGCAAATATATTTCTTAAATTTAGGGGGTATGGCCTTCATACAGTTGTATGGCTTAAAATGTTGCTGAAATAATCTGAATTAAATTTCCAAAGTCAGAGCCAATGATTAAGAGACTGAAAACTCAAAATAACGGTAAAAATTTTTTGTCAAAATTTAGATAGGTCATCCTGTCATCAATGCAGTCTTCTAAGCCCAAGTGCCAAGGACAGGGTGTAGATAGCATCTTGACTACAATTTTCCGGGATTATTTTAGACCTTGAATTCATTCCTGAAATTTGTATTCACTTAACTCAACTAATTTCCAAGATAGAAAGAAGCCCCTCAACTAGAACCTTACCGATTTTTCTTAACCCCATAATTCTTTAGTGAACCTCTTCCTAGTAGGGTGAATAATTCCATATTAAAAGATAGACACATAATATAAAAAGAGCCTTGGATCAAAGGACAAAGTCATTAACGGTGACTTCAGAAAACCTTCCCAAAAAAATTATTTCGAGATGCTCCTACATATGGAAGAATAAATGAATAATGGATGTAACTTATAATCACAAGAGTGAATAAATATATGTTTTGTATTGTATGTGACGTCATTGTATGTTTTAGCTATTAATGCAGCATGCAAGAAAAAAACAAAAAAACACGGTAGCTTTCACAAGCCTTTCCAAAAAAAAATATATAACCAACATGAGTTGTCAGAGCACGGCCTTCGTTCCAGCAGCGTACTGCAAGCATAGTTTTTTTTTTCTTTTTTTTCCGTAGATAAGCCTCATCGTAGAAGAGGCCCGTCTGCTTTCGGAAATGAAGTTGAAATATTTAGGAATTTACTAGCATATGTTTTTTCAATGTCTAAATCAAAAAAATTTACCTGTTATTTACATATTTTTATGTAGCATTGGGAAGGTAGTAGGGTCTAAGAAATGCAACTGGCCTTGCTGCGGTTGCATTGTCTCTGCGTCTGCGCACCTAATGTCCCCTATCTCACCGTCCGAAATATTTGTTCGACTCGTAAAAACATAACATAAACGAATATAAACAAATTTTTGATGTGATTTTAAAGTTTTTATGTACCCCCCCCCTAAATGTTTGCCGACTCGTATAAGCGTAACAAAAATGAATATAGAAGAATTTTGATGCGTTTTTTCTCCAATTTTTTTTGTAAACACTCCCCCGGCAAAAATCCTTTTGGTAAACCGCCCCCCCCAATCAAATTCTGGATACGGCCCTGAGTTGATGTATATTATTATATTCGCTTCACAGCGGGTGTCCCCAGCAAATGTGTGAGCCCAATTTTTCATAAATCCAGTATTTGACGAACGCCAATTTTCTTAAGGTTTTTCTCCTATCAGAAACTTATAAAATAATTCAAAAAAAAAAAACTCTTAGAATCATCAAAAGCAATATCTTGAAACTCCACCTACCTTTAGGGACAACTGGGTGGTTTCAAAAAGAATCATAACCAAAAAGTGGGGGATAATTCCATTGCCCCTTCAGGGTTCAGAAAAGTATATGAAAATATGCAGGTTTTGAGCATATAACAGCTATACAAAGACTTAAACTTAAAATAAGGCGACTATCCCTTTGTTTTGAAAAATGACAAAACTTTTCCCGGTACTTGCCGGTTATTGGAAGCACATTCAAGAATTACGCTTAGGTTACACCTCAGAGAACCGGTTTCATAGCTACAAAAGCAAGTGATGGATGATACAATGCATTGGACTGAGATAGAATGCACTGGAATTGTATAATTTGGACTATATATTTGCACATTAGGGGTGGGGGGGGGGTGGTGTTAGGTTGGGTTTCCATAATTTTGTTTCTAAAGTATTATTTTATCGTCATGTTTTGTTATTGTTCATTAGGATTGACCTAACTTCACTTTTTGGGTGTGTTTCCAATAACCGACAAGTACCCTTTTCCCTGCGGGGACAAAAGAAAAACAAGGAAACAACTTCGTCTTTTACTTCGCAGTTCTGACCCAATAACATAATTTTATTGCACTTTCAACATACCTTGCCAGGATCTAAATAAGGAGAAATAACTGCAGCTATGGCAACTAATTGCTCTTCTATTAATAGGTCATATTATGAAGAAAATTATGACGCACAGCATCCACACCCCTCATGTAAAGGGCTAGACATCGATTATCTCTGTTATATCAGAAAGAAGGGAGGCAGAGATTAAGTATGACCTTCCTAAACAAAAAAAGAACAACTTTGGGTGATATTCGAAACCAATGTGGAAACATCGAATGAAATATAAAAGCCAAACGGATATTTGGAAAGATTCAAATGCACAAAATACATAAATTACCCAAATGCATTTAAGTACTTTAGTATTAATTTGAAAAAAAAAATTCTGTGAAATGTAGGGATGTATTTTATTTCCTTAGCCCTAACTTACCTCAAAGATTAACATTAGGTCATTCATACTACACACACCAAAAGTCCGACCAGAGCCATTCAAAGAAGGGGGCAACCGGGTTAGCTGCCCCGGGTGCTGCAGCCGGGGGGAGGCGTGGCAGATGGGGGGGGGGTTGCCTGCTTCGATCAAATTTCTCCCTTTGATTTGGCTTTTTTTGCTTTTATTCGATTCGGGAGGGGCGCTGTAATTAATTTTTCCCTGTGCCACCAACCCTAGGAACAGCTCTGAGTTCGACCAAGCTGTTCGACCAAGCTGTTTTCTGTGTCTTCGTGAAAATAACTCTGGAAAGTCATTTCGTTGGCCTACCCTCTGGTGAGAAGAGGAAAACTTTTCACAAATGCCTATGAGCTTTGAAAAAAATTTCAGGGCGGTCAATGAACAAATGGCAAAAACGGCTGCTTTTTTCAGCGCAATTGCGCAGTTATTCGGTATCTAACTCGATTCTATTATACATAATTTGGAAATAAATGTTGATAACTAGATATTACCAAAAACTAAGGTGGCGCACACGCCCATAAATCTGCAGTAATATATGCAGGAAAAGGCTGCCTTCCTTACCAGGTTATACTGTCGAGTTGTCATATTCGAAAAACGCGAATTACGTAATTGGCATGCGACACATTTAAAACTATTTTTGTGACTTAAATCGTACAAATGCTAAACTGACTAAGTCCAACCAAAAAAAAGGAGATATTGCTGGATTTAATAGAAATTAGCAGAAAAAAACAGTTTTTCGGTGTTTTTGTTGCTAAAAAACACGCAATGTTTTTCTCTTTGTTTTTTTCTTTTTTTCAGTTAATCTGTTAGCTATAATTGTAAGAAGTGCTCACCAGTAGCTATGGATATTCATGCATCAGTTCATCCTTAAACACTATTTCGACCGGTCTTTTGCCGCGTCTTCATCAGGTTGTTTGAAAATTTAAAGTCTCAGCCAAAAAGTGTACGAGAAAATAAAATCACTGACTGTCGGGAAATAATCGCCAGAAAACAGTGCACAATGCAAGAAAAATAAAACTAAAAAAGATTGACTGACTTAACTTTGAAGAACCTGCAATTGCAGCAATCCATTGGGATAAGGCGAATGTTTTTTTTCTATTTTCATCAGAACCTTTGCTTCTGAGATTTAAGGGTTAACTGTTAACATTCTAACTTGGTTTAAGTGAATACCATTAGAGGGATTTTTAAAATGTACAATGCACGGGCAGAAAATTTATCATTATCTCCTAGTTCGACCTATGTGAGAGCTGCCATAAGAGTAAGGATCTCATAAATGCTAGTATCATGACTGTACAGACTTATAGTTCATTTTATTCACAAGATTTATTCATTTATTTCATTTATTCAAGATTTATTCATTTTATTTCATTTTATTCATTTTATTCCTACTTTCTGCCACCTGGTGTACATCTCAGAACGATACGTATACGTATACGGAATACTACGTATACGTTTACGGAACGCTACGTATGCCGCACAGCTCCGCCACGCTTGACATGCGATAACTGGTGTACGGGTTTTCTGAAAGAAGTCACCCCCTCGGAAGAGAAATAAGCCAGGAGACTCTAGTTTTCCCGGTTCATTTTTAAAATATCTGCAACTCGTTTTATGGAAAGAAATCCCGGATAAACAGGATCTGTCTCTCCAAATTCCCCAGGGATTTTTTTTGTCAGAGATATCTGTTTAATAATGACCTTCTCAATACGCAGACACAGATAACAATGTTCGACTAGAACGAATTATTTTTATAAGTTACAGATGCTTTTAGCAGAAACTTAAAAAAGTTCAGTTTCCTCTCTTATTTCTCTTCTGGAACCACAATCTCTTCCTTAGCGATTGATAAAAGGAAATCTCTTCATAGTCATGATCCCGCCATATCTGAAATCCCTTCCAGTTACGGTAGCTCCTATATAGGCCGATCTACAAGACTCCTAGACCAGAGGATAAACGAGCATGCTGAGTATTGAAGCCTGCCTGTGAAAGAAGGGAGATATTTATAATTTTTCTGCCCTTGCATTCCACGTTTGTGATCGTGTTAATTTTGAGTAAGTTAGGATTTTAGCTGTTGCCCCTATATACTAGAAACATTAGTTCAGAGAGGCCATTCAAAGTAGAAAAAATCTAGTTAATCGTAAAAGAGACTGCCAGGATGTAAGACCTAGCAAAATTTGGGACCCTATGTTGAATTCACTAAAGAGCCCCATTTTCAATCCTATTCTCCCAGCGGAAACAATTTGCCCCAATGAAAGCAGAGCAAATTACTGTAATATAACTGTCGGTAAGCTTTTTTAGTTTTGTTTTTCTTGTGTTATGTATTATTTATTTTCTGGTTAAGTTTCGACAGAGACTTTAAATCCTAAATCAGGCTGATGATGACACGGAAAATGAGCGGTGCATATGTTGTTTGAAAGAAGAATTGAAGCTTGAATATCCATAGCTGCAAGCGAGCTTAAACACCTTCTTCTACTTAGTCCAACAATCACTCTGGCAATCGAAATTATCGTGATCATTTAGCTACTTGTTACAAATATAACCCTTTTGCGGCA
The DNA here is from genome assembly GCA_027921565.1 of Artemia sinica. NCBI lineage: Eukaryota > Metazoa > Arthropoda > Branchiopoda > Anostraca > Artemiidae > Artemia > Artemia sinica. Next base: position 4,256,905 of record CM051263.1, on the reverse strand, counting down.
AATCATTCGATACTCCAGTATCTTTGCTACATCTTGTGATTAAAGCTAAACCGTTATGGGGAACTAACATTTCTTGACTGTGAAAAAAATGTATCATACCTGAACCTAGGTGTTTAAACAAGACTTTAGTTTTGTTACCTATTAATTTATACCGATATTCAGCACTTTGATTTTTACATTTTTTGGTATTCACGTTTAATAGCAACGACACTTAGTCCTTGATCTGTAATGAAACCGGTTTTCTATGTCCACTCGGAGATAATCAGCTTAGCCTGATGATATCAGCTTAGTTAGATAATCAGTTTAATATAATGTGCTCTGGGCGGACGGCTTCCCATAATTCTCTGTGTATTCTCCATAATTTTGTAAATAAAGTATTATATTTTTCATCATATTTTGGTATATTTTTTCAGGATTAAGCTAACTTCACTTCTTTGGTGTGGTCGCTATAAAACGTAAGCACCGATTATTAAAAAAAAAAAAAAAAAACGATGATGAGAAATTTCGAATCACATACCACCCGCCTGCAAAGTGAGCTGGGTACCATCTGAACTAAGATACAAAGTCTCATTATTTTAAGCCAAGGTAAGGTTAATAACATATCAAGCCTCACTTCCATTTGGCAATACCTCGTCTGATATTTCATACATGACTTCAATCGAAATTAATTTTTACTTCAGCGATTCCCATTACTCCTTCTTTAAGAGGGACTAACCAGTTTTCTAACCCTCTCCATTCATGAAACCAACCCCAAAACGAGGTACTACACTGCTTGAAATCATATGGCACGCGATAGTGGTGTTGTCAGCACTAATTTACAAAACACACATAGAAGTAAACATTGACTTTCATACTGGCCCTTAGTCGTCTCTCCGTGACCTTGGAAAGATAGAAGATATCAAGTCTTAGTCCCATATGATATAACCCTACATCATATAGCTCTTCACACATAATACACTAAACCAAGTTTATATTTATTTAACCAATTACCCTTGTAGTTGGTTAACAATACCTATCTAAAGAGGGACGTGATCATGACAAATGTTGAAGTCCCAAACCAAATGAGAACTCATTTGCAAGAGCTGGTGGTGTTCCGAGTTGCCGATCGGAGCTGTTTCCTTTGCCTGTTAGATTTGTTTCTGGAAGACATTGAATCGAGTTGGAATCCCAAGGACATTAAAAAGCAGACCTTTTTCACCCCTTGGCTCCATTTCTAGGTCTATTCATATCTGATATCTGTAAACCGGGATTTTCTACGATTTTTCTTTTCGTTGATATAGAATTATGAAGATATCTAGATTTATGTAGCTTTGCATAAAGTTTCACCATTATTGCCGTAATGAATCACGAAAAAAAATTAGCGCAAACCAATTTGGCAAATTAGACGATACTTTTGGTTTGCAAAAATCAAACATAGACTATCTTTTTTTATTTCTAGATGTAACCACATTTTATAAGAAACTGGGTCAATACCTCAAGGTTTGCACTTATCTTTCGATAAGTATTATTAGGCGAAACATAGCTTATGTCTAGATTCGAATGCTCGTACCCTATTCATCGTCAAAATATTGAATCTAGTTAAGATTTTCTGCACATTAGTAATACAGTTGCAACCAGAGTTGCCACTAAGGTTACGTACGTTCCATTTCTGGTACGATTTGAATAAAACGGTAAGTTTTACGTTACGGTCCTAAAAACGTTACATCTTTGTTACGTTTTTGAATTTATGTTACAATTATTTTACGTTTTTGAATAATGAGGAAGTTTCACGTTTTCTGAGTAATCTATATTTTTCCCCCGTGAAAAAAATCCGCTGTTTCCATTTTAATTACACTGACATGAGTATCGACATTTTTTCACATCGCGGTCATTTAATCTTATCAAACAATCACTCAGTTATTAGGATGAGAAAATACCCACTTCGCTTACTCGCAGAGTAAGTTAAGATAACATTCTCTCTCATGAGCATACGATTATCATCTGTTTAGTGACAAGTGACAATAGTCAGTTAGTCACCTCACCAACTTTTAATTTCATCAGTTGACTTTGAATCTTGTTCCGTCAACAGTCATACTAAAATTATATGGAGAAGGAGCTAGTTTCATTAGTTAATGCTAATGAAATAAAACAAAATATGATGAAAATATAAAAATTTAGAACCAAATTTGGGCTATATATTTGCACATTAGGGGGGGGGGGGGGTAACGCATAGTATATATTAAATACGAAACCTAATATAGGTACTCCCCCCTTCCCTAAACCCCAAAAAAACAACAGTTTAAATATTGTAAACGCAATGGCGGAAACCATGCTTTGCGATCCAATCTTTATTGACTGATACCCGTTTGACTAGTTTCCTTTAGCGTCTATCTTGCGTGTGTATCAGCTAATTGACTAGTACCGATGATATATGTATTATTCTTTCCGTAACAACCTCCCCCCCCCCCTTCTGATTGGTTTGACATAGTATCAGGTTATATACAAAAGTTGCTCTTTTTATATGGGATTATGAACAGCTGGTATTGACAAAATATATGAAACTGTAAAAATGAGCCATTTTTTGGTTATATCTAAGCATTTAGGAGGGGGGGGGGGGTAGTTGAGCTGGAATTTTCGATTTTATGCTAAGCTTTTTCCAAATATCATGGTCACTTTTTTGACATTACACCCCTCCCCATCTACGGTCCCACATATAACTGTATAAATACATTTCATCGTTGTGTCGAATCTTGTGATGACATTCTTTCGTGTTCTTTCATATTGTAAAGTAAGAAATTTATTGGTTTGATTTTTTTTAATATATTCCTAGGGCTATATCCTGGACAATTAGGGGGGGGGGTGTATTTTTAGAAAAGAGGCCATGATATTTGGAAATAGTATAAAAAAAATAATCTAATGGTACTGCTTGTGTGCTTAGCATGTTTTCTTCAGAAAAGGACAGTCACTAAATATTTGGCTTTAGAAAACGACAACTAGACTAATACCCATTTTTATGAAGAAGATAACAGTCTTGTACCTGTATAGGGTAGGCTTACAGTTTACTTAGAAACTGATACATAGGGACCACGCAGGCTAGACTGGGGCCCCAACCCCCTGAAAAAGTAAATTTCTCGGCATTTCTTTATTAAATTATAGGTTATTTTATTATCCCCCTTATTTTTTTTTAATTAAATCATTTCCAGTTCATTTTTATTAACTCACTGATCTTTTTGTTCCATCTTCCTTTTATTTCTTTGTCACACACATTTTTTTTTCATTTTTTTTTTTGAACTATTTTTCAACCCCTTCAGAATGTTCAGTTACTTCCCACTTTTATCAGTATCAGTATTAATAAAAAAAAAACAAGTTTTTTTAAGTGAAAGTAAGGAGCGACATTAAAACTTAAAACGAACAGAAATTATTCCGTATATGAAAGGGGCTTTCCCCTCCTCAATGCCTCGCTCTTTACGCTAAAGTTTTAAAAAATAAAGTTGTGTGACAGATTCAAACTTTAGCGTAAAGAGCGAGGTATTGAGGAGGGGACAGCCCCTTTCATATACGGAATAATTTCTGTTCGTTTTAAGTTTTAATGTCGCTCCTTACTTTCAGTTAAAAAAAACTTGTTTTTTTTAATTTAATTTCTGAACTTTTTTGAATTAATGCAGCTTTGATTTTGGCTCACCATACATGAATAATTAAAACGAAATTTGCATATTAATTTTACTTTTTTTGGCTAAATGGCTTTCTCGAAATTTTTTTCTGACGTAACTTACGAATTAACTTACGTAACGAACTTCTATATTCGTATGTTTTATTACGTACATTAGGGAATTTGCCCCCTAGTCGATACCTTGCTCTTTACGCTAAAGTTCGAATTTTGTTCGAATCACAAACCCCTGAATTACAAAGGCCGGTTAATTAGAATAGATAGGCTCTTTTGAAACTACTGAAAAAAAAGTTTAGCGAAAAGGGCGAGGTATTAACTAGGGGGCGAACCCCCCCTCATATACGTAATAATTTCTGTTTGTTTTAAGTTTTAACGTTGCTCCTTACTTTCAGTTGAAAAAAACTAGTTTTTTTATTTAGTTTCTGATCATTTTTTAAACAATGCTGGGAAATCCGGCGCCCCCTTCATAGAAATGTCCCTTCCTCCAAGGAAACATCCTCCATGGAAGGATCCTCCCCCGTAACCCCCTCCTCCGACGCCCCCCCATCAGAAAAAACCCTCCTCAAACGTCTTTATACTTCCCATTAACCAATACTAGCCTATATGTAAACAATGGGCAAAGTTCATAACTTCCAGCCCTTCCCTTGGGAACTGTGGGGGATTAAGTCATCCTCAAAGACATATTTATTAAATTTTTGACTATGCTGAACAAAATGGCTATCTCAAAATTTTGATTGGGTTACTTTGGGAAAAAAATGAGCGTGGGAGGGGGCCAAGCTGCCCTCCAATTTTTTTGGTCACTTGAAAAGGGCACTAGAACTTTTAATTTCCGTTCAAATGAGCCATCTTGCGATATTCTAGGACTACTGGATCGATGCGATCACCCTTGGAAAAAAAAACAAAAAACAAAAAAACAAATAAACACGCATCCGTGGTCTTTCTTCTGACAAAAAATACAAAATTCCACATTTTTGCAGATAGGAGCTTGAAACTTCCGCAGTAGGGTTTTATGATACACTGAATCCGATGGTGTGATTTTCATTAAAGTTCTATGACTTTTTGGGGGTGTTTCCCCCTTTTTTCGAAAATAAGGCAAATTTTCCCAGGCGCGTAACTTTTGATGGGTAAAATTAAACTTAATGAAACTTATATATTTGAAATCACCATAAAAATCTGATTCTATTGATGTATCTATGGGTATCAAAATTCCGGGTTTTAGAGTTTCGGTTACTATTGAGCTGGGTCGCTCCTTACTTACAGTTCGTTACTACGAACTGTTTGATAGCACAACGGTAAGAGTACATCCCGAGGCTGTGTTAACTTAGGTTGTAATCTTGGATGAGGAATTATATTTTTTTTTAAATTGGAAAATTAAAAATTTGAAAATATTTAAATATAAGTGAACATTTGGGGCAAAAAATTGATTCGTTTTTGCATAATGTGATCTTTTTTATTTGTTTTCCTTATGCATTTAAAACCTATACAAATTTGGTATTTATGTTATGTAAAACCCATTGCTTTTTGTGCCCCTCATTTTCGCTTATATTCATATATTCTTGAGAAAAAAAATTCTCTACTTTTTAGTTCATTTTGAAAATGAGTTTTTTTTTGTTTGACCTCCTCCCCTAAAAATTCTTTGACGTGCCTGGACTTGTAAGACCCATCAAAACAGCTTGAGGGTAACATTCTTGGGGTTGAATTGTGTGAACTCTTCTTTTATTCTGACTTTCTTTTGGTTGTGAGTTACGATTCAAATTACAAACGGAAAAATGCATACTATGCAAAATAACCATTTTTTTCGTATAGGAACTGAAGACAACGATTGAAATATTTTTTGTTCGATAAAATAAAAACAAAACAAAAACTCTGTAACTCGGAATTGCTTAAATCTCCATGTTGGAACGATGCAAATTTGAAGCTTGAGGAGGTGAGACTGAGACTGAGCCTGAGCCAATTTCAAATATTAGACGGGAAGGGAGCGATTAAAATGATTTTTTGGGTCTTTTTAAGAAGTTGGATTTATTAACATCGTTTTTATTGAAATTTAACAATAATAAAAAAAAATCTAGTTGGTTTTCTTCTTTTCATCAAAACTCTAAAGTGTCCTGTGTTTATTGATTTGCCTTTTATTTTGTACGTATTACTCATCAACTTTTGGTTTATAACACCAATAGTGGCAATTAAAAACAACAACAAACAAGGTAAGCAAAATACTAGCCTGGGGTTTTATACACGCATCGGGGGAGGGGGGGGTGTCTTTCTGTTGTGCAGGTAAACTGGAAGCAGCACTTACAGTTGAATAAATAGGAATTTCCTGAAGGTAAAGAAGCATGAATTGTTATTATTGTATACTTTTTGGGCACCTTTTAAAAGTTGGAGGGAGGATTTTTAATGAGATTACGTAAAAATATATTTTTCAAATTATACAGGCAACAAATGTCCCATCCCCCCTTTAAGTACCGCTCTTGATAGCGAAATTAAGGCATCCTGCCTTGAAAAGAGACTTTCCTATCAAAAGTTACGAAAGAGTTACGTTTTTAAGTCGGACGTTACGAAATTTTTTGGTCTGGTGGCAATCCTGGTTACAACCGCAGACCATCTGGAAACGAATCAAGAACCATATCGGCCGCGGTTATTCCAACATGGCAGAAGTTATAGTGGAAAGCTAAAAAAACTGAAACACGCATTTCGGATTTTCCAATTATTAGAATGTGTTTGTACAAGGACGTCTTTTAAGCTCTCAAGATAAGCTGAAATTTGATTTGAAAAGCTCATATTTCCAGCTCTTATTTGCAAAGAGACATTTCAAAGAAAAAAGAGAAATCAAACAAGATACAAGAAAACAGACTGAATTAATCAATCCGCATCTAAGGCATATAGGTGGTATCTTGGATACACCCAAGGGTGTATCCAAGATTTTTATTCGGGAAGGGGGTACAAAAAAACTTTAAAACGGATAAAAAATTTCTTTACATGGATTTTTTTTTTTTACGAGCAGGACAAAAATTTCGGGTCGGGGTTCAAACCCGTTAACCATAATATGACCTTGTACGAGGCCATGGGCATCGGCAAGGGGGCGGATCATGCCCCCCTGGAAATTTGGGACTATAAAGTAATTATAAGGAAGCCAAAGGAAAGAGAGCAGAATAGGGAAAAACCATGGAAACAATGTTTGTTGCCCCCTTGTTGGCTGCCTGCCAGTAGATTTTTGACGCATAATAAGGAAAATATAAGTTCTAGTTTGTGACTGAGTAACCCATAACCAGTTTTTCACAAACATTTTTTCTATATGATTTGGTTGAGCAAAAAAAAAACAAAACAAGAAATTCTTCATAGTAATGAATGGTAAGTAAATAACGATACTTGTTAATAAGGAAAGTATAAGAGCCTAACTATTGATAACATACAGTGAAAGAATCAGCTTTTTATAGTGGTCCTAAATACGTATTTGTTTATTAGTAATTAGTGCAGTTATTAGAACACAAGAAAGTTCGTATAATTATAGAAAACGACTTAATAAGGGAGAATATCGGTAAGAATATGCCGTCAACCTTTGTTTGCATTGCAAGAGTACCATGAGCAGATATATGATGCCACTATAATCAGAAATGTTTCTCTTGAACGGAATGCTGCGAATTTCTGTACTTTCCCCCTGAACGGATACGTTTCTTTGTTTTATCATCAACTTTTTTTCCGGGAGTGATTGTATTTATCTAGTTGTCCTTTGAAAAAGATTAAATTTTTTACAGTTATGAAGTATAAAGGTGTCAAATATACTGGCTCTTGGCATTCAAAATTATATTAAAAACATTGAATTAAGAATTTGTATTTGATTTTCTTAATCATAGTTTTAATGTTTTACTTTGAACAAACTACTTTGATAATGCGTTATTTTTATAAACACCGAGTCTAAAGGCATTAAATGATATCTTAGTTTTTGTAAGTAGGCTATTGTTTTGTGTATTTTTTGTAATTACTTACTTTTTTCATTTTTATATACTTAATTTTAATTGACATAATTTTTACATTGCCTTTAGAAAATTGTTTGTCTTTAAGCTTCATTAAATAAAGAAAAACAAACAAGTTTTTTCAACTAAAGGTAAGGAGCAGCATTAAAACTTAAAACGAACAGAAATTATTACGTATATGACGGGGGGGGTTGCCCCCCTCCTTAACACCTCACTCATCACGCTACAGTTTTTGGTACTGTAAAAAAAATTACTTATTTTTCTTATTAAACGACCCTTGTGTTTCAGGAATCGTTTTTAAAGAACTGAGGAAAAAATTTAAACTTTAGCGTAAAGAGAGAGATGTTAAGGAGGGGTTAACCCCCTCATATACGTAATATTAATGTTGCTGCTTACTTTCAGTTGAAAAAAATTGTTTCTTTTCTGATCGTTTTTTCAATAACGCCAGGATAGTTGGCTCCACCACCACGGGAAAATCCTCCTCCCCATAGAAATATCCTCTGGACAGTTCAATCCTGGCGAAAATTTACCCTGGACAATAACCCTTAACATCTCCACGCGTAAAATTGAATCGGCAAAGAGAAAACAAGACATATAAAGACATTTCGTATATGAATTCTGGCAAATTCACCCACTGTAAAATTTCCTCTGAAAATTTCATCCCCTGGAAACTATCCTCTCCATTGAAAATTCGTCCTCCCCACTCGAAAAATGTATGCATACTTCCCAATAACAAATAAAACAATGGGCGAATTTTATAACCTTTCCCCAGGGGCTGTAGGGGGTCATTTAATCCTCAGAGACATAGTTGTTGGGCCTTTCAACTATACTGAACAAAAAAGCTATCTCAAAATTTTGATCGGACGATTTTGGGAAAAAAGTGGCATGAGAGGGGGCCTAGTTCCCTCCAATTTTTTTGGTCACTTAAAAAGGCACCTAGAACTTTTGATTTCCGTTAGAATGAGCCCTCTCCTGACGTTTTGGGCCCACTGGGGCTATGCGATCACCCCTAAGGAAAAAACACTAACTATTTCTTTACCCATCAAAATCCAAACAGAGATCATTGAAATATTGATCGTTTTTTTCTGCGTTACCAAAATAATTGTATTCATAAAACTTTACAGTTTCACGAAATGTAATTAAACAAATAAAAAAAGGTTTTTCGACTGAAGTAAGGAGCAAGTTTAAAACTTAAAACCAATATAAATTACTCTGTATATAAGGGGGACTGCCCCCTTCTCGACACCTTGCTCATTAAACAAAAGTTTTTTAGTGCTTTGAGATTTTTTTTTTCGCAATTGCAAATTTTATTAAAAAACTTGGAAACTTCACAGTAAACAGTAACTTCACAGTAAAGAGTAAGGAGCTAAGGAGGAGACATCCCCAATAATCTGTTCAAATAGGTTTCAAATCTTTTCCTAGCTTTCGGTTGAAAAGCTCTTTTTTTTTTAATTTCTGATTGTTTTCCAAATCATACCAAGGCCTAACCAAGATATAATTTGAGGTACCAGTCCTGAAATCCCTGGTCAATCGCTTTTAAAATGTGTAAATCAATAACTATACGTTGATTAGTACCGTCCTACGTTTAAATTTGTAATTTCAATTTTAGATAAAATTTGAATATCCCTAAAAAATTGGTGATGAATAGTAATTTTGGTGAAAAGTCCTTGTTAATATTACTACTAAAGAATTTTGGTTGGATGAAAAGGAGTATTATTGTTTTTATGGATGGAAATTCTGTGAGACTTTTGATCTTCTACATAACTGAAGCCATCACTACCTCTACAATAGGATTTTCTTATCGATAAATACATTACATATATTTTTTTTAGATACATTGAAGTACTTTATACAAATAGAAAAATATTGCCATTTAAAATTTGCTGAAAACTAAGTTCCTAGCAGTATTTGCCACCCCAAGGAAATTCATTTTCATGGCGGGGCTGATGATGACCAGCCTTGCCTCTTCCACCTCTGTGCTGGTAGATATGGGCCATATTAGCTCTATAGAGAACAATTCCAATTAATTCCTTCTCCCCCTCCCTCTTTTAACGTTTATCTGAAGCCTCATGAAGAGCAAGCAGATTGTCCATTAAATGTACTTTTGTAGGGATCTACCCTACCCCCCACCTAAACAATGTCTCACCTCCACCCCTCATTATAGCTGATACGCAATTACAGATCACCAAACGTAGCCTAATTTCATTACAAATAAGGCGAATCAACTTGGTTGAATCCAGCACTACCACTGTGTGGCATTACTTCTTTTGCAACTGGGAACCCTAAAATATAGTTATTGATACTTAGCTTCTCAGGATTTTAAATTGATTGCAAATTCGTCCTCTTCGGGGTAAAATCGCAGTTTAGAGCCCTAAACCACCTAAACTGTCATCCAGCCACCACTGCTATTTTGGCGTCTGCCCCCCCCCCCCCCTGGAAAATTTTCTGCCGGCGCCCTTGTACGGGGCTATTGGACGAATTTTCTCTAATTGCGCCGTAATATTTAAAACTGCCCCCTTCACCAATCCAATATATGACAATAGTCCAGTAATGGACCAATGGATTGAACTTTGCATGGAGATTCCCACGGTTCGGTCCCGACTTAACACAAGGACCTCCGTAGTCAAATGGCGTCGTTAATCCATGGGCGAACGAGTAACAGGGTAATATTGAAGCAGCAAAAATGAACATTATTTCATACCATAAAAAATTTCAGGTGATCAAACATAATTTTATACTTAATTAACAAACGCAAATTGTTATTCAAGTTCTCAAAAGGTTTTTACTCCCTAATGTTCTTTAGCTAATAATATTTGGCTTGGAAAAAAGCCAAACTTGATCAAGCATAATTCTATACTTAATTAACAAACTCAAATTGTTATTCAAGTTTTCTCAATAGGTTTTTACTCCCTAATATTCGCGTAAATAGATGTATACAGTGTACAGTACTATGATACACGCCAATGAGGCACTACTAACCACACAGGTTAGTAATTATATTTTAGTTGGAATTTCTGAGAAGTTATTAAGCCAAAGCCTTAACAGTATCAGTACAAGTATTACGTGACACACAATACCTTCGGTAAGTCTTTTAAGTACCAAGAACACTGGAAATAATAATAATATCAAAACTTTAATTCTGATTAAAAAAATAAAATAAGAGCTTCGTATGCCTTTTTGGTAGTAGCTGTTGCCAAATTTGAAAAAAAGAAGCGTAGATGAAAAATGAGCAAAAGGAAAAAAACACATGCGGCCAAACAGCTTAAGAAGACGTATCTTTCATTTGAAGGCATAGATGTCTGTGGGAATCAACTGACTGTTAAAGTCAATAAACGAAAAGTGTTTGTCAACTTTGAGTAATTAGTTATGCTTATTCATTTTCACGGATTAACGTGGCAACAATGACGAAAATGTGGTACTACCCTAAAAACTTCGTAATAGTGGAACAACCCGAATTTTTTCAGAAAATCGTGGTTTTAAGGTGTGAATGTCCTTAAAATGGGTCCTGGAGCGAGGGCTGGATTGCTTTGACGCTCCTAGGCCCAAGCGTTTTCGCGGGATTTTCTGGGAAGTCCCCGAAAATTAGGGGATAGTAGAAGCACTGAACAAAACGCAACTGATGAGCCAAAAGTATTAAAAGAGAGAAGTGATACCGAACTCTCAGCTGCCATTCTTGGGAGATATCTGACAGTTTATAAGTGGCCACGGAATTCCTGTGTTGTTTTGAAATTACTTTTCTGTGAATAGGCTGCTTGGCAGCAGAGTGCACCTGTCACTTTGACAATAAATAACATTGGTCCAGTTTCTGTTAAGAAAAAAAATCACTCGGTGATAACTTACTGCGCCCCCTGGCATGTGCGCTCCTAGGCCCGGGCCTATTGGTAAATCCAGGCCTGACTGGAGGGGGGGGGAATCTGTTATTTTAGAGTCCCTGATACTGAAAGAATATTAGCTATAGACTATGTTAAAAAAAATGTCAAACGCCTTTAAAATTATCCTAGTCAACATATCTTTGGATTGTAGATTGTAAAAAAAATACCCTAGGTAAGTAGGTAACAAGACGAAATACAAGTGGACATAGAGTAGTTTATTTTATACCACATCAAAACTCAGACGAGCCCTGTACATAGTTGAAAAAAACACAGAAATAGGATCAAAATGAAACAATTGACATCTCGTAAGTTACCTTAAACGAAAATAATTTAGTTTCGCTTACATTGCAAGAAAACACTGAAAATTAAGAGAACGAAAGACTCTAATATAAAGAAAATATTTTTTGCTTTATAATTAAGTAGCTTAATCTTAAGTTCCAGACAATTTGAGAATAAGTAACAAGAAAAAAAGAGGAAGAAAAGAAAACAAATAATTCTTACAGTGCTGCAGAACTTGACGTGAATATATACAATAGGAACAACAAAAATTTCTAATCCACTGCTTCCTAAATTGAATATATAAGAACTAGATATTAAAATAAGAAAACTAGACAATACTTCCAGCAGTACACAAAAACTGCAATAAAAATACCACCTTGAGCCAAACATCATTTTCATCACTTTAAAGATGGCAGTCGTTTCATTTCGAGCCCGCTTTCCAACTACATATCTCACTACAGGATGGAATGTAAGGAAAGTTCCTAGGGCGTCAGATAAAAAGGGTTTCACTTACTCTACTTAAACACAAAAGAAAAAATGGATCCTCCTCGATTTGTTTTTATTTAAATAAAAAAAGAAAAAAAAAAAATCAAAGAAGTCACAAGTTGAATAGAAACAACTTCAACTTGGCCTGAATCACTTTCCCCCATAAAGTTCATCGAAAAAAAACGTCAGCTTATTTACATACAACACAATTCACTTTGATGTCATCATGGTAACGAATTCTGAAACAAAAAAAAGAAAAATGTTAGAAAAAAAAAATAAAGTAAGAACAATAATCAGGATTCTTCACCTATATACATGCAAAGAATTTACTGCTACTGCTACTACTCACCGCAGCACCAAGCCGCCTGAGGCCAACACAAATACGCCCGCTCCTCTTCCATCCCAATCTATTCAAAGCCTCCCTCTTTACATCCTCCCGAGAAGTTCCAATTTTCCCTTAAATCTTTCCCTACAACATCCTCCCACCCCAACTGATCACGACCTGGTTTTTGTTTAGCCCTAGACGGTTGCCGCAAAGGACAATCTTTGGCAATCTGTCATCCTTCGTCCGTAGAACGTGCCCTAGCACGTTCAAAACAAGTCTTTGAAATGACCAGTTACCCATCCTGGATTTGGGTTTGAAGTGGGGGGGGGTTCAAGCCTATATTAACGCCACAAAGAACTACTCTGTAAATATAAAACGGAACTAATCGAAACTCTCATTGCTTCTTAAAAAAACGACATAGTACATGTTTAGTACATGTTTTGTGCTAAACATAAGTACATGTTTTGCCCCCTATTCAAAATAAGGATCAATTTATAAAATACTGAAGTATTACAAAAATTTCACTCAAATGAAATTAAACACTGTACGGTGATACTGTTTTGTCTACCAACAAATTCACTTGCAAAGTTTCAGTATGGTTACTAAAAAAAAGACACCCAGAGAGTTGACGATAAAAAAAGAGTTAAACTGAATTTTGAAAAATTAACAACAAACTTTGTCATTAAATATAATAAAAATGGAGACCTACAAGCAGAGGAGTCAACTAGAGGAGAAGAAGATTTAAAAAATATATTTTTGTGTGTTTTCATTGAACAAGTAAAAAAAAAAACCTGTAAAGTGAAGCAATGGCCTCTTAGGAATGAAATAAGTGAGAATATAAAGTAGACTTCAAAATTTTTTGGTAGTCATTTTTTGCTGGCAAATAATAAGGAGCATGGTGTTACACTGAAGCGGAGGAGAGAAAGGGTCCTTTACATCCACCCTGGTCAGTTTGTCACTGCCAATGAAAGGCTTTGATCTATTTTCCCACATCCCAGTAATATCAGAAACAGGACTAACAAGTTTAAATTCCGGCCGATTTCGACTTAAAAAGGTTAAGCCTGTCCAGCCTTAAATAAAAGTAGCAAAGACATTGTGAAATAATCGTTATATTCAAAACTATACATGGAAAAAACAGCCGACTTATTCTATATTTTCGAACTTTTATATAACTGAAACTTCTAAACTTCTAAAAGAAATAGTTAGTTGCAACTGAAAGCGTGACTAAGCAAGACACACCGTGATATTTGTAACAACAATTTAATAATGCCATAAGTAAGGGGCCAGGTTATGAAAACAAAAATTTAAGGCTAGTCCCATTGTCTTCTCTCACACCTCTCCAATTCAAGATCTTCAATTTCTAATTAAACAAAAATCCACGAAGGAGCAGATGAGAGTTTATATAGTATATTAAACTATTCCACAGCACAATTTATGAAAGCATGAAGGTCCGATTTGCAATTTACAGCTTTTATGAAACTGACAAGATACAGCCCCAGCCTGAACGCAATGTACATTCTAATGGTCGTAAATTTACTTAAAACTAAGTTAATAGATAAGAGCAGTTCCACAATATAAAGCAGGGTTGCCACCGTCAGTAGGATTTTACTAGATCTAGTAAAAAAACAAAAATCTAGTAAATTTAGAGGATCTAGTAAATTTCCCGAAATCTAGTAAGAACTAGTAAAAAGTTTATAGTAAACAAAACTTTGTTTTATTTCCATGAATTCAGGGAAAAAAATTATCATAAACATATGGACAATTTACAATTTTTGCTTGTCTGCTTTACAATTTACAATTTTGCTTGTCTGTCTCAGAGACAGACAAGCAGTCACCTATTTTCATAAGCAGACACTTCACTTCCGGCGTCGAAAGGTCGACAAAATCAGCTTTCTGTGTATCAAATCTTACCAACTAAAAATGAAGCTATGATGACACTTGGATTTGTGATGATTGGGAATCTATTGGAATCAAAACAAAAGCCAACCACCCAAGGTGATTAGGTGAATCTCCTCAGTTTGAAAATTTTTATTGAGAAAAAAGGAGCATGTTGAGAGAAATTAAAAGTAAGTAGAAATGTAACATTATATATATATAATTGAATATATATTCAATCATACTATATATATAATTTTCAATCATACCATGAAAACGAAAGAAAAGAGGAAAGGAGAAAAAAAGAAGAAAAAAGGAAAAAGAAAAGAGGAAAGGAGAAAAAAAAATAAATTGATTATCCTCTTATAGTAAAAATCGATGCTTGATGGTGCGCGTGCGGCGTAGCCGCACGCGCAAAAAATTTTTTTGAGCATTTAGTAAAAACAGATGCGATCTAGTAAATTTTTTCTCTCCGATTTAGTAAATTCTTCCAGGTCGGGGTGGCAACCCTGATATAAAGACAACATTCAATAATATTGCTATACATTCATATATGCTTGCACTTAAAAGAACAAAAAAAACGTCACAGAGAAGCGACATGCTTTCAACTCCAGTCGTTGGACTGAATAATTTTCCAAGGTCAAATGTCAAACTCGGATGTCTGATAATTAAATTGCCTCGAATCACCGAAACAATGATTCTCTCTTTGAGAAAAATGCAAACTGCTTCGACTAAGGAGCTACTGGCAAGAATTAGACAAGTCGGAAGGTCTGTTTTTATAAGAACCAAGTGAACGCGTCTGGTTCATTTGCGAATCCAACTCTGAAATGAATATTTCTATGTAAAAGGAAAACTCTACAAGCGACTATGAAGCGCTTAGCAGCCGTGAGTACTTTTCTACAGCAGAAGAAAAAGCATCGGTTATTTACTTATAAAAGATGCCGCGACTCTTTGTGTGATACAAATTCATTTAATTCAAGTTCCCTGAGTAATTTGGTTTGAAAAACAAAAAAAGGCGTGGCAATTTGTCTCTCTGGAAATACGCAATAAAATGTTTGACATATGAAAATCTGTCACAAAAATAAGCCAATCAGATTCTAAAAAGGCAGGGTTATTTGTCTCTTCAGAAATAAGGAATAATATTCCCAGTTTAAAATTTCACCAAAAGAACCAATCATATTTTACGTTCTCTTTACTGGCTCAAATATGGACACAACAGCATGAAAATAATGTCATAAAATTGTCAAAAATATGCCGCAAAATTAACATCAACGGAACTAAAGTACACTACTTAACACGGAAACGCCAGACAATAATCTCTCTTTTTCTCTTTGGTTCTATTTTAACTTTCTCTTTTCACTAATGGCCATGATCTTGAACTCAAAACACTTAGAAAGTAGACCTGTCGATTTCTTGCACGCAGCAGTTCAGACTACAACGGTTCTGCCACCACAAAAACTTCCGAGTAGAGCCTTAACAGATAGAAACAGCTTTATTGTATAAACCACCAAAATTAAAGATGGAGGTTTCTACAAACTAAGCTCATTTTATATTACTGTTTCTAGTCGGGAATAAAATAATTTTGATGGTTCCTGTTTTTGGAGTTTTGATTGAGTATGTAAATAAGTACTAAATCATGCAAAAAAAAAAACAAAAAAAAAAACATATAATGGCACATAAAAAACCCGTGTCAAGATTTGGTTCTTCGTTACTAAGCTAATGCAGGAAGCGAGAATCACAACACAGACCTAATCCTAAAAACAGATTTTGTATACATTTTTTGCTATTTTACAGCCAAAACGCAATATATCTTATAGAACTAATTATTTAATGTTGTGTAAGGGATTGGCGTCAACCGTGGGGATATCAAAATATTTAGCAGTAGTAGGGCCACAAAGGGACCTAGACAGAGTTAATATTTGAAGAATACATTACCAAATATTTAGTAATTAAAAAGGGTCAGGTAAAATGGTGATAAACAGGTTGACAGTTCCTGAATATATACTATTCTTGATGTTTTACCGCATCGCGTCTCCGTAGCAATTATTATTTACTAGTATTTAACACATGAGGATTTAGAACAGTCCAACTTCCTCTTAGAATAATAGCTCGAGTTCAACATCGTAATGTAGTTAATAATATCTAAGTAAAGCGAAGAGTTTCCATCCTCTATGATCGTTCCCCTAATAAAAAAAACGAATTTTTAGACCCAAAGCTCACTTGGAGGCATCACATCCCCCCTTCCCTCATGAAAGTTTTCTGAAATACGTGACTAATACTTTAGATATAGGTACCAGTTTTACATTTTGCAGCAGGAAAATACGAATCTCAAAATAATATGAAGTGTTTCGATAGTAGTGCCATCTGTTTTTGACACCATGCAAGCCAAGTTAAGCAAAACGGCTGCAATCGGAGGGGTACTAAAACAAGAAAAGTAAAGGGAGAGAGAACAGGGGAAAAAAGATGCGAGCACTACACATGCCGCCCCATCTAGCGGACGGTGGACACAACAGCTAAACACAATGGTGATTTTAAACTTAATGTGCTGATCATAAAATGATTTAGTAAAAAGAAAAACAACATAAGAAGAATACAAATGGATAGTTCATCACCTACTAAAAGATTGTTGGGAGAAGAAGTCTCTACTTGGAAAGTGTCCAAATATTCCGCTAGGAGGGCGACAAGCATTCGCTACTTCCACGACGGAATACAAGGCGAGCAACATAGCAGAAATCTGCAAATGGTGATTCTTTTGCGAAAATATTCGAAAAATCAAAAAAGTCGTTTTTAAATACAGTCGACTCTCGCTAACTTGAAATGCACGGGACCACGATTTTTCTTCGAGTTACGTATAGCTCGACCTATGCATAGTTCGAGTTATAGAGGTCATTCTACATAAAATTCGACTTACAAAGGTAACGAGTTATAGATGTGAGCCAAATGAAAATTCGAGCTACAGAGGTACAAAATTGCTAAATTTACTCTCTATAGCCACTATTCAGTTAAGAATAACTTTATTAGTATATTATAGACCTGACATATCAAGACGGTACATTAAAATGTCAAGGCTTGACTTTCAAATGTCAATAATAAATTTAGTTTGCTAGGAAATAGACACCTGAACATTAACAGAATATGATACAAAATATGTTAAACAAAAATCAATACATATCAAACCTGCCTAGCGGGGTTCGTCCGTTGGAAAAACTCCGAGATCAGAGGCAAACTTTGACTTGTGGAGGAAAAGTGAAAATTAAATGACAGCTTATTTACTAAATTTCGAGTTATAGAGGTAATTTTTCGGTCACTTTGACTCACAGAGGAAAAATTTAACCGCAAAATTAATTCGAGTTATGCATGGTTTTTTCTTCGACTTAGACAGGTTTTTCTTAGGGGATTAAAAATAATTCGAGATATCGAGGATTTCAAATTGACTATATTTCGAGTTATCGAGAGTCGATGTCCAGTAGAAAAAAAAATTAAACCACTCGACAACCACGTTTACTTAAAATAGAAAAATCTTCAAAAATCAATTTATTTAAAAACAAAATCATCCTTAAACACGAAAATTAAATTATGGAAGCATAGGCTGCCAACTATATCGAGCTGCACCAGTAAATTTAATCTTAACAGAATAGAGACCTGACTTCTGCATATATAGAAATTAGTCATGAAAAAAAAAAAAAAAATGTTTTTCTCTTATACTAGGGACGTGTTTTGTAAACCAACGTCCTAATACTGATTAGATCCAACTGCACACCGACTATTTAATTTTGTTTTTCTTTTCTGAGTCAAAATATCTCTTCCGTGAACGTGCTAATTTTTAATTTGTAAAAATTGGTTTTTAAAATTTGTAAAAGCTGGTAGCAAGACCTTCGCACGTACACTATATAACGAGTAAATGTAAGAAATCCGAACCGTAGTATTGAACTCGGCAATTTTTGCGAGCTTTCATATAACTGGATAAATGTTCTCAGTAAACATAATTCTCGGTATACTTTCAAAGAATTTGTGATCAAATAATTATTTTAGAAATAAACAAATATCATTAGTTTCAGAGAATTTTGTTGTTTTACAGAAGAAAATTGTAAATTCCGTGTTTTGGACCTGTTTTCTATTCCTTTTAGTTGTAACTTTAGTCAAGCCCCATTTAAGTTGAACCCTTTAACTCAACCTTCATTCAAGTCAACACTACATGAATTAAACATCGGTAACAGGTCGAGTAACACGCACGCCTCAATTAAGATGTTAATACTTATATTATTAATATATAATTTACAATCCTACTAGATAAGCATGAGGCTTTACCAGTTCCAAGCTACAGCAAAAATTTTCAATGCAATAAAAAAATCTATCCTACCTGCTTTAGAAAATAAACAGCAAATAAATTAAAAAAAGATTTGGAGGCCAAATAAACGGTCTTTAAAATTTTAAATGCACCTTTTGCACTAGTTTCAATATTATAACTAACCAGCCACCGTCAGTAGGGGGACAGGTAAAAAAAAGTGAACAAAGGTCATCAAACTAGGAGCTGGTTAATCTGAGCACATTTATAAGCAGAAGAAAAAATAGATAACGTTTATAATCTTTAAAATTAAGACAATGAAATCAGTTTAAATTCCTAGATTAAAGCTTTACCAGTTATTATATTTTCATTCCATTTTAATCATAAAAAAGCGATGTATTTTGTTAGTAAAAGGCCCTTTCCCTAAAAAAAACAATATGACAATACTTACAATTTGAAAGCAAAAGTTGGTCATTTGACGTTCAAAGGGAGCTAACCAAAGTACAAATAGGGTGGTGTTGACCACACCATACCCAGATTGCATTTGGTCATCAGTTATGACGTCAAATAGCCAACTTCGCCAGAACAACGCAAATAAAGACAGGCGTAAGACCCATTAGGCCTAACCCTTAAAATGAGCGCATGAAAACACACCAGCTAAATATCCCTTTTTCCAGTTACTATAAGACATCAGAGATTTTTCCAGTTTACAGAATATTTCGTTGATAGGAGTATTCAGTTAAGCAATGCAATCCGACTTGAAGATTTTGTACGTAAATTTTATCAGGGAAAAACGGCAGTCCCGTTCAAGAGTTGTTTTATTAGTGTGTAATGCATTATTCAAGGAAAAATCAATACTCTCAACTAATTGGAAACCTGTTTCCCCCCACTAATCAATATACTGATGTGTGGCAAGGGGAGAGCTTTGTGCCTCAATATATAGAATCATTCATACCGAAAGAGATTTAGGCTATGCAAAACATAACAGATCTGTCATTAAAACTTATATGGCAGGGCCTACAAGGCCGCATAAGGAGGCGTTACATATGAAATAATGTATAGAAATAATTTGAAAAACCATTCATAGAAACTATAGTAATTCCTGAGTATGTGTGTATTCGTCCAAAGTCGTATTTAGAAGGGAGAGGGGGGTACCGGGTTTGAAGACATCCCCCCGGAGTTTTGTCCGACTCTTAAAAGCGTAATAAAAATGCTCATAAACAAATTTGTAATATGTTTTTTTTTTTGTAGTTTTTCTGCACCCCTCCCCCCCCCCCCAAGAACGATCATGGATATGCCCTGGTGTCCATCTCAAGATTTTTAAAATGCAAAGAACAACAACCTACGACTTAAAAACTGTAAAATAGAAAAAGACGCATTCATAATTACGACAGCTTATTATTTCTATAGGAATTGCCTGTTGTCTACTGTTTGAAGAAACTACCCCATAAAAAATAATACTGCGCAGGTACCTCTTAACATCACTACCCCACAAAAAATAATACAAGCAGGTACCTCTTAACATCACTACCCCATAATACCCCATAAAAAATAATACAAGCAGGTACCTCTCTGTGGACAGAAAGGACTGAAAAATAACACAGGTTATAAAAACAATGAGCTAGTCTCAACGAAAAAAAAACCCAACAAATAAATGCAAGCCAATAAGTAATTCGTTCATTCGGGGTTGCTGTGCATTTGAACTATTTGTAATGCATGTTCCCCAAAATATTGACTAAGGAGTAAAATTGGCTATTTTATATAATTATTACTTTCATTTTCAAACTAAAATCTTTTCTTTACCATTTTTCGCCAATCAGGAAAAGCATTATGGTTTTGGTATTAATTTGGTTTGGTTCCGTACAAATAATATAATGGAAATAAAAAGAGCAAAGAAAGGTGCAAGGGAGCTTCCACTTTACAAGAAAGTTTGCAGGGGTGGGACGTATGGATGACCTTGAGATTAATCTAAATATAGATAAATTCTGAAAAAAACACATAATTTACAGCTTATAAAATCTTATAAGTTGGGTTTAAAAACTTACTTGTAGGGTCACTAAAACATAAATTTTGTAAGACAATAAGAACTAAGATGGTTGTCCTATAGCAATAGGCTTAAACATAAAAAAAATATCCTCAAATGTAGTTCAGTTTTTGTTCCCACTCAGGGCCAGATAAAGGGTGACTGAAGCGATTGGGCCCAACCGGGCCTCGCACGAGAAAGGGCTCCGTGTTAAAAATCAAAATGAACAAAAAAAAAACAGATTTTGAAAATTAAAGCAAATAGTTTTTGACGATAAGGGATAAATTATAATTTCTTCAAATAATTGAAAATACATTTATTTTTAGTTTGTATTACTGAATGATATTTATTAATATGTTTATTATTATTTAATATATACTTTATACTATAAAAAACTGATACCCTTAAAAGTTCATGTCAAATTAATTACATTTAGTTGGGATTCCATGCTAGAGAGATTTTCCACTACGTGTGCAAACTACTTTACGTACGTAAACTGTTATGCAGGTATATTTTATTGAAATATTTAATACATAAAGAGAGTTACGCCAAAAAAAAAAAAAAAGAAAAAAAGGATCCCACTCCTCTTCGATCCGGGCCTGTTCCCACTTTCTGCAGATTAAAATATGCGTTGTTTTAATAACTCCATGCCACTTTCCACCTTTACCAATATTTCCCTCGCTATTGAGTAAAAATAGATAATGAATTTTCTGAGCTCAATGTCAGAATGATTCCTCGTTTTTGATGTGCGATATCAACAAATTGGCAGGGACCACCAAGTTCAATCTCCTAAGCCAAATTAGCGATTCGAACAACATTCAACGCCAACGTCCTAAGACGAATCTAACACAACTACAGTATTGAAATCACACACAAAAACAAATTAGTAAGGGTTGCAAACAAAATAAAAGCCAGGTCCATCATGGGCATAGGGAGGGGGAGGCAGGGGGGCAGCTGCCCCCCCCCCCCTAGACCTTCACTTTATTTGCAGAAGCAGAATCAATATTTCGATCCATGTGATATTTTTGACCTCACAAATGCCTTCATTCAGGCTAATAACTCCATAGGCCACATTGCCTTTACATTTATATATAAAGGCAATTATAGAAATACATAAATAATAGGTAGGGGGCAGCTGCCCCCTCCCCTAGACAAGAAGCTACGTACGCCCATGCCGACATAACTTCATCTCCCCCTCCATCACACTATCGACTGCCCCCCCCCCCCTAGACAATATGCTGCCTACGCCCATGAGGTGAATGGGTGCAATTTGAAACCACCCGCAGTCATAACAGCATACATGGGGGAGAGGGAATTTCCCATTCTATAAAAATGCAATCTAGTCGCCAGAAGCGCATTCCGAAACTTACCCTCCCTTGCAAAAGAGGACCTGCGTAAACAGGCATGGATTACCAATGCCTTTTTATGTTGTTTCTCCTATTCTTGTTTGTTTCTTTTTGGGTACTAAAAAACAGACAAGTTTTTGGTTATAGGATCATATGTTGCATGTTCATATCCCTAAGCTTATTATGAAACAACGCCTGTGGCCAAGACTGCCTAAGCTAACACTACTTTTGGGGTAAATAAGAAGTAACGATATTCAAAAGAGTGTGTTTTACCCTCAGAACCATCCCCCCCCCAAACGCTTTGACCAACCACCCATATAACACAAGCACAGCCACGTGAAAGCACTGAGCTTTATTAATAATTGTCCGAGGACCCTGAAAAATAATGAAGAAGCTCGCTTAAATGTGTAAATTTCGATATCTGATCCTAGCAATACACTTTACAAACTATAAGATGCTCTTCCCTGAGAAAAACTCTTGAACCTTACCCCAAAATCTAGGCTAAGTAAACTAACGTTTGCAAATACCGGTTAAAACGTACAAATTTTGATATTTAACCCTAACAATACACTTTTGAAACCACAGCGCTCTTCCCCTCAGAAAAAAAAAAAATGTCACGAACCCCTATTCCAATGTCTAGACTGAGTAAAATAAAGGTTGCAAAGATTAATTGCGACCTT
This sequence comes from Artemia sinica, assembly GCA_027921565.1. Taxonomy (NCBI): domain Eukaryota; kingdom Metazoa; phylum Arthropoda; class Branchiopoda; order Anostraca; family Artemiidae; genus Artemia; species Artemia sinica. Next base: position 4,234,120 of record CM051263.1, on the reverse strand, counting down.
TTTGTTTATTAATAATAATATTTGCAAAAGGCAAAGCAAGAATATAGTTGCATCGATACATATCTGTATACAGAGGGGGGGGGGGGGGGGTAAAAAGAATTAATCATGAACCGTTAAAAATAGCACCTAAACATGCATTTTTTTTTTTTTCAATTATATCCCCACACCAAAGAAGAAATGCTCAGATCCTATGATATAGCATGCATTAAAATGCAAATAAATTCTAAAGAAAGAATTACCTTCATAGTTCACTTGGCCATCACCGTCAATATCGGCTTCCCTAATCATCTCATCTACTTCTTCATCTGTGTCATTTTTTCACCCAAATTGGTCATGACATGTCGGAGTTCGGCAGCAGAAATGAATCCATTACCGTCTTTGTCGAACACACGGAATGCCTCTCTAATTTCTTCTTCGCTATCTGTATCTTTCATTTTCCTAGCCATCATTGTCAAAAACTCAGGAAAATCAATAGTGCCGTTGCCTAAAAGTAATAGTCTATTTTATTGCTTTCGTTTGATGTCTGAAACGCTTCGAAAGAGGCCATAAATAGACAGGAACAAGACAAAATGGTTACAACTGCTGTTGAGGGTGAAATATAGTAAAGGAGGTTAACATAGCTTCTTAGGATCTGGAATTAGGTGGATGGTAAACTGAAAAATAAATAATAACTGAACACAACTCATATTCAACTTTTAAAACTGAAACTTAGAATAAGCATTTTCAGCAATACTGAAATATATTAACCTCCCTAAACTTTAGAGAGCTTAAAATAGCAGGAGAATTTTACGCACTCTATTTTCTAAATTGTGATTTAATTTCTGTATTTTTGTTGGTACTTACATATTATAACAATTATGTTAAGTTCTTCATCCATTGACACACTGTAGAACCGGTTTCTTCGTTAGTTTCTGTAAGCTTAGTGTGAGAGAAACAAAAACAAGTGCCACAGAATAGATGGGAAATACATAATTTGGGCTATATATTTGCACATTAGGGGATGGGAGGGGGGGGGGTAAAGTATTTGGACAGTGTGAAGTTAGAAAAATAATTATTACTTCATAATATGCAGAATAATTGTACCTAACACATTTTGCATGCAGACCCACTACCCTTTATCCCATGGGGGGGGGGCATGTAAAAATATATAGCCCAAATTTGTTACTAAAGTATTATATTTTCATCATATTTTGCGATATTTCATGAGGATTAGTCTGAAAAACAGGTTCTACTTAGATGAAGAACTTAACGCAGGCGCTACAGCATATAAGTTCATTTTTGTTCATTTGTGAATCAGTACCCACACTCTAAAAAAATGTTATTTAATCATTTAAGAATAGACTTGCAGATGCTGTCGAGTTTGAAAAGAAAACACGTTTAGCCATAGTGAACAATAAGTCGACAATTTAATTGAAAATACGACTCTGATCTGAAAAAGTATACCAAGCGTAAGTGAAAAGGGATATAAGTTTTAATGCATTTTGTTACCATTTATAGCCATGAAACTCGAACTCAGTTTACTTTAAAAAAATAAGATCGAAAAAGACTGGATGTCGAACATAATATAACATAACACTTTCCTTCGCACTAAGAACAAAATTTTTAGAAATAATGTTTTGATTTCTTGGGCTTTTCTTGTATGATTATTTGACTTTTTTGTCCGTGAAATAAGTAATCAATCAACTGAATTTCTTCCTAAAAACCAAACTTGCTTTCTATATAAATGTACTTCGGCTAACCGAAGGACGAAATAAATGATTGGCACAGATGAGCTTGAATTACTGTTCTCGCAATCTCGCATTTTCAAAATATGTTTTTATTGATTTTTAGATACGGTAACGTCAATTGCCATGACTAGTGTTATTACAGAGGAAAGCGTTGGGAACCAAATTTAGCCTACATGCGCTTTCAAAGTAGATATGTAAAGCCACAAAAGCTTTTCATTGATTTCTGAATGCTTCTCCACCCTTTAACATCAAAACGCAATAAAATGATGCAGAGTTTCGGTGGCGATAAGAACATCGTTAGAATTTACAGATCGCACAATGAAGTCATGTCTTAAGAAACTGCTATGTTTGATCTTTTTTTAGATTTGCTAGAACCCAAAATATTATAAATTGATGTACACATTTGGCAATAGCACTTGGCTGAATGAAAAAAAACTCAGTAACACCAGTGAAAGGTGGAAACATACCATTTCAATCATTGTGAAGTCTTTAAATGAAAACGAGATTCCATTGACTTACCCAAAAAGGGTTACCGAAAAGAAAAATGTTCTCAGTGCTCAGAAGTATTGCTGAAAAAGATGATATAAAAATTTTAACAAAACCTTTCTTGATTTTACAAAATATTGTTAATTGAGCGTTAACAAAATGATATTCATACCATCAGCATCAACTTCATTAATCATATCCTGAAGCTCAGCTTCTGTGGGGTTTTGTCCTAGGGATCGCATAACTGTGCCCAATTCCTTTGTTGTGATAGTTCCGTCGCCATCTTTGTCAAAAAGGGAAAAAGCTTCTTTGAACTCAGCGATCTGTTCTTCAGTTAATTGGTCAGCCTAAAACAAAATGCCAATTTCATTTAGGTTTGGCACAATTATTTTATATATAGAATAAAATGAATGACATGAACAGAATAAAGCAAACAACATTTTTATATACCTTTTTAATAACAATAAAAGGCAAGTAAGTAGCGTTTAAAACCATTAACATACTTGACTGCAGATTTTTTCTTTTTCGGCTGAAGAAAAGTGTCAAACGAAATTTTCACAATACCTGCCCAGAAGGGCTAACTTCTCAAAGATCGATCCAAAGAACGCCCCTCCCATAAAAAAATGACCAGGGTAAAAACTTTGTTATGGGCATATGAAAAAAAAACTAGGACAGATGCCTTCACAGGAAGTTAGCATATTTTTCTGAAGAGCAAAATACCGTTTAGATTGCCCCCTTTAATAACACTTTTTCAGAAACATATCCTTGGGACAAATCTTGTCCAACCCCCGTTGTGTGGTATAATTTAAATCAATTCCGAACTCAAATTGTGAAGTTCCTTATAAAAATACCAATATATCATAGATTCTCTGGTTCCAGAAAATAACCAATCATGTTGGTAAATAAAAATACTGCCTTTTCCTTCAGAATCACAAATGTTGGTCTATTTTACAACAATAGATATTGGGTCCTAAAAAAAACAAAAAAAAAAACCTTGCTTCATGTTGTATTAATCGGAATTTCATCAATCTGAATTTCCTTTCCACTTATTCTTGTTTTTGGATGTATCAAATTATATTTTTCCAAAAGCGAACTGCATCTCCTCACTTGGGACAAGTTGCAAGTTTTTCTTTTTTGTCATTTAATCTAGGTGACGCTGGTAAGTGACACCTTCAAACTTAGTTCCAAATGTTACAATTAATTTTTCTTACTTCGATGCAATTTTAACAACTTTCTGACTGCAAAGTATTTTGCTTACAACAGCTAAAAGATTTGTTCTGCTAATACTTTGTGGTGAAGGAGTGTGTAGTACATTTCTTTGACTTCTTTAAAGATTGAAGTCAAAAATTTATCAGCCCTATTGTTGAGTGAACAGAAAATAGAACATCCCATTAGAGATTGCAACACTGTATTGTGGTATAGCAAAATTTTACTACATGTGGTTAGAAAAAATTTAGTCTATTTAGTTTATTTAGATAATAAATAAAATTTAGTTTATTTAGTCACTTCTAAAATTCTACAGCCTTATTTCATTACATAACCTAATAGGAAGGTAAAGCTTGATCTTCCAGCAAATTTTACCGGTACAGCCCTATACCCAACTCTGACAACTTGTACGAGTTTTTTTTTACACACATACACAGAAGTTGACAAAAACCCGACAAAAAAGATCAAACTGCAAATTAAATCAGGCTATATTTAGACAACCGATTTATATTTTGACCAGTTTGTTTATTTGTTTTTATTTATTTTTGTTTTTTATATGTTTATTATGATAGTTGATACTTCCTTGGATATTGTAAGATATAGAAGTTATTTTGGAAAGTTATGGTTCTCTACTCCTCCTTTGACCTTCTCTTGCCCATATTTGATTTTGAAAAGTGGTCAATTTAAACCACTATGTTAAGGGAACTTGAAGAGCCCACTGGATGTGTGTGGATTGATAGATGGTGTTCTGCATCAGGATTATGATGTAAGTGAGAATGTTGGATGTGTCGATTCCCGGTATGCTTTTTTGTGCGAGATGAGTGATTGGAAGAATATGAGAGAAATGAAAGCATACAACATGAACTGCCAAGGGATAAACACATCATATAAGTTCCTTGATGAGCTATGTCTTAAAACTGAGCCGCATATCTTAGCGCTAACGGAAACTTGGCTTAGGGATCATAAGTCTACTTTATTAGAAATAGAAGGTTATAATCTGTAGGTGCAAAATAGGGTACTACACCAATAAGGTACTTAGTCACTCCTAAAACTCTACAGCCTTATAGCTTACATTACATAACCTAATAAATAGGAAAGCAAAGCTTGATCTTCCAGCAAATAATACCGGTACAGCCCCATACCCAACTCTAACGACTTAACGAGTTTTTTTAAACACACATTCACACACGTTGATAAAAACCCGATAAAAAGGATCAAACTGCAAATCAAATCAGGCTATATTTTGACCAGTTTGTTTATTTGTTTTGATTTATTTTTTTTTATGTTTATTTTATTATGATAGTTGATACTTCCTTGGATATTGTAGGATGTAGAAGTTATTTTGGAAAGTTATGGTTAGTGCGAATTTTGAGTTTCTTCGAGATAGTACAGGTATTGATACCAAATTTGGCAAATGGTATGAAAAAAATTGTTATTTCAAGAGTGTTTGGAGTTTAAAGAGACAAAGCAAAGATATAAGTTGCCAATTAAACCTTGGATTACAAAAGGATTACTAGCCTCAACGGAAAAACGATAAGTGATGTATAAAAGGTGCGTGACTCAAGGTTCAGCATCTGATAAAGAACATTATAAAGAATTGGTACTTGTTTAGAATCCAGAAAACATGCGACAAGTGAAGTTTCGTCAATGCTTATGAAACAAAACAAAATAGGGTGAAAACATAATAGTTTAGAAACAAATTTGGGCTATATATTTGTACATTAGGGGGGGGGGGGTAAAGCATAGCATATATTAAATACATAACCTAACCTAGGTACCTTTCAGTCCCCCTAAACCCCAAAAAACTAAAGTTTAAATCTTAGTCACGGAATGAGCAGCCTGCAGCCTGCCTTTTATGCAGCGGAAACCTGTTTTTCAAAGCATCTTGGTCTTTGTCGATGCGTGTTTTTTTCTGGATTCTAAACAAGTACCAAAGAATTCGGTAATAAGCCCAAATAGTAAACCAATAATTCCTAGAAATCCGCCGTGGGAGTCGGATAGTAGTATGGCTAATAACTTATGTAGCCTACCCACTTTTCCGAAGTTGGGCTAAAAATATCGACATCTGTGGAATGCATAAAGGGTGATGGTACATACCAGAATTTTCTTCCTGAAGCAAGTGATAAAACCATTTATTTTCAACCAGTGAGATCGTGTGAACTTGAGAATACTTTGAAAAGTGTGAAACAATCGGCAGCCGGAAGCAGGACTTTATAACCTTCGCATTAGTTCAAAAAATTTACCCAATTATATCTAGTCATCTGTTGCACCTTTTTAATCAATGCTATGAATTTGGAGTGTACCCTGATTGCTTTAAAAGTACATTGATTATTCCTCTGTATAAAGGAGGTGATAAGGAAAATATGAACAACTACCGTCCGATATCTACGCTTCCAGTGATTCCTCGTATTTTTGAGAAATTGATTTATAGACGACCGATGGATTATTTTGACAAAAGATGTTTTTATCACTCTAGTCAATTTGGTTATAGAAAAAATATGTTTACAGAGCATGCTTTATTTTTTTGTTAACGGTTTGTAACGACTACATTTTTTAACGATTGCCTAGATTCAGTTTCAAAGGCAGCTTCAATTTTTCTAGATATTATGAAGGTTTTTAACTGTGTTGATCATGATATTTTATTGGCTAAGCTTGAAAAATGCTGAAATTCGTTAAGTCTCAAATTGATAGCTTCATTTCTTGAAGGTAAGACTGGGAGTACGCAAAGAGTACGACTGGGCACAGTCCTGTCAGAAGAGATGGTAGTAAAGTGTTGTGTGCCACAGGGGTCTGTGTTGGGTCCCCTATTATTTCTTGTATTTTTTGTAACAGCTGTCAATGCCAAGGTACAATGATAGCCCGATCCGAGCAATACTTCCAAGTTTTGCTGATGATACTAAGGCGGTGAAACACTGGCGGTGAAAACAGAAGCGGATTTGAAAAATTATTTTTCTCTTATTCATCCATATTTGTAATAGTGTGTTACAGTTAGGTCGCCGACGTTCACTAGCCATTTATATCCGCTCCGTCTGTTACAAAATAAAGCTGTAAGAGTTTTGACCAATGACTTGTCCCAGTATCACCAATTAAAAATTAGTTTCTGTATATTTTTTTTCTAATTTGTTACCTGCATGTTCTTCAGGATTTTATAAAGAAAGGGAACATAGTTATGAAACTAGAAATATTGAATTAGTTAGAATGCCGGTTCCAATTACTACCAGATCTAAATTTTCTATTAGGTATATTGGTCTTGAAGTCTGGAACACGCTTCTGGTAAAAAGTAAGAAGGCCCATTCCGTGCTTCTTTGCGATGTATTTGTTTTAACTAGTATTGTAGACATGGACTGAGCGATTGATTTGGGATTAAGTATATGGTTGTGAGTGTTAAAAGAGAGATTGATTCGTGTGTTGATTGAGTTGAGTGTCGGTATGTGAAAGGAAGCATGATGAATCACTGAGTTTGAGCGTGGGATTCCTTTAAGTTCCCTGTAAAAATATATTATCTTTAGAATATGGATGGGGGGACAATATAAAAATATTTTATTTAGTATGGATGGAGAAGGGGAGGAAGAGGCAGAGAGTTTTTTTTCTGAGCAAGTGTATTAGTCGTTTAAGTGTCCCTTTTTCTGGTAGTCTGAAACACGCTAATATGCGTCGGGACTTATTTAAATATTGTTAGTATTAAACGCAGTTTTGTCTTATTAGTATTATATGGAGATTTTTATGTTTTTTTTTGTAACCCATTTGTTAATAATAATAAAAAAGATTTGTATTTTGACAAAGATTTGTGTTTTTACGAACTATATTTTAATAAAGATTTAAACTTTGACAAAGATTTCGGCCTGGTGCAACGCCATCGAGGAGAATTCCCGTCTTTGATGAGAATGTTCCAAGAACCTTCCCATGGAGTTTGCTACAGACCTTAAATTAGTTCAACAGCTTCCTAGAAAGAACTGATTTATACAGAAAAACTTGAACTCTTGCAAGAGCAGGGGCACCAAAGACCCTCCACGCACGTATATACCTGGGAACTAAACCCTCCTGGACCTGAGGATATCATATCCTAATATGTATCCTAAAATTTCTCCGAAAGGAATACGGATCAGGTCAATTTACGAACTTTCCAATGCACGAAGGGGAAAACTTTGGCGTAGACACAAAAATGGTGGCAGGGCGGAGGTACAAAGTCTGGTACACCTACGACAAACAGTGTATAGACCCTTTTTCCTTCTTCATACAAAGCGACTGGTAGGCTACAGATCCTGAATTCTTAATGTTTTAACGTTCGTCATCTCCCATAAAAGTAGTCCGTTAATTGACAGGTTCTAAGTGATTTCTCGTCTAATGACCCACCACATTAACATTCAAAGTGACATCAGATCTGAAGAGTGCCTTGAATCCAAACTTTTAAATAACGTGACGAAACTTAATCTTCAAAGCAACTGTTAAATAATGAAGAAACGTGGCAAATAGCCATAAATGCCAGACAAACTTGTTTAAAAATTAATTCATTTGCCAAAACATTATAGCATGTGCATCATTTGGTCAACAAAACCATTACAAAAGTGAACCCAACTTCTCACAGTAGCAAAATTCGCTCATTGCTGCAATTTAATTGCCAATTTTTTACGATTGTAACTATTTCGTCAAGGAATTTATAAAGATAGAAAAATTAAACTAATATTAGGAAACTGAGTGGTTTTATAAGCACAATCGTAGAAGCAGTAAGCATTGAAAATGAAATGACTGAGAAGCTGATTATGGCTGCACGGTTTAAAAAATTATTTGCGCAAAAAGGGAAACAAAAATGCAGTTCGTCGTACAAAAATGACAGCTAAAAATGCTGTCAGAAAATGACAGCATTCTACAAAGAAAATGACAGCTAAAATTGCTCATGGGTTATATTGACGAATATTGTGTATCGCGGCAATTTCTTTTGAATGAACTAAGGGTACATGCACTAGTAATATTTCACAAATTCTTCCTCGTGACATCATTAAAGAGCATATTTACCATGTCAGAGATTCACTAATATTATCTAGAAAATATAGATTATAGTCTAATAAACTATACCTACACTAGATATAGCGACCTGGTAACATTCTAAAGAGCTATGACTCAGTGTGGATATCATATGCCTAGAAATGCTAAAAATATTTACAAATAATCTAGGGGAGTAATATTGTATTCTAAGAGATAATGTGTCAAGAAATAGGGTTGTTAACAGGGGGGGGGACTGGGGGACCACAACGACTGAAGCTTCTTGGACTTTTTATGTTGGACAGGGGGGGGGTGAGCCACCGTAATCATTTATCCCCCCGCACCACCAACCCTAGGGGCAGCCCTGTTGAGGAATATTTGAAAAATAATGCGGAAACACTGACTGACTTCCACAATACGTGGATGAAAAGTTTTTTAAGTTGAACTAGTTTCGTATTTTTGCTTATTTATTCTTACGGCTCATTGTGACAACAGAAAAAATCGGTATTGTTCTATTAGCTGGGAACCACGTAAGATAGATGATAAAAGAAACTAGTCAAACAGGTTGTTTCAACGGAGAATTTGATTGCAAAAAGTGATTTGGGGTTTAGGGGGGGAGGTACCTTGGTTAAGTTACATATTTCATATATGCTATGCTTTACCCCCACCCCCTAATGTGCAAATACATAGCCGAGATTTTTTTCTAAACTGATACATTTTCATCCTATTTTGTTTTATTTCATTAGCATTAATCAAACTTCACTTCTTGCGTGGTTCACAGCTAATAGAACAGTGCCGAAAAATCTCATGAAATTGCGGTTTTTCAGGTATGAATAGAACTAAAATGGGCCCAGGGGACAAAAAGGTTTTTATTAAGACGTCCTTGGTATTTTAACGTAACTAACTCCATCTCGAGCTTTGACAGAAGAGAACGAAATACTGGTACTAGTAGCAATCTTCATACCTAGGGAGTAGGAAAGAAGGAATAAATTATTACTGAGATGCAAAGATACACTAAAGTGGAAAAGACAGGAACATCAAACAATTAAAAATTAGTAAAAAAGGAAAAAGCAGAAGACCTACATTATCCTAATATCATTCAAGGATGACCAAAAATTTCCTGAAGTTTGTGAGACAGATTGACATTTGTGAGACAGTTTGTTCGTGTTACAGACAGTTTTGAAACCTATAGTTATAAGGATTCAGCAAATGAATTGTAAAAGGCAGAAGAAAATGCACAATTTGTTGTGGTGAATGCCATGCTTCAAGCAGTAAAGATTGTCATCTATTTAAACAGAAGTCCAAAGAAATAAATTATCAATAATGAGAACTAGTCAATCAGCACCTATGCCTGGCACGCCAAATAAGACCCAATCCTCAATGCCGAGTAGTATCACTGACTATAGTCATAGAAGTGAAGCTACAGACATAAAACCTCAGATAAATAAGAACAAACAGAGTTCAAAAACAGAGTACAAACAGTTCAAAAAATCTTTTAATACTATCTTAGTATCTCTTATTGGACCTGTGGAACTAGACAGACGTTTACCTCAGGTAAAAGTATCTACAATTGATTGCTGCTTGGCTTCCTGTCACCCCTCCCAAGTAATTAAGACCCATCAATCCAAGATACATCCCCATCTAAGAATACTACCAATAAGAACCATGCTAGATGGCGTAAGCTTGGTATGCAACAATAGTGGAAAATTAATAATGCGTGTCAATGTACGTTCAAACAAGACCTAAGGTCAAGATGGAGAAGTGTAGTTGACAGGATGCTTGCTGACACAGACAACCCTGTAGAAAGTTTGCAAAATAATTCAATATCAGAAACCACAAAAGCAATAGTATCTGCCTTAAAGATGCGAGGTAAAAAACAGGCGAGGTATGAAAAGGACGGTACTTATTTAGTATACAATAAACAAGCAAGAAGAACCGCATCGAAATTTCAAAGATGTTATATGAAATCAGGTTTTCGCTGTCTAGTGAGGTATTGCTCACTCCGTGACAAATATTTAAACTTTAGTTTTTGGGATTGAAGGGGCAAAAAATGGTACCTAGGTTAGGTTACGTATTTAATACATGCTATGCTTTACCCCCCCCCCCCTAATGTTCAAATATATGGCCCAAATTTGTTTATAAACTATTATATTTTTATTATACCTTGTTTAATTTCATTAGCATTAACCTAACTTCACTTCTCGCGTATTTATCGGATACTAAATAAAGTACCAAAAAGACCAATGCAATTTTAGAAAAAAAAAAAAACAGTTAGTCAATGAAACAAATGCTTCTTTGGCCTGTCTCATCGAGGAAAACTTTATAAGTTTAACCCAAATCTCATAGCCCTGGAGGATTGCCAGGAAAATTCGTAACAAGTAATCAGGTAAGAAAAAAAAAAATACATGCCCCCAATGTCAAATAATGGGTCTCAACCAATAGTTGATATAAAAATAAGCTTAGTCTTTTTTTTATTTTATTTTTCCGATAGGTTTGCACTCTACAGCTAACAAATTCATCTAGACCTTTGAATGAACACCTTGGATACTCAAATGAAAAAAAAACTACAAGCAGAGTACTTTCTAAAAAAAAAAAACTTACTGAAAATATCTTTTGTAATGAGCCTGTTGCAATCCAAGCCCCAGGTTCCAACCAAAAATGAAACCTCATTCCAAGTAATAGCTATAAAATCAGCCCTCACAACAGTTTATCTGTACTCCAACAGAAATGGCTATGCCCATGTCCAAGACTGTTGATGTAAATTCCTGATTTATATAAATTCCTCATCATGTGATGATGGTTTGTTTTGTGATTAGTGATATGAGACACATTACAACAAGTTGTAAACAGTACAATAGAAAAAGCAATTTATTCAAGAATGTTGTATATTCAATTATATTAGCTGCATGCACTCTAAGGAGTGTTGAGAGACCTAATTACACTAGTAAGAACTGCTTTCTTAACACGTTTTCTTCTCAACGGCCCAAACTCCAGGCTTATGCTCAACTTGGTTTTATCACTCCAACCTGCCCAAAAAGCACAACCAATGACAACGACAACAGCATTCCTTTCAAAGGAAACCATCCATCACCATAATTACAGCCTAGCTGAAGTAAATCTAATTACGCAATAGTGGTGATTCATGCCATCAAAATGCAAGCGTGAAAAAATGGAACCAGAGAACAAGTTGAAGTCATAGGCTAATTTCGGAACACGTTATCAAATTTTTAAAGGATAAAAGTTATCCACATAGGAGGGCATGCAATGATAAAAAGACACACCAATAGGATGTAGGCTATATACTATACCGAAATCCAGTTGTTGCAATTTCAGGATGAGTTAGGCTAGGCCTATGATCATGGGCGCCCATAAGCTGAATTCCAGGGGGGACAAACTTCGTCTAATTGCTACTTTTAATGCTATATAATAGAAATCTCAGAACAAAAATATAAAAATAAGGCAGCATCATTCAGCCAGGGGGGGGGCAAGAGCCCCCCCTGCCCCCCCATATGGGCGCCCATGCAAATGATGTTTCCCTGAAAATCTAGCATATTTCTTAAATTGGGAGAAAACAGACAGGCTATGGCTTAAATTCTGCTGAAATTACATTTTCAATAACTAAAGTCTATGAAAGAGACTGAAAATCCAAAATAAAGGTAAAAAAGTCAACATTTAGAAGGTGTACACCCAGGAGCAAGGCCATACCCAGGATTTTTTTTGGGAGGGAGTTTTACTCCAAAAACAATTTGCGGGGGTGGGGGTAACAAAAAAACCTCAAAAACGATGTAAGCTTAAACTTAAAATTTAAATAAAATTTATCCCCACCCCCTAATGTACAAAATATATAGGGGAACACGGGGTGAAACGGGGTAAGGGGCAGAACGGGGTAGGTGAGTAACAAGGAACAAGGAAGGTGCTGCGCCAAGCGGCAATAGCTATAACTACTCCAGCTCGTTTCAGCTGAACTGCGGCATCCATGTTGGTTTAGTTTCCTTTCGTTTGATGACAGAACCAGATGTCGCCTAGATATTTGCTGCTCGATTGCAACTTTTATTGATTTTGTAATCAAGGTAAGGTTAACACGCTTCTTTGCATTACATCTGTAGCTAGTCATACTTGTAATACGTTCGATGGGCTTTGTTTTAGTCACCTTATTGTTTCTTTGCCTAAAGTTTTTGCTAGGCCATAAACTCCAAATAATAAGGCGTGTTCCTGGGGTGGATTGGGCAAGTACCCCATTCCGCCCCGCACTATTTTAATCTGACCAGTCGTTAGAATTAGTTCAGCAACTTTTGTTAATTTATTTTCAGATGGTCCGTGTGTATAAGAGAAAGACAAACAGACAATCCTGGTCTAATGAGGCAATGAACAATGCTGTTGAAGCGGTTATTTCTGGTCGATGTGGCTGCCTGAATGCTTCTAATGAGTTTGACGTTCCCCAAACTACTCTTGAAAGACACGTTAAGAAAAAAGGAAAATCCTGGGTATCTGATTGATAAAACTGCTGGGAAATTTCAAACCGTTTTTACCCAAGAACAGGAACTTGAGCTTGTGACGTACTTAAAAACTATGGAGGCGCGGTTATTTGGTCTGACGATGAAGGACTTACGTACCTTAGCTTACCAAATAGCTCAAAGAAATGGCATAGCTCATAGATTTCAAAATGAAATAGCTGGTCAAAACTGGGTCAACGGATTTTTTAAGAGAAATCCTACTCTGTCTATTCGTAAGCCAGAGTCAACATCTAATGCAAGACCTATGGGATTTCTGTGGATAGTTTTTTTTCGCTACTTACTCAATTGGTAGATAAGCACAAACTTACAGCGTCGCAGATATTTAATTGTGATGAAACTGGTGTTTCAGTGAACCCTAAGAACATTCCAAAAATCATTGCTTGTAAGGGCAAAAGAAAAGTTGGTGCAATAACTTCTGCAGAAAGGGGGAGACCGTAACTTGCCTTTGCAAGTCTCCAAGTGGATCATACATGCCCCCGATGTTAGTTTTTCTGAGGAAGAAAATGCAGGAGTTAGAGGTGGGACTACCTCCAGGGAGTTGGGCTGAGGTTCACAGCACTGGATGGATGACCCCTGAGCTATTCTTAGTATGGTTCAAAAAATTTGTAGTATTTTCTAAGGCATCAAAAGACTTTCCGGTTCTTGTCCATATTAGACAGACATTCCACCCACACCAAGGACCCTAAAGGTCATAGACTACGCAAGAGATAATGGCGTTTCGTTGCTTTGTTTACCCCCGCATTGTTCTCACAAGTTACAACCACTTGATGTGTCTTTCATGAAGCCTTTGAGCCTTCACTCGGCTGACGAGCTTCGAAAGTGGCTCCGTTACAACCCAGGGAAATTCGTGACGCTATTTCAAATTTTCAACGCTCTTCGGATCAGCGTTTATCTGAAGCGCCTCTACGAATACTGCAATTAAGGAGTTTAAAGCAACAGGAATTTGGCCACCTAACCCAGCTATATTCTCTTATTTAGATTTCTTACCAGCTTACACTACTGACATCAAACAAGCTGAACTTTCAACCCAAAAGTGATTGAGGAACCTCCAACGACAGGGAAAGAACAAGTGGGAAAATCTTCGTCCGGCTCATCTGTTGATAGAGAAAATCCCCTCACTTGTAGTGAAAGAGGTGAAGATGTTACAGTTTCTAGCCCTACCGTTGGTGTTAATGGCACCCCGGCTAAAAAGGTTCAATTTATATGGATGACAAGGCTACTCCTGGATGCTCTTGGATGACAACTGACAAGAATGACTCTCCAACTGCATTTATTATTCAACCTGACAATTAAATTCCTATTCCAAAAGTCAGAGGAAGTGCAAAAAGGACAAATCGAAGGAGGAGGAAGACTGCATTTATAACTGATTCACCATACAAAAATGAGTTTACATGATGCAATAAAAGCAAAGAAAGAAAACGAGATTGTCAAGACAGAAAGAGCACTGAAGATACTTTTTAAGAAATAATACAAAATGGAAACTATAAAACAAAGGGAAAGTGCCTGAATAAGAGTGAAAAAGTGCCAAGAAAAAAAACAAGAAGATAAAGAAACAACCTGAAACTTACGGCAATGATTCTGGCGAGTTTTCCGACTGTGAATGTTTATATTGTTGAGTTTTTACTCAAGGTCAACTGAGGGTTGGGTTGCCTGTTCCATATGTAAAAAATGGGCTCACAATTCCTGGGCAGGAATGGATAGCGAGGACGATGAAGCTATCCTTGCATGTGAATTTGTAATTCAGAATGAGATTAATTTCATGAAAGAATATATTTAAACTAGTTTTGTTGGCTTAAGCAAAAAGAAAAAAAGCCAAATTATAGTTTTATTTTTATCAATCAGATTAATCAATCACAATCAGATTAATTCGATGAACGAATATGTTTAAAATAGAGTTGTTCCCTTAATCAAAATAAATAAAAAGCCAAATAACAGTTTTAAATAACAGATATACTGTTTTAAATACCACCCCGTTCTGCCCCAGATACGGGGCAGAATGGGGTATTTGACATTTTTTATATTTTAAGTAAATAAATAATAATTGTGTTCACTTCTTACAATATCTCTCACTTCTTACAATATAATGAAGAACTTTTCTGGAGAAAAATGTGAGGCTATTTCTAAAATTGTTAGCCTTAATAGGTAATAATAAGTGTTTTGATGGAAAGCCTTTACCTAACTCAAACACAAACTCTCTGTTTACAAGAAGGTAGACAAGATGGCAGGAGTTATTGAGGTCTTTTTTATTTTTTTATACTTTAAGGACCTGTACAAGAATTATCTGAGTGATAGATCATATGTAAAAAAAAAAGTGGAGAAAGCATTAAAATATGAAACTAAGGAGATGTGAAGTGGAGGCCATGGATAAAATTGCTGAGGATCTGGAAGATGCAGCTAGATGGCATAATAGTAAAAAATTGTACTGGCATGTTTGAGAGGGAGTGGTCAATCCAGACTTGGCCCAGTTAAAGATAGGAATGCGGCCGCAATTAGCGATAAGGAAAAAACTAGAGAGATGGACCGAGCATTTTGAGAATTTGCTTAACCAAGATAGAGTCGCAGGAAAAGATATAGAGGAAAATGAAAAACTTAGTGATACCTTGGATGTGAAAGAAGATTTGTTTTGTGAGGAAGAATTAGTGACAGTACTAAGGATTAAAAAATAATAAGGCTCCAGGTGCTGATGGGGTGGTAAATGAGTTTCTTAAATAAGGTGGCTCTGAGGTTAGAAATAAGTTACTGAATGATTTTTGAAAAAGGGGGAAGTACCTAACAACTTTAGGAAAACCTTAATTAAGCCACTCTATAAGAAAGGTGATAAAAGTGAGTGTGGTAATTATCAAGGCATTAGTCTGGTCTCTGTAGGTAGTAAATTACTTAGTAATATGATATTTTTTAGACTGAGAGATGCCATAGAAAAAGTTTTAAGAGAAGAATCGAAGTTTTTAAGAGAAGCAAGTGCGATTTAAGGTAATTTAAGGTAAGAACAGTGCGGTTTTAGAAAAGGTAGAGGATGTGTTGACCAAATTTTCACTCTTAGGCTAATAATTGAGAAGTACCTGAGTTTTCAAACACCTTTGGTCCTCAGTTTCATAGATTATGAGCAAGCATTTGGTTCTGTTGATAGAAGAGCTTTGGTAAAAGGTTTTATCCTTTTATGGTACACCAGACAAATACATTAAAGTGATTAGTGCTATGTACAAGAATAACACTGCTGCAGTTAAGGTAGGAAATGGGTGGGTTAGCAGCTGGATTTGTATTAAATCAGGAGTTAAGCAGAGATGTGATCTATCCACCTTTATATGGATTATTTTGATGGACTTTGTTTTAAGGAGCACAGGAAAGGCAATGGGAGACCACAGAACCAAATGGGGAGGAAAATGTCTCCTGGACTTGGATTGTGCTGATGATTTAAGCATGCTAAATTTTGAAAACCATGCTATTGGTTTGAAAATTAATGTTAGGAAGACTAAGTCACTAAGGCTAGGAATAAGTGAAGATGAAAAGGTGATGTTGGGTAATGAAAAGATTGATCAGGTGGGCAGCTTCACTTACCTTGGCAGTATTATTAGTAAAGATGGTGGGAGCAGTGAAGATTATAAAAGTAGAATAGCCAAGGCTCAGGGTGTTTTTTTCAGTTAAAAAAAAGTTTGGAAGAATAGGAAGATAAGTCTCCAAACCAAGATTAGAATATTAGAAGCTACAGTGATGACAGTGGTCAAATATGGCTCTGAAGCATGGACGTTCCAAAAAGCAGATGAAGATTTGCTAGATGTTTTCCAGAGAAATTGCTTAAGGATTGTTCTGGGTACCCAGTTGAATGACCATATTTCAAACAACAGGCTATACAAAAAATGTGGTTCAATACCGCTCTCTTGGGCTATAATGAAAGAAAGGTTGAGGTGGCTAGGGCACATTGTGCAGATGAAGGATGACAGATTGTTCTTTTTGGCCAACCATCTAGGGCTAAACAGAAAGCAGGTCATCCCCGGGGTGGGAGGACGTCATAAAGAAAGATTTAAAGGAAATGAGAACTTTGTGGGCGGGTGTAAAAAGGGAGGCTTTGAATAGATTGGGGTGGAGAAGGAGCATGCGTAGCTGTGTTGGCGTCAGGCAGCTTGGTGCTATGGTGAGTTGTTAGTAGTAGTAGTAATTAAATAAATAATAATTGTATTCACCTCTTACAATATGAGTGTGACACTTTGTTTACAACAATACAAAGTACTTATATGAAATTTTGTAGCCTTTTTATATTGACTCCTTCTAATTAATAAAAATCATTGTAAACTTAGCACCCTGTTCCCCTACCCTGAATTGGTGTAGCCTATTTAGGGTGGGGGTTCATTTCCAACAATAATGATTAGCCTACTATATTTGGAAAGAGCATAAAAAAGGCATTGAGTGGTATGTTTACTTTATTCTTTAGTCAACAATATGAATAACAAAAAATTTACCTGTTTTTTGATGGTGTTTGTGTAGCCCCCCCCCCCCTGAAAAAATTTCTTTGAGTAAAACCCCCTCCAAAAAAAATCCTGGGTATAGCCTTTCTGTACAGACCTGTTGTCTATGCAATTTCCTAGGCTAAAGATAGAAGATTGATATCAGTTTCTCAGTCTGGGACAAAATGACCTGGGATTCTCAGGGTGTAGCCTAGGGTAAAAGACCTCTTTTTGGGAAAGACCACTTTTCTTTGGCATTCCGGAAAAATAGCAATGGGTTTTTGGACCACCCCTTTTTACTACAACATGAAGCAATGTGAGGGCAGTAACAAGAACCCCCGCCTTCTTGGTCAATTTTTCACCAATGATTTGTCAGCATAAATTGAAAATGTGGTCTCTGTTTTGAAAAGCAATTGAAAAGAAAAATTATATTTAAAAATTTGTGATTTATAGAATAAATATCAAGCAATAAAAGTTACATTTCTAGAATCAGAAGAAAATCAGCTTTCTGTTAATATATGAATAAAACTGAAACACTAAAAGGATATATACATCAAAACAGGATAATTGGTATTTCCAAAAAGAGGTCCCTGCAGGTAAGTCAATAAACTAATAGTTTCAAGTGGTTGATCTTAAATAATTTGAATAGGTTAATAACCCTATTGATGCATAGCTTAGACTTTTAGCTATTCATTAATATACCCAATCCTTCTCAATTCCTCTTTGGTAACAAGATGTGAGGGTTTTAGTTTTACATAATTTTGCTCAATTGGATACTGGTTTTTTACCCTATTCTAGGCCTTGGATTGATTTCTGATAATATCATGCATATATATCACGTGTCCTACTTTCCAAGATAGTAGGAGGACCCTCAGTTATCTTATGCAGGTTAGGGTGGTCACAGAACAAGAAAAAGCCTAGGCTAATATTAAACTGCTGAAAATACCCTGAACTAGCCCAAGTTAGGCCTACCCAAAAGTACAACTAGGTTTAGGTGAAAAAATCTATACAAACTAGGCTAAATGAGTCTCAGCCCATTTTAATTCAGCAACAGAAGCTGAACAAAAAATTAGCCTAGGGTACTGAGTTGAAGTTCTTACCATATTCAACTTCTAATCCTAGTCTAATACAATGTAAAAAGGCAGCAGTGTGATATAAGGAATTCCAAAATTTGGTTATTCACAAATGTCCTTTCAAGTTATTGTAGCCTAGTCACTGAATAAAAATAAATTTCAACAAAACAATTCTTTAGGTCCTCTCAGTTTAAGCGCATGAACAAAACTAACCGTTACCGGTGTGTTCACACTTCCGCGTCTTCGGAGAAGCTCAATGCTGATTGGCTAATATTTGACGCATTGCGGATATTTGAGTGAAAACCAGTTTCACTTTTTGAACAACTAAAGGAATTTTGTCGTTGATATCACCACTACTTGATTGTAATCTCGGGATTTACTTTTTCCACATTTTTTTGGTTCATTTTTGACATTTAAGTTTTATTTTTGACATATTATATTGATAAGAAATTGTTACAATTTTGACTGCTTGAATTTTTGATAAGAAATTTACACCTTAAGATTTATAGTTTGGCGGAGATACCGAATTTCTCTAAAATGTCGGTTTGGTGCAATAAAAATTGTTTTGATGTCAAGATCTAACGCCATCACAAAATCTTTATTCTTTGCAAATGATCGTATGTGATTCTTTTTGAAGCTGGCAGGGGTCGTACCAGTGGTGGATCCAGGGAGCGGGGGCGTTTTCTGGCGCCATCAATCCTTGGTTTTTTTTAAACTCTTTTTTAGAATAAATTTGTCAATTATTGGCACGTTTGTCACATTGGGCCCCCCAAGATTTTCCTCATTAGCACCATTGTCACACTGGGCCTCTCCCAAGATTTTGCTCTAGATCTGCCACTGCGTCGCACCGTTTTTGTTATTGGGGCCAATTACGCCCAAGGTCATTATCTGTTCCCCTGTTAAAGTAAGGGTTTTCTAAAGTAAAAAATGGCAAACATTTACTGAAAAGCAAGGTCGTGCCAAGTGGCGTTGCAAGCTTTACTCAATGATTTTAATAGTGGCGTCACATGAAAATGAGAAGGAGGGGGGAGGTAACTGTCTTTTTCAAAATCAAGGAGTTTCAAAAATCTGTTGACATCGCTGGGGTTTAATAAGGAAGCTGAGCCATAGGACATTCTCCCTGTGCTTATTCATGACTCAAAGCTGAGATTTTGAAAGGCGTCGTTTTTTATTTCTCTTGAAGGAGGCTGAGTAACATAGTTTTAGGAGGAATAATACTAAAGAAAACCTATTCCCACTGCTTTCTTAGAGAATTTTGGAATCTTTTCTGTCTGCCGTGAGGATTTTTAAGCCTCACTAGATAGGTGCAATGGCATGAATTACAGGGGGGGGGGATTTTGTCCCTCTGATATTTGGTATTTTCATTGAAATAAACAACAAATCGTCCCCCCTATACTTTGAAAATACATTTCCCCTAGTACTCTTTCAAAACACGTCACAAGAAATTGTGGTGTAAGGAGAATGTGCAAAGAAAGAAAAATACATTGGCTAAATCTTAAAATAGTTGGACGAAAAAGCGATAAAAAAAGCCATTTAAGTAAATTTTGATTCTTCAGCCACTAAAGTAGCTGCGCGTTTAATTCCCGTGGGGACTAAATTAGCCGGTTCTTGTGCATTATAACTAAACCAGCGCTATACACGAAGGAAGTCAAGTTGGTTAATGCTAATGAAATGAAATAAAATACGATGAATATATAATAGTTTAGAAACAAATTTGGGATATATATTTGCACATTAGGGGGGTGAGGTAGGGGGTAAGCATAGCATATATTAAATACGTAACCTAACCTAGGTACCTCCCCCCCACCCCACACACACAAAAAAAAATCGTTTAAATATTGTAAACTCAATGAGAAACAACGCTTTGTCATCAATTTTTCCAGCAAATACCCGTGTGTCTGCTTTCGTGTCTGGTTTCCTTGTACAGTCTATAGCGCTGGTTTAGTTATAATGCACACGTACTAATTAGCCTCTATTCGTTTTTACTAGATTCTTGACGCTAGGTACTTAATAACACCTGAAATGCAACTTTTCTTTCACCCTGTTAATGTCTGTTGTATATTTATTTGAAGGAATCGACAAACATGTTTTGAGGAAAAACAACAACCCTAGGAAGATAATTCCAATTAAAAGTGCAGCGCTAAGCCAAACAGTTACTCAAGTGCTCCGTTCTTGTTGTGATCCCCTTAACAAAACAAAGAGAGATATCTCGAAAAAAACGTGGCCTATAGAAGAAAAGAAAAGATAACAATCATGACGAATGTTCTGACTGTATAAAAGTAGCCACTAAGGGCGGGAGTTAGGGTGTTTAAACTTCCCCCCTGCAAAAAAAAATTGTCCGGCTCGGAAAAACGTCATAAGAACTCATTTAAACCAATTTTGTTTTCATTTTCTTAAGCTTTTTGTGCCCCCCCCCCCCCAACAAAAAAATACTGGATACGACCTTGCTAGCTGTTTTTAGCGTTAAGAACGAAAATAATCTAAACCACAACAATTTAACAGAGGCAAGAGACAATTTTTTAAATAAAAAAAAAGAATAAAAAGGAAAAGATCAAGCCAATACAAATACAAATGTTAATTCATGATAAACACAGCATAGGAGATATACTACTTGCGAGATGCCTCTATGAACACACAAAGCAGTTGAAGATGCCTAGTTTATGCAGGCGAAATATTCGTCTTGATTGTTGTCTTGTCTTTTCTTCTTACTGACCGGCCATATGTCCGTGTTTTGTTTGTTGTTGTTTTTTTCTAGAGAATTCTCTCTTTGTATTTTCACTTGGAAGGAGGAGACTATTTGCCCTCCAATCTCTTTTGACCCTTAAACAGTGAAATAGAACTTTCAATTTCCATTCAAATGAGCCCCCTGTGAAGTTTATGCGAGCATCCCTTCCATAGGAACCATATATACCCCCAGGGCATAACTTACAATGCCCCCCCCAGGCCCTGGAGGGTTGTTTCGACACCGGAGTTTTTGTTATCTGATCGTTCAACTATTTTTTAACAAAATGGCTATCTCAAAATTTTTATCGGATGTATTTGGGGAAAAAGGGCGTGGGGGGATAGTTGCCTTCCGATCACTTTTGACTCTTATAAAGGGCGCTAGAACTTCCGATTTCCAATCGAATAAGCCCCTCCGAAGTTTATACAAATACCCCTTCCATATAAAGTGCCTCTGGGGAAAAAATAATAAATCAGAGGCAACGCTACAGCGTTGCCTATATTAAAGGCCATTAGGCTCCAATGTTTTATTTTTTTCCAGAGGCACTTTATATGGAAGGGTTGGTCGCATAAACTTCGGAGGGGGCTCATTCGATTGGAAATTGGAAGTTATAGTGCCTTTTTTAAGAGTCAAAAGTGAGTGGAGGGCAACTAGCCCCCTCCTCCTTCACGCCCTTATGTCCCCGAATGTATCCGATAAAATTTTGAGATAGCCATTTGTTAAAAATAGTTCAAACATCAGACAACAAAAACTCCGGGGTCGATACAACTCCTCAGAGGGCGGGGGCAAGTGTCTTGACTTATGCCCCGTGGCATATAAGGTTTTATTGTAAGGGGTGGCATGTAAAGGGTTTTATTGTATCGGAGGTCATTTAGCCCCTTCCCCTCACACCCTCTTTTCCCCAAATATATCCAATCAATTTTGAGATAGCCAGTTTGTTTGAAACAGTCCAACGATCAGATAACAACAAATTTGGGGTCGACATACCCCTTCCCTCCAGAGCTCGGGGGAAGGGTTGTAAGTTTTGCCCTGGGGGTATATATGGTTCTTATGGAAGGGGTGCTAGTATAAACTTCAGAGGGGGCTCATTTCTTTCGAAATTGGAAGTACTAGTTTACTTTCAAGTGTCAAAACAGATCGTAGGGTAACTAGCTCCCCCCACCCGCACACACCTTTTTTCCCCATCCGATAAAAATTCTAAGATAACCATTTTGTTAAAAATAGTTCAAACACAGGTGACCTTTATTGTTTTGCTCAGGTATAAATATATTCTTCATTTTTTGATAGATATCCATTTATACATTGATTTTGAGGAGAAAAATGGTATCATTATAGACATTCGCTTTTTTTTATTGCGTTAAATACGCCAGTGCGTGGAAGTTTTATTTAATATGTGAGTTTAATTCCTACTTATTTATTTATATTTCTTTTGTTTTTTCTCTCTCTTCGTGTGTTAGTTTTGTTGCATTTCGATGTATATTTTTTAAAGAACATTTTTTCTCTCTCTTTTTTTCCGTTGAGAAAGGCTCCCGGACGTGGGGCCGAAATATTCGGTGTTTTTTTTTTTTTTTTTTTTTTTTTTTTTTTTTTTTTTTTTTTTTTTTTTTTTTTTTTTTTTTTTTTTTTTTTAATTGAGTGTTTATTTTGTTGTTATTTATTCGCTGCTTTGTTAAAATTGAAACCTGTTTTCCTTGCTTAATTTTTTGTAAATGGAAAAGCATTGTGGTCTAAGAAATTATTTATTAACAATATTTATTCCAAAAATCATAGGAGCTGACCCCTGGCTCTCTCTCCATGGCACGATCCCCCCCCCCAAAAAAAAAAAACAACAACAATAAACTAAATAACTATATTTTATTCCAAAAATCATGGGAGCTGACCGTTGGCCCTCCCTCCATGCCCCTCCATCCCCACCCCCACCCAAAAAACCTTATTAAAGATATTTTATTTCCAAAATCATGGGAGTTCAGTTTTATTCTATTAGCTCTTTCCAAAACTGTTCAAGACAACCATAGTCTTCACTACAAACATGAGTTTGGCTACTGCCCCTTTCCCTAACGGTAAAAGAATTTATATTGCCATTTGGCTCAAAATTGACCAAAAATCATATAACAAAACTCCAGGGATAATACAGCCCCTCCCCCCGAGAACCCGGGGGCAAGTGTTGTAAGTAATGCCCCGGGGCATATATGGTTTTAATGGGAGGGATGGTAGTATAAACTTGAGAGGGGGTTCATTTGATTGTAAATAGGAATTTCTAGGAACCTTTTTAAGAGTCAAAAGTGATTGGAGGGCCACCAGACCCCCCCCCCCCAAGGCACTTTTTTGCTCAAATGCATCCGATCAAAATTTTGAGATAGCCATTTTGTTCAAAATAGTTTAGATATAAAATAACAAAACTCCCGGTTTGACACAATCCCCCAAAGCCAGTGGGCAAGTGTTGTAAGCTATGCACCGGGGGCATATAAGGTTTTATGTAAGGTGTGTTCGTATAAACTTCACAGGTGGCTCATTTGATCGGAAATTGAAAGTTCTATTTAACTTTTTAAGAGTCAAAAGTGAACGGAGGGCATCTAACCCCCAGCCCACCTTCACACACGCTCTCTTTTCCCCAAACGCATTCAATCAAAATTTTGAGATAGCCATTTATTTTTAAATAGTCCAACAATCAGATAGCAAAAACGTCGGGGTCAACATACCCCCCCCCAGAGCCCAGGGAAGGGTTTTAAATTGTGCCAAGAGGCATTTAAGGTTTTTATGGAAGAGGCAAACTTTGGAGGAGATGCAAATGATTAGAAATTTAAAGTTCTAGTTCCCTTTTTGACAGTCCAAAGTAATCTGATGGCAACTACCCCACCAACCTTCTTTTCCCTAAACGCGTCCAATCAAATTTTATGAGTTCTATGATTGTTTATTTAATTTATGTTCGATTTGGTTTTATTTATTCTTTAATAGTAATTACTGGTCGTTTTGAGTTTGAGTTATTGTAGGTTTCTATTTGTTCTGATCCTAAGTTTAATATGACCTTAACTTTTTTAGAAAACTTCTTTTTCGGAATTTTTTTTCTTCAAGTAATTCCTTGAAAGCTTCACCTTAATTCTCTTAGCTTGTGCAGTAGCAATAGTTGTAGTAGGGCTAGTAGCAGTGTAGGCAAAACACCTTAGGTTTCTTCAACATACCCTTCGACACACGCTGAAAGTTTCAGCTTAATACCATCAACCGTTCCTGAAGCATTTCTGATACCTCCTCTTGACAACCTGTGTGGGCATAGTATGTTTTGATTTAGTTCAATGCAGTTTTAATATTTCCGAAATTTTCGGCTTAATACCTTTAGCTTTAATAGCAGTGCTAGTAGTATATTATTTGCCTTATTATAGATCGTTTCTGTTATCATTTCTTGAAAATTCCAAATTATTGTACTCAGTCATTATTGGGTAACGCCCTTTTGGCAACCCGCATTCACACAATTTCTTTTGATTAGTTCAATACCCTCCTCAACATTCTCTGAACGGCTAACCTGAACTTCCTTCGTCTTTTTGGAAAGTAAAGGTCAAACATGTTTATTTTTCTCAATAACGTTTACTATATGTAAACAATGATTGAATTGCCTAACTTTCAGCCCTTACCCTGAGAACTTTGGGGAGGTTGACATCCCCAAGAACATGATTACGGGAAATAATGGGCATAAGAGGGGGTTTTTGGCTGCCCTCTATTTACTTTTGACTCCTTAGAAGGGCACTAGAACTTCCGATTTCCAATCTAATGAGCCCAGTCCGAAGTTTATGCGACCACCAGTTCCATAACAACCTTATATGCCAAAAAGACATAATTTACAACCTTCGCCCCTGGGCTCTGCGGGGTCGTATCCACCCTGGAGGTATTGTCATATGTTCTTTGGACTATTGTGAACATAATGGTTATCTCACAATTCTGAGCAGATGCGTTTAGGGAAAGAAAGCTTCAGGGGGGGGGGGCTAGTTACCCTCCATCACTTTATTCTCTTAAAAGAGAACTAGAACTTCACATTTCAAATCAAATGAACCTCCTCTAAGGTTAATGCGACCACCCCTTCCATAAAAACCCTATATACCCCCGGGACTAACCGCTTAAGCTGGCTTAGAACCGGACAACATGAAGCGCCTGGGACCTTCAGTTGAATGGAGGCTTTGTGGAATCCTAAGCCCATCTTGGTCACAACATGGTTTTTCACAGTTGATGATGCTCTTCTATCAAAAAGAGTTGAAATCCTGCCATGACAATCTCAAGCCTATTACTTCCAACTCATTATCTATTTATGCCTATAAATATTATGCTAACACTGGCTGTAAGCTTGTAACCCATAATAGAAAAATTTCGGAGGAAAAGTTTTCCAGTTCAAGAAAACTTACCAAAACCGACCAAACCCAAAAGAATTATGCATTTATCAGATTCAGTACGAATGCAGTGTCGATGTCTAGGCTTCAACTTCCTTGAAGGGTGCCACTCCTCAAGGTTACCCTGCAGCACTGTAAACAGTTACAGTTATGGTTAGAACAACATGTAAAAGGTCTACCCTGGTACTACTTAAGCAGGATTTCCCTGTCGGGGATAGGGGTGGAAATAGGTAATTACGACGGAGCAGAGACCCCAAACCATCTCACAGCACCGGAACAGCTCCAACCTTTTATACCCACCCTATCATCGTCAAAGCATTCGTCAGGATACAGATTTCAATCTCTCAATAAAATAAAACTAAAAATATTTTGTACGCTCAAGGTCAGTATAGGTCAATTAGAAAACTTCAAAAATACTTCTTTCAGAAATGTTTACAATGAGCGTTTTTTTTTCTTTAATTTTGGCTCATTTAATGAGCTGTTTTGTGAAAGGCTACCTTTAAAATTGATGGTTATTTAGCATTGCTGCTATTATTTTAACAAAGAAGTAGCAGAACTTTAGAAAATGCTTTATTTTGCAGTTTGTACTTTCATGTGTATTCTCAGTCCTGTGTCCTCGTTGTATGAAGACCAAATTGGAAAATCTGACTGGTAAAAATGTTATCATGATTATAATGTTTTGATAGCCTAGCCTATTTGTACGTATAGGCCTAGGCTACTAGATGTTAACCAGACCATTACCTTAATTACCTTAATTTGCACTTCGGAGCAAATTAAGGTCCATACTGGATCTATTGTGCTCCGTGTCAATGATGGCAAAAATTCGTCACTGTGTTAGGGCTTTTTTTACCATTGCTGGTAAAAAAAAAATGGATAGCCTATGATAAACTTATGTTGTGGGCTTAGGCTAAGACAGAAATCAGATGGAGAAAATATACCATTTGATTCCCTAAGGATATTCTATGCTCTTTGCAAATGTCAAATATGGCTCTGAAGCATGGATGCTCTGAAAAGTGGATGAAGATTTGCTAGATGTTTTCCAGAGAAATTGCTTAAGGATTGTTCTGGGTACCTTGCTGACTGACTGTATTTCAAACAATAGGCTATACAAAAAATGTGGGTAAAATTCTACTTCAGGTGCTTTTGGATATCTTGGAAAGGGGTTAGGTTAGGAAAAAGAAGCTTTCAGGGATGGGTCTACAGGCTAAAGCATGTCCTCAGTAGGTATTTTGAAGTATCTTCTTCCACTCTTTCTCCCTCTAGAGGACCTGACCTTTGATGAACTTCAAAAATCTGTGTTATCAAAGGGAAACCTTGCAAAATAGATCTTCTGCTTAAATAAAGTGCAACAAAATTGTTTTCAGCTTCACAGCTTTGCTTAATCCCAATTTATAAGGTTTTAAAGATATACAAATACATTTTCTAAATTTTGAAAAAAAAAACATTGATATGGGTTAAAATTCTACTCAAAAAAAGAAATTGCATTTTCAGAACTAAAGCCAGAGAAAAAGAAACTGATAACTGAAAATTAAGGTAAAATGTTGTTTTGTCAAAATTTCAATAGGTATAGATCTGTCATGTAGGCAGGGGCAGATCCAGATTTTTTTTTTTTTTTTTGGGGGGGGGCACAAAATAGGTTGATCAGATAAAAAAATTTCAGGTGGGTGCAAAATAGGTTGATCAGATAAACTTGCCTTAGGAGCAAGTTTAATTAATGCAAACTTGAGTTAATTAAGTAAATTACACTGAGGGCATGCTCCCTCAGTGAGGGGGGGGGGGAGGCAAGCTCCTCCCTGGATCCTCCACTGCATGTAGGCAAATTTCAGGACCCTCTAGAGGGAGAAGGAATGGAGGTAGGTACTTCAAAATAGGCCTACCTTCCCAGGACAAATGGGCACCCATAAGGGGGACAGGGGGGTGCCCCCCCCTGGCTGAATGATGCTGCCTTAGTTTTATATTTTTGTTCTGAGATTTCTATTATATAGCATTAAAAGTGCCAATTTGACCAGGTTTGCCCCCCCCCTGGAATTCAGCTTATGGGCACCCATGCCAGGACATAGCCTACTTTAGCTTGTAGACCCATCCCTGGAAAGTTTTGTTTCCCTAACCTAACTGCTTTCCAATACAGCCAAAAGTAGCTAAAGTAGAATTTTACCAAAATGTGGGTCAATACTGCTCTCTAGGGCTATAATGAAAGAAAGGTTGAGGTGGCTAGGGCATGTTGTGCAGAGGAAGGATGACAGATTGTTCTTTCAACAGAAAGCAGGTTGTCCCTGTCTGGGGTGGGAGGACATCATAAAGAAAGATTTAAAGAAAATGGGAACTTTGTGGGCAGGTGTAAAAAGGGAGGCTTTGAATAGATTGGGGTGGGGGAGGAGCATGCATAGCTATGTTGGCCTCAGGGGGCTTGGTGCTGTGGTGAGTTGTTGTTAGTAGTAGTAGCAGTTTGCAAATGTAATGATTACTTTTGTAAATTCAGGATAATCTATTTATAGACATATTTGCCTAATTTGCTAGCCAAAAGGTGAATATGTCTCTCAATGTACACTTTAAAGTTCTTAATAATATTATAGTGGTTGGTGTAAATTTTTCATTATTCATATTGATGACTTACAAATAAAGTAAACATACTGCTCAATGCCTTTTATTATGCTCTTTCCAAATATAATAATCATTTTTTGTCAGAAATGAATTTTACCCCACCTCTATATATACCAATTCAGGGTATATATTTGCACATTAAGGGGGGGGGGGGGGTGGGGGTAAATTTTATTTCTGATGTAAATGAGAGGTAGGTTTAAATTTTCCCCCACCCTGCTAATGTGTAAATATACAACCTGAATTGGTATATATATGGGTGTGGGGGTAAAATTTATTTCTGACAAAAATGATTATTGTATTTGGAAAGAGCATAAAAAAGGCATCAAGTGGTATGTTTACTTTATTAGTAAGTCCATAATATGAATAATAAAAAATTTATAGGGTTTGCCACTCCAGAATGAAACAATATAAAATTCCAAAAACTACTTTAGAAAATTCTAAAATACTTATCTAGACAAGCATTAGCCAAGCCTATGCTCTATGGGTAGGTATAGTCAGCTAGACTCTTGGCTGATTGTGAGATTTTGTGGTGTTTGAAGCACTTTAACAGTTTACAATGCAGGGTATACTGTGCAGACATCAGCATATTACATTCAAATAGGCAATGGTCAATTGTTTCATTATTAATCTTGCAAAACCTACAAAGAGGGGAAGAGGGAACTGAGACACTTGAATTAGGGAACTGATAAGAGAATACCAGGAAATTTAGCCTGTTTGAGCCAGAACAAATTCTATGATAAATTTTAGAAAAATCCTTGTTGGGAAAGGGAGATAGAATTGGATTATTCTTATTAAACATAACCTCTGATAGTCTCCAACAGTAAATATTTCTAATGGGGATTGGTCTCCCACTTGACTGGTCAATATTTATAGCAATTTTTGCTATTTCATCTGCCTGATGGTTACCACTTATACCTGAGTGGCTTGGAACATACTGAAAGTAAGTTCTTATGCCTTTTGTACCTTAAATTACCTTAAATCGCACTTGCTAGCAATATGGACGAGTCCAGTGTACACCAGTTAGTGATGTTAGGGCTGCGGGACATCTCCTTCATCCCATTGTGTGAGCCATGGTTTGGTCTCCCATTCCTTATCAAGATTTGCTTTGAAACTGTCAATGGATGGTGAACTCACTGTCATTTTGCTGAGATCATTCCAAAGGCTTATGATGCAGTTGGAGAAGAAATGGTTCCTCTTGCTTATATTAGCACACTTTGGAAAAAGCTTTGCTGAATGACCCCTGGTTCTTGATGATTGGGCAGGCTGGAATAAGTCTTTGTCATCAGGCTGGAGCAGTTTGTAAGTCAATATCATATCACCTCTTTGCTGACAGTATGTTAGAGTTGATAGCTTAAGGCACTGCAGTTGGCATGTTTACTCTTTGTCTTTGAGCCCCTTTATGTATTTAGATGCCTGTCTTTGGACAGACTTGAGGGCCATCTGGTCTGTTTTATTAATTGGTGTGGTGACACACATTCCAAATCCTAATCTCAGTATCACCAGGTTCTTGTAGAGTTTTGTGATTATTGCTGGGGATCTACTTGTCATTGTGTGTTTGATGAGACCAAGAGTTTGGTTCACCTTTGCTACTGTAGTTTGGGTGTGGCAGTTGAAATTAAGGTCTTCATCTACAACAACCCCCAGATCTCTTTCAGAGGTATTCAGAACATTGTTGTCTCACACCATAGCTAAATTATCCAAAGCTAATTTGTAGCTAAATTATCAATAGGGTAAGACACCCAGTAGTCGGCCACCTGCCTATTCTTGGACAGAATGTAACTAACAGGGAACCTACCTCTAGGCTAATGTGCTTAGAAAGTTATTATGCTAGAAAGTTTTTATACATAGCTGGTTTCCCTGGTCACTATTATATATCCATATGGATATCTAATAGTGACCAGGGAAACCAGCTATGTATAAAAACTTTCTAGCATAATAAACTTTCTAAGCACATTAGCCTAGAGGTAGGTTCCCTGTTAGTTACATTCTGTCTGAGAATAGGCAGGTGGCCAACTACTGGGTGTCTTACCCTAATGCTAAGACAATGATAAGTTTCAATATCCAACTTATGCTGAGGAGCTGAAGACAGCAACTCCAGGCTTGACAAAGAGTCAGAATAAACTAAAATTTTTTTGTGAATTAGCAATCAAAGGTTGATTATTCATAAGGTGCTCTAATGCCATGATTATGGCATTTAACTCTGCAGACATTATAGACACATTATAATTCATTCTCTCATCCATTGCAATATTCAGGTGTGGGAGGAAAGCACCCCTTGCCACCTTCTCATTCAGTTTGGACCCATCAACAAAAGTTTGGAAGTGGTTTTTTATATGTAATTGTATTAAATTCAGCAATTTTTTTCTGGATGAAAGCAATGGAAGTGAGTTCTTTAGTCCACTTTGAGAAATCAATATTTATTAAGGGAATTGACCAACTTCATGGAGGGGAATGGGGGAAAGTAGGTGCAATAGACTTTGCTGGCATAGGGAACTTCTTCTGAGTATTTTCATACTCATTTGCAATGCCTCTATACAGGGGTGGATTTCTTAACCAATTATGCAGGGTGTGTGAGCTATTTGCTTCAATTTTTGTAAGATATTTTATCAAAAGAAAGCCACGTCTTTCCTTTATTGTTGTTAATCCACTCTCCATAAGCAGAAACTTAGTGCTTGTGGGTTTTTCTAAGGCAAAATATGAGACAGATTATATCATTTTGTGTTGTTTTTCAATTTTTTTGCATCTGGGTCTTTGCACAGGCACCATAAACAATGAGCCCATAGTCAATATGGGGTCTTATATGTGACTTATAAAACTGGAGTAAGGTTTTCTCCTTACAACCCCAGGGTGTGGAAAAAAGTCTTTTTAGTATTCTTGTTTTTCATTTTTTTTTTATTGTGGTTGAAATGTGGTGGTGGAAGTCAGAGTTTTTGGTCAAGTATGAGACCTAGGTAATTAATACAATTATCTTCTGGGATAGTTGTTCCATTTAGAGTTAGTCTTACATTAACATAACTTTGCTTGTGGTGAAATTGGATTATTTTCAACTTAGTGGGTGCAATGGGTAAATCTGAATATCAGGAAAATTTTTCACATTGGAAAATTGACTTTTGCAGCTTTAAATGTGCAATCTCAAAGGTGTTGCCAGTTGACCATAATACCAGATCATTGGCATATATTGGTGTGGAGGAGGTTTGTGTCCCAGAGATATAAGGCAAAGAGGAGGCAGCTCAGGACTGCACCCTGTGGAGGACCTTTGGTTATTGTTTTTTTGGGTGAAGAAACTGAACCTACACAAACAATGAAACCTCAATTTTCTATGAAATGTTTTATAAAAGATACTAGCTTGGGGGGTAGTCCGAGGTTTGCAAGTTTATTTAAAAGGATCCGGTGGTTCACATTGTCATATGCCCCTTCAAAATCTAGGAAAGCTGCATCTAGGACATTATTTTTTTAGAGTGATTCATTTATTGTATTTGTTAACAATATAAAAGCATCTGTTGAGGAGTGGTGTTTCCTGAAACCAGTTTGAGTGTGAGGTATCATATTATTATTTTCAACAAACCAGAGGAGTCGATGGTAAATCATTATGTCCATTATTTTTCCAACCACGGGAGTAATCATTATAGGCCTATAAGACTCAGGGTTATGTTTGGTTTTTATTTTTCTTTAAAATTGGTAGGAGGGATGAACATTTTCAGATATGGGGGAAAATAGATGAAGCCCAAGCATGATTATAACAATTTAGGAGTTCCTGTTTATATGAAGGGGTGAGATTCTTTATCCATGTAGGGTGTATATTGTCATAGCTGTTGGTAGTCTTGGCCCTAATATGATGCATTGTATTATTTATTTCCTGGATTGAAAATGGACCAGTTATGTACTCTGATCCTGAGCAAGGTTGATAAGTTGGATTTATAAGAATGGGGAAGTGTTGCTGCAATTATTTGATGTTAGCTTATTACCAGAAAGAGTTGCAAATAGCTTTGCCTTTTCATTATCATTGTCATAGTGGATATTATTATGTATTAGCTCATACTGAAGTGGGTTGGGGGAAGTCTTTTTCTCACAGATGTGGCTTATGAGTTTATGTATAATTGGCTCATGTGTTTCTCTGGAAAGATTATTTGCAAAATTATTCCAGTAATTATATTTAACATTTATTTTAGTCCTTTTTAGACTAGATTCTGCTTGTAATTTCCTTAATGATGTAGTAGGAGATGGTTTTTTTTTTAGGAATGTTCTTCCAGCTATCTTTTTTTTCTTCAGTTATTTTGGCACTCATTTGTCCACCATGCTTTGGGAGTGTGTTTGGGGATTTTTTTCCTGGGTGTTGTTTTAAGGATAGCATGATTAGCTGTATTTATTAGTATGGATGCCAAAACTTCAGCATGTGTGTCAGCTGTTGCATTTGAAATGCATGATTTTTGGGTGAGACTTTTAATTTCATCATTAAGCTTATTTTTATTTTGGAACATAGACCAATTTGCTTTAGTGTTAATATATTTGGAGGTATGTGGCAGAGTTTCAGCAGGTTCATTCAAAGAAGAAACTATGGCAAAGTGGTCTGTACAGAGGTTATCAATTTTATTTATATAAATTTTGTTTATGATATTTACTGACACAATTTGTAGATCAATTGTAGTGAAATTGCCACTTTTGGGGTTAAAATAAGTATTTGGATTTGGAGGGGTAGCAACTGCTAATTCAGTATTATTGGAAATCAAACACTCAATAAACTTACCAGCTTTATTTGCTGGTTTATCCCCCACAAAAGGCTGTGGGCATTAAAATCTCCACAAATAATAATATTTTTTAACATATTAGAATTACTTATATAACTGAAGAATTCCATGGCATCTGTAGTTTGGCCATTAGGGTTATAAAAGCTTATTATGTAAGTTTTAGTATTATTCATCCAAACCACGATACCAATTGTATCAACATCATTTAGAAAATCTGGAAAGTTGATGCCACAAAATTTTATATTGTTATTAATCATTAAAGCTATACCACCTCCTTTTCTCTTTGATGATCTATCCTTTCTCAGGATAGTATATCCCAGAGACTTAATTTGTTGATTTTGGGTTAGATGAATTTCCTGGAGGCAAACAATATCAATGAAATTATTATTGATAAAAGATATTAATTCATTTAACTATTTTCTGAAAGTGGTCTTATGTTCCACTGGAGTATTGAAATGTGTTGCTTTGTTGATTTATTTTTCATATATCTGTGTATCAGTGTTAAGCTTTGTTAATAGTAAAGCAAGATCTTTTTTTGCTTGAATGAGCATATGGTTAGGTATGTAGATATTTGCCAATTCAGTTATGATTTTTGTTTTCTGTGATTATTGTATAATCATGGCCTGAACTGCATTACAGTTTAGAAGGAATAGGCATATATTTGGAGTTGGCATGTTTGGTTGTTCATGTGGCTTGTCATTTATGGGATTAATCTCTGGTAGTGTTTTCTGATTTGTTTCTTCTTGGGAGGGAGGGCCAGGCAAACCTCATCTCAATAGATCAGGAGGCTTGTTGGCTTGGTGATTCTTTCTGATATGGATGTGAGCTAGGGGGCTTTGGTGATGGAGTTTTGTGGGGGGTGCTTGTTGCATTGGGTGGGTTTGAGTTGGGAGTGTTGGTTGATTTCATTATGTGTTTTGTTTGGTGTGATTGGGCAGCATTTGCTTCCATAGCTGCAAAAGGGTATGGCCTTCTCTGTTGCTATTTGGAGTGTTAGTGCTCTTTTTCTATATGCAGGGCATAGTGATTTATTGGTAGAGTCATGTGGACCTTTGCAATTTATACATGTAGGCTGGGTGTTGTTACAAGTTGTCATTTCTTTAGGATGGGAGCCTTTACACTTACTACAAGCTTGGAGGATTTCGCTGCATTTGTTTGTTGCGTGACCCAGTTTCAGACACTTTGGGCACTGGATAGGCTTTGGCCTGTATGCCTTGTGTGGTTTGATTTGCCCAAAAACGAATAACTTCTGGGATATTAATTTTTTCTTGCAGTGTAAATAAGAAAGATTTGCTTGTTTTTTGGCCATTAGAGTCAGGTTTACCCAGTTGGGTGACATCTTCCACTGGGATTGTATTACCAGCTCTATCTGAGAGCCCTTCTTTTAACTCCTGAATAGGTATTTCTGTGGGGACATTGTACACTACTATTTTTGTTGGGGATTGGTTTGGGTTCCATGTAGTAGAGTTAATTGGGATATTCAGCAGGGGTTTTAGATTGATTATTATATCTGACGATTTCTGATCTTGGACAGCTATTAGCAAAGATCCATCACAGTTAATGTTAAGAGAGAACATTGATTTTAACAATTTGAAAATTGCAACCCTTGTTAGAGTAATCTTGGTTATCTCAAAGGGGGTATCAAGGAGAAATTTTGAGGTAAATTCCTAGGTTTTGAGAAGGGGAAGTTTGGGCAGGAGAAGGGGAAATACTTTTGATTGGGGAGATTTTTTTTCCTTTTTTTGGAGCTCCTAGAAAGGACCTTTTTAAAACCATTTTCATTGTTATCATTGATAGTTACAGTGGCTGCCACCTACATCATTGTCTTATCCATTGAACGATATGATTCGTTTGACCCACCATGTGATGTTTGAGAGAGACTTGACCAGTCAAGATGTGGAAACTTTTTCGGGAGTATTTAGGCTAGGGTCTGGGGGGACGTTGGGAGGTGTTCTTAGCATTGTCATCGCCTATTTGAACAAGCTTTAATGCAAAAGAAAATTACAATACCAGACTGTCTGCACTCTTGTGAAGAGAAGACTTCACCATCCACAAAAAAAACACCAAACTGTGGTCCAAAGGAGGGTTTGAGCACAATTGGTTGGGTTGGCTGCTGATAAGTCGAGAACAAATAAATCACAAGAAATTTTATTATAAATTTCTTAAAGTGTCGCTGCTGCTGATGATCACTTCACTTTACCCTCCCCCCCCAAATGGTTAAATATAGGGCAACAATTATATGTTTTCCATGAATTTTCCTGTTATTTGTTTGCCTATAAATTAATTTAAAGAAAAGTCATAAAGAAAATGTGTTGTGTAGGCCTATATTGTCAGTCAGGTATCAAAAGGTTGTATCTCCATAATTATAAATTTTCAGGAGAACAACAAAGCTTCACAACTTTTTTTTCCCATCTGGTAACCATAAAAACAAAAATAGAGTGATATGTAAAAATATGTTCTGTTAATACTGACCTAATCAATAGCAAAAATTCAGTCTGAACAGTTGGCAAGGGAGATGCTTTTTCTTATATTTCAGTCATTACAGGCTTTTCAGTCAAGACTATTCAGCCCTTTTCCTTCTGACTCACTCTGTGAGTTGGGATGAGCTGCTCTAAGTAGTTTATCCTTATTTAGCTTGTTTTGGTTTGAATTTGATTAGATATTGTGCAGTATATCTTTTGATTCTAGGAGTGGAAATATCAGAGGATATACATTGAATTCTGTGCTCTGTGTGCAGGTATAGTCAGCTAGACTCTTAGCTGATAGTGAGATTTTGTAGTGTTTGAAGCACTTTAACAGTTTACATTGCAGGGTACACTGTGCAGACACCAGCATGTGTACATTCAAATAGGTAATAGTCAATGTTTTCATCTTTTATGTTGCAGTGTCTGAAAAGAGGGGATGAAGGAATTGAGCCGCTTGAATTAGAAAACTGATACAAACATGCCTGCAAATTTAGCCCATTTGAGCCTGACCAAATTCTATGATATATTTTAGAGAGGTGCTTATTGGGGAATGGAGATAAATTTGGTTTATTCTTATTTAGGATTACCTCTGACACTCTCCAGCAACATATGTCTCTAATGGGGATTGGGGTCCCACTTGGTTTGTCAATATTAGAGCATTTTTTGCAGTTTCATCAGCCTGATGGTTACCAGTTATACCTGAGTGACTTGGAACATACTGAAGGTATTTTCTTATGCCTCGAAGCAAGAATATTAATAATACTGAGGCAATATAATATGTCTGTATCCATCTTGTATTGAGAAGCTAAATATAGCAGCTCTAGGCTTGTGAATCTAGAAAACAAGGGTCTTCTTCTTCCTGGTCAAAGCTGAGGATGTATTTGATGTTTCCACTATGATAACAAAGGCCTCTTAGGTCCCATACCTCAGGATTGCTGGCTTCTTCTGGGTATAATGGACTGAATGAAATTGAGAGTCTTTGCAATCATTGAAAAAAATATGATTAAAAACTTTATATGGTCTGTCTTGCTCGGCTCTCTGGATCTGGCTCATAACCTTGTACAGGAGGTACAACTCCTCCTTTCAGATTTTCCTTTCTATACAGGTATGCATAGAGTTGCATTCCATCTGCACGTGTTCCACAATCAAATACCTTTGGATAATAGTAACTTCATATTTGACAGTAAGCATGGCCAGGACCATGCATACTGTCAAATATAGTAGAGAGGGTGCAGTTCCTATTTTGGTAACCAACCATCAGACCACAAGATAAGAACCTACTTTCCTGTCTGAATCTCTTGTTCTATGAAACCCATAATGGTAATTTTAAAATGAGAGCTAGTTATTTCACCTTGAGTTTCATCCCAGATGTAGCATTAGCTGCTTTGTGTCCCTAGATCATAGAATGTAAAGTTCTGCATATTGTATTTGCTCTAGTAGTACATCATTCCTGCATTGCTCTTTGGAAGCTGTAACAAAGTCTGCTGGTCTTGCATATAGATGCCAATAACATCACCAGCTGTAGCCTTGTCAACATTTTTTGTATCACATGCTTTGTTTTCCCATGCAACATGTCCCCTCCATACTTTGTTGGTAATGTTTCCTTTTTTGTTTGCAACACAAGTATCAAAGCAATTCTTCATGAGAGAAAAACTCAAGATATTTTTCTGATTAAAGGTGTCATCAAATAGCCTCACATTTTGTGGTTTCTGCTTCTCTATGATGCAACTTTTTTAGAGAATGCATAAACTTCTGATTTGGCCTTAAATGTTCAATATATAGTTTTGAAGTATTGGCCCTGCAGTAATGGTTGGGCAGCTTTGACAAGCTGTGAAGGAATGTACCAAGGAACTCTTTGTTAGAGCTTCTTCTTTCCACCATTCCTTCCCTGAACTGTCAGATACAAATATATATACATTTATTTGTGCCTGCTTACAATGGATAAATGGAAAAAGCAGAGTACAATATGAAACAAAAGAAAGAAGAAAAAACATATTTCACACTAAAATATATGCCATTTGAAAACAATGACAGCAGTGCGGCATCAACTTTTGTCGAAAATAGGACTTAGCACAACAGCGTCAGCCTTGTTAGATTGGAGTCGCTTCCAAAGGATGTTTGGGTCACTCCTGCAATCACAAGACAACTTCTCCACTTGCTGGACTTGCATATTCTCAACAGTACATTT
The DNA here is from genome assembly GCA_027921565.1 of Artemia sinica. Taxonomy (NCBI): domain Eukaryota; kingdom Metazoa; phylum Arthropoda; class Branchiopoda; order Anostraca; family Artemiidae; genus Artemia; species Artemia sinica. The sequence goes on along the minus strand of CM051263.1, from coordinate 4,196,601 downwards.
GAATTCTTTTTTGGCATATCAAAAGCACTGAAAAACTACTCCAGAGCAGGGTTTGTCCCAATCCTTCCACAATTTGTACCAGAACTTGGATCTCTTCTTGGCAAACTCGACATTTGGGTTATCCCATCCCTTTTTACGAGTGTTTGGGTACACTTTTGCCACTGGAACAGCAGCAGATTCCGCAAGCTTCATCAAGTGAATAATTTCGGAGCAAAAGATGTTCAGGGCTAGTCTGTCTTCATTTTGTCCATGAATAAGCAGTTGTAATGGTACTTTGATTTTAGCAAGAGTCAAGAAGAACATCTTTGTGCAAGGACTGATCTATCCTGTGCCATTCACTCTTAATGAACCATGATCGCCCAGGGCACCGCTTATAGGTGGAGAATGGTACCGTTAAGCTACTCCCAAGGTGATCCCTACAATTGTGTTCCGAGTCAACAACATTTTAATCCCCGTTGGAAGTAGGAAATCCACGAAAAAGGGATCAATATCTGATGTAGCCAGGGATGCGCTGTGAACAAACGTGAAGGACTGGGATTTTGGAACCGGAGCCATAGTGTCTGGTAGACACCCCCTTAATATGGTGATAAAAGGATCATCATCTGGAAGCTGACAGTTGAAGTCCCCACAGATAATAATCTTTTCTGACTTGTATTGTTTGACCAGCCTCCCAAGTCTCGCACAAACCTTTGTGTAACGCCTTTATGAGAGGACATCGCGACAATATGTAGGGAGGTACACTGATATGACTATAAAGCCATTTGGGCCAGGATCTCTGATCGCAGAAAAAGAATAGCATGAATCAATTAGCATGCATTACAAATTTGAGTCTGCAATGATCAAGATTCCACCACTCGGCCTTCCAACTGAGCTGTTACAGATAGCAGGTTGAAAAAAATAGTCCTTTCCTGGAATTTGGTCAAGGATTGCTGAATGATTGGATATTATCAAATGTTCCTGAATGCATATTATGTTATGCTTGGTTACTAGATCACTTAAAACAGACAGCTTGTGTGGAGCGTGCCCGTATATATTTCTGCTTTAAAGTGAGATAGTTGCATTCATTGCTTACGTTTGTTTGAAATAGCCTCTAATTGTTTCTTATAAACCGGGCATTGTGAGCTACAACTACTACTACTACTAACAACTCACCACAGCACCAAGCCGCCTGAAGCAAACACAGCTACGCACGCTCCTCCTCCACCCCAATCTATTCAAAGCCTCCCTTTTTACACCCGCCGACGAAGTTTCCATTTCCTTTAAATCTTTCTTCTTGACGTCCTCCCACCCCAGACAGGGACGACCTGCTTTCCGTCTAGCCCTAGACGGTTGGCCGAAAAGAACAATCTTTGGCAATCTGTCTACCTTCATCCGCACAATGTGCTCTAGCCACCTCAACCTTTCTTTCATTATAGCCTTAGAGAGCGGTATTGAACCACATTTTTCGTATAGCCTATTGTTTGAAATATGGTCAGTCAGCCGGGTACCCAGAACATTCCTTAAGCAATTTCTCTGGAAAACATCTAGCAAATCTTCATCCACTTGCGAGCTATAACATGGATGCTTTCCAGAGCAATTAGTACATTTAGTATCATGGATACATGGATTGTCTTTAGAGTTTTGGTGATAGGGGGAGCACCTGGAACACCCTTGCCTTGTTGGGGCAATCTCGTTGTAAGTGTTCGAATTTTCGGTATTTAAAACATCTCAGAGGGGCGGCAACATATTTATCCACCTTGATATGGCAATAACCGACGTAAATGCCGTATTTCAGTGCTTTTTCGAGAGCTTCTTTGTCTCTGAATGTTAGCTTGACTGACTTGCTAGTACCATAGCGTTTTGCTTCTTGGATCCCTTCCATAGCAGACTCAATCTCCTCGTTTGTTGTATCTTCAGGGACAAATTTAGCCACAGCCAGGAATTTAGGTTTATGGAATTCAACTACAGCCGCAGAATTCGATTTTATGCTATTAGCTATTGCTTCTGCATCTTGCTCAGTTCTAGCATACAACACCAACATATCGCTTCTTGTAACTGCCTTCTGTACTTTTCCAGATGCACCATTGGAATCAAGAAATTCTTTCTACTTTTGGCACGATTTATAAATTTCGGGAGGTGCTTCTTTTACGTGAAGCGAGATACTTAGAGATTCGCTGGGAGTGGGTCATGTTTGAGTATCAAAACTGGCGTTGCATCAGTCCAGCCATGCATTCACTTTTTCATCACATTCATTTAGTTTGCACGTTGATGCGGTAAATACATCGTGAGGTATGATAGGAGTCTCAGATGGATCATAAATAGTGAATTTGAAAGAGAAATCATCCTTAGCTTCCAATTCCTTCACAGCATGAATCGCATCTACAGATGCATTAATTGTGCCTCTACACTCTTTCAAAATGGTTCGTTCTTTATCTAATTGTTCTCGTATAAATCTTACAGCTTGTGTGACAGATTCCTTGTCAAAAAATCTCACGGCAGTGCTTACAACCGTTTCATGGGGAATATCTTTGAAATTAAATGAGCACTGGATGAAATTTTAAAAAAAGGGCTATATACATGCTTGATTTTCGCCATTTTTCTCTTGCTTCTAATCCATCCAAAATAAGTCCAATCGTATCCATTGATTCTCACTAACAATTAACAATCCAAGTCGATAATCACATCCAAAACCAGTCCAAAATGTATTTGCAAATATATACATATCACCTCTGGCTATTCATACCAGCATAGTATCCAATGAGTACAAAATTGTTCAATAAGTCCTTTATCGTTGTCCAATTAAGGCAGCAAGTTTTATCACCTAGTATTTCACTTGTTTTTGACAATGTTCATCCAATGACTGCTGAATGAAAAACAGCAGGGATCTCTGGGTGCCATTTGGTGCCTGTGCCTTTTTCATCCAGTTGTAAACTTGTTTCTCTCCAAGTGAATACATATTTAGAAAAGTTTTCTTACAAACACAGAAAGTTGCTCTAGACTGATCTTTCCAACTGTACTCAAAGATTAGACTTCTTCTTGAACTGTCTTCCTGGCTTTGATCTCATTTTGCACTGCTCAAAGCAACAAGACCAGACACGTAAATATTTTTCTGGCAGTTATCCAAAATCCACTAAGCATTTCTTGTCTCCATTCTTCTGTAAATTTGCTACAGAGAAACTTTGCACTCTTCAGTTGAGCCACATATTGGCTTATAGCATATAGCCACATCTATAAATCACCTTTAATATTGTCCCTGATCCTTTGTAAAATAACTGCACAAATAAACTCGATAAAACATTATTCATTCAATATTGCACTGTAGTCATGATGACTACATACTTAATTTTGTTCCATACTTTCAGCTTGAAATAGGCAAATATTAACATCTAAGATTGTCAGTACTGAATGCTTTTCCTGGCCAATTTGCTACTTGAACAAAGGAGTACAAAGCTGCTAACAAAATGCATGCAGAACACCAACCTTTAGGGATTGAATCATGACCTCCAGCTAGAAAAAAGTCAAAGTGATATCATTTTAAAAACCTGTATTTCCGTGTATAGAATTCTTTTTACCATTCAAAACAACACATCTCCAGATATAACTTTTGAATCATGTCCAAATGGCTGATTTAGCTATGTTGTTCTAATTTTGGTCACTAGGTGACTCTCTAAGTAAAGCTAAAATTTTTCTCATGATACTGGCTTACACCTTCCTGAACAAAGAATCCAGTGGGCCAACTAACTTGTTTTACCGAAAAATGGAGGTACAACCTTTTGATACCCAACTGACAATATACAATTCAGGGTAGGCTACATATTTGACCAATGCAGAGGGGGTTTTTTAAACTAAAGTGATGTGCTTTTAGAAATGATATAGGCTAAGTAAACATTTTAGGATATTTAAAGGAGTTTTCAAAATTTTAGGTTGGCCTCTGGAGGGGCCAACCACTAATCTAATACAGTGCTTTTTTCAAATATGCTAGCCTAATGACTACCATTGTAAATTCGATTTTTGGTTCTTAAAGTGACATTTTTTTTTATTATTCGTTAAATTTTGAGATGATTTTATTGCAAAGATGAAGACAAGGTAAATGTACTGCTTAATGCCTTTTTTTATGGTCTTTCCAAATATAATAATTTTTTTCAGTTGCAGATCCATTTTAAAGCTCTTATCAAACAGTTTGTAGTAATGAACTGTAAGTAAGGAGCCATGTGGCTCAATAGTAACTGAAACTCTAAAAATGGAATACACAATATTCGTTAAATTTAGTGTTACTCATTAAAGGCTACAAGCCTGAGAAAATTTGCCAGATTTTTAAAAAGGAAGGGGGAACACCCCAAAAGTCAAAGAATCCTAATGAAAATCCCAATATTAGATTCAGCATATCAGAGAACCCCACTGTAGAGGTTCCAAACCCCTATCTGCAAAAATGTGGAATTCTGTATTTTTTGTCAGAAAAAAGATCAAGGATGCACGTTTATTTTTTTTATTCCCAGAGATGACTGTATTCAACCAGTGGTCCTAAATTATGACTAAAGGGCTCATTTGAATGAAAATTAAAAGTTCTAGTGTCCTTTTTAAGTGACCAAAAAATTTGATGGCAACTAGCCCCCTCTCAGGCCCCTTTTTCCCCAAAGCTGTCTGATCCAAATTTTGAGATAGCCATTTGTTCAGTATCGTTTAAAGGTACAATAACTGTCTTTAGAGATGACAAAACCCCCCAGAACCACCAGAAGAAGGGCTGCAAGTTATGGAAATTTCCGATTGTTTACATGTAGTATTTGTTAAAGGGAAGTATACCAACATTTTTCAGGAAGGGGGATTTTCTGGGGATAGATTTTCTACAGGGAGATTGTCCCATTGGGATTGAATTATCCTAGGGTGAACTCTCCAGGGAGAATTTGCATACAAAATTCGTTTTATTTGTCTTATCTTCTTCTTGGCAGCCCCATTTTACATGTGGTGATGCTTTGGAGGAATTGTCCAGGGAAAATTTTCAGCACAGTTAGGATTATCTGGGGGATTTTATGTGGTGTTGGGGGTTTCAATGGAGGAAACCTCCACGGGGGGAATTATTACCTGGAGAAATTCTCCATGGGGAAATTTTCTGTGGGAGAAACTTTCCATTGGGAGAGGGGATTTTCTGGGAAATATTTTTACACTCAGGGGGGATTCCCCTATGACCTTAAACTCGATCAGAAACTAATTGATCACAAAGATCATCAGAAATATCATTGATTCTTCTGCCAGTAGTGTTATTAGTTAGGGGTATTTGTTGTAACTGTTCTGCATATGGTTTGCCAAACATTGTTTTGACCATATTAATACCTGCCGGTAAAATTAATGTTTCTCCTATTGATTGTGTGTGTGTTTTTTACACTTTGCAATCCTATAACATACTCAGTATGATACTAGTAATGCTAAAGATGAAGTAGAAGGTATTTTTTGGAACATTTGATTTGATTTAGTGTACTCATCCAATTTTCTTTGAAAATTCTGGCTACTTGTCAACATTTTAAGAATGCATAGTTTTAATTTTCCAGGTCTGACACTAATTAAACATCATCAGAATGCCAAAACTGACACTATCAAGCCAAAACTTACAACAAAACAAACGCATTGGTTTTCCCACATTATCAGTGTAACAATAAATAAGATGAATTGTATTTTCTTTTCATGGGAGTTCTTTCTTCCTGATTCTTTTTACTTGTGCCAGCATCAGATTCTTCTAAGATTTAGAGGATTTTCTCTAAACATGGTTGCAGCAGTAGCTGCAACCTAGTAGAGTGAACCACAGCCCATAGTAACCAAAAGCTAAAAAACGCGTTTAGAACAAAACTACCTTGTGCAAAAAAATTTCCACCTGACACTGATTCAGTAATGGTAACTATTATCTTGGTTCGCCTTAAAAGTAAAAGTTTATTACAAAAAAGAAATTTATGGTGATTTAAAAAGAGCCTGAAACCCCTCGAAAATGGCGTCACATCAAAAATGAAAAGTGTACTATTGGAATCAGTAGTTGAAAATTAGGAGTGACATTAAAACTTAAAACGAACAGAAATTATTCTGTATATGAGGGTGCTGCCCCCCTCCCTCGAAAAAATTAAAAAGATAATTGCAGTGTTGCTACTGCATTAAATTCAAATTAAAAACAGGCAAAGATTAATTTAAAAAATAAAGTTTTTCAAGGGAAGTAAAGAGTAAAGTTGAAACTTCAAACAAACAAAAATTATTGCTTCACAGTCTATCTAACATATATTAATAAAACTAGTACAAATAAACCAAATAATCATGTTTCCGTATGTTTGTAGGATTATAGAAAACTAGCGCTTTACTGAAAACACAAAACAAAATAGGAGTTTTGGCACAGTAAAAGTAAACCAATTAAGGACATTTTTTACAGTTATTATGGCACAATAAAGCATTTTAGGATTGTAGCTTAATTTTTCTTTTCGTTTAATTTGGTAACACTTCTGCACAATGGTTCAGTCCAATGATTGGTTCTCGTTTTGGTTCTGAAAAGGACGTCACGATTAGTTTGTAGACAAGTTCGAAATGAAACCATCTTGATAGTATTTGGACTATAAACTAGCTCTAAAATTTTTATCATAACTTGAAATTTTCTGTTGGATAGAGAGAAATTACCAGACTTCCAGAGTTCATATTATAGCTTATTTGATCTTCATTTTGAGTAATACTGAAGTGTATTTCTTACAGTTTAAGATTATTTATTAATTACTATCGGCATTATAGCTGGTGAGACCAAAATGTTACGTGATAAATCAATCCAATATTTCTGTTTGCTGTTCAGTGACTTTGGAGTTATTAAAAAAAGCATGTATTTTTATGCTTGTGTTTTTAAGATAATTTTAATTGTATACTGAAAGTTACTGTTATCCAAGCTGGTGTAAGACTATGAAAAGCTTCATAGATTAGTTTGTTGTTGTCAGGCTACATACAACTAATAAATCAACATTCTTGTTTTTTATGCTTGGTTTCTGTGTTTTCAGTAAAGCACTAGTTTTCTATAGTCCTACAAACACAGGGAAATATGATTATTGGTTTATTTGTACTGGTTTTAATTTTTGTTCATTTTAAGTTTCAACATTGCTCTTTACTTCCCTCAAAAAACTTTGTTTTTTAAATTAATAACCATTCAAGACCTTACCCATTTTTATCCACAACCTAATACTGCTGAGTCAAACTGAAGTCAATATTGTATGGATTTTGGAAGTTACTGCAATGTGCATAGAGTTTATGTGCATATAAGATTGTATTGTATTGTCTTTGCAGAATTGTAGTTTTTCTAGACAATACAGTCCCCATTGGGGAGTTATATTTCTGAGCCATAGTGTTTGCTACAGGAAAGGCTAGCATCAGTAGCATAGTAGTTAATATGTACCTACATGGTATGTATTGCTTTAGTTGTACAAGCACATTTTGTCAATATTGGCTAATATTTGTGCCACCTTAAACTAGTCCATGCCTCCCTTGGGAGGCGCGCCTCCTAGTTTGGAAATGGTACTCTCTAGGGCCTAAAGGGTACCACTTTTTTTTAGATATGCATTAATGTAACTATTCTATAGAGGAAAGTACTTACAATCCTGCAAGTGTACTGCAGGTGACAAGACAAATCACAAATCACAACATCATTCCCCAGGTCCAAAGGACCAGATGGGATACACCCAAGGCTTCTCAAGGAGTGCTGAAATGTTCTCAGTTCTTTCCTGTGCAGACTCATCCAGCTATCCCTACAGCATGGAGAACTACTGTCAGATTGGGAAACATCCTATATCACACTAATCCACAAAAAGAGTCCTAAAGATCATGCAGAAAATTACTATCCAGTATCTCTTCTGCAGTTGTAAAGGTGCTTGAGAGAGCTCAGCTGTAAAGGATTTGTCAACAGAGCTCTTATTCAGCACTTTGAAGGTAACAACATATCCACTTCCACTCAACATTGCTTCAAATCTTTAAGATTCATTGATACTAACCTAATACAGGCGTATGAGTATGTTAAATTATTGTTGGATAAAGATTTCTCTGTCAACATGGTGCTCCTGGACCTCTCAAAAGTATTTGACAGGGTTGCTCATGAATTCCCCATCACCAAACTAAAAGCAGCAGCTGTTAATGGTGTTATTGTGCAGTGAGTACAGAGTTTCCTTTCAGAAAGAACACACAACCTGTAAGAGTTCATGACTCTCAAGTGTCCCTCATTTCTCCCTGTCTACAACTGTTTTAAGCAGCATTCCCCAGGGAACCATTCTCTTCAACTTCTATACCAGTGATGCACCCAACCTTCTTTCGAACCTTCTCACTCTTTATGCTGATGATTCAAAACTTGTTGTTAAAGCAGCTACAATTGTAATTGGTAAAGTAGTAGTTCTGTTTCGCTGTTCTCTTGCTACCCTTCGATGAATGGTTATTATTCTAGTTGTTGATTTGGATAGATTGAGATCACTTGAGAGAGATTCGCTAAATTTTCAGAATTACTAGGTGGTATTCTCCATACAGATCTAGATCAGGATTTTTGTGAGGTACCCCCTAAAGCATATTATAAATGCCCTATTGAAATTAATAATGTGTTGTCAGGACCCATTGGACTGAATTTGTTATTGTGGAATTGTCAAGGTCTAGATAGCTCATTGGATTATTTAAAGGAATTGTGTCTGTTTTCGAAATTAGATGTGATTGCTCTGACAGAAACGTGGTTGAGAGATCATATGACAAGTTTATTAGATATAGGTGAGTATCGACTTCATGTTCAGAATAGAGAAAAAAGGCAACATGGTAGACTGGCAGTTTATGTTAGGAATGGTCTCGATATTAAGGCGAGGAATGAAAAGCGTGTAAACAAGGAAATGGTATTTGAAAGTGTGGTATTAGAATTATGTAAATCGGGACAGAAACTTTTTGTGGTTGTAGTGTACCGCCCGCCGTCAGGTTCTACTGAGGAATTCTTGGAGCTCCTAGAAAAGCAATTGGATGAGCTTGCTGATGTTAATTAACCTTTGTTCGTGTGTGGTGATTTTAATCTGGACCTAAATAGAGTGAGTGCTAATCCTAAGATTCATGAATTCTTGAATGTGATGTCTTGTTATGGTGTGTTTCCTGTGGTGAATATTTGTACTCGGGTAACTGCTAATTCTGAGTCCCTCCTTGATAATATTTTTTGTGATAGTAAGTATGATTCAGTTTCGGTTGCGATTAATGATGTTTCTGACCACTTTGGTGTTCTTCTGTGCGTGAATAGTTTTTGCACACTGAAGAGTAAGAGTTCAAAAACACATAATGATCGATTGAGAATTGATGGAGACGTTTTGGTTCGGTTTAAAAATGAATTAGAAAAATGTAAGTCTCAGTTTCTTGAAGATAGTGAACTTGACGTAAATGTGAAGTTTTGTTTATGGTATGGTAAAGTGAATGAATATTGAAGTCATGTTGTAAAATGTCAAGGCAGTCAGTTCAAAACCGAGACACCAGTTAAACCTTGGATTTCTAAAGCATTGATGGCTGCGATAATGAAAAGGAGGTTTTTATTTAAGTATTCTAATATATCACCATATGCCGAAGAGAGGTACAGAAAATATAACAACGAATTAAATAAGCTATTTCAAAAAGCTAAAATAGAATATTTCAGAGAAGAATTTAAAAGTCGGAAGGAAATCCTGCAAAGACCTGGAAAACAATCAACTCGGTAATCCGCCCAACCCAGAGTTCTGTTACCCCAGTTTGTACCTCATCGCCACAGGAAGCAGCTGATCAGATGTGCAACCACTTTGTAAATATTGGAAAAATTATGGCAGGTACAGGATCCTCCTCCTCTGTAGAAGAGTCTTTTGTTCAGTTTTTACCTGTGGCTAGTGATGTTTCTGCTCTTTTGCGTCCGATTAATGTTGAGGAGCTCCAAAAGACAGTTTGGAGCATGAAGAGTAATGCCGCAGATAGTGATTATTTTTCCCTGAAAGTTTTGAAGCATGTATTTCCAGTTGTATCAGAGCATTTGGTGTACCTATTTGATCAGTGTATGAAAAGTGGTATTTTTCCTGATTGCTTTAAGCCGGCTAAAGTTATCCCGTTATTTAAAGGTGGTGATAAGAATTCTTTCCATGATTATAGACCTATATCTCTTCTCCCAGTGTTAAGTAGAGTGTTTGAAAAGATGATGAATGCTAGAAGAGTTTCTAGTTTCTAGAATCGCGGAGACTTCATCAGGCCGTTCTGTTTGTGGTGACGCTCGTAAATGATGCCCTGGATGCTGGTCGGAAAGAGGCTTCAGTTTTCGTCGATATTGTGAAGGACTTTGATTCGGTTGATCGTGGTATTCTGCTTGCAAAACTTGATAATTGTGGATTTCGTGGTGCATTCTTAGGCCTTTTAAGGTCTTTCCTTCATAATCGTTCTTTGTATGTCAGTGTTGGAGGTGCCGTATCGGGTACAAAGAAAGTTGAATATAGTGTGCCACAAGGGTCTGTGCTCGGGTCTACACTGTTTTTAATATTCATTAAAGATTTTTGCGGAGCTGTGGAGGGTTTGTCGTTTGACCTGAATTTTCCCGTTAGCGAAACCATAAAGTTAGTTATTGCGCTATTTGCGGATGATGCGCATTTTACAGTGGCAGCGAAGACGGAACTGTAACTCATGGAGATGCTTATTACGGGTATGAACCAAATTTGTAAATGGACTAGAGCTAACAAACTGAGGTTAAATAACAATAAATCACGGTTTCTAGTTTACGGAAGAAACCCCAATTACTATCCATGGATTAATGAGCTTAGACTTGTTGATACTTCAATACAACGACTAAAGACTGTCAAGTACCTTGGTGTCCTGATAGATGAATGTTTAAGTTATAAACCCCATATAGGGTTGTTAAGTAGTAAGATTGCAAGGAATGTTGGGATTATGAGAAAGCCGAAGAATTTTTTCCCCCTGTGATGTAATAAGGTCTTTATATTTTTCTACTGTTCACACCCGTACCTTTTGTACTGTAATGTCGTTTGGTCGAGCACTTTCCGACAACTCTACTTCCGCTTCGTGCGACGCAGAACTCAGCTATTAGAGTGCTTTGTGGTGATATAAAAGGTGCATCATTGAGAAGGAGATATGCTGAACGACATATTCTGCCTTTGCACGGAGTTTCTAAATTTTATTCAGCTTTGTTTTTGTTTAAATATGAGCGTGGATTATTGCCACAATGTTTCGGTCAAATGTTCGTGGCTGGATGTAATGTCCATGAATACTCACCAGAACAGCATCCCAGATAAGCCGACCTCAGGCTTCAACTCGAAGATCATTTTTCTCTATCCGTCATGTTGGACCAGGGTTTATAATAGATTACCAAATGATTTATTAGTTGAAGAAAATATTGCTAGTTTTAGGAGTAGGTTAAAATCTCTGTGTTTTGGTGAGTATAATATTTCTTAGCAATTTTCTCTTGAGTGGTTTCTCAGTCGTATTTTGGTTATTTTTTATTGTGGTTTTTTGAGGGTGGTAGTGAGAGAACGGTGATAATTAGTTATAGTTTTTTTTTGGGGGGGAGTTGCACTAAGTTGGAGGAGGTTGTCAGTGCTTTTTTTCTCTTTTTTTTTTTTTACATTGTTGATAGCGATGTATATTTCAGGATTTTTTGTTTTTGAAGGGTGTATAGCCTAAACAAGTTTGCGTCTGGTGGTTGATTTATTTATTTGTTTGATTTAAATAAAAACCCTTATTTAGTATTAAGTAAGGTAAGTAAACCCTCTGACCTGCAATCTATCCAAAAGGACCTTGACATTCTTGGGACTTGGGCTGATACATGGCTCTTCTCTTTCAATCCTGATAAATGCCATGTAATCCACTTCGGTAATCACAATACACATTAGCAGTACCATCTCCAAGGTAACCCCCTCTCTGCAATTTCTGAAGAAAGAGATGTTGGAGTCATTCTTTGATCATCAACTTAAGTTCAGCACCCATGGAAAATCTGTACAGTCGTCTGCGCTCCAATTTCTCGGAATGATCAAAAGAACTATTTCCAGCAGACGCCCAAAAGTATTTATGAAGCCCTACAAGGCACTAGTTTGCCCGCGCCTAGAGGTTTGAATGTCCCTGATGTCACCCTACTTCAAGAAGAACAGAAATACTAGAAAGAGTACAACAAAGAGCAACCAAAATGGTTGAATCCCTAAAAAAAATGCCATACAGAGAGTGCTTACGTCATTTGAAGCTTCCTACTCTCACACACCAGAGGAAATGTGGCGACATGACTATGGCCACAAAATTATTTACAAAATATTTTGCCTGGTCTCCTTGCCCTCCCCCCTTGGAACGTTTTGTGACTAGAGAGCATTCCAAGAAAATCTTTAAGAAATACTCCTCGATCTGAGAAAAAAGTAGTTTATTCAGCCAGCAAGCAACAAGCTTGTGGAATCAACTCTGAAGATTAAGTGGCTGCTGATTTGACGGTGCATTCAAGCGAAATCTCGATAAACAATGGCTACAGCAGGAGTTCCTGTACAACTAGGAAGTAGTTGAGTCCTCAACCCAAATATAGCAAGCAACCGCGTCAAACAACCTACAGAAGTCATCATGGAGCATTGCAAGGATGGAAAATCCTTACATTCGCTCCCAGCTGTGATTTAAGATAATTTAAGGACCCTTTGTTAACCAGTCCTTATTTTAATGTACTTAGATTATTTTATTGATCACAAATAAAATGACTAGATCATTCTGTAGTGCTGGATTTCCTATTCTTTGGGTCACATTTGTACCCTGGCTATACCACTACCCAGACATATTTCTTAAATATACTTACTACTACTACTACTAACAACTCATCGCAGCACCAAGCCGCCTGAGGCCAACACAGCTACGCACGCTCCTCCTCCACCCCAATCTATTCAAAGCCTCCCTTTTTACACCCGCCCACGAAGTTCCCATTTCCTTTAAATCTTTCTTTATGACGTCCTCCCACCCCAGACGGGGACGACCTGCTTTCCGTTTAGCCCTAGATGGTTGGCCGAAAAGAACAATCTTTGGCAATCTGTCATCCTTCATCCGCACAACATGCCCTAACCACCTCAACCTTTCTTTCATTATAGACCTAGAAAGCGGTATTGAACCACATTTTTCGTATAGCCTATTGTTTGAAATACGGTCAGTCAGCCGGGTACCCAGAACAATCCTTAAGCAATTTCTCTGGAAAACATCTAGCAAATCTTCATCCGCTTTTCGAAGCGTCCATGCTTCAGAGCCATATTTGACCACTATCATCACTGTAGCTTCTAAGATTCTAATCTTGGTTTGCAGACTTATCTTCCTATTCTTCCAGACTTTTTTTAACTGTGAAAAAACACCCTGAGCCTTGGCTATTCTATTTTAACATCTTCACTGCTCCCACCATCTTTACTAATAATACTACCAAGGTAAGTGAAGCTGCCCACCTGATCAATATTTTTCATTACCCAACGTCACCTTTTCATCTTCACTTATTCCTAGCCTTAGTGACTTAGTCTTCCTAACATTAATTTTCAAACCAATACTAGAACCCTGAACTCGCAAAACCTCTAAAACTTCATTCATTTTGCTCACACTTTCATCTAGGATGCTTAAATCATCAGCATAATCCAAGTCTAGGAGACTTTTTCCTCCCCATTTGATTCCGTGGTCTCCCATTGCCTTTCCTGTGCTCCTTAAAACAAAGTCCATCAAAATAATCCATATAAAGGGGGATAGAACACAACCCTGCTTAACTCCTGATTTAATACAAAACCAGCTGCTAACCTCATTTCCTACTTTAACCGCAGCAGTGTTATATTCTCGTACATAGCACTAATTACTTTAATGTATTTGTCTGGTATACCATACAAGGATAAAACCTTTACTAAAGCTCCTCTATCAACAGAATCGAACGCTTGCTCATAATCTATAAAACTGAGGACCAAAGGTGTTTGAAAACTTAGGCACTTCTCAATTATTAACCTAAGAGTGAAAACTTGGTCAACACATCCTCTACCTTTTCTAAAACCGCACTGCTCTTCTCTTAAAACTTTGTCTACAGCATCTCTCAGTCTAAAAAGTATCATATTACTAAGCAATTTGCTACCTACAGAGACCAGACTAATGCCTCGATAATTACCACACTCACTTTTATCACCTTTCTTATAAAGTGGCTTAATTAAGGTTTTCCTAAAATCGTTAGGTACTTCCCCTTTTTCAAAAATCATATTCATAATCTTCAATAACTTATTTCTAACCTCAGAGCCACCATATTTAAGAAACTCATTTACTACCCTATCAGCACCTGGAGCTTTATTATTCTTTAATCCTTTTAGTACTGTTGCTAATTCCTCCTCACAAAACAAATCTTCCTTCACATCCAAGGTATCACAAACTTTTTCATTTTCCTCTATATTTTTTCCTGCAACTCTATCTCGGTTAAGCAAGTTCTCAAAATGTTCGGCCCATCTCGCTTTAGCTTTTTCCTTATCGCTAATTGCCACCCCATTCCTATCTTTAACGGGGACAAGTCCGGATTGACTACTACCTCGCAATTTGTTAACGTGCCAGTACAATATTTTACTATTATGCCGTCTAGCTGCATCTTCTAAATCCTCGGCAATTTTATCCATGGCCTCCACTTCACACCTCCTTAGTTCATATTTCAATGCTTTCTCCACTTTCCTTACATTTCTTTTGTTTTCATGCGATCTATCACTCAGATAATTCTTGTACAAGTCCTTTCTCCTTTCTATTAAACATAAAGCTTTTTCACTAATATTCTTAGCTGCAGTTCTAGCTTTCTTCCCTAATACACCTTCAGCAACTTCACAAATTATTTTTCTAAAATTATTCCAACCATCTTCCACATTATCAAATTTTAAACTCTCAAGTTTAGTATTCAACTGTTCCTGGAAAGTTTCTCTCAAATTCTCATCCTGGAGTCTACTAACATCATAACTTCCCGGGAGGTAATTACCCTTCCGATATTTCAGCTTTAAATTAACCCTTGACACTACTAGATGTGATCTTTACTTTTAACATCAATAACAGCACTCCTATATACCCTAGTATCTTGTATTGATCCTGCCAGTCTTCGGTTTACTATAACATAATCAATAAGGTTTGCTGTCTTACCATCACGTGAATACCATGTTAGCTTATGAGCCATTTTATGACCAAACACCGTATTGGTTATAACTAGATTGTTATACCTACAAAATTGCAAAAGTCTGTATCCATTACTGTTTTCTTTTCCTACACCAAATTTACCTAAGCTGGGATACCATCTATCCTTATTTCTACCAACCTGGGCGTTAAAATCTCCCAGTAATAACATCATATTTCTACCTGGGACCTTGTCTATTTGCTCCTGTAACTGTAAGTAAAATTCATCTGAGTCACTAGTATCTCCATCAGTCGGTTCTACAGGGGCGTATACTACTATAACTGATACCCTGAACTTTCTAGTCATAAAATGGGCAATTAGTATTCTATTATTAATACCTTCCCAGCCTAAACAAGACTTAGCAGCTTCCTTATTCATCATGAGCCCTACTCCCTGTCTATGTACCCCATCCTTCCTGCCTGAGTAAACAAATTCTATATCACCTAATTTCATGCTTCCTACCCCTGGGATATGAGTTTCTGAAACTCCTAATAAATCCAGTTCGAATCGTCTGAATTCGTCAGTCAAAATGTCGATACAATAGTCATTTTTTAATGTCGTAACATTCCAAGTTCCAATTTTCATGTTCTTTAAATCATTGAAATTTTTTTCGCCTCAGGAAAAGCAATGATCCCGGATACCAGTGCAGGACGGGGATCACATATCTTCTCAAGTCTACACCGAAGTGCTTAAGCCGTCTTAGAACCGGACAGCAAGAAGTCCCTGGGACCTCCATGAATGGAGGCTTTGTGCAATCCTGGGCCCATCTTGGTCACAACATGGTTTTCAGCACTTGGCGATGCTCTTCTATCAACAAGAGTCGAAATCCTGCACAGACAATCTCAAGCCTATTACCTCCGACTCATTATATATTCATGCCTACAAATATTATGCTACTACGGGGAGGCAACCCGTAACAGATAAATTAGCTAGGAAGAGGTTTTTTCAGCCCAAAGACGCCCATCAAAACATACCAATCCCAGAAGAATTGTCCATTAGTCAGAATCCCGTGCGAATGCTGTGTCGTTTACTAGGCTATAATTTCCTCGAGGGGCGCCACTCCTCAGGTGGGAATAGAGTTGACCGCAAGGTCCCCAGTCTTGCAGGTACCCCGAAAAGGTCGAGGCAGCCCTTTGCAGAGGCCGTTGTCCATAGATATGGATCTTACGCCCTGCCACAGTTGTCCTCCTATAGAGGATCCTCCGCGATGGTGTTCTGCATCACCATGCAATTTAACCCATTGCTGGGAGAAGGTTTGCAACTCATGGAACTTGTGGACAAACCAGTGGGCCCTTTTGAGTGTACATTTGAGGGGCCTTCTTCCTCCTCCGCCTGTATTTATGACCCCGGCAAGGGTGCCCCAGATTCTATTATGGACCCCCAGGGACAAGGTCCCCCCTTGGTCCGTGCCTCCTATGGAGGTACCCTACATATCTGTAGAGCGTTCCCCTATCGCCACCTGGGGACACGCTGAATGGCCTGGGGGAGGCCAGATAAACGGATCACTTTTGTTTGCAAAGGCCATAACTCAGTGACATATTTAACCTACTACTTATAAATATACATAACTCACTGACTAGGCCTATATAAGTTATATACAGAAATATATAACTCAGTGACATACTTAACCTACTACTTATAAATATGTGTAACTCACTGACTAGGCCTATATAAGTTATATACAGAAATATTAACTGAGTGACATATTTAGCCTACTACTTATAAATATGTGTAACTCACTGACTAGGCATATAAGTTATATACAGAAATATATAACTCAGTGACATATTTAGCCTACTACTTAAATATGTGTAACTCACTGACTAGGTCTATATAAGTTATATACAGAAATATATAACTCAGTGACATATTTAGCCTACTACTTATAAATATGTGTAACTCACTGACTAGGCCTATCTAAGTTATATACAGAAATATACAACTGAGTGACATATTTAACCTACTACTTATAAATATGTGTAACTCACTGACTAGGCCTGTATAAGTTATATACAGAAATATATAACTCAGTGACATATTTAGCCTACTACTTAAAATATGTGTAACTCACTGACTAGGCCTATATAAGTTATATACAGAAATATATAACTCAGTCACATATTTAGCCCTACTACTTATAAATATCTTGAAGAGGGAGGTGCTATATATTCAATTCTATTGGGAAGTGGTCCGAAGAAAAGGGAGTATCAAAGACGTTCACTTGAGATGGGGAGAGCTGTTTTGAACAAATCACATGGTCAAGATCAGATGTGGAACCTGTGCTATGTATGTATGTGAATTTTTGTATTTTGCCTGACACGATAAACGAGTCATCAAGTAAACCGTAAATCATATTTTCCCAAACACTAGATTCAATACTATCAATCTCATTGACGTCAGCACTCAATGAGCAATTAAAATCACCTAAAATAAACTGTAGGGAGTTTTCCTACGCTTAGGTAGGAGAATGCACTCTGATAGTTTAGCGATACTTCTGGCAAAAAAAAAGCGAATCTGAATGGTAATCCCGGTAATCTGTCGGCAGATACACGTTAACTACTACTAAATTACCTCTTACTTGCACTGCAAGGATATTTGCGTTGAGAGTAAAATCTTTACTCCATATCTCTCTGAACATAAGTTACAAGTCCACCAAAGGGTCGACCAAGGGCCTGCTTTCGCTCAGCAGGAACAGCATGCATCAAATGAGACTGAAAAATGTCTAACCGATTCACAGACAATGGAAGGGCAAAGTGCTATTGAACACTTACAATATGGCTGGTTTTCAGCATTTCAGCTATTATTAAAGATCGGTCAGCAAAGTTGCCGTTTATGTTCCAAGACACAAGGTTCATGAAATTCGAGAAAACATCGGATTTCATATCAGACTTTGTAGACTTGTTTGTAGGACAGCGTACGCTATAGCATGTGTGTCCACTTGAGTTGCAGCTCGTGCAGAATGCTGGCTGATTGCACTTGTTTAGGCGATCGGAAGTGTGATCAGTTGATCCACACTTCGAACACTTTGGTTGATTTGTGCATTCGGCTGCAAGATGACCACTAAATGACACTTATAGCACCGTTTCGGCAAAAATACAAAAGGCTTTCTCGTAGTGTATTTTCACAGAATTACGAAGAAAAAACTCGAGCTCGGTTCGCGATTCGAAATGTGCTTTGAAGACATGTGAGATACCACATTGCAGTATTTTTATGGCATCTGAAATGAGCGGTTTGAGTGACTGTTCATCGAAATCCTTCGGAACTCGTTTCAGGACACCAATGTGGCTCGGCGAGCAGACAGATTCTGTAACACACCCTGACTGTTATATTCTTCAACGAAGCGACAACTGCATCTGCTGTTTTCTTCGATTTTACAACTAATTACCCATCATTTTTTTTTATTTGCGAAGCTCATTTATATCGTCACCTCTGGGACATAAGGTGTCAATAAACTCCTTTCGGGCCGTAGGAGTGTTCAAACTATCAGGTATGTTCTTAAGAACAACGGCATAGCTAGGTCTTTGAGTAGACTCGTCGGTCGGTTTGCTAGGCACCCACGGGATCGGCTTATTTTGTGCTATGTGATAAAGTCCATCAACTTTTTCGCTTAATTTCGGTTAAGTGACAGATAGCCGTAGCAGATGTGCTTTCATCCACTGCAGGAACGGAGCAAGGCGACAATATGGCAAACGTTGGAATTAGACTTTTGTCACGATTAGCCGTTTGAGCGAACCACTTGCAAATGTCTATAACATTTTCTTACTCCTTCTTACTATGCCTGATTAGGCGAGTTTCGATCTTTAACTCCTGGTGGAGTAAAGTCTTTATGTCAATAATATAATCAAACGAGAAGAAACTCACGGCTTTTGCAATAATCACTTCCACTTTTTCCCCCGTTCTCATCGAGCGTGAAATGTAGTTCAGCACAGGATTGATAATACTCTTTCCACCGTGACCTGTATCACTTTTTTCGCCCATAATGAACGAAATATCAAGAGTGTCTGGGGCCAGATACCCATAAGGGAAGGAAGCGTAGTTTCTTGCCATCAGATCCCCGCAATTTAAGGGAGTAACACTCCCGGCTTGTACAACGGCCCTTACGACAAGAAACTACCCTCTTCTGCTCGCTTATTAGTAAAATTGAATTCAGATTATTAAATCAAATTAAAAAAGATAGTAGAATAATAGAGCACCTTATATGAGTGAGTAAATATATCCAATGGTAAAATAGTCCGTAAATATCAATTTATTATTTCCCTTATTGCGAAACTGACTGTCACTGCAATCCACTGTAATTTATTGCAAATTTAATCCGGCTTAAATATCAATAGATGTTCATCAGGTCAAATACTAAATGAGAACTGACTGAGATATTTACTGCAAGAAAGGTATGGTGCTATAGACACAATCTTATATACTTTTTAGCCAAGAATAATTATGAAATACAATCATTAGGTCAACTAAAACTAATTTGAAATTAAGTTTGTTCACTCTTTAGCCATTTATTCTCATTAGTATGTCCTTTTCTAGGAGTCTGAAGTTTTTTGGGTCATATTGAACATGCTGATTATACTACTAATGGCAAAATAGTAGCTGTTGGAACTGCAAAAAAATGTTTTTAGTTTATTAGATTATAAAACAGGTAAGTAGGGAAGCCTTTGTTAATAAAAAATATAATTAAAATTCGTTACTATTATTCGGGATGACAGACCAACTTCAGAATCAGCAACATTTCATTTGCTATTAGAAGAATAAAATGATAAATTTAGCACCTGTAAATTCAGCATTATTCATTTTTATTAGAAGAATATTCAACGCAGTATTACAAGATTCAAGAAAAGTTAGTGAACTTTCTAAGTCAATGGACCGGTAAACTGCTTTGACCTGCACTTTCGAAGAAACTTGTACCACCTTTACTCAACGCAGTATTAAAAAATTCAAGAACAGTTAGTGAACTTTTTAAGTCAATGGACCGGTAACTTGCTTTGACCCGGAAGTGATTATTTTGTTTAGTATAAAAGCAGTTTGTTTTACTTTTGATAAGTTAGTAACTCTACTGATGATGATGACCGACTGTGTCATCGAAATATTTAGAGTCTTTGTTTTATATTTTCGTTTCACTGTCTAATAAAAGGACCTATCCCGATTTGGAATTCTTATTGTTTTCGTTAAAATTCGTTTAAACCCCTGGAATGATGCTTTAGAGTTCAAATGTTTAAAAAAGATTGGCAGTAGTTTTCCAGTTGCTGTGAGTCGGTCGCGGATGATATCCGCCCATCTTATACGTGGTCTACCTCTTGGGCGTTTCCAGCCGTTTGTAGTTGGAACAGAACCCCTAATGTCGATTGATTATCATAGAAAACATTAGACAGAGGATTTTCATTAAATACATCTTCTCTTTTTTTAATAAGACTTAACACTAAGGAGCAAATGAAGAAATTCTAATTTACTAAATGCATCTATTAGTGGTAACTAAGAGGAAAAATACCTTAAAAAGTGGTTAAAAAACAAACAAGGACAAAATTATGTATTTTGGAATTAGACTGATTTTTGAATGCTAAGTTATTAGGATATAAAGATTAGGAAAATAAAATCGGCTTGTCTTTGATTTCAAAGTGTCAACTTGTAGATAAATAACAATTATATAGCTCTAAATAAGTTATATAAATAAAAAACACTTAAATTAAATCTTTCAAATTAAACTTAAACTACGATCATTATTTTACCTCTGGAAAGAATCTTCCGTGGGGGAGGGGTTTTCCCGTAGGAAAGTTTCTGCCCGTTTCAGGGGAATTGTCGGGGTGGGGGTGCATTTTCTCTGAAAGGTAAGAATTGCCTGCTTGGTTTTTTTTCAAATACTTATATATTTAAAAATGCTATCATTAGGCCTTTTATACGCTAGGAAATTTTCCACAGGAAGTGAGGATTTTACCTGTGTGTGTGTATGGGGGGGGAGGTCCCCCCCCCCCCCCCCCCCCCCCCCACACCCACACATGGGCGGAATTGAACGACATTTTCGTACAGCCTATTGTTTGAAATACGGTCAGTCAGCCGGGTACCCAGAACAATCCTTAAGCAGTTTCTCTCGGAAAACGTCTAGCAAATCGTTTATCCGCTTTCGGAGCGCCCATGCTTCAGAGCCATATTGAACACTGTCATCACTGTAAGCTTCTAATATCTTCTTCTATCTTGGTTTGCAGACTTGTCTTCCTATTCTTCCAAACTTTTTTTTAACTGGGGGAAAACACCCTGAGCCTTGGCTATTTAGAATAGAATAGAATTTATTGACACAAAAGCCCAAGGGCCCGTGGTCACAAAAAACAATCCACTTTCAAAACAACATAAATACTTGGCACATTAATTTTCAAACCTATTCTAGCACCCTGGACTCGCCAAAACCTCTAAAAGTTCATTCATTTTGCTCACACTTTCATCTAGGATGCTTAAATCATCAGCATAATCTATATCCAGGAGACTTTTTCCTCCCCATTGATTCCGTGGTCTCCCATTGCCTTTCCTGTGCTCCTTAAGACCAAGTCCCCTCAAAATAATCCATATAAATGGGGAAAGAACACACAACCCCGCTTAAACTCCTGATTTAATACAAAACCTGCTGCTAACCTCATTTCCTACCTTAACCGCAGAGCCTTGTTATTCTCGTACATAGCACTAATCATTTTAATATATTTGTCTGGTATACCATGCAAGAATAAAACCTTTACTAAGCTCTTCTATCAACAGAATCAAAACGCTTGCTCATAATCTATAAAACTGAGGACCAAAGGTGTTTGACAACTCAGGCACTTCTCAATTATTAACCTAAGATTGAAAATTTGGTCGCTACTACCTTTTCTAAAAACCGCACTGTTCTTCTCTTAAAACTTTGTCTACGGTATCTCTCTGTCTAAAAAGTATCATAAACCTAAGTAATTTACTATCTACAGAAACACCAGACTAATGCCTCGATAATTACCAACACCTCACTTTTATCACCTTTCTTATAAAGTGGCTTTAATTAAGGTTTTCCTAAAATCGTTAGGTACTTCCCCTTTTTTCAAAAATCACATTCTATAATCTTCAGTAACTTAATTCTAACCTCAGGAGCCCCATATTTTAAGAAACTCATTTACCACCCTATCAGCACCTGGAGCCTTATTGTTTTTTTAATCCTTTTTTTTACTGTCGCTAAGCTTCTTCCCTCACAAAACAAATCTTCCTTCACATCCAACGGTATCACTAAGTTTTTTCATTTTCCTCTATATCTTTTCCTGCAACTCTATCTCGGTTTAGCCAATTATCAAAATGTTCTGCCCGTCTCTCTCTTAATCCTTTCCTTATCCCTAATTGTAGCCCCATTCCTATCTTTAAAACTGGGCCAAGTCCTTCTTCAACTGGACTAAGTACGAGAGATTATAAGAAGTGTCAAGTACAGAAAAAATCACCAGGGCTAGAAAAAATCACCAAAGAAGGCTGGGGCGTAATTTGCCATGGGCAGGGCGGGGGCAACTGCCCCCCTGACCTAGGAGTGCCCCCCCCCCCGACCCGGATCACCTCCCCCCTCCCCCCAGCTGAAATTTTTTTTTTCAAAAATCTCGTCAAAACTAAGATATGCCTGCATAATTCAAGCATCAACAGAAATGGATCAGTTTATTTAGTTTTATATTACCTTTTATAGTACTATAAAGAAACCTTATAGTACTTTATAGTACTATATAGTACCTTTATTGTACCAAATGGCTCCATTTTTTTTGTCAGTTTTTACAGTAATTTTTCACTTGCTTTGGGAAAATTGGCTCCAACTTTGCCCCCCCCCAGGATTTTGACAAAATTACACACCACGCAGAAAGTTCAGTTCCCCTTGATAAAACCATGGTTTTATGAACTGTTCATGGTAATGAATGGTAATACGCTGCAACCCTTATCAGTAGTAACATTGCTCTTAGAAAACAAATGTTTGAAAACAATTTTATGCATCTCAACAGAGTCTAGTTTTATATGCTATTACTATTGACGACCCACCACCACGCACAGGAGCTTCCAGGAGCGTGGCTCCTGAAAGTTTCTAATGTCAGACTAAAAGGAACTATTGATGTTACCCTGTTTATATAGAGCGATATAGATAATATATATATATATATATTATATATATATAGATATATATATATATGTAGTATATACTATATATAGAGAGAGATAGATAGAGATATAGAGATATTAGAGAGGATATAGGATATGTATAGACATATATATATATATATATATATATATAGATATATATATATATGAATATATATAGAGATAGGGATAGATATATAAGATATATAGATATTATATATAGAGAGAGAGAGATAATAGAGAGATATAGATGAGAGAGAGATATAGAGATATATAGAGAGAGATAGAAGAATATATAGATATATATAGATATATCTAGAGAGAGAGAGATAGAGATATATTATATAGGGATTATTGACAGAGAGAGAGAGTAGAGTAGATATGAGAGAGAGAATATATAGAGAGAGATAGATATGGATAGAATATAGAGAGATATATAGAGAGATAGAATATGAGAGCGAGAGATATATGATAGGAGGGATAGAAGAGAGATATATATAGAGATACAGATATATATCAGAGAATATAGATATAGAAAGAGAGAGGATATAGAGATGAGGGGTAGAATATAGGATAGAATAGATAGAGAGAGAGAGAGAGAGTAGAGATACTATATATAGAGATAGATCTATATAGATATATATATTATATATATTAGAGAGAGATGATCATGACATAGAGTATACTATATATATATAGATATATCTAAGAGATATATATATAGATAGATATATAGAGATAGATAGATATATATAGAGAGACAGAGATAGGATAATCTATATAGATATACGATGAAAGAGAGAGATAGCTAGAGAAGGAGTAAGAGAGATAGATATATATAAGCGATATAGGATATACCCCCCATACTCTAATATATAGAGAGAATATATATATCTGATATAGGATTATAGAGTAGATAGATATAAGAGAGATAGAGAGAGGAGAAGAGCGAGATATAGATATATATAAGAGAAAGATAGAGATATATAGATAAATATATAGAGATATAGAGAGAGAGATAGTAGATATATTCTCTATATATATAGAAGAGATAAGGATATAGATATATATAGGATATATCGAGATCTATATTATATATCTATAGAGATTATCTCCTAGATATATATATATATCTAGAGAGATATATAGAGACGATATGATATTATAGAGATAGATATATATATACATATATAAGACATATATATATGTACTTACAGAGATAGAGTATATATATAATATATATGTATATATATAGGTATAGACATATATATATACATATATAGATATATATTATATAGGATATATCTATATATAGAGATATATATATATAAGGATATATAATATATATGTATAGAGACATATATATAGATACATATAGAGATGATATCATATATTATATATATAGCTAGAGAGCGAGATATATATATATATATCGATATATATATATATAGGGATATAGAGATATATATATATAGATATATAGATATAGAATATATATATATAGAGTCTATATATATATATATTATATATATAGATATATAATATATAATATATATATATATATATATCTATATATATCTATATATAGAGACTATTATATATATAATAGATATTATCTCTATATATATATCTATAATATATAATATATATATAAGATATAGATATATATATATATATATAATATATATGCTCTATATATATATATATATATATATATATATATATATATATATATATTATATATAGTATATAGGATATATATATATATCCCTTCGTATATATATCTATATATATATATATATCTATATATATATATATATATATAATATATATATATATATATATATTATATGATATATATCTATATATGTAGCACGAAGCAAAGTCACTAAGAGTACTTCAATAGTTTCAAAAAAAAGAAAAAGATTTAAATGACAGTTTTCTTGCTTATAAGCATCACAAGCTAGAATTTCTGCTTCAGAAATTCTTTTTCTGTGTTTTTTTAATTATTGAAAATAATCAAAAATTCAACAGAGGTGCTAATAATCGTTTATCAAACAAAATTAAATTTGTGGAATTGTTGACAGGCTGAATCGTGTAATCAGGTATTGGAGTGGAGGCTTAAGTAATGCATTTCTAAACCAACATAAGTTTCAAAACTTAATTTTCAAACTCGGTAACTTTCTCATCAGACCTGCTTTCTCTGCTATCTTGTGCTGCTGCTTTGTGTCACTCCTCTTTGTCTTCTTTTATTTTGTGTGGGTATCCATCAACTACAATGATCTAAGTATATAAAAATTTGTAATCTGCATAATATTCTATAATTTTTGTCCTTATTGTATTTATGTGTGATTTATTTTATTTATATATTTTTTTTTTAAGTTGTGTTTTAAAATTTTATATATTTCTAGACATGTTATGTGACCATAGCATGATGTTATATATGCAATAATGTCAGTGATTTAAGCAAGAACACTCTGTACAACGTCTTAGTAGAACCCCATGATATTTGAAGTGTTGATATGGCCTGTGCCAAACATATATCTCTGTGATATTCAAAGTGAGGTGGCACCCAATTAGAGCCCAAGATTTAGTATTGGATCGCACGTATATGAGCCGTTGGTTCGCTCAAACGTCAACTAAACAAAACAACAACAATGATCTCTTGATTTCTGAGTTCAGTTTTAATGGCCAACAATATTGAATACTATCGTTTCTGCTGTAGCACCATTGTATGACAGTGCATTCAAGTTGAGCATAAAACTGCATAGCTCAAGACGTTTGGACGGTCCAGTGACATTCTTGATCTTCAAAGATCCTTCCCCAAGACCCACAGGGAAACTGCATAATAGACACCAAGTTTCTGCACCAACATACACCATTGGAAATCTAAACACATTTCTTATCTGCTCAACTGTAGATTTTATGTCAAATAAAAGTCCAGAGGAGCATCCACATAGGTTCACTAGAGTAAGGTGATTGCCACTAAGCACAACTTAGTTCTATTGAGTGGTAATCTAAGTTGTACTTAGACTACCACTAAGGCAGCCAACTGAACTGTCTTTGGAGTTGGGTTTATACGGGTGATCGTTTTGCTACATATATCTAACCAATTCAACCAGAAAGATTACAGCAGTGGAGTCAAAACTGGGTTAAAGCTCCGATATTTTCCCACAAGGCTTGAGAAGATGTATGGGATGTGAATCATTTCATCTATGCCACAAAGATTAGATCATGTCATAGAGGGATCAAAGAGCTCAACCTGCACACCAATTTTCTTATCATAACTGATTTCAGCGTAGCTTTGTTCAGAGAGTTCTATTTCTCTGTGATTCTTAAAAAAGTTTGTTCAAGAAAAAACCAATTTGTGCTTCCAATTTGTGACATTTTCTGCTCTTTAGAGTTGCAGAAAACCTGAATTTCCTTAACTCTTCAATATTTTAATAGTGTAGCTAATAATCTCTCTTAGGAAGGGCTCAAAGGTGATCAGGAAACGTGTTTATTGATGTAACTGGCGCACATTGCTGTACAATAATTTATGCAAGCCTTGGTAGTGCATATTAGCTTTCATTTTTGCATGCCAGACTTGATAAGAGCCCCAAGCCTGTTTATAACCCAGGTTTACAGAGGCATTATCATAGGCCTATTAAATTTCCTAGTGAATTAGTGTACTCTTTTGTTTAAAAATTCTTAATAACTAATTTCTACCGTTATGCACTTTCATTCTTACCCTTCTAAATTGCTAAACACTCCTCTTTAACTTTAAATGAAATTGTATGTTAATATTTAGCAACGATGACAACAGTCGTCACTGCCCCTTTTATGGTTTTTCATCAACTATGATAGAAAACTTTGTCTTTCACAGCGGAAAAGATAGATTTTCTTCTTTTTTCTGCAATCATATGCTTTAAAAGACCACTCAACTCAACCTTTAGGGCTTTATGGCACTTTTCTTGTTTCTTTGGATACCTTTTACTCATGGTTTCACTATTCTCACATCAGCAAAAAGTGTCTAAACCATGTTTAATCAGTATAGTAACCAGTCACCTCAATCACGAGTTATATATTATTCTTATTATTATTGGCGGACTCGCAGAACTGAGTCGAAGCTCTGGCCATAAGTCCAATGGTCACGTGGCTATTAGTGCACCCCTGGTGTTGGTATGGCATTTTAAGACGAGGCTTGCCTATCTCTTTTTTCGCTTTTTAGAAAAATGTACCTTGAAAGTGTCATGGCGTCCACTATTTTTCCCCATATCCCAAGAGACCCACTCACCAGCTTTGGCAGGTAACATTTGTATCCCAAAAGAAAGAGGAGAGTCACCACCACTCTTCACCCATCAACAGCAAGTAGCACTTGATCTTTATAACTAGTGCTAGCAAGAGAACTTCTTTCTCATGCCTATGTAAGGCATCTTCCCATGTTCCATGGATGACGCTTCTGATGGTAATCAGGATAGACCTTTTGAGCATAGTTTTGGTTACCAATACTGATAGTTCATCATATTTGGCAGCATATTCCACAAAATAGCCTGCATCATGGTCAGATGCTGAACAGGACGAACAGTGGCTGGATGGTGACTAATATTAGCAATAGCAGGCCTCTATTTCTGCCTAGCACTCCCAGAGGTACCATGTTTAGTAAATTAATTTTTAAAAAACAACAATTTTTTTCACAAAACAAGTTTTTCAAAGAAAAGTAAAGAGCTCCGTTAAACCAAAATGAGCAGAAATGAGCGTAAAACTAGCACAAGTCACCGCCAATAAATAAATGAAACCTAAAAACAAACAGAAACTACAATAAGTAACTGAGTCATACTCAAAACGAACAGAAATTAACATAAGTAGGGCTAACAGCCTCCATGCCTTCTCAGGACCAGAACATAATTGTACTTTACTACAGATGGACTTTTAACCTTGCTAAGAGTTCAAGAAAAACAAAAACAGCCAAAGTATTTTTGAGCCCGTGTTGAAGTTGTAATTAATTTCACCTATTTTGGCTCTGTCATTTCGATTGATGAATCTGTGAATGTGGAACTAAGTAGCCGAATTGCGAAAGCTTCTTCTGTCGTCGGAAGGCTCAATACTGTTTGGAGAATACCCTATATTTCTAGGCGCACAAGGATGTCTCATATATAATTCATCCGTGAGCTCCGTTCTGCTTTAGGTGGCTGAGACATGTCCCCCTAAAATCCACCATGTTGAGTATAATGGATGCCGTCAGACGAAACAGCTCCGTCGAATTAAGCGACTTCGCTGGGACGATTTTGTGAATAACAAAAGGCTCCTTGCCTTTAGTCAAAAGTGCTATCCTCCACTCAGATTACCCAGCTCCTGCTTGAATTACGTACGACTTTGACCCCGTATCTCATGGTTTGTTACCCCCAAGGGGCAGACCTTGGACCAGGAGAAGGACAACCTAAAGAGGCTCCTTAATATTGCCAGACATTGTCTTTGGCGAGGCCTCCTTCATAGAAGCAGGTCGGTCCCCATGGAGGAGTGACGTTATGATGCTATCTACGCTGCCAACCATGTGACAGGAGTCTT
This sequence comes from Artemia sinica, assembly GCA_027921565.1. Classification (NCBI taxonomy): domain Eukaryota; kingdom Metazoa; phylum Arthropoda; class Branchiopoda; order Anostraca; family Artemiidae; genus Artemia; species Artemia sinica. The sequence continues at coordinate 4,167,809 of CM051263.1, read as the reverse complement.
AATTCAAGTACGTCATTCGTTTTTGCTATATATTTTAGAAGATTTTTAAGAGATAATAACAATTTCAATAAGTGTTAGATCATAGAAGGTAGCAAAGAGTAAAGTTTTGTATTAATTGGGGTGAAAGAGAAGCGGGCGGAGGTGTGTTTGCCTTAGGATGCTCGTTGCTGCAATGAGTTGTCAGTGGTAATAGTAATAGTAACCGTAATATCTTGTAGATATTATGCCGTCTAGCTATATCATCCAGACTCTCAGAAATTCCATTCAATGCTTAGCCTCTGCTTCACATCTCCTCATTTCATGCTTTAATGCCTTCTTGGAAAGTGGATAATTGCTAATAAAAAAGATCATGTTGAGTTCTAGTGCCATTTTAAGTAACGAAAATGATACCGCAACAAAACGAATGCCATTTTCCAAGTTATATCCCAAATAAAGCCAAACCAAGAGTGTAAGATAGACAATCATAAAAAAAATTGGCGAAAACCTATATTGAGATGTTTAAGTCTCCAGGAACAAGTTACCCTGTGGTTGGTGGTACTATGTTCGTTTTAAGTTTTGCTTCATTGTTCATTGATTTCTGTTTGCTTTAAGTTTAATTTTTTTCGCTAAAATCTTGTTTTGCTTGTTTTAGGTCGGACAGTATATATAAACTAGTTTTTACTCGTTTAAGTTTTAATTTCGCTCTTTTTGCTCTATAGTAAAGCTTTTTGTACTTTTGTGTTTTTGATCTAACTATGGACAGGTCATTTTCTTAACCGTAACTCCGTGAATGTTATTGAGTGACTTTTATGCCTACTTAATATCATTTTTATGTACGGGGTAGGGAAAGACCTGGTTTAGCTATCATCAAAGGAAGCATCATAATGATTCTTTTTTTAGGCTCACATAAAATCAGACATGTTCTAGAAAGTGGGGACAAAGGCCGAATTATATTCTTGAAGCTATTAGAAAATAGGGCCATAATTGTATCCGGTACTTGTAACCAGTTTGCTGTCAGAGAATTTGACGCCACTAGAGGATTTCTATTAAGGGAAAGAAAATACAACAGTCCATTAGTCAGGTAGGCTTAATGTTTTACTTCTATTTTTGGAGTCCAATTAGTGTCTTTGTACTTTTATTTTATTTGTAGAAAGGAGAGAGAGTCAGCACAGAGCCAGGGCTCTTTCTGCACTGGCAGAAAGAGACCCCTCATATCGTACTGTCTTCTTGTCCTCTAGTAATTCTTTTGCACTGCTTTTACACTTTCTGCCTGGGCAGATACAGGATAATTAGTGAAGGAAAGAAAAATATATAGGAATAGAAATTACCCATAATTGGACAACTAGTTTTTACATTGGAAAATGTGATGATGTAGTCTTCTCAGACAAAAGGGTATAGTACATGTGAAAATTGAATGTTGTAGCACAAGTAAAGCATAAGAAGGAAAAGGGTGAAGAATAATAATATGTAATTTAAGTAGCTGAAATTATGAATAGCTATTGAATGTAGGGCAAAATAAATTTACTTTCAAAAAATGATGGTGCAGTACTAATAAAGAACGGAAAAGACTGTAAAACAAGGGAGGTAGCACAAATTATACACAATCTGACAAAAAAAACTATCTAATTTGAAAATACGATTTTTGAGCACTGGCAAAGTGTGGGAAAATGGTAGTAGTAAAGACTTCACTATCAGGTGAAACCCTTTCATATTTCAAAGGATGATACTAAAGCAGGTATAAAATATGAAGGACAAACATGAAAGAGAATGACTGTTAAAGCAGGGGAAAAAGGGCAGTAGTAAATACTTTCCATTATCAGACGAAAGACTTTTACATTTGGAAAGACGATACTTAAGTAGCAATAGATTATGAAGGAGAAACTAGAAAAGAATGACAAAAGAGCATTGGCACAAACTGCCCACAATCAGACAGAAGGTTTCATATTTGAAACATTTAAAATTTAGTGTTCAGTTTAAAACTAATATGTTATGGAGTGGATTTTCAGTCTTATTGAAAATTTAGATTCCAAAATAAGCAAGTGAGCAAGATGGGGCTACTAGAATATCTAAATCATACAAATTTAATTTATTTGGCCCTAAAAAACCATTGTAGCAAACTGATAACTCCAATTATTTAAGTCCAATAAGGCTTAAATACTAAGAAATCGAAGGGATTAACTGTTTAAGAAAGATTTTGGATTGTGTAGGGTGATATGTACCATGCAATCTTGTGGATTTATTTTTGTATTGTTGAAAGAAGGTTCAAAGGAATAGGACATATATTTAGACAATTATTTGGGACAACATTTCAGATGTGATTTTATTGATGAATTTATAAAACAATTCTAATGAATACAATATGGAAGACAAGTTGTATTTGATATTACAAACCTATATTTTGTGCAAGTTTAATACACAGAAGAACAGAATGGCCACTGAAAGATAAAACTCGTCAAGAATAATTCCGAAATATACATATTTCTGACCCTTGTTAATTTTGTTATTATAATTTACTAGTTTGTCAACAATAATTTTATCGATTCCCTGCCTGTATCTACCAATTTTGCCTTAGAATAATTCGGAAATAGAAGATTAGGGGAAAACTATTGATTTGCAAAATTATTTTAGCCTCTAAATTCTTTGTGACCAGTGAGGTAGCAATAAACTGTGTCATCTGCAAACATAGCTACTAGGCCGTTCCTATGGGCTAAACAGTTTGGATGATCATTTATATACTAAAAGGAGTAATTTTTCCAAAACTGATCCTTGAGGAACTCCACTATCACATTTGGAATTAAGCTATGATAGATGGTCTTCAGCGTCTACTTGGATTCTAGATTATGTAGATACTACTCGATTAGATCCGATTCTCTTCTCTGAGTTCAGGATTGTTCATTTTCTGAAAACAAAATAGAGTGCTTAAAAGTATCGATGCCTTTTTGGTATACTACATTCATACCGTTATCTAATCTAGCAAGTCATTCATTTTAAGTATGGGGACTGCAACAATTAATAAGTAAAACGGTCTCATCTAAATCTTAACTGGCTCTGTGCTGTTCTAAATAATTTTCATTTTTTTTTTTTTTCAAAATTCTGCTAAAATATCTAAAACATCTAAAATATAAACTTTGGGCAAGGGTGAAAGCATTCTAATCGACCCGTAATTATCAATACTAGTCCTACGGGCCTAACCTCCCCTGCTCCTACTTTTACAAACTTTTTAGAAGAAAGATTTCATGCTGCATCTTATTTAAACTGGAATCATGCTAGGAATTTTAATCTTTATTGCTGGAAGACCAAATTGAGCCTTACTCCCGCTTCCCTCCTCTCTGATGTCCTGCGTTTCTTTGATTGAGACAACTATTCTTTATATGAATAATATGATGATGAAACAATACTGCAGCAAACATTTTGTTTCATTAAAATCTTTATAATGAAATTTAAATGAATTTTATTCATTTTAGCAGAGTGTGAACTTTTGGCAGAAAGGTAAGCATGTCATATGTTGTTTGAACCTGAATCTTGCAGGTATTTTTTACACTTATGGCTAAAGATTCCCAGCGGGTTCACGCCCCACTCTCTGATGTTCTGCGTTCTTTGATTGAGGCGAGGATTCTTTCTTTGAATGCGATGGAGATGAAGCATGACCACAACTAAAATTTTTAATTAAGATGATTTTCATTAAGATGATTAAGATGATTTTGATTAAGATGATTTAATTAAGATGATTAAGATGATTTTAATTAAGATGATTAAGTTGATTTTAATTAAGATTATTAAAATGATTTTAATTAAGATGATTAAGATGATTTTAATTAAGATGATCTTTTTATTCATTTTAGGAAAGATGGCTGTCAATGGGCCACAAATGATGACTCTCTTCTGAGTTTAAACCAACAAGATAATAAACAGCGTTATTTGACCGTAATATCTCTTGAAGATGACAAAAAAGAGGATCGGACTTTCGTCGACGTAACTGAGACCAGTAGGTAAGAAGTTGAACCTGTATACGGTTAATCACACCTGTACATTGGAGAGGGGGGAATTAGTCTCTCGTGAGAATTTGAGCTTGATTTCGTGTTTCTGGCCTCCTGAAAAATTTCTGATACCTTCCGCCACTCCCCCTTACCCCCAAAATTGGGTTTTTGTGTATCTATTGCATTAATGCTAAAATTAAAATTACTATGAGTATTCGCCCGATCGTGACGGTGATTGATGTTTTAGAACTATTTTTAACAGGTGTTTGTTGTTTATTATCACTTCTGATGTTTCATTTTTTTCTGTTATAGAAGAAACTAATAAATTTGTAAACGTTTCAAATGGCATAATTTTTTATCCTATCTATGAATTTTACATGCATGCTTACATATTTAAAGGAAAGATTAGAGATAGCAACGTTATTATCTATAATCATGGCTAAGAATTTTTGTGACTACCTCATATGAGAATAATTGTATTGAAAAACACTACTTGTCCATTTCAAAGAAAATAGAAAACAAAACGTAAAACAGAAACACAATTGGATAAATAGAGTAAACATTTATGCAACAGTTGTCCGGATATTTTCACTTCACATCTTTAAAATCTTCTCGACGGGTAAAGGAATATAAAAAGAAAAGGAGCACTGATTTGTAAAAAAAGTAAAAATAAAGAAAAGCACAAACACATCCTCCGAAAAAAATCTTTTAACCTGAAAAAAATTTCCTCTAAAATATTTCAGAGGAAATTCTCTAAAATGTTTCCTTTAAAATTAAATTTCACCTGATCCAAACGAATCTAAAATAAAAATTGTTTAATCTCAATAAAACTTTTAAGCAAAACTCACATCCAAGCAAGAAATGTCGGGAGAGCAAGTTGTCTTAATTCCACAAGTTACCAGGTCAAAGGGTGATAAAAGACTGTAGAAGTATGTTGACTTTTGCTTTGATATCGTAAATTTCAATGTTCGTCTAGTTCATTCGCCTTTTGTAAGATGTATTCGCCTGTTTTCAAATTTTGCTGCTGATGTTTGGTTTTTTTAACGTGCGACGAAAAAAAATGAAAAGCTAAAAAAAAATTAAGAAAAAGACAACCAAATGGGGGTGATTTTCAGTCAGTGAATAAAGGGATTGATGGTATAGACCTTTTTTTTTGAGCCAGTGTGGTCTCGGAACGTCTTTTTCCTGCTGAGATTAAACAGAGATCCCTATAGGATGATGATATTTTCTGATGAGCTCCCTGATTTATAACATCTCGTCAAAACATTTTTCTCTTTTTGGATTTTTCTCTTTTTGGATTTCTCATTTTTCTCTTTTACTCTTTTTATAGGACTCTATATGTGTTTTGTTCGAAATTTGAACTTTTTAATTGCGAACTTACCCACATAACGTTCTGTTGATCAAGTGTTGGTTTTAGCATTTTTTATTTTGGTGCTGGACAATAATGTTAGGATTTACCCCCCTTTGTTCTAGTGTCAATAGAGGATGCTGTTATTTCCTTGCTGAATTCTTCTGCAAAAGATTTTTTTGGACTGTTTTACTCTATGATTATCTTTTCTTTCTTCGTCTTTTTCTGCTCTTTTACTATTAAGTCTTTTTTATTTTTTTGTCTGTTGTACACAATCGCTTATTAACAAATATGATTTTATGCCAAGATTTCTCTCATCCCTGTTTGTCCTCAAATCTGTATAAACTTTTTACGTTTCTGTTGTTTCTTTACTTATTTGCCAAAATTTTGCAGAATTATCATTTATTTTGGATTTTCAAAATATATGTTGGGAGGGGGGAATCAAATGAGTAATGTTCAGCGGTAGAGATAAAAGTTTCTTAACTTTTCTTACATTTTACTGAGGAATATACAGGATTTTTTCAGAATCTATAATGTAACTTTTTCTATGATGTATGAATATAAAAAATTTCTCATGTTTACACAATATTGAATAAACCTCATTTTGTATGTGCTTTGGTATCTAAACTTTATATATATTTTTTTATATATCTAGGGTGTCTTTTTTTCTTATGTTTCCTTTAAATATTCATAGATACAAATAGATCTGGTCCTTGAGGGGGGAGGAGGTGGTCAGAGGATTTTTTCCTAGCAGTAGGGCCGAAATGATGCACCAAATTTACGCTTTGACATAGTTTTTTTTTAATGAAGGGGGCCCTTCGGAATGATTTAGGGGGAAATCACTCCTCCTTCTATATGCAGGTATGTACATGTTGTTGTTAGTTTCTGTGGAAGGATGAAAAAATGAACGAAAAAAGAGTGATGAAATGTCATGATGTTTGGATTTAAATTGATGTTTGATGGTTGATTTTGATTAAGTTGATGATTTGATGGATGATGGTTGATGATGATGTTTGATGGTTGGTTTACCAACATTTTCAACTCACATTGATGAGTTAGCTCAAAGGAGTTTAACTCTACTTTTAATGTAAGTTTTGACACTCAGTTCGAACTTATTTTTTTTTAAATAATTTTAAACATTTTTTTCCATCTCAATAAAAAACATCGGTACTGTTCTAATGTCTGTACAACACGCGATACATCCACTCGACAAAAGCAAAGATCTGACGCTATCTAATACTGTATTAGCAAGTATTCAGGGGTTTCTCACTCTGGGGACAATATTTAAACTTTAGTTTTTTTGAGGTTTAGGGGGGAAAAAGCCTAGGTTAGGTTACGTATTTAATATATGCTATGCTTTACCCCCAACCCCCTAATGTGCAAACATATAGCCTAATTTTGTTCAATAACTATTGTATTTTCATCCTATTTTGTTTTATTTCATTAGCATTAACCAAACTTCACTTCTCGCGTGTCGTACAGATATTAGAACAGTACCGAACTATCAAACTATAAGTTACACTTTTTCTGGCTTATGGAATTTTAGAAGCCAATTAAAAGGCAATAAGCTTAAAGGAAGCTAAAATATTGGCTTTAAATTAGTTTGAAAACCTGTACGATAGTCTTGCAGAAAGTGAAGGTACCGCTAACCGTGATATAATTTATATCCTATTTAATTACCGCTGGTTTGTCCTCCCTCCCTTACTCCAACTCCTTCCCAATTATTAAATAATTATTTGAAAAATACTTTGATGCCCAGCTAATTATGCGTACAGATTGTATCAAACTTAGTTTAAATTGGATAACCCCTTCCAAATATAGGGTATAAATTTTGTGGAAATACGTTTAAAGGCCAATTAATTGCATATTTTACGGTCTTATTTTACGTACCGCCGAATGTCTGTTATTATAGGTTGCTGATTCTGGGCAATGTACAATGGCAGTAGTAAAATGTTGTTAATAATTAATATTAGTTGTTTTATTTATAACCGGTCGCTTTTTCAAGCATCTTTTTGCTTTAGTGCGACTTGTTGTCATATTGAGTTGTTTTTGTATTAATAGAAATGTCTGGACCTGAACCTAATAATAATTAATGTGTGTTAATAATTTTGTTTTGTTTTAGTTATGTGCTTTTTTACTGGACGGGAAAACTACTGTTCAATATCAATGAAAATCTACGATCCTGAACGTTGGCATCTCCATAGACAAAACTACTAAATGCTGCAATAACATTTAAAATGCCAAGGCATCAACATATTTTTTTTTCCCCCTTTACCCAGATTAAGTCTGTTTATACCCTAAAACCCCGATTTCCCAAGATTGTTCAATTGGCTATTTCAAAATTATAAAATTTTCAGGGGAAGTATCGCGTTTTCATGTGTTACTACGTTGAACCATGAAAATAAATATGCAAAAGTAATTTTCTAAATTTGACAACACTTTTAGTCCGTAAAAACTCAAACATTAAGAATGTGTTGATCCTTAAAGACAATTACACCTTCAAAAAAAAGCTGCAGTTTCTAAGATGTTTGGTTCAAAAATTTTTTTCAATTTATTTCTCGCTGATTTTCGCAGCAATTTTGCGGATTTTTGCAGTTGCTGAACGCAGCAACGTTTAACATGCCAAGGACATCAACGTAAAAGATTTTTTTGCCTCATTTGCTCTTCTTAGGTCTACTTATTTCCAAAAGCCCCGATTTCTTAAGTTTTTTTTTGGTTCTTTCAAAATTATGAAACTTTCAGGGAAGTCCCGCATGTCAGTGTTGGTACGTTAAACCGTGAAAATAAATAAGCAAAACTAATTATTTAAATTTGACAACAAATTAAAACATTAACAATCTCTTGATTCTCAATTAAAACTACGCTTCCACAGGAAAGCTACGCTTTCCATTTGGAAAGTGTAGTGATTTTAGCTTATTTTTGCTGATTGTCACCAGGTTTTTTTTTTTTTTAATTTGACATCTGCTGCCACCAAAAGTGACATAACTGCATATGGATGTATTTTTACCTAAAAATTAAATCCAGATTTTGTCTTGTTTTTAAAATATATAGAATTGTGTATATATCTACTTAAATAATTTAAACAATCATTTTTCATTTTCACTGTCCTCGGCATTTTAAAGCCTTACAAAAAAGAGAGAAGAGAAAGGTATAATTAGGTTTAGATTATCACATTTTAGCCAAGCGAAAAAGTAAATTAAGCTGTTATATTCTAAATAATATATGCTTGTTTTTTATTTAGATGTTGTCTGACAAGCGAGTCTGTTACATGTGTGGAAGGAACGACGGAACAGTCACTGAACTTTCATTGGACGATTTTAGTATCTTGAAGACAAAATCATTGTTGAATTTAGGTTTTTTTCGTGAAAATGACTTTGCATCAATAACCACAGGAGCTGTTACTGGAATTCTAAATGGAGCCGTCTTCACGGAAAAAAAGCTTGTCATTTTTTCATGAAGAAGGTGAAATGGTTTTATCAGTTGGCAGTGAAAACTGTGTCTGGGGTGGAACTGAAGCTGACAGTACCAAGTTTCTCCTAGTTGCCTGTCAAGAAAGAGAAGTTAGTTTTTTCCCTTTTTTCTTTGGTCAGGATCAAGGGGGGGGGGTGCATCCAGGATTTTTTATTCGGGGGGAGGGGGCTTATAAAAGAAACCTCTAGGAAACACATAAAAAAAATTTGATGCAATTTTTTTCGTTTTGTGAGTTGGGACAAAAATTTCGGAGGGAAAATTTCGGGGGGGGGGGATCAAAATCTGGTACCCCCTCCTGGATACGGTTTTGGTCAGGGTACTACATTGTCACCCGTCTCTGTTGTCACAATTCTTCCTAGAGGCGCCTAGGTCGAAGATAATAAAACTTGATGTAACTCATTTCCAACATAACACATAGTCGGACAAAGAACATGTAATAAAATATACCTAAACACGGGGATACCCCAATAAATGTGGAAGCAATAAATAAATGAAGTAAAACAAAGAAAATAACCATAAATTACATACATGAAGTAAAATAACGACCTTGTGAATGTCAATCGGGATTTCTTTGTTGAACTTGGTGTCCTTTTGTTCTGTGGAAGGACTAACATAATTAATCCCTCTATCAATATAATTAATCCTAGAAATAGATTATGCTGATGAATGAGTATCCTAAATGAAAATCTTAGCATAATGAATGGTTTATTGGATGTTTAGAGAGTTCAGGGGCAAGAATAGGTTTGAAAACTAGCGTTAAGAAGACTAAGGTGAAGAGATGATGAGGTGAGGTGAGGTGAAGGTGAAGAAGTGAAGAGATGATGTTTGGGCAACAAGAAGATCGGTCAAGTGGATAGCTTCACTTACTTAGGTAGTATTATTAGTAAAGATATTGAATTGATTGAAGTAGAATAAACAAAGGCCCAGGGTTTTTTCATAGTTGAGTAAAGCTTGGAGGAAACAGGAAGATAATTCCACAAACCAAGATTAGATTATTGGAAGCTACAGTGATGGCAGTGGTCAATTATGGTTCTAAAACGTGAGCGCTTTAAAAGACGGCGAGGGGCATTTGTAAAATGTTTTTCAGAAAAATTATCTACGGATTGTTTTGGGTACTCGCCTGACTGACAGTATTTCAAACAGTAAGCTGTACGAAAAAAGTGGTCCTATCCTGCTTTCTCGGGCTATATCAAACAGTTCGTGGTAACGAACTGTAAGTAAGGAGCGACCCGGCTCAATGGTAACCGAAACTCTAGAAAACGGTATTTTTGATACAAATAGATACATCAAAAGAATCAGATTTTAATGCTGATTTCAAATATATAAGTTTCATCAAGTTTAATCCTACCCATCAAAAGTTAGGCGCCTGAGAAAATTTGGCTGATTTTCGAAAAAAAAAAAACAAAGGGGAAAGACCCCCTAAAAGTTATAGAAACCTTAATGAAAATCACACCATCATATTCCGCGTATCAGAGAACCCTACTGTAGAGGTTTCAAGCTCCCATCTACAAAATTGTGGAATTTTGCATTTTTTGCCAGAAGAAAGATCACGGGTGCGTGTTTATTTGTTTGTTTGTTTGTTTTTTTTTCCCCAGGAGTGATCGTATCGACCTAGTTGTCCTACAATATCGTGGGAGGGCTCATTGGAATGGAAATTAAAAGTTCTAGTGCCCTTTTTAAGTGACCAAAAAAATGGAGGGCAACTAGGCCCCCTCCCACGCTCATTTTTTTCCCAAAGTCACCTGATCAAAATTTTGAGATAGCCATTTTGTTCAGCATGTTCGAAATATAATAAGTATGTCTTTTAGGATGACTTAATCCCCCGAAGTTCCCGGGGGGAGGGCTGAAAGTTATGAACTTTACCCAATGTTAACATATAGTATTGGTTATTTGGAAGTATACAGACGTTTTCAGGGGAGATTTTTCCTGGTAGTGGGGGGGGGGGGGTGGGTCGGGGGTTATGTGGGAGGATCTTTCCATGAAGGTAGTTTTCATGGGGGAAGGGACATTGCTATGAAGGGGACGCCGGACTTCCCAGTATTATTTAAAAAAAGATCAGAAATTTAATATAAAAAAACAAGTATTTCAACTGCAATAGCAGCAACATCGAAACATTATACGAACAGAAAATATTACATATATGATTGGGTTCACCCCGTAGTCAATACCTCGCTCTTTAAGCCAAAGATTTTTTTTAGTACTTTCATAAGAGCTATTTATTCTAATTAACGGCCTTTGTGATTAAGCGGTCATTTTTAAAGAATTGGAACAAAATTCGAACTTTCGCTTAAAGAGCAAGGTATTGACTAGGGGGCGAACCCCCTAATAAACGTATTAAAAATATATGAATATAGAAGTTCGTTATGTAAGTTAATTCGTAAGTTACGTATATTTATTACTTATAAAAACGTTCGTAAATAAAATTAAACAAGTTTCGAGATAGCCATTTAACTAAATAAAAGTAAATTAATATGAAAATTTTGTTTTAATTATTCATGTACGGTGAGCCAAGATCAAAACCTGCATTTATTCAAAAACGTTCAAAAATTAAATAAAAAAAAACAAGTTTTTTAAACTGAAAGTAAGGAGCGACATTAAAACTTAAAACGAACAGAAATTATTCCGTATATGAAAGGGACTGTCCCCTCCTCAACGCCTCGCTCTTTACGCTAAAGTTTGACTCTGTCTCACAACTTTATTTTTTAAAACAATAAAAAACTTTAGCGTAAAGAGCGAGGCGTTGAGGAGGGGACAGTCCCTTTCATATACGGAATAATTTCTGTTCGTTTTAAGTTTTAATGTCGCTCCTTACTTTCAGTTTAAAAAAACTTGTTTTTTTTTATTTAATTAAGAGAAAGGTTGAGATGGCTAGGAAACGCTCTACGGATGAAGGATGACAGACTGCCAAATATTGTCCTTTTCAGCCATCCACCTAAGGCCAAAGTAAAAGCAGGTCGTCCCCTAATGAGGTGGGAGGATGCCGTAATGGAGGGTTTAATGGAAATTGAAACTTCTTGGGAAGGTGTAAAGAGAGAGGCTTTGAATAGATTGGGATAGATGAGGAGCGTTCGTAGCTGTGTTGGCCTCAGGTGGCTTAGTGCTGTAGTGAGTTGTTAGTAGTAGTTGTAGTAATGTAATTACAACTAATAAAATTAATGTATCCATACCAGCTTTTCCAATGACATATCCTTTTGTGTTGTAAGAAAATACAGATTAGGAAAGGCATTGAGAGAGAGATTTTAAGCAGCCGTTATTTTAGGGTAATATTACGTAGAAAATCTAATACAGTGGTTTAATTCTTATTTGTATTCTAGTTTCAGTTTTTTTTTTGTTTTTTTTTTTACCTTCCTTTTTTTAATTAATTTCCTTAGATAGTTAGAGTGATAGTTAGGATTTATTAACATTGACCAACAATTTTTTCTGGCGTATTATCATATTCTAGCGACCAAAAAAGTTTATGTTGATCAACATTATGGATGTAAAAGACCCACAGTTGAAATCATTGTTTCTCAAACATGTTGGTCAAGTTAGGCGGTAAATTTCAAGTTAGAACAATCAAAACAATAAATTTGTTTTTACCATGTTAAATGAGCAAAAAAAACAGTTACTTTGTAATGTAGTTTGCTATGCCTAATATTAGCTTGATGTTTGTTCTAATGTTATAAGATAGGTATTTATTGGCAAAAGAAAACGAAACTATCACAAACCCTGCTGGGCCGAATTCGTATTTCTTAGTCGAAAAAAATACAATAAAAAAGTATAATACAATAACAACACATAGTTACCACTGTAACAAAATACACAACAGGTTAATCTCAATCATTAATCAAAGAGTGATAATTTGGTCGATGCATCTTCTACCCTTCGTACAACCACACTGTTCTTCTCTTAAAAACTTTATCTACTGCGTATACTAAGTATATAATAGTAATTATATACTAAGTAATTTACTTCCTACTGAAACCAGACCAATGCATCTACAATTACCACCTTCACTATTATTACTATTATCACTATTATCACTCTATATCTTAAAGGGTGATTTAATTAGAGTTTTTCTAAAATCGCTAGATTCTTCCCCTTTTTCAAAAGTCATATGCGTAGTCTTCAGGAACTTATTTCTAACTTCATAACCTCCATATTTAAAACAAAAACTCATCTACCACACTATCAGCACCTGGGGCCTTATTATTTTTTAATCGGTTTAGTACTGTCTCTAATTCTTCCTCACAAAATGAACCTTCCTTCACATCCAAAGTTTCACAAACTTTTTTCATTCTTTTCTGTATCCTTTCCTGTAACTCTGTCACGGTTTAGCATTTTTTTTTTTTTGTTTTTATTTTGTTTTTTTGTTTTAGTTTTTTTTTTTATTTTTTTTTTTCCTTTTTTTGTTGTTTTTTTTTTATTTTTTAATTTTTTTTTTTTTTGTTTTTTTTTTATTTTGTTTTTTTTTTTTTTTTTTATTTTTTTTTTTTTTTTTTTTTTTTTACTTTTTTTTTGTTTTACATTCTCAAATTCTTCTGCCCATTTCTCTTTGACTCTTTCCTAATCACTAATTGCAGCCCCGTGCCTATCTTTAACTGGGATAAGCCCAGATTGACTATTACCCCTCCATTTAATAACTTGCCAGTACAATATTTTTACTATTATGCAGTCTGGCTTCATCTTCCAGATCTTCAGCAATTTTATCCATGGCCTCCACTTCGCACCTCCTTAATTCATATTTTAATGGTTTCTCCCCTTTCTTTAAATTCGTCTTATTTCATGTGATCTATCACTCAAAATAATTTTGTATAAGCCCCTCCTCCTCTCTTTTAAACCATAAAGCATTTTCACTATCATTCCTAGATGCGTTTCTAACTTTCTTCCCTAAGACATCATCAGCTACTTCACAAACTATTTTCTTAAAGTTATTTCATCTATCTTCTACATTGTCAAATTTTAAACTCTCTAGTTTAGTATTGAATTTTTCCTGGGAAGGTTCTCTCATATCCCATTCTGGAGGCAGTTTTATTATCATATATAACATTTCACTGTCACGTGGCAGTATGGTGTAAACAAGAATTTTTAATTATATAATTATTGTAATAATAGCTTCTGTGTTGAGCGCCGAACTGAAAGTAAAGAGCGATCCGGCTCAAACAGTAACCGAAACTCTAAAAAACGGAATTTTGATACCCATAGATATATCAAAAAGAATTGGCTTATTATGCTAATTTTAAATATATTAGTTTCATTAAGTTTAGTCTTACCGATTAAAGGCTAAGAGCCTGAGAAAATTTGCCCATTTTTTAGAAAAAAGGGGGGAAACACCCCCTAAAAGTATTAGAATCTTAATGAAATTCACACCATCAGATTCAGCGTATCAGGAAACCCTCCTGTAGTGGTTTCAAGCTCTTATCTGCAAAAATGTGGAATTTTGTTTTTTGCCAGAAGAAAGATCACGGATGCGTGTTTATTTTATTTTTTTTTCTCCAGGGGTGATCGTATCGACCCAGTGGTCGTAGAATAGTGTGCAAGATTTACCGGTAAGTTTCGAAACTTACTCTTGCCGAATAAGTTACCGGCAACTTTGGTAAGTTACTACATAAGTCGCAATCAATCTGACAGATTGATAAGACAAAATATTTTTTTTGCATCATTTTATTTTATTTCCTACTTAGTTTACATGGGGGAAAATTATAAGAAATTGCACTTTAGGCTTCAGATAGTTCCTTATAAGAGATAATAAGAGATAAGCTAGAGCTGTTGCAGCTGCTGCTCCTCCTCCTCATCTGGTGCATCTTCAAACGCTATGTCTGGCGGATCATCTTCCACCAGACCATCTCCACTATCACGTGGCAGTACACTATTGATAGAAAGACATGATGGCAGTGTGAACATCCCTTCCAGCCTTTCACGTCGATTTCCAGGCATTTTGAAGCTGCACGGCGATTTTCATTTTTTTTTGCTATTGAGCGACTGACGGACCATTAGAATTTAGTTTGCTGTTTCATGCTTGATGTGGTTTCTATGGTGGGTCTGTACTAGTCCATAACCTGACCAGAGTCTGTCGCAGGAGGCTACTTAAGGCTCCTGCTGGTGGTCCAGCATAGAGAGAGATGAGACTCTTTGCCTCCATTCCGAACGGTCCTGCGCAAGCGTGACTGCTTCTTGGAGATCAGTACCGATCATGGAGAAGTACTAGGTAAGGCTGTCCCTCCATCTGAACCGGGGTCTTCCACGGGGGCGCTTCCAGCCATGTTGAGGAGGATCAAAATTGAAAAGTATGCTGGTGGGTGCTTCTTCTGGCATGCGAATTAAGTGGCCAAACCACCGTAAAGTTCTTATGGCGAGCTGCCAAGAGTTGGGGGTCTGATCCGTTAGTGTCAGCAATCGGGTGTTTGAGACGAAGTCGTACCACTTGATCCCTTCGATTCGTCTTAGGAAGTTTGTTTGGGCCACATCTATGGCATCACGAACAGAAACAGCGGCCGGCCAAGTTTCAGCATCGTAGAGAAGGACTTGCGTTACGGTCGTGTTGTAGATCCGCATTTTTTGTTTTTCGGCTAATATTGGGCTTTGACCACAAGGGACGGCATAATCGAGCCATAATAGACGCAGCTTTCACGATGCGCGACTGGACTTCTATTTCAATTGAGCCGTTATCCGAGACGACAGATCTAAGGTAAGTAAAAGACTTGACAATTTCGATAGTGTGCCCTAAAACGTTGAATGGTGGTGAGTTGGCGGAATTTCCTGCCGGGTCGATGATCATTATTTTTGTTTTCTGCCAGCTAATATGTAGTCCCAATTTCAGGGCTTCTTCCGACAGTGTACTGAGAGCTGTCTCGAGTTCAACTGCAGAAGTGCATATCAGGGCAATATCATCTGCAATGTCGCAATCGGCTAGGACTCTATCGCCATACTTCAGTCCGAATTGGAGCCGATTCGTGGTTCGATCCATGACATAATCAATCACCGCGTTGAAAAGTTCAGGAGCGGCAACACAGCCTTGCCTTACACCAGTATCCATCCCGAATAGTGGGCTTTGGCGACCATTAACCTGGACGGAGCTTTTTGTACCAGTGTAGAGCGCCTTGAACAGGCGGCAATATTTATCAGGGAGTCCCGTTCGTTTTAGTATTAGCCAAAAGGACTCACGGTCGATTGAGTTGAAAGCTGCTTTAAAGTCAACAAATGCAATATATGCTGTACACTGGAATTCGCGGGCTTTCTCGATGACCTGTCGAATAGTGTATATCTACTTGGTCGTGGATCTGTTGGGCATGAAACCTGCTTGCTGAAGCTGGCGGTGATACGAATGAACTGGATACTCTTATCAAGCAACGTCATGGTGAATAGTTTGCCAGGAACTGACAGGAGGATGATTCCTCTGTAATTCGAGCAATCGCTACGGCTACCTTTCCGCTTCCATAGAGGAAGGATTATCTTTTCCCTTCCATTCTTCAGGTATCAATTCGGTTGACCAGACGAGGGAGAACAGCATATGCAGCCAAAGTAGCATTACCAGTCCTCCAAACTTTAGCAGCTCGACGGTGATCCCACAGGTTCCTGGCGATGACACAAATTGTTGAGATTTTTACAGCCAATCCCATAAGCACCAACTTTGCAAAAAACACCAGCCCACCAATAAGCTGCCGATTCGACAGCTTTTGCAGTCTCAAAGAACAATGATTTGGGAAATGGGCCACTTCTGGAGATGTAGCTACAGAGTTCTGTGTTCAAGACCCTGACAAAGTCAACTTCCGATCTTTCGTTAAATGAATCACCATCCTTCCGAAATTGGTAGGAAAATTTAGAAAGCTCATTGATTCGACTTACTGCATCCGTAAATCTCATCCTGTGTCCGTGAGTTTGCACCAAAAAGCGGATCAAGTAGAGTAGCTGCAGCCAGGGCGGAATCATATGCAAATATCCTCCTATTTTCTTGGTACTTGTGGATTTTCCTGTCCTCGGCCTTTGAGACTGGCAAAAATGGTACAGTCTCCTGGAAATGCCGATGTAGCAAATTGAAGTATGGGATGACACACGAAGCAAGAGCTTCCTCTCCTTCAAAGAAGTGGTAGAGAAGTGAAATTAGCTTCAAGAATTTCAGACAGGTTGTTAATTGATCCAGTTTCGCATCACCGAAAAGCACTTTTCTGATATCCTAAATACCCCCATTTATATCACACCTTCTATCGATTGACATAGACTGTACAGGTTCCCACGACTCGTTCTTGAAGCGCATAGATCGTGAGTTTTGATGAGTAGTTCTGGGCTGATAGTTTTGCCAAGAAGTGCAATGTGCTTTTCCTTGAGGACATCTTGAGCCATGTGATGAGACCTGATAAATGTGATGACCTTAAAGATATTATTGACACACTGGTATAAGCTTTTCATAGTATCTCGGACAAGTAGTCTCAAAATGTGAG
The DNA here is from genome assembly GCA_027921565.1 of Artemia sinica. Taxonomy (NCBI): domain Eukaryota; kingdom Metazoa; phylum Arthropoda; class Branchiopoda; order Anostraca; family Artemiidae; genus Artemia; species Artemia sinica. The sequence continues at coordinate 4,150,617 of CM051263.1, read as the reverse complement.
GGATGCACCCAATGGTTTAAAGGCGGGGATATTTTTGCTTCAATAACGAGGTACCAAGTTTATTTACACTAGGATTATCAAGGCAAATGGCGTTAATCCCTATCATTGCATTCCTGTCTCCAGTCATAGTAGGGCACCAAACTTTAGAAACTCGTTCCAGTTCATCAGCTACAAATTGCGCAGTGTGCCGCTTGTCGCCAGTTTCTAATGATTCAAGGAAGAGAGCTTTGTCGGAGAAAAGGACATAGTTAACAATGGGTACTCGTCTAATATTTGTTCATCCATCGGAACAAAGAGTTTTGGCTGTTTTGCAGTTCTGAATTTCTGGATTAATGTCAAGCGTGTTTTCAGCAAAGCATTCATCCAGGTACTTGATTTGCAAATTGTGATCCGAAATTTCCTTCAGAGCTGGATTTGTAGCTCTTATCGCCTCTGCAAAATATTCATTTTTGACCATAGCGAATGGTATATTGTATACATAAAATGCATGTGCATTTTATGTTCTGACAAAATGTCAAAATATTGGCAAAAGCCAGCACAAGTATCCATTTGAAAACCAAGATTCCAAAGAAAAGATTCAATTTGATTTTGTGGAAACCTCCTTATAACGACGCTTCATTCAGAAAAAATTAAGAATCTAGTGGGATGGGAAAGATTTCTGTTTGGGCACAAGTTGCAGCTGTGTGTCACCATCACGATGCTATATTAGAAGAGATTGGATGGGATTATTTTTTTTATTAATAGGCCTTACTACCCGGATTATAGCCGGATCTATAATTCACTGATTATTTATTCTATAGTTAAAGATAGCAAGTCAAAAAATTCGAGTCAAAAGTCAAAAGCTTACCAAATTAAATTGACCTCTGCTATGAACGTCCTATTATTCAGACTGACTGACTCATCGCGTATCCCCTTTTTTTCTTCTTCTTTTTTTTTAATTCAGACAGGAAATGACAAAGAGATAGTCCGACAGAGTGATATCGGCATAAGCTCAAAGGGTTATGACTCATATATATAATATATATATATATATATATATATATATATAATATATATATATATATATATATATATATATATATATATATTATATATATATATATATATATATATATATATATATATATATATATATATATATATATATATATAATATATATATATATATATATATATATATATATATATATATATATATATATATATATATATTATATATATATATATATATATATAATATATATATATATATATATATATATATATAGATATATATATATATATATTTATATATATATATATATATATATATATATATATATATATATATATATATATATATATATATATATATATATATATATATATATATATATATATATATATATATATATATATATATATATATATAATTATATATATATATAATATATATATATATATATATATATATATATTATATATATATTATATATATATATATATATATATATATATATATCTATATATATATATATTATATATATATATATATATATATATATATATATATAATATATATATATATATATATATATATATATATATATATATATATATATATATATATATATATATATATATATATATATATATATATATATAATATATATATATATATATATTGTCCTTATAGGATATTCAGATCAGCTTAATCGACTTGAAGTCTGGTGGTAAAGTTATGGAACGACGTCTATTATCTAAAGTGTCTCCGTCTCATATTTTCCCTTGGATAACAAAAGAATGCTAACGGTGAAATAGTTAATTGCCGTTACCTACTGTCATTAGAGGACCATTCCGTTTTTTTTGGAACTGTGAAAGGTAAAATATTTATTTCAAACTAATTAATTTTTTTATTATTTTTTATTTGTTGATTTTTGTATTTATTATTTATATTATATATATTTTATAACATATTATAAATTGTATCATATTTATCATCGTTATATTTATATTAAAAATCGTTTATATTCTTATGTTATTATTTATTCATTAATTATTTTTTATTTATTTATAAATTAATATATGGATTAAATTTTTGCCAGGATGTCGAAAAACCCGGTGTCACAAAACTTGCTTACGTAGCTGAGGTATTTCGCATTTTTCAGTCTACTTGTAATGACATTTCATAGCATAAAAATATTACAACGGGTAACACTATCTAGGACCACAATTTGTGTGTTGCCTCACTGGCCCAACTAGAGTTAGAGAAATTTTTAAAGCCGGATTTAAAACGTAAGTGCCCTAGGTCCCCCTAGGTCTCCGTGAATAGAGGTTCCTGATATTACTGATCTACAGCGATAGATCATCTGTTGATAATACAAATTCAATTAGGTAACACCATAAAGTTCCTCCACATAAAATTGTATGGATGCATTAAGCAATTCCCCAGAGGCGACAGATCGGTACAGCGCAATGGTCCCTAAGTTCACGGGATCTGACGTCAGGAGATCATAGAATTCCATATAAGATCATCAGATTTATCATAAGCCTTTCCCACAAAATTCTAGAAAATTTAAGAAGAATCACTAGAGTAAAGTTTCGTGCTTTAAAAGGCTTTCCCACAAAATTCTAGAAATTTAAGAAGAGTTCACTAGAGTAAACCTTCGTGCTTCAAAAGCCTTTCCGACAAAATTCTAGAAATTTAAGAAGAATCACTAGAGTAAAGCTTCGTGCTTTAAGCAACATCAAAGTCGAAATATCAGTATCATATGGACAATAACATCTTTACTTGGGCATTCGTAAAATAATCTTCTTCAATATACAGAAATTGTAATTCAGTTTTGAAAACTTTGGAAAATTATATATTTAAGGAAAAGGACGTAGTTGTCTTAGCAGGTTGCTTATGTTTAGGTTTTTTATTCACAAACATGAAAACAATTTTACTATTTACAAGTGCTGCACTTATAAAAAAACCTGACGTTTTTGCCAGCATGCAGCACAAGATACGAGCCAATTTCTTCAAGTCTAATACAATAATAAGTAATAATAAAAAGTAAATTAAAAAAGGGGAACAAACAGCTTAACAAGAACTAGACTGTTTCAACGATGCCATTTCCATACAACAACCCTCCTAACACCCTACTTTTCTGTCACCTCACCACCCCTCCTTCCTGCCAACCCATCAGCCTTTTTCCCTACTACCCCCTCTATTATAACAAACTGTCCAATTGAACTTTCAAAATAGCCTCTTCTCCCTCCCTACCAGCAAAAATCAACTTACCTATCTTTTAATAAAGACTCTTTTACATCTTTTAAATAATAACGTTCTTAACGTCATTTTCTGAACGTCCTTATGAACGCATTAGGCTAAGATTCAAATAATTGAAAATAATATGTTTTTGTGGGGGGTTATTTACTTGGTGTTGGAGTGATATCAAAACTCCTCCTTACTCCTGGCTTTTCGTCTGATTTTTTGTGTTTTATTTTTTCCGAGTAAACGCTCTCCAAGTCGAATAATTTAGTTGTTTCACTGTCGAATAATTTAGTGCTTTGACGCTGAAACTTTAAAAATCAATAAGAGTTCCAAATAGGGATAGGAGGTCCTTTTATTAGACAGTGAAACAAAAACATAAACAAAGACTCTAAATATTTCGATGACACAGTCGGTCATCATCATCAGTAGAGTTACTAACATATCCAAATTAAAACAAATTGTACTTATACTAAACACAATAATCACTTCAGGGTCAAAGCAAGTTACCGGTTCATTGACTTAAAAAGTTCACTAACTATTCTTGAGTTTTGTAATACTGCGTTGAATAAAGGTGGTACAATTTTATTCAAGATTGTGGGTCAAAGCAGGTTACCGGTCCATTGACTGTTCGCTAACTGTTCTTGAATTCTGTAGTACTGCGTTGAACATTCTTCTAATTAAAAAAATGAAATAATGCTGAATTTATAGGTGCTAAATTTATCATTTTATTCTTCTAATTGCAAATGAAATGTTACTGATTCTAAAGTTCGTCTGTCATTCTTCTAATTCCAATAATTTGGATATGTTAGTAACTCTACTGATGATGATGACCGACTGTGTCATCGAAATGTTTAGAGTCTTTGTTTATATTTTTGTTTCACTGTCTAATAAAAGGACCTATCCCTATTTGGAACTCTTATTGATTTCGTCATAGAAAAGGCAGTGTGGTCATGGAAAAAAGTACCAACGTCGTATATATGGGGATGACAGACCAACTTTAGAATCAGCAACATTTCATTTGCTATTAGAAGAATAAAATGATAAATTTATCACCTATAAATTCAGAATTATTTCATTTTTAATTAGAAGAATGTTCAACGCCAGTATTACAGAATTCAAGAACAGTTAGTGAACTTTCTAAGTCAATGGATCGGTAACTTGCTTTGACCCTGAAGTGATATTTTGCTTAGTATAAATACAATTTGTTTTAATTTGGATATGTTAGTAACTCTACTGATGATGATGACCGACTGTCATCGAAATATTTGGTCTTTGTTTATATTTTTGTTTCACTGTCTAATAAAAGGACCTATCCCTATTTGGAACTCTTATTGATTTCGTCATAGAAAAGGCAGTGTGGTCATGGAAAAAAAAATGAAACTTTAAAAAACTGCCAAAAATGGACTTGTTGAATTGACAAGAATTGGTTCCCCTCCCTCAATGTTGGCATCGATATCTTGAGGGAAACATAAGTTTTGTGCTGCATTAGTTCCACGAATATATATATATATATATATATATATATATATATATATATATATATATATATATATATATATATATATATATATATATATATATATATATATATATTATATATATATATATATATATATATATGTATTTTTTTATAGGAGATGTTTGGTGGACAAGAGAGGAGGGTCTGGCTTCGGTTGTATCTGCCCACATGGTTGACCTACCTGTTTCTGAAAGAGAAGCAGCAATTGAAGAGGAATTTGACAATAGTCAAGGTAGCCTTTTTTTCTCTTTAGCTATTTCTCATTATGAATGAGTTTTGTTTATATTAATACACAAGAATCGCTCTTTGGCAAAATAAATATAGTAAATAAAATTAATTTTTTTTATTTGTATTTCAATACTGGACTATAAATTTTTTTTGCCGGCATTGTTGAAACACGATCACTTACTGAAATTGTTTAATTTTATTTAAGTTGTGTATATTTTTATAAATTATTATTGTGCATTTATTCTTAGTTTTGTAATGTCTCCTTGTTCATCAAGCTTACTTAGCATTTCAAGGAGACCACTTTTATTTCCAAATAAATGTGTTGTCTCTAGATCACTGAAATTGTCAGTATGTGCTATGGAGTGTAAGCCTAAACGTTAAGTTTCCTATATAAACTCTATCGTATAAGCTCGGTGATCCTTGAAGAATGCAATAATCAGGATTCTGGGAATTAATTTTCAGAAAAAATAAAAATAAGACACATTAAAATAAGGCAAGGCAATATGTAACGAATTTTTTTTGTGATGTATTCATCTTGCTGATCTTCGCCTCGCTGATTCATATGTTTGAACGTTACTATTGTTTACTAACTGCAACTTCTTATCTCCTAACAGGGCAGTATCTAGGAATTTTGTTCGGAGGGAGGGGGACTACCCAAAGAATTAGAGAAGAAGAGGTTTATTTCCCATGGACTTTGTCTAACGCTCTCTAACAAGGTTTTTTTTTTACGTGAATTTTTAAGAGCAATTTACGAGTTGGAGAAATATTTATTGGCTTTTTAAGAGCAATAGTTGTTTTTTACCTGTATTTATACAATAAATTTACGAGTGAGAGAAATATTTCGGAAGGGGGTCGAAACCGATTACCCTCCCCCGTGTATACTCTTTTCTGTCTCCTAATACTAAAATGAAAAGAGCTGACTTGAGCGCCTCTTGCGGTTAACAGGATCAATAAATATTGAGGAGAACAGGAGCAGTTCTATTCTGGTAACTAAGGCAATATACCTGTTACCAGCCGCCTACCATTTCACCGGTTGTGTCTTATTGATGTTTAAAGAAAACTATATAAATTGTATTAAGCAAGTATAAACGAGGGTTACAACTAGGCCCAACGCTCTACGAGAAAGAATTATTTTATCTAATTACATTTATAATTTGTTGAATTAATTAATAAATTTAACTTATTAATAAATATGTTTATTTTTTTTGCCATTCTTCTTTATTTGTTTTCTTTTTAAACCAGAGTATTCTTCAAGTAGAATATCTGCTTCCAAGCCGAAAAGCCTGCTAAATACAAGTAGAAAATTAATCATATTTGTATGAAGAAAAAGCCTATTCTTCGGTCCAGTTTTGCATACGTGTAAATCATCTCTACTTTTATTACAACTTACTAAACTAACACAAATGTCCTTTTTCTTGTTTTTTTTTTTTACTGTTTCTTAGAATAAAATACATTTGTAACACTCAATTTCACATTAATGATAATAATAATAATTGTTTTCTTCCCCTTTAGAAACATAAAAATGTGACAGTGTGGAGTACGAAAAAAAAAAAAAAAAAACATTGAGAAAACACTGTTATTTGAATCCAGTGAATTGCGAAAAGCTGTCAATCGTATCGATGCAGCTCAAATTAGAATCAATCTGATGCAAGAGATCAGATTTAATATCCCTCAACGTATCAACTTTTCAAAAACTATAATGAACTCTGTCTTATTTTTAATATTTTAGAAGATATTTTGCAATAATTAAAGGTACTTTTTGCTAATGGTTTTCCCTTTTAGTTATATTTTATTGCAAAAAATGAAGGGTAGTGTTTCCAACTCTCAAAGCCAGGCATTTATGTGGGATTTTTTTTTTCTTTTTGGGGGGGGGGGGGGGGGTTAAATATTTTTTTTGTAGTTGGAATAACACGTACCAAGAAATCATTGAAAATTTAGGATTTCAAGGGGGGGGGGTATAGAGGCCCCCTGCTTACGTGCATGATCAAACCATATTTGAATGGGTACCTCTAGTTCAAAAATACACTTACCTTTATAACACATCCTATTCTGATTTCAAATGTCTCTTCGTTATAGTGCGAACACGAAACCATTTTCGTCATGCCTAATTTTACAGGCTGAAAAACTGTACAACAGGCATAGCCTTATAATAAATTAAATATAATGTCCTTTTTGTTGATCTTAGCTCGCCTATTTTAATTGTAGATGACATTCTATCCAGGATGGGAAGAAGAATTACCTCAGAATCCTACCAGATATTTCTAATTTTTAAAGAGGTTCTACTTGGGCGCAAGACGACAACCGTTGCTGGGGTTGAAGACAGAGGCTTGGTCCGGGATAAGTTTGGTTTCCATAAAATGGTTTGTTGTTGCTACGGAAGCAAATAAAGTAAGTAACCGTGACCAGACCTTTATCCAGGGGTTATACAATTCCCTGAAAAGTCAGAAGAATTACTTTACGCCCAGGATCAGTTTTAGCTATGTAGAATACGTCTAACTTACATCTTTTTGTGTTTGTTCATATTTTAAACCATACCAGGAAAAGTTACATATCGTAGTTTTTATGGCACATTCCAAAGTGCATAGTAACTTAATCATAGGCAGCGCCGCTGCCTAAGTAAAGAACAATGTGGGCACAATGTATTACTTATTTAGGTTTTTTTCTATTAGTCCAGGGCACTTCGTATCGAAGGAGCTTCCGTAGAAACTTCGAAATGGGCTCATTCGATTAGAAATTGAAAGGGCTAGTGCCCTTTTTAATAGTCGAAAGTGATCGGAGGGCAACTAACACCCCTTCCACGCCCACTATTTTCCCAAAACACATTCAATCAAAATTTTGAGATAGGCATTTTGTTCAACATAGTTGAAAGATCCGGAAATTATGTCTTTGAGGATGACACTCCCCCACAACCCTCAGGGCAAGGTTTGTAAGTTATGCCCTGGGGGCGTATAAAGCTTTTATAGAAAGCGTTGTCGTAGAAACTTCAAAAAAGGGCTCATTTGATTGGAAATTGAAAGGGCTAGTGCCCTTTTAATAGTCGAAAGTGATTGGAGGGCAACTAATCCCCCTCTCACGCCCACCATTTCCCTAAACACATCCAATCAAAAATCCTGAGATAGCCATTTGTTCACACGTAGTTGAAAGGTTTGGAAATTATGTCTGAGGATGACAAATCCCCACATAGCCCCTAGGGCAAAGGTTGTAAGTTATGACCTGGGAGCATATAAGGTTTTTGTTGAAAGTGTTGTCGTAGAAACTTCAAAAAAAGAGCTCATTCGATGGGGAAATTGAGAGGACTAGTGCTTTTTTTATTAGTCGAAAGTGATCAGAGGGCAAATCCCCCCCCCGCCTCATCATTTCCCCAAAAACTTCCAATCAAAATTTTGAGACAGCCATTTTGTTCAACATATTTGAAAGGTCTGGAAATATTTCTTTGAGGATAAAAAATCCCCCCCCCAGCCATCAGAGCAAGGGTTGTAAGTTATGCCTTGGGGGCATATGGAACTTTAGAAGTGGTTCATTTGGTTGAAAATCGAAAGTTCTGGCTTCTTTTTAAGCGTCAAAAGTGATGGACGGCACTTAGCCCCCCCCCCTCTCTTCTACAACCCCTCCTTTTCACCAAACGCATCTGATAGAAATTATGAGATAGTGATTTTTTTTCAAAATAGGCCGAAAAAACATAATAATGTCTATAGGGATGACACAACCCCCCATCGCCCTTGAGATACGGTTTTAAGTTATTTTATGAGGGCGTATAAGGTTTTAATTGAATGGGTGGTCGTATAAACATCAGATTGGGCTTATTTGATTTGAAATTGGAAGTTATAGTGCCCTATTTAAGAGTCAAAGTGATTTAAGAACCAACAGCCCCTTCCCTCCACGATCAGCATTTACCTTAACACCTCCAAACCTAATTTGGAGGTAACAATTTTATTCATCTTAGTTGAAGGTTTCGGAAATTATGTCTGTGAGGAATACACCTCCCCCCCCCCCTTTTAGCTCTCAGGGAAAGCGTTGTAAGTTATGCCCTTGGGGGATATGAGGTTCTTATAAAAAGGGTGGTCGTGTATGCTTTGGAGGGGACTTGTTTGATTGGTAATCATTAGCTCTAGTGCCTTTTTTAAGAGTCAGAGTGATCAAAATGCAGCTTTCCCCCCAAGCAACTATGCTGCCACGATTCAGATACTTTCGATTTTTTGCCTCCAACGAATAACCTGGAAAAAAAAACAAATGACGAAAGAGACTGGTCTGAACTAATAAATATTTTGCAAACAGCAATTAAATCAATATTCTGCGTAGAATATTTTAATAAATTGCAGAACATCAAGATACCCAGTAGTCAAGTGGCAATTCCACGAACATAAGCATAGAGAATCATACCGTAAAATCATCGAGGGCACACTATAAGAGCTTTTCTGTAGCGGTTTTAAACTAACAAATGGTATATTCACATCCTGACTAATCCGGGCATCTAAAATATCCTCAATCCGGAAATAATTATTCATGTGTCTTAAGACATGTGCTGAATTTATCTCTCCCAGCCTTTTTTTTCATTTTGTAAGAAATAAACTCACAAAAAAACCTGAGCCGGCATGCCTCGACTCAAGTTTTATAAACCTGAAATGCTGTTTCTCTGCTTGCGATCTGTACAATCACTGGCGCTACAACTGGGGTGCTTTATAAACCTGAAATGCTGTTTCTCTGCTTGCCAACTGTACAATCACTGGCGCTACAACTCGGGTGCTTTATAAGCCTGAAATGCTGTTTCTCTGCTTGCGAACTGTACAATCACTGGCGCTACAACTGGGGTGCTTTATAAACCTGAAATGCTGTTTCTCTGCTTGCGAACTGTACAATCACTGGCGCTACAACTGTGGTGCTTTATAAACCTGAAAATGCTGTTTCTCTGCTTGCGAACTGTACAATCACTGGCGCTACAACTGGGGTGCTTGAAACTAGAAGGGTTAGCAAGCTTGAACTGATTGACACTCATGATCTGGTTCACAGAAAAATTTAACCAAACCCATATTTTTGTTCACAATATTTATTATAGAGGAGTTCAGATCAACACCAGGTTTTTGTTTCGCACCCAGGAAAACAGATTTTCTAGCAGTGAATCCTGCTTTAAGTCATCAATATCTGCTTCAGCACTCAAAATACAAGATTCAAGAGACTACATCTGACTTTTCGATCTTTTAGCACCTTTTCAATTCTTGCAAATTTGAGATTGTATTCAATGCTGATAGCATCATACACCTCACTCACAATCATTTCTGCACTAAGAGACTGCTTACTACTCTGTCCACTTTTCTCATTTACTTTTTTTCTGAATCTGTGTTAACATACTGTTTTTTGTCCGCAGTAGTTCATCTTTAGTAGCAGCTAGCTTTTCAAATAAATTTGTAACATTGTTAGCCTCTGGAATTGCACTACTGTGTGATTTTGGGATGTGTTCCAAATAAATATCGGGAAAGCATTCTAACTCTTCAAACGATGACGGAATCTTCTTTTCTTTCGACAGTTTCGCCGTAGCCGCATGCTGATCATCGTCCAAAAGATTTGACTGTAAAACTATCTGCAGATTGTGTGTTCCGTAACAAAATACTCTGAAAACTGATCCGACTTATTCCTCCCAGCTGATTTTATGATACTAACAATACGAACGGGCCATAGCTGATATTGATCAAACTTCGCCAAGGCCAAATCTCCTACTCAGAAAGATATATTATTGGAAATATGATATTATCCGAATCAAAATATTCGATTTAAACGTAAAATGTCCAAAACTAACTATGACTAATGGCATTCAAAATAAATTCCTTTGTACATATGCATAAATTAATCACTTGCTCATCGAGATTAAAATAACGTTAACTGTTTTCTTTAACTAATGTCTATCTCGATTGCGAAAGATGAATAATTTCCTAAATTTACGAAATTGGAATGTTCAACTTATCTCGGTTTCATCACACGCATAATTTGCTGATCAATAAATTGAAAAATGGCTTATATCCAGATTACAAAATTCACAGAACGTTTATCCTTTGAACTCAGGTTCAAGACTGTATTTTGGTTAGTTCAACAGGCCTCACAACAAGTGTTGTCAGCAGGGTCGTATCCGGGGGGGGGAGGTACCCGGTTTGACCCCCCCCCGCAATTTTCGACCGAATCGAAAACTAGAGGAAGAGGTGTGCAGCCGAATTTCAAAAGCCTCCTCTATCGTTGGAAGGCAAAACAATCTCCGGAGGATGCCGCATATATCTAGGCCCACGAAGATGCGAATTTATAATGCACCCGCAAGCTCGGTCCTCCTCTATCCTCTATGCAGCGGAAGCCTGACCTCTCAAATCAACAATCCTCAGCATGATAGACGTCTGCCAGACGAAACAGCTCCGTCGGATTGAGGGACTCCGATGGGACGATTTTGTAAGCAACGCAAGGTTGCTTGCACTCACCTCCCAAGTGCCATTCTCCGTCCATACAGCGCAGCGTACTCTCAGATGGTTCGGACACCTCCTGCGCATGCCGACGACAATCCGAACCCGAATAGTCTATGATTTTGACGCTAAAGCTCATGGCTGGTCTAGCCCGAGCGGCAGACCTCAGACAAGGTGGAAGGATAGCCTCAACAAATTCCTGGAGATGGCTAACATTGCTGTCGACGAGGCCCCACTAATAACAGCAGACCGGTCAGCCTGGAGAAGCAGAGTTGCGACGCTCTCTACGTCGCCCCCAACGCGACAGGAGCCTTAAGTCAGTAAGTCAAGAAAATTAGTCTAAAAAATACCTGTAAAGACAAAACCTTACCAGAAAAAAAAATGTGCTCCCACATTAAATCCTATTGCAATTTGTGGGTATACGGTTGCGCAATCACTTACGCAATCTAATTTACTATCCAAATTTACTTCCCATTCCTAATTTCCTAGTTCCTAATTTACTATCCCATTAGTCCTAATTTACTATGCAAGGTCGGGTGAACATGGGGTTACCTAATTGCCAATTTGGTAACCCCATGTTCACCTGACCTTGTATAGTAAATTAGGATTAATGGGCGCTCGAGGTAAATGTTATAAGAGGAGGGTGCAAGATTGTCAGTTCAGTTTCAGTTCAATTTCGGACTTGGATAAGAGAAGAGCGATTTTCAACATGAAGAGGAAGTGTGACATTACGTCGTTTTTTCGCGCCCAAGCGGACCAGGGATGTTTCCGCCAGTGGTGTTAGCGGGACGTGTGCGAGCATTCATCTACACCTGTGATCTGGAGGGCACTGGAGCCATCGTTGAAGCTTCTGAATTACGCACACTGGAACCAACCATGACGCAACACGCACCTACACCAACCCAGTCTTTGCCGTCATTTGCAAATGACATCGGTCGTTTTTGTCAACAAATCATCCAGTCTCGATGCAAATTCTAGACTGTGTTTGCTTAAGAGCCCTTGGACTCAAGATATGTCCTATATTTTTCCAGTATCCGAAAAAACGGAAGCTGAAGTTTCAGTTAACTTGGCTTGCTCGTTTTAGTTGGTTGTCCTACTCTCCGTCTGAGGACGCTACTTTTTGCAGATTTTGCGTTCTGTTCTCGTCAGAGACAGCTGGTAAAGGCTGTCACCAGCGCTTGGGGAATCTAGTCACCAACCATTCAGGAACTGGAAGGATGCAATAGAGTGCTTCACAGCTCACCAACCTCCGATCCCTGGAAGCTCTTAAAGAGAACGGAAATGCAAAAACGTCTGCAAAAGTGGTGCAGTTGCTGGACACGATGAACCAGTCACAATTTGTTGTGTGTCTCCAGATGGTCAATGAGCTTTTCTGCCTTACGCTTCCACTGTGTAAGACTCCAGTCAGTTGACTGTGATTTGGCAGCTGCGCGCAGGCACGTGAAAACTGTCCTTTCAAAAAACAAAGGAAATGCGAGGAAATGCTGCCACTGCTTTCACGTCTATTTTCGACGAAGCTTAGCGTTTCGCCTGCGACTTAGGACTGGAAATGACTCGTCCAAGGACGAGAGGTGGACGGAGTATGCATGCAGACGATCCAGACCTTCTCAACCACTATAGAACCTCGCTCTTTATTCCTTTCCTGGACCACTTCACTTCCGAGCTGAAACAACGATTTGAGATTCACCAGAAATTGCTGTCAAATCTCAGTGTCCTTTTTCCTGCCAAAATTGTTTCTGTCGATCTGAAGGCATTAAACCTGGAGTCATTGGTTGAATTGTATGGCGATATTCTTCCCGAAACAGACTGTCTGAAGCAAGAGATTGAGCTATGGTGCATCAAGTGGGAAAATGTTCCGTTATTAGAGAGGCTTACTTGTGCTGTGTCTTCGCTTCAGGCATGCGACGCCACCTTTTTCCAAATGTTTTTCTTCTTCTGGCTGTTCTTGCGACGTTACCTGTTAGCACTGCTACTCCGGAAAGAAGTTTCTCAACGCTCAGAATGCTCAAAACCTGGCTGAGAAATTCAGCAGGAGAAGAACGACTGAGTGGCTTAGTCCTCCTTGCAGTCCATAGGGACGTTGATATCTGCCCTGACAAGGTCATCGACATTTTTGCAGGGAAGAAAAATCATCGCCTGGAGTTCGTTTTAAAGATATTGGCTGTACTATTGGTTCGATTCGCCCTTTCTTTTAGCTAAAGAAAAAAAATATATATGTATTTATGTATATAGTCTACTTCTACTATTTAGCTTCTTTTTGCGTTAACTGTTTTTGCTGTCTCTGTTTGCTTTAACTGCTTTTGCTGGTCTCGAGCTAACGTAATGTTGCTCGAGGCTGTTAGACAAAGTCCACGGAAAAAATCGGGTAAAACCCCCCGAACAAAAATCCTGGATACGGCCCTGGTTGTCAGTTTTAATTTGCCGCACGAAACTGTTCCTAAGATATTGCTGATATGCCCTTTTGACAACCTGCATACGGATGGCAGGTTGTCATCCATACAACAGAAACATTCTCTGAAAAATTCACCTTCATACCTTCATAGGTTGTGGACTTTGAGCTAGCCAGAAGACACTGTGTGCATTTATTTAATGCTGCTTCTACGGTTAATGTAACTAACGAAACTAATGGCATTAAGTTGAAATTCTTAGGGAACGTCTAGGAGGAGCTTCAATTACACGAAAAAACCTATATGTATGCAGGTATTAAAAGGGCATATAAGGACATAGGCAGCGATGCTCTATCACAGCTACTAATATCATTGATATTTTAAAGGAGCTAATTTGATTGAAGATTAAAATTTCTAGTGCCCTCTTAAGAGTCAAAAGTGATTGGAGGGCAATCAGCCCTCCTCTTTAGCTCATAATTTTCCAGACACTTCCAATCAAAATTTTAAGACAGCCATTTTGTTCAGCATAGCTGAATGGCCTAGTAACTATATCTCTAGGGTTATTAGGTAGGTCAACCCCCCCTACAGTTATGTAATTTGCCAATTATGCTTAAAAACTAAATGTTGCTTTAAAAATTAAATCAAAACACACTGTTTGTATGCTGGTTGCCAAATAAGACATCTCTGCAAAATACCAAGAATGACTGAAGATATTAAGTTCAAATTTTCGGGGCTACTTCTATTACTACATCTGCTCTTAAAATTTTTACTAAATCAAAAGTGTATTTGTATCCAGGCTGTAAAAGAGCATAGATATTATTTTTTGAATGGTATTAACTTTGTTTATCAGGTCAACTAGAGGATGTATATGACTAAATAAATACTACTATTTGTATCATGATTTTCAAAAGAGTTTATGTGTTGTTAAAAATTGCCGAAAAAGTTTCTCAAGCATATAAATAGCAGGCCAAACTATAAATTCTTAAAGAAAAACCGGAAAGATTCAAACTATTATTTTCTTTTTTCCTGAAAAAGATAATGGTAATATAAAACGAACAGAAATTAATTAAAAAAACTTTTTCCACAAAATAAGTTTTTCAAAAAAAAGTAAAGAACTCCATTAAACCAAAAATGAACAAAAATAGAATCAAATAATATACCAAGCATACAACTTCCACAAATCATTATCAATAAATAAATGATACCCAAAACGAACAGAAATTAAAATCAATAACAGATTCAAACTCAAAACGAGCAAAAATTAATATGATTAGGGTTCAAAACCCCTACGCTTTCTAAAAGCCAGATTATAATTTGTACTTCACTGAAAAAAAATCAAATGAATATGCATTGTCAGTTTAATATACATATGCTGATATTTATTTCTTAAAATCTTAATTAATTTTTGATTTCTTAAAGTTATAAAAGTGAAAACATTTAAAAGAACTTTTTCAGTAAAGTACAAACTATATTCTGGCTTTTAGAAAGCATAGGGTTTAGAACCCTACTCAGATTAATTTCTGCTCGTTTGAGTTTGACTTATTTTAATTTCTGTTTGTTTTGGGTTTCATTTATTTATTGATACTGATTTGTGGTAGTTGTATGCTTGGTAGATTATTTGATTCTATTTTTGTTCATTTTTGGTTTAATGGAGTTCTTTACTTTTTTTTCAACTTTTTTTCGTGGAAAAAGTTTTTTTTTAACTAATTATTTAAAACATTATGTTTACTTCGCTCTAAGAAGTTGTTAACAGTCCAAATTCTTGTGCAGGGATCCTATCTTGCGGCTCAGAGAACTTTTTTTGAATACTTCGTGATTCTATTAGCACCTTATTTATGTAGTTTATTTTTCTTTTTGTAGCAACTTACCTTTTATTGTATCCAGGAGTTTAATTTGGGGGTGAGATTGAGCTAATGTCACCGGAATAGAAGTGGGTGGGGTTAAAATACGTAAAGTTTTTTTTCAGTGTTTAAATAATTAAAAAAATTATAATTGCGTGTATTTTATCACCGTGTTGATTTTGGAGGGGGAGGGCAAGCCTGACTACGTATGTCTTATATATTTAGGTTAAAGCCGGAGGCCCTTGTTATAGCAAAGACGACTTTCGTAGCCATTTTGAAATGTGCTTTGAAGGCCAACCAAATCAGAGGGGGCATGATTTTTATAACCTCAACTAGTCTAATAACCATGACCTCTATGGTTAAATCAAGGTATCAGAATGTAACTTGGTTTTAAACTAATTCAGCATAGTAAATATCCGTTGGCGTGGCTCTGGATTTGTTTTAAAATTTGGGTTTGTATTTTTTTTTTTTTATTCCGCCAAACTATTTTCATCACATGCTCTAGGTATCAGGTGCAGAAGTGGACTGGAGTTTGTTATCCTTTTTGTAAATTGAGGAAGAAGGTATATCCATACCTCATTTAGTTGTGTAAAAAACTTTCAAATATAACGGTTGGTTCATATCTGTCTGATTATGGTAACCTGACAACCTGGCTCTATCTGTCTGAAGTTAACATCACCAATGTATGTGCTTACGTTCGACAATTTTACTATTTTAACTATAAAAATTTAAAATATAAGCAGCTACGTTTACCTGCTCGTGTATTGAAGTGCTTTTTCTATATTAGGTTGGTATCTATACTGATAATAAATCCATGGGTAGATCTTACCCAACCCACCTGTCAAGTCACTTTGTGGCCACATCATTTAAGGGCTGATATTCATTTCGTCTTTTGATGAATGTTTGGGTATTACTCAATAGGTTTTCATTACAATTATTGCTACAATAGGATGCTTTTTCTCTTTGCAGCTATTTGGCATTGATTCATTGAGTGGAAAAATGGTATGGAGTCGCTATTTGTCGGACTTTGAACCCAGTGATCAAGCAAATTGGTGATAAGACGCATAATGAATACCCGATATTCGTTCTCCGTGGTTTTCTGCCCATCATCCTCTTACAGCTCGTGTTGCCATCTTTGGAAGGGATAAGGTAATAGTATCCTCCTTCCTCTTTTTTCGTTTTTATGAAGTTGGTTAATGGCTGCTGTCCAGAATAGATAAGATGTGGGTAATAGTTGAACTGGGTGTGTACTGGAAATTTTTGAGCGTCCTTATTTTGTGTTTTTTTTCTCTCTTTGGATGCATTGCTTTTTTATTAGAAGTGTTTATTTTCTTTTTCTCCTCTTTACTCTATTAGTTTCATAGTTTGTGCTTTATAATGGAATATAAATATATGTGTATTTACTTCGAAATTAGTCTGTCAAAAACAATAATGTTGTTTGGGGAATGATTGAAAAGCTAAATAAAAATGTGACAGGCCGCAAAAGATGTATCTTAGAACCCCTTTATTTCCTTCTTTTTCTGCTTTTAATTGATAAAGTCAAAACGCCTTTGAAGTAACTTTTTAATCAGATATTTTTTATTAACAGCCTCAAGGTCACATGGGTTTTCGCTTGATACTTCGACAGTTTGATTCTCGTGTTAATTGTAAAATGAAAGTCTTATTTTCTGAGCAAGAATGTCTATTCTGGATGTTGTCCAACGGCCAGAACAACAAAACAAGGAAGCGAACAAAATATGGTGCGGCCAAAGAGGGGGAAGGGGAGCAATACCCCTCCCCCCTACATCCCTGGAAGACAATTAGAAACTTCACTATGAGGCCTAGACCTCGGTGCTTATGCCTACCTTTGTACTCCTTTGTACTAGCAATAAAAAACCTATGAAATTTTCATTTTTACAGAGGTATTACAACCTATTAAAACATTTAATGTTCTATAATTTATTACCAATATGCTTGTTTATTGGAAAACTGCTCTCCCCCCTCCCCCTTTGTAATTTGCACCTCCTTGAAATAGTTCCTAGAAGCATCCTTGCAACATAAATACATGTTAGGGTATTGAGTGATTTCCCGAATCTGCTGTTGGAGATATTTATAGCTTTTTTTCGCATTTATTTTGCATTACCACAATGCTTCAACATTCACTTTGGGGTCTGTCATTTTTTTTTTTTTTTTTGAAAGGGTAGTTACATAGGGGTAGTTACAGAACGTATCAAAATTCGTTGTGGTAACTTCTTTTATTTGCTTTTTGATCTAAGTGAAGAAAATAAGCAATACAATTTTGTTGACCTAAAACTTGTCTTAGGACAGTGAAAATTAATCTGATTTTTTGAGTTGGTTCAATGGAAACATGAGTTGGTTCAATGGAAACATGAGTTGGTTCAATGGTTCAATGGAAACGAACACAACCATATGTGTCTGAAAAAATTAGGTGCAATGGCTATGGGTAGTTTAATTTTAATGAGAAATACTTCCATAAGCAGGCAGGAGTGGCTCGAAGGACCAAGGCTAGGGAGGGGGGGGGGGGGGTTGAGATCCCACCATTTAAAGGATTCCTAGGTCATATTATATGACTCGTGAAAATTTATTATAATTAACTTTCTATCATTTATACTTATCTGCGGAGACAAACAAGAAGCTAAAACGGAATGCATCATGCGTAACTAAGGACAGCTGTCTTTGTGTTCGCCTGTTCTTCAAAGTGGACCACCGTTGGACAATGTTGTTTAAGTCAATGGTATCGGTGTGGTCTTTCTCATTCGTTAACACATAAGGAATCTAGTCAAAAATCAACCGTGGCAGTTCTCAGTAAATTCTTAATAAACTTGAACTTGCTAAATATTCTTTCGGCAGAAGCAACTGCAACAGGTGCTGTCGCAGCCAATTTACAAAGGCGGTTGGCTTGCTTAAGCTGGTGTTGCCGGCAATTTCTTTCACCTACGACTTCTCTGAAGTAAGTAGCGCCGTGGCAAAACTGAAGCAGAACTTCACTTAGATTTTATCTGAATCAAGTAGCGCCGTGGCAAAACTGAAATAGAACTTCACTTTGGTTTTATCTGAAGCAAGTAGCGCCGTGGCAAAACTGAAACAGAACTTCACTTAGGTTTTATCTGAAGCAAGTAGCGCCGTGGCAAAACTGAAACAGAACTTCACTTAGGTTTTATCTGAAGCAAGTAGCGCCGTGGCAAAACTGAAACAGAACTTCACTTAGGTTTTATCTGAAGCAAGTAGCGCTGTTGCAAAACTGAAACAGAACTTCACTTAGGTTTTGTCTGAAGTTAATAGCGCCGTGGCGAAACTGACACAGAAACAGCTCTACTTGACAAGCAGCAGAATCCGGATATCTTTCTTCGTTTGGAAAAAAAACGTTGTTGCTTGCTCAATATCTGCAACTGCAACCTTTTTTTTTAAAGGAGGTTAAAGCTAGGATCAAAATGGCTGAAAATTGACAAGGCAAACTCTAAGATAACTCCCATTATTGTAGTCAACCTTTCGAGCAGGAATCTAAAATATTGTCTGTAGAGCTGATATCTTGAGGTCTCGGATTGACTCTCTGATCTTGGCTATAAAAACGAAATGTCCAAGTCGCCGACGTTGTTTTGTGACGAGATCTGCCTCTGGATCGACTTCTCTCATTCTGGCAAACCCCTTTGCACTGTCAATGAAATTTTTCATTTCATCCTCCGATATTCTTTCTAAAAGTTTCTTCATAGCTTCAAGCATCTCGATTGCGTCGATGATGTTGATCTCCTCTTCTTCAATTTTTTCTGCTGCTATGCTGATTTCGTACATGATTTTCTTCATAAAGATGAGGCAAGCGATAAATTCGAAGTTCATCCTTTTCAGAAGGCCACTAGCTTGTGCCTTCGACTTCAC
The DNA here is from genome assembly GCA_027921565.1 of Artemia sinica. Lineage (NCBI taxonomy): Eukaryota > Metazoa > Arthropoda > Branchiopoda > Anostraca > Artemiidae > Artemia > Artemia sinica. Next base: position 4,131,097 of record CM051263.1, on the reverse strand, counting down.
ATTCGTATTCTTTATCTGTTTTGTTTCGGAAAATGGCTGATACTATTGCTTCAAACTAAGTAACTACTGCTTGTATGGTTTCACCCCTTGCAGTTTACCGAATCCGTGATTAGTTTTTGAGATTAAGGTTGTTTTCAATTGAAGAGTTTTCCTTTAAGGATGGCAAAAACGCTTTGTAGATGAAGAGATATATTTTGTCAAGGATGTTGAAAAGCTAAACTATCCAAAGAGATGAATTGCCACTATGTTCTATAACAATGTTTAGTCTTCGAGCCTGTCAGGGAATATAGGGCACACGACAATCAAGAAGTCTAGAAATTTCCTCCAGGGCTCCATTAAATTGACCAGACATCGCGTTTGCATATCCATAAGACTGGAAAGCTAGCTTATCCAGAGGAATTCCTCTCCTTGCAATGGTCCTATTATACATTCTGCCATACCCTGCTCGGTTTCGTCATTAGTCTCGCTAACATCTAATAGTCTCTTTCTAGATGCCCCTTCCGAGCTGGTGTTGCTGACTACGCTCGCAATCTTATCAGAATGTGAAGTATCGGATATTGTATTACAGAATAAAATTCTGAATCCAAAACTTCGTCGAGGATCTTCTCATTGCTTTCTGCTAAAAGAAAGTCAATGAACTCGTTCTGAGGAATTGTGGGTAAATACGTAAATTTGTATGGTCTATATCGGGTATCAAGAGCTGCCACATATCTTGCTAGAAGTTGAACAATTTAAACAAAGTTGCGGTTTTGTTTTTTTAGTTATCCTAAGGCCAATGCCCTGTCTCTTTAGGGTTCCTGCAGCGTCGAAAAAACATTTCACAATTTTTCTGTTTGTCTCTCCACGTTTTGCTTGTTGCAAAACCTCAGTTCGGGTGGTTTTATTCAGTAAGAAATCCCCATGACGGCTGTTATTGACGAAATGACAAAAAACAGAATAAAGCTGCTTTTTGTGACTCGGAAGAGAAATGACTAGCCATTTTTCCTTTCTTCGCCTTTTTTTGCTCTTCATTTTGTGCCATTACCGCAGACCGGCTTCCACCCAAGTTTTTTTGAATTTGTCACTTCTGGGACCACTGGAGAAAAGGAAACATAGGGCAAAGAAGGCTCAACTTCTTTCTCGACATTTTATTCTAAAAACTGGTAATCCTCATACCATCCTGGATGAAAAACACGCTACTATTTAATTTTTTATTCTCATACCATCCCCTATGAAAAAACTACTATTTCATTTTTTATATTTAAGGATCAACTGGGAGACGCTCGGCTTTGGTTGGTTAAGACCACATGAAGTAAGGTACTTTCTTCGGTTTTCGCTAGAGATTGGCTCCCTTATTCCTGGACCCTTGTGAATAAAACTTTCAAAATCGTCACTGCAACTTTCGACAACAACTCCACTAACTATTGAAATATTAAGAAGTTCTTCAGTGAAATTGACTGTTAGCTCTTTACATAGCTCAAACACAGAAGATGATGTACATTGTATTTTCACCAAAATATCTCTTGCATTCGACGTAAAATGTACTCACACAGTCTTAACAATGTCATTGGAACCAACAACTAATGATATAATGTATACGAGCTCGATAAAACATGTAAAAAAAAATACCTTGTTCGGTCTTTGATCGCAAACTTCTCGCCCTATATTTGACTCCTTCTCGTAATCCGTGTTGATTGATGGCATGACATTAAAATTTCCGCAAAGAGCCGGAGGCATACATTTGGAATAATTTCTTATCTAATTTCTGTTCGTTAGATGTTTTAACGTTGCTCATTACTTTCGCCCCAGGCAAAAACTAACCTCCCGACTTGAATGAGCTATCTCATAGTTTTCAAAAGCACTCCTGTCCTAGGAAAAAAAAATCTGGGTGCGCAGCCAAGTCTTGCTTGTCGTTCTCAAGCGTTTTATCCCTCTCAACCTCGTTTTGTGATCTAGTTTTTTTCACTATCCTGTATACACTTGCTTCGAAAGGGTCTCCTGGGGCTTCTTCTCTTTGAATTCTTTCCATTTTGTTTAGAAATTTCTTGTCTTCTTCTCCACTCGTGGTCAAAGTTTGACTGACAATCCGGCAATATGTGAGCATAAACAGATTTTTAAGGCCAGTTGCTAGGGTACCAGACCAGTCCCTTTAAACCTGGATTAATTTAAACGACTCTGTTGAAATCCGAGATTATGAAATCAACCATTTCGAAGTCTGGAAATCGCAAAGTTTTTTCAGGAGAAGGAAAATACAAACATAGACCCTCTCTGACTGAATTGAGCTCCTGTGAACTCGATAAGGTCAAAATAGACGACTTAAATGACTTCAGAAAAAGTAGGGGCTAGAAGTGAACGATCAGACAAAAAACAAATCATACACAGGCCTAAGTTTGTTTTTAAGGCATGAGTTGCTACCAGTCCGGTCCCTTTAAACCTGGTTTAATTTAAACGATCTATTGAAAAAACGACATAAGAAAATTAAGATTATACGATAAATATAGAACGACTCTATTCTATTTACAAGCAAATTTGGCATTTGATTTTTACAACTGAAGCTGAGTTTTCTCAAAATCAACCATTTCTTTACCAAGAAGTTTGAAAATGCAAAAAAGTGTTTCCAGGAGAAGGAACTACAACTTAGACTGTCTCAGAATTGAGGACCTGGCATTCAATGAGGTCTAAATAAACGAGTTATGCGACTTTGAAAAAAACCAGGAGGGGGTGAGCCCCCCCCCCCCCCCCCCTCACCTCACCTTTTGAGCCGCCCCTGTAATCAGATATGCAGTTTTTGGTAGTAGCGTAAGCCAAGTTAAAAAAAAGGAACATGGGCAAACAAAAACATATGGTACCACACTGCTTAAGAAGGTATATATTTCTTTTGAAGGTGTGGCTGCCATTAGGAATGCACAGTTGTTGTTTGTTGAATTTCTACGGACGAAAAGTGCTGTCGAATTCAACTAATTAATTTCTCCCTTTTTTTCATGGTTCATCGTGGCAACACTGACGAAAATGTGATAGCATATTAAAACTTAATAATTTTGAAACAGCCGAAAGGAAAACTTTGAAAGATCACCCTTTTACCTCAGGCGGCCATAGGGGGGCAAAAACTATCTTTAATTTTTCTATCCTTGGTACATTGACTCTATAGCTCTTAATTCAATTTTTTTTTTCAGAATACTGGGAAAGCCGCTGTTTTCAGTTTTAACCCAATTACGGGTATACCCTATGCGGAAGAAAACAATTCAAATAGCAAGTAAAGTAAAAATGATTCAACAATTGCATAATGCAGAGGAAAATACGCAATTTATTAAACCTCTTTTACTGGTCGATGAAAATAATAACGAATTTTACATTTACCCTCCACTTGAAGAGTCTGTAAAGTTGACAAAGCCTTTGTATTTGACAGTAGGCCAGAGCGAGGACTGTAACGTAGTTGGATACAAAGCTTTTCATGTCGCTAATAAGGTAAGAATTATATAAAGTTCAAGAGATGCATGTTATTTGGGTACATGAAAATGTCAAATATGTTCATGATGTATGATGTATCAAAAGTTGATGTTTGATGTATCAAAAGTTGCGTTTTTTTTAATTTAGGACCAAAACACATGAAGCACAAAATTTGCATTTCTAAAAAAAAATGTGGAACTTTTGGGGAATTTGTTTTAATCTTTTGACCCTTTTTTCTGGAAAGTTTCTATTCTTCTGGAAAGTTCTTCCTTCTGGAAGGTTTCCAGAAGGAAACCTTCTGGAAAGGTTGCCCGACCGCGTTGGAAAAATATATTGCGGCTCCTATTGGTGGGTACAGTTAAGAAAAAAAAAAAATTTGAAAAAGTTTTGAAAAAAAATTAATATCCATCGCACGTGATACACGTGATGACAATTTTTATCTTTCAAAGAAGCCCAACTTCTTTCAAAATTATCTGAAAATTATTGCAACCTGTTTGTAAAGTTTTTTTTTTAATTTTGATGCGACAGGATCTATAAAAACTAAGGTCGTACTCCTAATAAGGTAAGAATATTACAAAGTTCCAGAGATTTACGCTATTAGGGTACGTGGAGATATCAAATATGTTTAGTAGGATGTTTGTGTGTTTGAAAATTGCATATCTTGATCGTAAAGGGGGGGGGGGGGTCTAAAAATGTGACCAAAAACGTATGAGGTACAACATTTTTTATGTTTTGGAATACATTGTGGAGCCTTTTGGGATTCTTCTAAAGCTTCTGGTCGTCTCTTCTGTGAAGCTTCTACGGGCTGTGTCCTAACGCGTTTGAAAAATATATATGTGGCGGCCGTTGGTGGGTATGGTCAAGAACCATTGATTATAATCATTGTCTATGCTGCACTGAAAATTATTCATAATTATGAATGATTTCCTGTGTTAATTTGCAAGTGGTTGGCAAATGCTACCAGGAATTTTGCTTTCGGTGATTTTAAAAAGTAATATTTCTGTTTTCACATTCATATACAATGTTTCAATGTATTTGAACATAAGAATACAGTGTAGGGGAGGTCGGGGTTGTTTCGGACACTGCCATTATAAAATCGAGTTTTGCACGAAAAATTCTGCCAAATATCAGGAACAAGTATTTACGAGTGGCTGACTTTGCGCAAAAGTTCGAAAATTTTCTGAGCACATGTTTCAAAGATATTGCCTTTGAACCGTTTTTTAAGCTATTTTTTTTTTTTCCGCTAAGACGCGCCAGCTTTTGTACCTGTGTTGTTTACTTGAGTACATAGTTGAGTTTTGGCAGGTATTTAGACTTATCATTTCGCTAGCTACAGCTTGTCACAAATTGGACTCACCTTAGCTATTTTTTCTTTCTAGAAGCGATTTCTTAGAAATAGTCAGCGTGGGGTTGATTCGGACGCCATAGTTGGGTTGGCTCGGCCGACTTTTGAAAGTGCCGGAAAAAAAAAACCCTGTTTTGTTAAATTAACCCCAGGAGGGGAGATATAAGTGCAAAAAGAAATACAACGGCCGTTTATAGCATCGATACATTGCATCTGTGTTTACTCCAACGATATAGGCTACGACTTTGGTATTGAGGTAATTATGGAGCAGTCCACATTTCTGACCTTCGAATAAAGTGAACACACCTCTTGATGCCTTTTTTATACTCTTTCCATGCTCTTTATGCTCTTTGATTTTTTCATCCTGGGATATCAAGGCACAAGCTTTGATAGACTGGATGACTGCATCCCTCATGCGGAACAGTGAGATTTCTATCAGATTCTCCGAGGCCACAAGTCAAGCTAAAGCAAGTGGTTTCAATGAAGTGAAGTGGTTGTAGGGAGATTATTTGATAATTTTGTCTTAGTCTAGGCTAAATAACAAATCCCTCTCGACCGTATTTGGAACACCGACTAAACAGGCGTCTCAGCAGTACCACCTACTCATAGAGGGCTTGCCAAGAAGGGCAGAAAGCAAGTGGTCTAGACAACCTAAGCAGAACTTGTTCAAAATGTAACCATGGTCTGTTTGTTAGTGTGGCAGACAACCACATACCTCCAGTTTTTGTCTTTCCAATGGTTAATTTCCTACCACGGATCCTAAAAGATGGGCCCCCCTGGGTGCTTTGAAACTAGCTCATCCTAGTGGTTGGATTAGTTCTGAAACCTTCTTGGAGACAATGAAACATTTTGTGAAGCATACCAGATCATCAAAATGAAAAGAAACCAAACTTTACTGTTACTGGACAATCATGGCAGTCGCCTGGACATCCAAGTAGTTAGCTACTGCAAAAAAGGGGTAATCTTAAATGTCTTCCAACCTCACTGCTCACATCGCTTGTAACCTTAATATGTTTCGATCTATCGACCATTCAAACATCATTGAGAAGTCACTTTAATGAATCGTTGAACCTTCATCCAGGCCAACGTATCTCCATATATAAGGTAGCAGAACTCAGCCGTGTGCCCATACCTCAAGAAGTTTAGCATGAGTAATATTGTGGCTGGCTTTAGAAAGCCCGGACTGTAGCCATTCAACCGCAACACTTTCTGCCGTGCTGACTTTTCTGCTACTTCAGTTACAGATAGCGAATTTCTGGACAGTCACTCTCAACTTGCTGATCCAGATCCACATGAGCAAGACTAAGGTGCTGACATAACTCAAGAGCCTTTTCGTAACTCCTGAGCAACTGAGACTATTTCCCCGTGTGCCACCTACAATTACCAAGAGTAGAGGAGTAAAACAAAGAGGAAGAACTAGAACACTTACAGAAAAACCGGAAAAGGAAGAACTAGAGCGAATTGTAGAAAATAGAAAAATATTCCAGAAGAAAGTTGTCACCACACTACCTAAGAACGCAAGAAATATGAGCGTGGCTGACCGGGGTGAAGATTTTGAGGATGAGTTGCAAGAATGTCTATTCAGGATGATAGTTCTGATGAATCTCTACATCTCGGAGAAACGGAACTATACAATCTGTTTAATGTAAATATCCTGGCTGCTGATGACTTTGTGCTCGTGGTATTCGTCGTTGGAAAAGAAAAGTATTTTGTTGGACGTGTAGTAAAAATGGTGATGGTGACATGGAGGTGACGTTTCTAAAAAAAAAAACAAAAAAACTGGGACAAAGTTCGTTTTTCCTCATCCCATTGACCAAGCTTCGATTTCAAAAGATTATATTATCTTGAAACTTCCTTGCCTAGTTTCAAAAAGTGGTACAAAGAGAGCTGCGAAAACTCTCAGCTTCAACTTTAATTTTTCCAAGTTTAATTTTCGCTAAAGAATTTTTGTTTTTAATATGCTTAATAGAATAGAATATGATTTATTGGCTAAAATAGCACAAAAGCTAGCATAAGCACGTTAGAATTACAGTAACAAAACAGATGTTAGGGGATAAACATAAAACAAAATCTTGTTTCGGACTATTTTTTGTTTTGTTTTTTAAAACCATTTCAGAAAAATCCTGCGAAGCTAAAAATGGAGAAAAATTCTTGTAGGTGCAAAAAATCCTGGACATACATTTGGGTGATTTCAAACGCCCGGATATGTCTGTTAGTTAACGAGGTTTTGGAGAAAGGAAAAAAATCGTCCGGGTCAACCCCGAGCCCCAATTTTGAATTGAACATCAAGTATTTTGCAGTACTTTGCATCAAGACAAGGCTGTTTGTAGAAAGAGAAGAAAAGCCAAGACAGATAGTCCAAGTAATTGAGAGGCAAATATTTAAATGGCTACACGGGTAAATGGCGGTAGTAAGTGTGACTCTCTTATTGGACAAATACAAATACTCTATTTTGACATAAGAGAATCATATTCTAGAGGCCGCGATGGCTTGGCCGCGTAGAAAATAAAAATCACGCAGAATCTTCATTCATATAAACAATAATATTACTGGGTATAATCAGGTATAATGGGGTATAAACCAATAATGGGGTATAGTCAGGACGCTTTGGCTTTGAAAGAGAATCAATATCAGCCGTACTTGATATGTATGATGATGATTTTTATTTCTCAAAAGAGATGAACTGCTTTCAAAACCTTTCAAAAATTATCCCAACCTGTTGACAAAGTTTTATTTTTATTTTGCTGTGACAAAATCTATAGAGTCGATGTCATACCCCTAATAAAGTAAGAATAATATAAGTTCAACAGATGCACGAAGTTTAGTGCGATGTTTGATGTATCAAAAATTAGCTTTCTAAGTGTGGGGAGGAGGGGTGGGGGCTGTAAAAACACATGAAGCGTAAAACTTTTTCAGTTTCCGAACACGCTGCGGAACTTTTTGTATTTTTTTTCCAGCTTCTGGTCCTTCCTTTTGAAAAGTTTCTATAGCCCTTCCATAAAAAGTTGGAAAAATATATTGCAGCTGCTATTGCTGGGTATAGTCAGGAAGCACTGATTAGAAATATTTCCAGCGGATCATAGACAAAACGAATATAAATTGGATTGGGCAAATATAGTGCGGATTTTATATTCTCAAAGGAGCCCAACTCCTTTCAAAAGTCTCCATAAAATATTGCAACCTGTTTACAAAGCTTTTTTTTTAAACTGTGTTGTGACAAAATGTATGAAATTGATGCCATACCTCTAATAAGGTCAGTATCATATAAACCTCAATTTGGCTACATGGGAATATCTATGTATAGATTGCTTAATGTATCAAAATCACATTTCTTAATCTGGATACCTGGGGGGGGGGGGTGTCAAGGGGTGATTAAAACTCATGAAGTGCAATAATTTAGATTAGCATTACATTTCCTAATTTGGGTACCTAGGGGGTGTAAAAGGGTGATCAAAACACATAAAGCGCCAAAATTTTTTATTTCATAAAAAAAACCGCATTTGAAGAATATCTCCGGGCTGGCACTGGTGGGTATATCCAGGAAGGATTTACCCACCGTGGTTATGAATTATTGACTGTGGGTCATGCGCAAAATTAATCTCCTTCGTACTAGGAATATGGTTACGATTTTTTTTTTTCTCTATAAAGTCCAACTCATTTCAAACTTATTATATACTAGTCAAAAACAACTGGGATAATACGATAGGTAAAAGATTAAAAGTAGAAAATAAAGGTATACGCAAAAGCAGTAGCAGTAAAGATAAAAAGTAAAAGTAAATAAGTAAGCTATAAAGTTTGATTAAAGGTAACAATTATTCTGAGAATAAGGTTCAGTGGTATTTATAGGTGATGAAAGATGCGATATTTTTATTTATAAAAATATAAAAAATATAATTTAATCCCACTGACTACACCTCTACTGTAAGAATTGTTAGGGTTGTTAACTGAGGTCTCACGGATGAAGTCTGAGGGACTGTAAAAAATTGTGCTTTTTGGTAACCCAGCTGGAACAAAACGAAAATTGAGGCGTCCTAGAATGGGGTGCAAAGAGGTTTAAATTTTTTTAATGGAAATAAGAACTTAAGGGGAGCAAAGAGTAAAACCTTGTATAGAATGAGCTAGAAGACGAGTGTGTACAACTGTCTTAACCCTAGGTGCCTATGTGCTTAGTTTTTAATACTCAGAAAACAACTTTCAAGGATTTGCATTAAAAATCAGTGATAGAGCCAGGAGGAGGATTCGGAGCCATAAATCAGTGGTGGAGCCAGGAGGAGGGTTCGGAGCCATTAGGCTTCCTGGAAAATACCAAAATGAAAATATTTTGACTACATAGTAAATAGAAAAAGAGCTTTTCTATGGTGGAACCCACTATCCTCCCTGCTCCTCTGATACAACCTGAATCCATATGAAAAGAGAATTCTGAATATCTTCTGTAAAGAGTAGCTTCTTACCGTTGGATTCCAAATCATATGTCTAATCAATGTTAAAAATTAGATGCCATAAATCGTGTAAGTTTTATTTTTCACTTAATTTTGTACATATTTATTTGTTATTGCAGTTTTTTTCTACCTGTTGAAATAGAGGGAAAAAAACTTTTCTAAAGCTGTGTCAAGCTTAACATTAACCACAATAAACTTATTTATTGCTCGGGCATAGCTGTGAATCGGTTTAGGAGCGGGCTCATATGGATTGGCCTCTGATTCCGATAAATTCCTGAAAATGACTGCCTTCAAGTTGCCAATGCGCTTTCGAATATTCTGGCTACGTCAGAGCTTGTTAAGTAATGTTCACTTCTTTATCTTTCAAGGGTATTTCTGCAACCGTGGCATGGAGCTTGAACCTCTGCGACTCTGACATGCCCTACAGTGAACACCTTTCAGCACTAGTCCAGAAAAGACCCGAAGAGAATGTTCATTCCCCAGGACGTCCCCTAGCAGATAGAAACGTTTTATATAAGTACCTGAATCCTAACCTTTTTGCCGTTGTTGTTGAAGGCAAACATCCCGTTCATAAAAGTGAGTTAGTTGGCTTTTTACAGGATTGTTTCTGGAATATCGTTTAGCACAACCCTACTTTTTTCTAGTTTTTTTTTTTTTCAATCAAACATTTCCCAATGTCTGTAAAACTATGTCGTCTCTAACGTGCAGTAAATACAACTACTTGGAGATTGCAATACATCTTAAGTAGTAAATTAAATAAAATCCGTGCTTTGTATGAAATGACTAGGTAGGACACAGAAATCAAGCACAAGTAATTAATTTAAATACAAGGTTAAAAAAATAAGAATAGCCTAGTTTTTTTAATTGAAAAAACATTTTTTTTGTGAAAAAATTGCCAAGAATGAAAAAATAAACTCCTTACCTACCCATCATTTAACAAAACCCGATTGACACCGAATGTCAACAGTGACAATGCATAAACTGAGCCTAGGTTCAGAGTTAAAATTATTAAATTATTATTCACCAATAGATACAAATTGGAAATACAGTACTCTTATTCCCCCTCTAAAGACTCCATGGCCAGGGATAGAAGGGGGATATAAAAAAAAAAAAAAAATATAAAAAATACAAGCAACAACCAAAAAAAAGAGAATAATAGCCAACAACATATAAGATTAAAAAGAGACCATGTACATCTACACGAAAAGAAGCTTTTAAATTTAAATTATGATTAAATACCCCAGCCGCGGAGTTCTCTGAAAAGAGGGTAAGGTGCCTTCTGGCTGATGTTAAAAAAATCTTTCATTTTCCTTATGAAATATTATTGCGCTCTTAGACCGACGTTCTAACTTGTACTTAAATCCTGGTCTGTGTCTGGAGTGGTTTCTATAGTAAATAGAATATATCATAGATGATTTTTAAAATGATTGTTTATGTATGTATGTCTAAGCTCGTGTAGATTGGTTAGGAGGGTTAACTGAATTTTTTATTCTCGCTCTGTGCATGTTTTCAAATTATAATCAGAATGTTCACCTAATTTTAGATGGCTTGCTCGCAATCATTAAAGATGAACTGACTTTACTAAGCATTTGAAGTATTTTGAGTTGTAGTCAGAAGCAGACTTTAAACGTTAAGATTATAAAAATGGTTTTTGGTTCTATGGCTTTTGACACCGTCGCTGGCTTTATTATATAGAATAAGAAAGGTATTTTTTCTTAAATAATTTCTTAGACCACACTGCTTTTCCATTAAAAAAAAAAAAAAAAAAAATTTAAACAAGAAAAACGGGTTTTAATTTTCTATAAAGCAGTGTTTCTTGTTTAAAATTTTTTTTTTTTGTATTTTTTCTTGTGTCAAAATTAAAGGAATTTTAGTTAAGACAAGACAAGACAAGATCTTTTATTGGCAAATTACCTGATAAATAATTTTCTAAACTGGTCGACGGGGAGCAGGGCTTGATGTGTCGGCCATAAACAGAGATAAGAAAATGCCGAAATAACAAATAGAGGATATCAATAAAAAAAAAAACATACAAGGTAGGAGATAACAGAGGAGGCCACCCTAGCACGAGAACTCCACAACAAAATTCGTACAAATATCTATTATTCATCAATCCCAACATCGAGACAAAGAACTATTTTTTTTTTCAAAGAAAATCGGCTCTTGAAACTTGGGAATATTTCTAATAAATTAAGTTTATTTACAATATGAGGAATATGGTATCTGATTGAGAATCTAGCTCTTTCTGATTTAATTGGGGGAAGACGATACTTCTTGGAGCGGACGTGGTGGGCAGCAGAAGTGGGAGTCTCAATTATACCCAAATCGTGGAAGTAATTTTTGGAAGATTAGATATCATAATACCACATTGCTGTATGCAGGTCTTTCAGTTGTTTGAGATTAAGTATATTGAGAAAAAACATATAAAGTTTTGCTTTCAGAGAGATTTTGAAGCCTCACTCGGCGATGAACAAAAGCACCCAGAATTCTAATTGCCTTATTTTGAATTATCTGAAGAGGTTTCAGATGGACCATAAATGTTTTGAGATAGATTGCAGGGTAATAGCAATAGTTAAAGGCAGTTTATTGTGTTTAAATCAATAAGATAAAACCTAGAATTTTTTTTTTGTTCTTCCTAGAGATGTTGGAGATGGGCCCGATTGTTTTTCTTGCATCTTTTTAGGCATAACACAAAGTTGTTCTCCTTTCTCAACCTTTTTCTCAAGGGATGAGCAATAGTTCGTGCTAGACTATCGTCTCCTTTGGTCTAGGAGGCTAATTCAGTCTAGGTTTCATTGTCGATCCCCTCAATATTGACCATTGCTTAAACATCCCTTTTAGCCGACCCCAGAACAAGTTTAAAAGTATGAGAGCTTGTTCCGTGTTTGGAACCGACATGCTATTGTAAATCACTGAAATTATAAAAAATAATCCCAAGTTGCTGCTAGTCTCAAAGGGGGCACCAAAGAACTACGTTTGTATACAGAAAATTTTGAATATCCTTCTCGCTATATTGAATCTTCTCACATTTTTGACCAACTCAGCTTTGCGCTTCTCATAGCGCCCTATCTACTTCCAAATTATGCTTTTAAATTATACCATCTCACATTCAAGTTGACACAGAAAATCCTTTGACTTTATTGAGTAAACTTGTGTAGCGGATGCCATTGGCTTCAATACACGAAATTTTAGGGGGGGAATGAATTTTCAAAATGTAAGGGTGGCCAAAAAAGGTACTTCAAAGAAAAATATCCCCCAAATGGTATTTTTCAAAATCTAAGGGGAGGGGAGGGGGCAAGAAAAATCCAGGGGCATATACGCCCTCTCCTACTCAATTGATCCCACTGGTTGGTGCTAATTCGGAATGTATGTAGAAACAGTACCAGGCCAGAAAAATGAATGCCTTTTTTTTAGTCTTACGGGCTCGGCACACGTAGCTGATTTCGGGAACCAATTTCAGCATCAGTAGACAAACGACAACGGTAAAAAAAATCTGTTGAAAGAAAAAATTCTTGCGCGAGATTTTTAAAAACAAAAAATCATGGACACAAATAGTCAACTGGAGTTTATTAATAGTTGCATGATTGATCTCAGCTTTGTTCTCAGCTCAGTAGCGGGGTCTTTCACCACAGACATCTCTGGCTGACTATTTATTTGTATCCCTATTTTTTGGTGATGAACATGCTGAAAATTGGCGCTGATTTTGTAAATCGGCGCCGAAAACTAGAAAATTTTTCAAGCACAAATTGACGCCGATTTCTTTTAAAATCGGCGCTGATTTGGAAATCAGTTGCCGAAATCAGCTACGTGTGCCCAGCCCTTTAGCTGAAGTTGCTAAAGGCCTTTAGCGCTAAGGTTGTCCTAATTCTAGTTTTTACGTGTCTTATCTTGGAGCTTTTGACCCTGAGTAGTTTTGATGTTTTTTTTTTTTTTTCTATTCTGCTAAGGACGGCTATTGCATATTGGTCATTTAGCTGAATGTCGTATATTCTAAACTTTCAACTGTTTTGAAATGTCTGCAATTATTTTATTCTTATATAAGGGAAAGTCAATGTGGCATTTGTAGTAAATTTTGTCTAAGAATTAGTTACAACTGTTCAGCCCCATCTTATTTGGTGAATTAGCTCGTCTTAATTGGTGAAAAACGATAATAAGGATCCTTCATTTTCGGCCAATAATACAAATGAAATAAATGGCGCTCATAACGCTAAAATAAAGCATTACATTATCTTTCTTATTCATCTTAGTGTTGAAGTATTACTTCGTTACAGGTTCAGTAGGTGTAGTCTCACCTAGTCTCTTATACCTCATAATAAGTAGTGGCATCAATTTAAGAAAATACAGAGGTGGGGGGGGGGGGGCAAAATATATTCTTCAAAATCTAGGAGGAGGCAAATTTGTCGTTTTTCTCAATTTTTTTCGACCCAAAAACTTTTCCAAAATTTAGAGAGCACATGTCCCCCCCCCCCCCCAATGACGCTTCTGGAAATGAGAAGATTATTAAAATCTATTCTATTCGGCCTTTACATGAATTAAGAGAAGGAGAAATTTGGACTCTGCAATTTCCAATCAAACCTCCTAAGGTGTAGGATCCGCATGCCAATAAGGACGGGCTACATGTAATGCTAACATGCAAGTGTTATGCAAACAATATTTCTTTGATCAGATCTGAGTTTATAATGAATATGAAGTATAATGCTCAGTCTAAAGCACGAAAGCTACATCCAGTATAAATTGTCATAATCAATCATAAAAAGACTTGTGCCCTGAAGTCTAATAGTAATGTGTGTTCAGAATGCATCAATTTCATTTACAAATAAAATAAATTAAAGCTTCTGAATTCTTCCACTTTTATTCTTACAACTGAAAGTTTTCCTCCTACCCTGCCAGGTCATGTGAAAGTATTTCTAGTCGACGGTGTAACAGGCAACATTGTTTACTCAACAGTCCATAAAAGGGCAACAGGTCCAGTTCATATTGTGCATTCCGAAAATTGGCTAGTCTACTCATTCTATAATGAAAAAATGAGGCGAACCGAAGTTACATCAGTAGAGCTTTATGAAGGCAAAGAGAGATCCAGTGAACTTTGTAAGTAGCTTTACTTCATTTTAATAGTAAATGAAAACAAGCAAGTACGTGGGGGGGGGGGGGGGGGGTCGGGTCCTTGCTTCTTCCCAAGATATTGCGACTTTTATGGTTTCCTCCATAATTTCTCATACTTGCTATATAATTCGCCTGTCTTTTGTGTCTTTTTTAAGTTTTTCACCTTCCAACATCCCCCCCTCCCCTCACCCTCCCCCGATCCCCCGGTCTCCTTGAAGTAACCCTCTGTACTCACTTAAGTGTAAGTACTTATCCATAAACAATTATTAAAAATTAAGATTAAATCAGCTAATCAACAATAAGGGAAACTTAAAAAAAATACTTTTTCGTATGCTGACCAATTGTCTGTGTAGCGCAGGTATCGATCTCCTGATTTTCTGCCAGTGACCGGGAGGGTAATGCATTGGAGCTGAGCTTGTGGAGTCACACTGCAGACCCCTTTTCCAAACTAAATAATAAATGGCGCTAGGAATCGAACCCCTGTCCTTACAGACAAAGGATTGCAAGTCCCATCGTGCCAACCACGGATAGTACGGAAAAGTGATAAGCAATGAAAGAAAATTATTTACGTCTTTTCACAAAGTAATATCATTATTTATAATACACTTGTGAACTTTGTCATAAACATGGCATTTACATTACTCTGGCTGTAAATAACCCCGATGTTTATCAATTTATCCACGTATGTATGTAAGCTTATATATTAATTTTCCTCCTTTGTGCATATGGAATATGAGCAATATTCAAAAAACATTTATGTTTTTGAATGTTGCTTTTTTCATTTATATTTTTAATTTGGGTAAGAAATTATAATAATTTAAACTGAACTTGAATAGTTTTTGAGTCGGTTTTATCTCTTCTCTATTTTTAGAGTTTCAGCTGTAGTGCTTTTGCAAGCTGTGAATATATTCTGAATCCTCTTAGTGGATTCTCCTTTTGTTGTCCTGTTTTCATGATCGTTTGCGAACAGGGTTGTCGTTTTTAGAAGAACAGTCATGATCTGTGTATGAGCGACCATAAGATAAAATCGGAAATGGGTCCTGCGATGTTTGTTTCCTAAAATTATAGTAGTAGATTTCAAATACAAAGACTGGCAGTCAAATCTGTCAGTTTTGATGAACATATAAGCAATTCAAGACACAAACGACTAAACTTCCATGTGCTCATTTTACCTTGTTTTCTATTTACTTTCTGTTCATTTTAAACACCATACCAGTTTTATCCTAAATTGTGCACTCTAAAATGCTTTTGGGAGAAAACGTTCTATGGACGAATTTTTCGGGGGGGGGGGATTTTCCGTGGAAGGGAGTTATACCTATAATTTAATGATTATTTAATTCATTTATTTGAGTCTATAGGTTCATTCTGTTTATTTGAATTTTAGCTTGTTTTCTATTTACATTCTGTTCATTTTTAACACCATATCAGTTTTGTCCTAAATTTGTGCGCTCTAAAATGCTTTGAGTTAATTAATAGCTAAAGTTTAGGTTAAAGAATGGTGGCTGAGGGGGCGGCAATCCTTCTCATTGCAGTTATGGCTGCAAGCATGAACACACTAAGTACAGATTTCGCAGATTGTATATCTACCAAAACTGGTATTTAGGGCTTTCTCACCTCATGATTCAGATCTTTGTCTGGTACAACATGACTGCTAGGATATTACCAATAAGCTCATACCGAGGGCTTCTTCCAAACACCAAATATCAGCATAAAAATGGGTGAACCAAACAAAAATAATAAGAAATGGTAAAAAAAAAAAACAGTATGTCTCGGGTTTAATTCATGAAATTTCCTGTGGACATTCATTTACATAATTCACGTACTCTTCCATACTTTACCTTCCAAAAGATTTGAATATCCCTGCGATGATTGTATTCTTATATGTTAAAGCAAAATTACTCCCACTACTAATAACTCGTTGGAGCCTAGAGCCGCCCGAGGCTGACACATCACATGATTTTCACAGTTTCTTGACTACATTTACCTCAGCAATCATCACTCCTCAAGGGAGAAGGCCAACCTAGCTGGCCAGCTAGAACTGCAGTCTCCAGATGTGGCTTCATCTTTTGTGCCATAACAAGATTCTCTTGCCAGCTAAAATAGAAGGTCTTTCTTTTATAAAAGAAGAGAGTGGAGATCCCTTGTATAACACGCGGTTCATTGATGTTTTTATACATACATAATCTAGTGGTTTCAGACTTATCCCTCACATAGAAGTATAATTAAAGATATTATTTTAGGATCCATTGATAGCTCTCATTAATGAAATAATCCATTATTTTTTTTCGATATTTGTACTTATTATTTACGACCTGGCCTGCTCTCGGGAATATTCCGTTAGTTTTTACATTTTTTTTCTGATTCAGGGCAATCTTGCAAGGTCACTTCCACATTCAAGCCCATAATCGTCACAGTATCACAAAAAGGAAGACCCGCTTTCCCGACAAACTTTCTTTAATATATTTGATAGAAATTATTACAGCTAGGTTGTTGCGTCACTGTAAAGGTGCCACTCCACTTCAGGAATGACGAAAATATAGCCAAGAATAAAACATGGCTTTACGCTGTATTAGCCTGGGTGACTTTGTGCTGCGTTAGTAGTAGTAGTGATAAATTAGATGAATGAAACTTTATAGACCATGTCGAAAATCAATTCCTTATAACTTCTTAAATTTTATTATTCTTGTGCAATTCTTAATCTTTAAGATACAAAGAAAGTTTGTCCAGAAAGGAATTGTCCTGAATCAAATCTGTTAAGTATGTTTACCTCGAATAATGTAAATGTTGATAATATCCATTGCTCTAGAAATTGATATTGTTTGGAAGACTGAGTAATGAAAAAAAAATCAAGAAAATATGGAGCAAGTTTCAAGTACACAAAATAAGACAGTAATAAAATCGTCGTAAAAGCTTTGGAAAAGGTAATTACGGCTTAAATATAAGGCCAAAGGAACAGTGAACATATTTAGAGCTTCATTTTATTATAATAATAATAAAAAAAAGAAGAAATTAAGTCGCGCAGTAATAGATCAATTTATTTGAAACTATCACTTTGGTCTCATTAGCATATTCAGTGGGGTTAGGATTTACTAATAAATATCTAATTAACATAAAGAGAACATTTACTACCTCGCTTAAAAAGCATCAATTGTCCGGGGGGGATGTAGAGGAAACAAATCACTGACCAAATAAAAGAAAAAAAGAACTTTGCCGCAGACAATACAACCATAATGATCAATAAATATTTAAAAGCAAACATCATTTTTTCCTCCGCAAACTAAATTGTCACTATAATCCCCCATAAAAATATATAATTAAAAAAAAACATCAAAATTTATAATCATACCGTAGTAATTACTGTTCTAAATTATAACAAATTTTTCGAAAATTTTTTGAAAGGTACCGTGTTGTACAGATATGCGTCCCCGTTTCTCTCGAAATAAAACTGCTTAAAAGATTCTTCCAGTTGACAATATTTTTCTCACCAACGCCATGTATACTATCATACTAGCCAAAAAAGTCTGTTTGAAGACATACATGAAAAAAGGAAAAACACCATAGCCTATACTCTTTTGCAAGGACTAGAAAAGTACATTTTCCCCATTCTCCCAACTACGAAATTATTAGTATCCTTAACCAAGGGCGTATCAATGATTGTTGTTTGGGGGTAGGGGGGTACACAAACTTAAAAAACGCGTCCAAAATTTGTTTATATGTATTTTTGTTACGTTTTTACAAGTAGGACACAAATTTAGGTGGGGGGGGGGGGAGGCTCAAACCCGGTAACCCACCCCTTGGATACTTGCCTTGTCGTACAAAAGACTCCCCTAAAGAACACTCCCTGAAAGTTTCGACACAGTCTCCAGCCAAGAGACAAAAAAGGGTTTACTCTCTTGTGATGATGGGAAACTAACTGGATTCTGATTGCAGAAGTACTGCGTGAAATATTGACTTCAGCTACCCGTTTTATAACCTCACTAAATTGCTGATTGGCTATCTGCTACGAACATTTAACAATTAGATAAAGTACGATTTTAGTCAAACTGTATTTTTTGATCGAAGGCCAATTCTGAATTGAACTTTTTAAATCAAGTAAAAATTATTTTATACTTGATAATGAGACATAATGTGCAACACAAAGAAGAAAAGAAAAAGGGAAAAAGGAAGTATAATTATGTTAAAAAATCTAATAAAGCAAACCTGTGAAAAAAATAGCTGGAAAAAAAAGATATCCAAAATACTAATTGCAACTTCAAGGTAATCTGCTGATGTTGATCAACGGGAACATCA
Source organism: Artemia sinica (assembly GCA_027921565.1). Taxonomy (NCBI): domain Eukaryota; kingdom Metazoa; phylum Arthropoda; class Branchiopoda; order Anostraca; family Artemiidae; genus Artemia; species Artemia sinica. Next base: position 4,112,494 of record CM051263.1, on the reverse strand, counting down.
TTTAAATATTGAATCAAATCAACCAAATGGTCAATTACGCACAAAATGGTTGAAACTGTCTTTGTTTGAAGTGCTGCTCGTTTAGTAATACGTTTATGTAGCAAGTCTGGTGTGTTAATACTTAAGTTTAATCTTTTTGGTTTTGAATGTTTTTCCCTCAAACTCTGTCTCTTTTCTGCATTTAATTTGCTTACAGAATGGTTGAAATTGTCTTTGTTTTGAAGTATTACTCGTACAGTAATACGCTAATGAACAGTCTGGTGCATAAATACTCAAGCAACATCTATTTGGTCAAACTCAAGCACCATCTATTTGGTTATGAATGGTTTTATTTCAAAAAAAATTTTTCTGCAAGTTTGTAGGAATACAAAGTATTATACTAGTAAACAAGCAGAATATATTCGATTGAATTTCGCTTATGGTATGGTTGAAAAAAGCCTTTACCTTTAAGTAATTCTCGTACAGTACTACCTTTACATAAGGAATCTGGTGTTTTAATACCCAAATGCTACATATTTCAGAATAAATGCTTTTGTTTTGAAATTCTTTTTTTTGCTATTTGTTGAAATGTGAACATTATGCCAGCAAAAAGTGGCTATCACATGTATGTTCAGTTTGGAAATATGGTTATTTTCCTTATTCTATTTTTGATGATTTTTTAAGCTTGTCTTTTTGGCACAACCTTGTCATTTTGTTTTAATATTTTCCTTATTTATGAGGACCTTGAGTATTTTTTTGCCTATTTTTCATAGTTCTAAAAATGGCAAAATTGACGAATCGTCTAAAAAATTCGCACTTTTGTGTTGCTTTTTTGCATCCTTTTAGTTTTGGTTTTACCATACTAGATCTTGGCATTTTTTATATAAAGCATTCATCTTTTTTTTCTTCACAGTGGGGGGCTCATTCATGGTCGTGCCATGTCTCCTCCTCTTTTACTCTCCCGGTTCTTCTCTCCTTCATTCCCTTTAAAAACCTATGATAGTGATATTGAGCTTCTACGTCAAGATTAAAGGATAACTTTTATAATAACGACAGTATTAAAATTCATTTAAATTAAATGCCATGTTAGAACAAGTAAATAATTGATAACTCATAAATTAAATGTTCTGCATATATTTTTCTTTCTAAACTTATATTAGTCCTAGAAATATCTCCAATCTTGACCCAAGGGGACTTTTCGGGAGAAGTGTGGTTCCACCCTTCTTCAACCATTCTCTGGTGATAATACATGTACAACGAGATTAAAGTATTTTTACAACCAAATTGAAATAGTGTATGTCGAGGGGTTACATTTGGAACTGAACCTACCGTGGAGAGCTCTTAAGTATTGGCTGTAAGTGCGGGGCAAATTGTGTGCCATTGCGTGGGGGACACTTGGAGTTATATGACGAGAATGGCTTGGGAGATAGGAGTGCTTGTCTTCTTTGTGGGGAGTATGGGGATGGACTGGAGCATTTTCTGAGTAATTCCCCAAGTTTGATGAATTCAAAGACGATATTTTTCTGTGGGGATGTACAATTGATCCCAGTTATTTTGGAGACTACTTCTAGAGGCCTAATTATTGCAGTTGGAAGTTTTATAGAGAAAGGCGCGGGAGACAATAATTTAAATATGTTGAGTGTTATCGTTTGTTTGGTTCATTTTTGTGTTTGTCGTTGTGTATATAGCCACGTGCCTTCAAATACACACACACACACACACACACATATATATATATATATATATATATATATATATATATATATATATATATATATATATATATAGATATATATATATATATATATATATATATATATATATATATATATATATATATATATATATATATATATATATATATATATATGTATATATATATGTATATATATATATATATATATATATATATATATATATACATATATATACATATATATATATATATATATATGTATATATATATATATATATATATACATATATATACATATATATATATATATATGTATATATATATATATATATATATATATATATATATATATATATATATATATATATATTATATTGTAGTTGGTTTTTTTGTTTTTTTTTTTTGATAGTTTTTACAAGTTTCGACGACATCAAACCAATGGTAGAAGTGCAAGCATATATCTTCCCCGCTGCAATAAGTGCTATGACTGAAACAATAACGCATCTGGGACTTACTAATAAACATATTCTAGGTAATTATTTCACTGGTAATTAGGGGTGTAGGAAATTGTGTATTTAGAAGATTATATTATTGAAAAGAAAATTCTGAGTTACCGAGTGATTTATCGAATTCTGATGAAAATATTGAGTTGCCTAATACAAAATAGGAAGGGCTGCCACCCCCTCAATCCTTTACTGAAAATACTAGGTCTACAAAACTCAAAACATGATTTCTAAAATTTAGGATTTGAACTTGTATTTTGTGCCTGAGATTGAACATATTTTCTGCAAAATCCAAATATTGCTTTTGAAGATAAAATGCAAGAGTGATGGGATGGTGGACCCTTAACAAAATATGTAATAATCTTTTGAGGAATTCAGAAAAATTAATTAGTCTAAATGTTTGTATATTTGAAATGAGTGTTGGGAAAAGTTGAAGTGTTGTTCCTGAATCAGGAAGCAAAATCAGTTTATTGTTTTTGCTGGTATCTATTTGTCGAAGATCAGCCGTTCCAAAAGTTAAATGTTGAAAGTTAAATGTCGAAAAGTTATTGTTGAAAGTTAAAGAACTGTTGGAATTCACCCAACCTTAGATGTGGAATCCAGTTAGAAAGGGGTAAACTAAGATAGTTACAATTAGACGAAGATTCTGCTGAGCTCTTTAACTGTTATTTGGGTCTTATATACTTTTTTCCCTAACCACAATTCTGGGCTCTTGTGTCAATATCATATCCCATAAGTTTTCCTGTATTTTTTCTTAGATGATGTAAATGATCTGTTTCTAGTAGTCTTACGGAAGTTCATCCTCTGTTATTTTTTCCATGTAAATGTTCTGTTTCTTCTGATTTCGGAATTAGTATTCTTAAGTTATCTTAATTTTTATTTGACCATTTAATATAGTTGATCCTATTCATTACAGAACAAGTTGAAAGTTAAAATGACAAGTTAAAGTATAAGTGAAAAGTTGAAACAACTTCAAAAGCTAAACTTGCAAAAGCGTGTCTAAAGGTAAAATCACAAGTGAAAAGTTTAAAAACAAGTTAAAAGTTGAAAGCATAAGTTAAGAAATAAAAGCACGCCAAAAGCTAAGCTTGCAAAAGCATGTCTTAAGGTAAAATCACAAGTTAAAAGTTAAAGTCCAAGTTAAAAGTTAAAAGCACAAGTTAAAAGTCAAAGCACAATTTAGAAGTTACAAGCACAGCTAAAAGCACAAGTTAAAAGTTAAAAGCACACCAAAAGCTAAGCCTGAGAGGGCATGCCATAAGTTAAAAGTACGTCAAAAGCTAAGCTTGTGAGGGTATGTTTAAAGTCAAAACACAAGCTAAAAGTTAAGGCACAACTTAAAATTGAAAAAGACAAGATAAAAACAACTTCAAAAGCTAAACTTGCAAAGGCGTGTCTAAAGGTAAAATCACAAGTGAAAAGTTTAAGAACAAGTTAAAAGTTGAAAGCATAAGTTAAGAGATAAAAGCACGCCAAAAGCTAAGCTTGCAAAAGCATGTCTTAAGGTAAAATCACAAGTTAAAAGTTAAAGTCCAAGTAAAAGTTAAAAGCACAAGTTAAAAGTCAAAGCACAATTTAGAAGTTACAAGCACAGCCAAAAGCACAAGTTAAAAGTTAAAAGCACACCAAAAGCTAAGCCTGAGAGGGCATGCCATAAGTTAAAAGTACGTCAAAAGCTAAGCTTGTGAGGGTATGTTTAAAGTCAAAAAACACAAGCTAAAAGTTAAGGCACAACTTAAAATTGAAAAAGACAAGATAAAAATTAAAAGTACGTCAAAAGCTAAGCTCGTGAGGGCATTTCTAAAGGTAAAATCACAAGTTAAAAGTTGAAGAAAGTTAAAGCACGCCATAAGCTAAGCTTGCAAGGGCATGTCTTAAGGTAAAATCACAAGTTAAAAGTTAAAGTATGCATTAAACGTTAAAATCATGTCAAAATCTGAGCTTGCAAGGTCATGTTTAAAGGCAAAATGACAAGTTAAAAGCACACCAAAAGCTAAGCTTACAAGGGTATGCTGCTAAGCAATAACAGCGAAAGAGAAATAATGAAATGAGTTGAATAAATGAAATAATTTTTTTTGTATTAGGGGTTGAATTACCAGGGGGTAGGGGATATACCTAGTTTAGTATAAACAATCAAATACACACGAAATACTATATTTCATGACCCAGAACATAGACTTTCTTTAGCAGTATATAAGCTTAGATTAATGAAGCAAAATTTGAAAAAAGTGAAATTATTTAATTAATACAATTTAATAAATTTTAAAATTATTTTTATCTTAGCAACGCTATGCGTAAGACAAATTGAAAATGGTAAAACTGTCTAGTACGTTTATGCTTGGACGAAGTTTATTCCAAACCTAAGACACTCTTTGAAGAATGAAAATAAGCTAAATTTTTTAGAGTCAATTTTATTCAATAGATCTCATTATGAGTCTCATTCAGATCTAAGTAACTTGACTAATAAGTTAAGTAGACTTAACTCAACTTGAAAAAGAACAATTAATGATGCCCGTCCTGTAGAATTTGAATTCTGGCTTGTTTCAATATCGTACAGATGGAATCAAATCCCCATCCTGTTTTTGGAAGAGCTCTCGTCAATAAATAATAGCTAAAAAATGGAAATGCCATAAGTAACAATGAAATAATATTGATAATTTCTCTTTCAGTGGCTGTGCCCTCAAGAGGCATCCTAGAAATGCCCAGATCTTTCTTAGATCCAAGAAGACCTACAGTCCACTCTAACGAACCAAGAGAGGGGCTAATTCCGTATGTACCTGAATTACCAATCCCACCTGAAGGAATTATCAACTACAATAAAACACTTGGTCCTATTACTGGGATTCGTACGGATCCAGCAGACCTGGAATCGACTTGTCTAGTCTTTGTCTACGGCTTAGGTAGTCCTCCTTATTATTTCTTCCTCCTCCCCTCTTAGTTCTTTTCTCTTTCTTTCTCTTCTTTCTTTCTCTCTCTCTCTCTCTCTCTCTCTCTCTCTCTCTCTCTCTCTCTCTCTCTATCTCTCTCTCTCTCTCTCTCTCTCTCTCTCTCTCTCTCTCTCTCTTTCTCTCTCTCTCTCTCTCGCTTTCTCTATCTCACTTGCAGTAAATGGTTGTAGTTTTGAAACTCAGTCGGCATACTTCTATGATTCCTTTCGCTTTCAACAACTCTAAACGGGTTAAGCGGCGTTTACATGCATATATAGCTAGAATGGCTATGTATCTGGCCAGAAATAAATATCTACACAACTACCGTTCACAAGTAAAATTTGGTGCTTGGGTAGACAAGTTACAGCTAAGCATCCAGTTCTAGACTCTAGACTTCAAAGTCTAGGATTTTTGATTACAGCCAATCAGAATATGTCAAGTTCTACTATTTTCATCATCTATGTTTACCAAAAGACAGCATCTTTGTTTTCTGGCAAAATAGGTCATGACAAACAATTGTTAGCCTTATAACAACAAGAGTTACAATCGAAAAAAGTCTTGGCAGAAACTAGGAAAGAAATACAAAAAAGCAAAGGAGAAAGTACTGATGACGAGAAAAAAACTAATCAAGCAAACTTACCCTTCCTGTCTTTTAAGCCTGGGGGGAGGGATTAAATAAGCAGGTCATGATAACTAAGGATAAAATAATATATAAAGAATTTATAAAAATAGCCAAGGTTTTTTTACGAAACTTTAAACTTAACTTTTTCGCATGCTGAAAATTTGCGCATGCGCTTAACTTTTGCGCATGTGCTTAACTTTTGCACATGCGCACCTGATTTGATGTCCTTGGTCGGGAGTGTTATGCGTGGTTGGGCGGCAAATCATCCGAAGCTTCCCGTGTTTTTCCCCAGATTTCTCCAGGTACCCATTTAGAGCTGGGTCGACTTTGGATGAGCATACAGTGTCATACAATTGACCCCCGTTTTGTTTGTATATTGTCTTTTATACTGTTGCAGCTTAACACAAATAAGCTAAAACAAATGGGGAAATGAATATTATTGAAAACGAAAGATCCTGCTATTGTCAAGAAAGTAGACCCCGAAGCCGCGCCGAAAAATCTGCGGCGCGCCGCCGAAAAAAAAAACGGTGGCGCGCCGCCGAGCTTCCATCAGCGCGCTGACGCCGCCGCTGATTCTGTCGGCGGTGGCGTCACTAATACGCCGCCGTTTTTTTTTTTTCTCTCTCTTTTTTGGTTATCGATATCGACCTCCGGGCTTCAACCGTCATCCGGCTAATCTGTTTCTTAAAGATAAATACTGTCATCTTGGGCTCGCCATGTATATCGGTTCGTAGGAAGGCGAAGAAGAAATTTTTCTTGAAACAAAAATTCGACCTTCCACTTTAAAATTCTGTTCATTTTTTTTTCTGATTTTTCGGATGAAAAGAGGTAGGTAAAAGAACATTAGGCAATCCAGGATGTTATCATAGACAGCGCGATCGAGCTGCCTAAGTAAAGAACAATGTTGGCACAAATGTAGTATTTTTTTTTTTTCCATACCAGGGCAATTCGTATCGAAGGAGTTGTCGTAGAAACTTCGAAAAGAGCTCATTCGATTAGAAATTGGAATAGCTAGTGCCCCTTTTAATAGTCGAAAGTGATTGGAAGGCAGCTAACAACCCTTCCACGCCCACCATTTCCCCAAACACATCCAATCAAAATTTTAAGATAGCCATTTTGTTCAGAGTAATTGATTTCCAGAGAGAAAATATGTTTTTTGAGGAGGTAACTCCCCCACAACCCTTAGGGAAAGGGTTTTAAGTTATGCCCTGGGGGTATATAAGAACGATGTTGGCACAATATATTATTTATTATTTTTTCCTTTAGACCGGGCACTTCATATCGAAGAAGTTGTTGTAGAAACTTCGAAATGACTCATTCAATTCGAGATTGGAGTGGCTTGTGCCCTTTTTAATAGTCGAAAATGATTGAAAGGCAACTAACATCCCTTCCACGCCCACCATTTCCTGAAACACATCCAATCAAAATTTTGAGATAGCCATTTTGTTTAACGTAGTTGAAAGTTCTGGAAATTAGGTCTTAGAGGATGACAACCACCTTCACACCCCTTAGGGTAAGGGTTGTAATTTATGCCCTGGGGGCATATACGGTGTTTATAGAAAGCGTTGTCGTAGAAACTCAAAAAGGGAAATCATTCGATTGGAAATCGAAAAGCCTAGTGCCCTTTTTAATAATCGAAAGTGATTGGAAGGCTTGACATTTTTATAGTAGAGATCGATGTGGGTATAATGTATCTTTTTTGTTGTTGTTGTTGTTGTTTAGACCAGGGCACTTCGTATCGAAGGAGTTGTCGTAGGAACTTCGAAAAGGGCTCAATCGATTGAAAATAGAAAGGGCTGATGTCCTTTTTAATAGTCGAAAGTGATTGGAGGGAAACTAATCACCCTCCCACGCCCACCCTCCCATTTGCCTTTATATTTAAAAAGTAAATGTTGCCTTAAGATTAAATAAAAATGCACTGTGTTAATGCTAATTCCCAACAAGGCATCTAAGCAGTATCTCAAGAACGACTGAGGGTATTATGTTCAAACTTTCCAATTTTTTTCCAGCATACGAATAGCAGGTCAAACTATATTTTCTTTAAAAAAACGAAAAGATTTAAAGTATTATTTTCTTTTCCCCTGAAAAGACTTTGTCAATATAAAACGAACAGAAATTAATTAGAAAAAATGTTTCCACAAAATAAGTTTTTCGAAGAATAGTAAAGAACTCCATTAAACAAAAAATGAGCAAAATTAAAATCAAATAATCTACCAAGCGTGAAACTACCACAAATCAGCATCGATAAATAAATGAAACCCAAAATGAACAGAAATTACAATAAATAACCGAGTCAACTCAAAACGAGCAGAAATTAACATAAGTTGGGCTCAAAACCCCTATGCCTTCCCAAGGCCAGAATATAATTTGCACTTTACTGAAAAAAATACAAATGAATGTGCATTGTCAGTTTACTAAGCATACACTGATATTTAGTAATCAAAATGTTAATATTATCTGATTTATTAAAGTTATAAAAGTAAAAACATTTATTTTTCATAATATATTAATTTCTGCTCGTTTTGAGTTTGACTCGGTTATTTATTGTAATTTCTGTTCGTTTTGGGTTTCATTTATTTATCGATGCTGATTTGTGGTAGTTTCCCGCTTGGTAGATTATCTAGAGCTAGTATAGAAATATATCTATAGAAATGAATTACATTTTTTTTGCACTGTTAGCAGAGCACACTGAAGTTGAAGTAGCCTTAAACTTTGACTTGAAACGTCATAATTTGACCACTTCTTTCAGAAAAGAATTTTGGAGGGTTATTCCGTGTTGATAAGAAAAGAGGGTAAAGGTGCAGTTTAGTTCCTCCTGTAGTGTAGGGCGCAGGAGCCCTATGGTAAAGGTGCAGGTTTGTTCTCTCTTATAAAAATAACTTATTTCAGCAGATACAAAGAAGAAGCCCATTTGCGGCATTCTGTAGGACCCCAAGGTCCAATGCTAGTATCAGATCCCGCGAGTGACATTTTACGCTCGTCAAGTTCTGGCTGTACCGGCCACAAGTGCCCCAGCTAGACGGCTTTTTAGCACGACAGGACTGATAGTGACTGCAAAAAGATCAATGGCTCCAGGCAGAGTGAACAAACTCACTTTTGTTACATTAATTGTAAATGAAGTGATGTAACCGCTGATTTAAAATTGTTAGTGTTGTTAAGCCATGGTATCTGACTTGTATACAGTGTTTTTTCGATGTTGTTATTTGTTTTTTTCACTTCCTTTTCGTATGTATTTGATGAACAGGAGATGTTTGAACTTCAAACTTTGAAAGTTATACACACATTAGCCCAAATCATTAACAAGAAGGAAATGACTAAACACGGGATTTTATAGGAACAATGCGATGTTAAACATAAACACAACATAGGTTTCCCTGAGTATAGTGGCTAAAAATGAGAATTCTACTTGGTCTGATCGACGGTGAACATAAACACTTTCCGCACGGCCCAACAAATTTCTGTTTTGTCATATTGTTCTTGTATGTTTTTAGCCAACCATTTAAAAATCCTTGCTAAAATCGAGGTTGAACGTGCTTGGTGGAGTGGAATTTTATTATTATTTTTAATCAGAAAAATCGGCGCGCCGTGGCGCGCCGCCGGTCCAAAATCGGCGGCGCGCCGCCAAAAAAATTTCGGCGCGCCTGGCGGCGCGCAGCCGCCGATACTAAATCACACATTTGCCGCCGTGATGTCGGCGTGGCGCGGCTTCGGGGACTACAAGAAAGGCTTTTTTTTTTTTTTTTTTTTTTTTTTTTTTTTTTTTTTTTTTTTTTTTTTTTTTTTTTTTTTTTTTTTTTTTTTTTTTTGCACTGAAGACGGCTGAGCGAAGGTCTCGCCCACAATATTTGCATTTAGTATTAAATGCAACACAATATTTGCGATATTCTTCTCATTTTTAATGGCTGAAAATATCCTCGTTTCTTCTTCTTTACGAATATCTTTTTCCATCTTATCTGATAGACTGCATGCCCTTTGAGGCTCTTGCTGAATAGAGGCTTATGGAGTCAAATGATGCAGAAAAACAGTTGTAAGGCTTGTAACACAAATGGGATCGATAAATTTTGGCCTATTGTAGGCCTGCTTTTGCCATCTCAGTTATTATTAAAAATTTTTGTTGCCTTGTGGAAATACAATTGGTTTCTAATAAAAGTTTAGTAGGCTACTAACAATTCATTGAAATATATTTTAGAGAGAGAATTTAAAGTGGGACCTTCAAATGTAAACTAGGATTAAACAAATAAAAATTGCAATACGAATTCATAAAATTTAATAGTCTTCGAAGCGTAGTTTTTGAATAAAGAAATTTGCATGTTTAATTTTTACCTTTCCATTTTTTTTTTAATTTCGCTCTCATTATCCATCGACAGTTGCTTTTTTTTTTCAATAATGTGCATAAAGAACTTTAGGACAGTTATTAGTGACAATTTTCTGTTAGCTTGTGGAACTAAAGTTGTTAAGGCAACAGTTTACTACTAAAAATTCGCGGAAAGATTAATTGGCCAGGGAATTCAAAAATGGGACATTCAAATGTAAACTTGTCTTTAAAACAGTATTTCAAGCTTTAAAATAAGAATAAAAATCTAGTAAAAAACCGTAAAATATAAGAGTTGTCTGCAATTATTGCTTAAATGAAGAAATTTACAATTATAATTTTACCGTTCAACTTTTTTTTGCACATCGTGCTCATAATTTATCAAAAATTTTCTCCAATAATGTTGATAAAGAATTTCGCAAGCATTTATTAGTAGCATTTATCTCTTAGCTCAGAGAGACGCGATTGTTATTAAAAAACGATTTTCTCCAATAATGTTAGTGTTGCTAGAGCACAAACAGTTGTTAGTAATATTGATTTTTCGCTCAGAGAAACAAGATTGTGATAGAAATTATTACACTTTTTTTTGAAGGACAATGAAGAAAAATTATTACACTTTTTTTTTAGGACAATGGAGATTCATCATTGATGTGATATATTTTTCTTTTCAGATTTTTTTTGACTCTTGTTATGCCGTCAAATACATTTGATGTCTTTTTTTTTCTTTTAAGGATAAGGGAGATGGGCCGTTCATCCAATCATTGGTGTGATTTTTTTTCTTTTCAGATTTATTTTTCACTCTTGTTATGCCGTCAAAGACATTTGATGTTTTAAAAAGATGATTTTGATCACTGGTTAATATCAACAGTGCTTCTGGGACTAATCGCATCGTCGATAGTAACGAGAAGACTTGCTGCTAAGAAAGCTCTTCGACAAGCATGGAAATAGTCGTTTAAATTACTAGTAGATATATTTGCGTTCTTTGACGTCTTTGTCGAATTTTGCGTAAAATATGATAGTATTTTATGATTTTTAAGGTTGTGTATATCCAAATAAAAAAGAAAGAAAAGCATTTGTAAAAATTTGGCTATAAAACAAGTAATATAAAAAATAGATGATATGACAATGCCTTGACATGAAAGGGGTGAGAGTAAGGGGCTTGGATCTCAAAAATCTGTTCGAGTGCCACTATGTTTGAATTTTTTTTTTTTTTTTTTTGAGGCGGGTAAGGGGCCTGGCCTCCAAAATGCGGAAGAGTCCAAATTTTTGTTGGGCCAAAAGATGCCCTTTTGACTAAGCATTAGATCCTAGAAAGAATCCCGTAAGTTTTTGGGTTTCCACGTCTTTTAAATCATAATAAAAGTACATATATCAAATATGAGGTCTTGGAATTATGAATAAATAGAAAATATGCGAAATAAGTGAAATATATGGAAAAAACTACGTGAAATAAATTGAAATATGAGACCTTGACAAAAACCCTGTTTGCCGAATTTTGGCTACAGAGACCACATGAATCCATAATACACTAAATTAAACTAAAAAAATATTTTACTTTGGATATTCTTATCTAAAAAAATGTGTTTTCTTTTTTTTTCTTGACTCTTTTTAATATTGACTCCTCCGTGTATTCATGCAATAATGGTATTGGTGCAAATATGTTGGTGTGGGTCGAAAATACTTCAGAAAGTTAAATCATTTTGATTTACGAAATAGACTTGGGTTTTACTTCATGCAAGGGCAACCGCGTGGGAAAAAAGAGGAGTGCCAACCCCCCTCCCCTTGGAAGACCAGAAATGCTCAAAATGTGCAAAAAGCTGTAACCATCTTTTTCAAAAATGAAGATAAAGCTCTTGTAACCCAAGATATAGCTCCTGTTCAACTCAATAAAAAGGTATAAACAGCTCAAAAAAGGGAGTAAAAAGGGAGTAAAAAGGGAGTAACAGCTCAGAGAGGAGAAAATATCCAGCAAAAAATATTGTTTGCAATAGAATTTGCTGGTCTAATGCTCCTCAGTACGCTACAAGTGGCATCATTGTAAAATCAGTCTTTCACCAAAGTTTCTTGTAGACGATTTATTTGTAAGTTACAATGGCAAGTTACAAACTCATCAAAATGAATTTGATGTTAAAAAAAAAATAGATAAATAAGAGTTTAAGGCTCCACTCCTAAGAAGAAACAATTTCAAAGGCCCTAGTGCCTTATGGAATTTCTGTAGGGGCCCTTGTTTCATAATCTTTGTTATAATTGCAATTGAACCTAACTGCGCAGATTCCACTTCAAGGAACGTAGGACGAATTTACATAAATTTGATCTCGAATTAGAGAGGTTTTCAATGTGTTTAGCTGTTTTGTGTTTCAATAAAATTTTTCAATTTATAAATCAAGCTCTTAGTATATAAAGTAGACGTGTTACAGACTCTTAGTGGCCAAAGAACGCCTAAAAGAATATTTAAAAATATAAATTCTGCTCTTTGGCAATCTTCATCAATCTCTATCAATCTTCAGTGCTCCTATTTATTTCTGTATTTTAAATGTCAAGAAGGTAATTGACCTATCTTCCAAACACAAAAGGCAAACTGGCATCGAACCAGTGCAAAATTAGGAACCAAATACAAGGTACTTGAATGGCGTCGTAGATAGCTTCATTAAACTAGTCATAACCAAAAGCTACGAATTTGAAAAACACTTACGGCTAAGGACAGTATTTAATGAATCATTATTGTTTAATAGACTATTTGTAAGAAGTAGCCAGAAAAACAATATAGACTAAAAAGTTTTCCAATTAACGTTTTCACATTTTAGAAAAAAGACAACTTAGGAAAAAAATTCGACATTTTATTTATCAATCTTCGACGTATATCGACTTAGCATGGACAATGTTCTGTTTTTTCTGAAAAAAAAAAAAAAAAAATCAACAGTTCTTGAATGAAACAGAACAGAAACAGAACAGGCCAACAAAAAAACAGGACCTGTTCCTGTTGCTGTTTGTTTTTTGGTAAAAACAGAAAACAGCTGTTTTCGTTCAAAAAACAGCTGTTTATGCAGCTGTCTTTCGAACACTTAAAGGTTAACGAAAAAATGTAAGTGATAATTTTTGGCTTATTATCAAAAAGTTAATTATAGAATCAGTTGTTCAAGCCTTAAAGCTTATCATTTAAAAATTCTGCTTTCCGCTTGTTTGGACAGTATCCGGGCATACTGCTTTTGCATGAAATACTCAGATCAAAAATGCGTGTTCGCTCAACACTAGTAGTAGTACGCTCAGATGCTTTAGAGTGGTTTCTGACAGCTCCGAAAAGATCTCTTCGTTTTTAGTCTAGAAAATGAATTGGTCTCCAATATGAAAATATTACCTTTTTAGTCTCTCATTAACTGCTCGTCAAGATTGCCACTTGCAGCGGTAGTACTTTTCTCCGGCGATAACACTTTTTAGAAAACCCAGTACGATTACAACATTTTTTTTTTCATAAAAAAGTGCAGTGTTTCTAATAAAGGGGCGAAAAAATGTCTGTGCATGCAAATATTGCCATCCTTTTTTCTTTATGGTTATTTTCTTCCATTTTCCCGTCCCTTTTTTCCAAAAATGTGCTTTTACGTTTATACAGCATCTTTTCAAACTTCCTGGGACATGTCCGTACATTTCGAATATAAAACAATTTTCGGCATGAAATTATGCAGTCAGCTCAAAGTCATTAGTGTTCAAGCAGAGCCCATAGTTGATTTGGGAGGGGGGTTTTTCTCCCTCCAGACCATACTTTCCACTCCCCCCATCCTGATATTTGGACTTCGGAAGCTATCTTAAACAAAAGTACGAAATTAGAAAGATGGTTAATTATTTCCTAGCCAATGTGTGTCAAAATTTTTCAAAAGCAAAATTAATGGTTTAGGGTACTTTGCATATTTTTACGGCACTTTGCGCTAGAAAATATAGTTCTAGGCCCTCCACCATATTCATTCTTAAGTAAATAAGTAAAGTGAAATTTCTCAAATTTCGAATTTCAAGGAAATTTAGACTCTTTGCTAGATAATACTTTCTTTAAGTATTCTCTTCTCTTAAATGGGTTTTCAAAGGGATGCAATATAAGGACAATTAAAATTTTTGATAACTTATTTCGAAAATCTCCGTGGCTTTGCGGCAGAAAATACTTTCTCCAACGCATACACTTGCTCTATCATATAAATTGTTACTACTTCAAACTTTTATTTTAAGAATAGATGCGGACATGCTTTTGAGTATGTTGGTACGTTTTCATGGTCCATTCCAAAAGGAAAAAGAGTAGTGACACTATCGACTGTGACTAACTATAATTATACAATCCAAGAATACTAATTTTATTTCTTAGCCGATTCCCCCCCCCCCTACAGAATTTCTGGATCTGCCAGTATTTCAAAGATATAATTTAAGAAAAGATGCACTCGTTGCCCCCTCCCCAGCATTCATATAAATTCGTACTACTGTATTTATACAAATTAATGAAAAAGAAAAAGCTTACCGGAAAGCTGTATATCCGGGTAGCAGCGGTAGCTAGCAACCAAGTAAGTTATAAGAAAAAATGCATTTTTGCCTCCTTCCCCCCCCAGGATTTATATAAATTCGTACTACTGCATTTATACAAATTAATGAAAAAGAAAAAGCTTACCGGAAAGCTGTATATCCGGGTAGCAGCGGTAGCTAGCAACCAAGTAAGTTATAAGAAAAAATGCATTTTTGCCTCCTACCCCCCTCCTCAGGATTTATATTAATTCGTAGTACTGCATTTATACAAATTAATGAAAAAAGAAAAAGCTTACCGGAAAGCTGTATGCCACTCTGAAAGATAGACTAGCAGTTTCTTCTCAAAAGATTTTAAGGCACTGACGGCAGAGTTGCTAACGCTGCAGGAGCGTCTTACGATTTTGAAAGTTGTTGTTTCCATAAACGACTGGAACCAGCTTTCCTCACTGGACTCTACCAAAGCCTCAAGGACTTCAGCAGTACGAAGGCGAGTTGGAGTGGGCTCTCTTGTGGTTTCTGCACCATTGCTTAATGTATCCTATAGAAATGGGGTCGAAGATTGAGGGACCAGAGAACGATCCACAAGTGACAACCTTTCAAATATTGTAGGATCCAGATAAGCTGCCTTTTGGAAAAGATTAATTGCAAAATGAAGGCTTGTCATAAAGTACTTTTTTTTTAATTCTTTGAGGGGTGCAGCGATGTGGCTATCACCGCCTCTAGAATTACAAAAGAGCTCAGGCTCTTACAAGAGTATGTGTGCTCGACTGCCAATTGGATATGTAAGAAGAACTTACCATTACAGTGGTATTCTGCATGGGAGAAAGTACGGTATTAGCGGCTTCAAGTGCAGTCCAGCCATTAGACATAAGCAAGGGACTCCTATTAGAACCGTTGCAAACGTCAAATGTAAAAAAACATTTCCAGGCTACCTAAGTTTTCTGTAGACTGAATCATTTTCAATGTGCTATTCTATCGCACTTTCATGTCAAGAGGGATAAGAGAACGAAGGGCACTCTCTTTACAACATCTTTTTAAGTTACCATGCTGGATAGTGGAAAACCGTTAGTTTTCTAAAAAGCTTTCGCAGTTTTTTCAATGTTTGAGCAAGTGTAAAGTGTCTTCGGACAGCCTATACTGCAACATCGTTTTCTGACAGACCCCCAGCTCCTCACTGTTCTTCTGCATTTCTTTCGCCACCCTCTCCCGTAGACACTGCATCAGTTTCATCAGAGTCTTAAGCAAAAGTATCTTTACTTCTTGAGTTTTCAGAACAAGGAACAGAAAGGCCTTTCTGAATAATTTTCATCAGTTGGATCGAGATCTTTGACTTTATCAAAGGATTCCAAGCCATCTTCTTCAGGGATGTCATTGGCTAAGTTTTGAGTGAAACAAAATCAAAAAGCGTGCGTAACAGATGAATGAAGACAATTTTCAAAACATGAAGTTCAGGAAAGGGCTCATAGGCTAGAGTCACAATGCGGAACATCGTACCTGTCAGTGAAAACTTCCAGATTGCAACTTAGATTGCTGGAAGGATGTTAGTAGTTGAATGAGAATGATTAAGCCTCTTGAAATGTGAAACACTCTGGTGCAACCTCTACTCATTTTTCATCTTCCTGGGGTAATAAGCAGTGATACCTATAAAACCAGACCCTTTTACAGACCAGCAGTCACAAGTCAACCTAGTCTTAGTGGTAGACCTTAAAGCAGTATTCTGCATTTGTATGACATTTATTAACATTTATGTGATGATAGATGGTTTCCCAGGATGGTGCTTTCAAGCCCCCTGTTGTTTTTTTCAATAAGCTGTTTCATATCTGGCTTATCAAACACAGAAAGTGCCAATTTGTCCTTAAACAGGGCTATGCAGCAGAGCTTCGGTAGAGCAGCTTGTTTTGATCGATTAGAAATAAAGAATGGTCGCTTGTCTCTCGACAGTATCTGTGTAACTTTTCTGCTCAATTTACTGAATGATGTACAGTAAGAAACAAGGTTGTTTTAGTGGATCTAAACTACACCTTTACCGTCCTTCTATTTACACAAATACCTACTCTCATCTGACTCCTAGACCCTAATTCTGCCTAGTTGAAACAACATAGTATCACTATTTGATATATTAGACACACTGAACTCCATCATTTACTTACATTCCAATTTTAAGATTGTAGTAGGGATAACCACGCTTTTTCAGAATTTCAAATTATGATTTAAAACACTATTTTGTAAGTTCGAAAGTCTCGAATATTTCATTCTCGTATCACTAAATAAAATCAGAAATAGAAGAAAAACAGGTAGAAAAAAAAAACAGAAACAGGACAAAATAGCTATTATAAAAACAGAACAGAACAGGTAAATAAAAAACACAAGAAAAAAAAGGTAGAAAAAAACAGAAACAGGACAAAATAGCTATTATGTTTAATATCGACGATACATATTAGAATAAGAATTATAATTATCAGAATAATATAAAAAGTGTTGTGTCTATCTTGGCAGAATGGGTGGCACCAGGGCCGTATCCAGGATTTTTTTTCGGTGGGGGGGGTGGGGTCTGTTTAACAAAAAACTTAAAAAGCAGTTGTTTATATGCATTTTTTACGTTTTACGAGTCGCGCAAACACTTCAGAGGAGAGGTGACTCTCCCCCCTCTGGATACGGCTTTGCTTGACACACTGAAATCAAAAGCGAACGGCCACTGATTGAAGCCTCGATCATGCTTATTGTTTGGTTGGGGCGAAGATTAGTGGCGTTTTCCTGTAAGACAAGCCAAAGGGATAAGCCATACAGCTGCGAATCGGTAACTTGAGGAATCTAGGGGAAAACACGGGAAGCATTGGATAATTTGTTTCCAATAACGCACAAAACTCCGGCTGAGGGTAGAGTATCAGGCGATCGGCACCTGTGCCAGGCGAACCTCCTTGTCTGTTGCAAAAACATATTCAAATTATTTGATATATATTAGAACTAGGAAGCTAGTGTCTTTACCAATGACCCTGTAGGTCGACCCAAAAGTACTCGGTCCTGATATTCTTTTTTTACTGATTTTTTTTTCATTATCAGTTGGCTGATCTTTTCCCGGTGAAAGGGCGCGTGGATCATAGTTCTCTGTTCTGCAAGTGTCAAAGTTCACTTGAAGTGAACTTTTTATTGTTATGTTACATTGAGTCGAGTCTTTCAAAAACAATTTAGGAACAAATTGTAATCCAGATTTTACGAAAGGTTTTTTATTTCTTTCCTTTTTTTCTCACGTATAAGAAAACATATTAGTTTAACCCTTCTAGATTTTATGATTATTTTTCTCCTATATTCATATTATATGCCTTCTTTCTGCTGTTTTTACGAATATGGCGTCCTTCCCAGAATTATTGTGGCTCCTACAATTTGTTCAAGCTTTCACAAGTTTTTTTTTTTCTTTTTTGACAAATTTACTCATATTACCAAAAGATACAAAGTACATGTATTAGGGTTTGAAACTACACCTCCCCTCTAGTGACTAGGGGGGGAGGTGGAACTCAAAGGTTGGGCTCATAAAATAAAGAGAAACAAAAGACGGCATAAGGCTGTAAACGTGTCAGTACTCTGGGACATATGCGCCCACGCGGTGGAACTCTTCTAGCCCGTTTCGCCTCTTCGCTAGAAATGCTGAAATGAAATAAAAAAAATCCTGTATTTTAGGTACTTTTTAATTCAAACCCCCGTCCCTCAAGAACAGGATCACACAAACTTCAAAATAATTTATTACATGTGCCTGCATATATTTAGGAAGGGGATATTCCCACAAGACTGGTCGAAACTTAAGAACTACTCAATATTTGAGCCCAAAAAGATCTTTTTTTAAGGTTCGGAAATATTTTGTGATCTCACTTCTCTTTGTGTTCTTTAGACAAACTTTTAGTAAGAGCATAATACTGCTATTTTCAAACAGTTCCGTGAAGCAGACGTTATTTTTTTTTAAAAGTTATTTTCGTCTGGATTTTTTTTGTGGACGCCTCCCTCAGTCGAGTCTTTAAGGGTCTATCATTCTTCACTATTTTTATATTCTGGCATAAAGTCGCTGGGTAACATACCCTTGATCTAGGTGATCCGACCTGCAATGGGTGTTGAATTCCATTTTTAGAAGAGAGGCTTCTGAAATAAGTTGCTTCAAGCAAATATGATGAACTTAAACAAAAATAGAATATTGGATATGATGTTTCTGAAATTTCCAGAAGTAAAACTCATTCTGAAGTAATTTTGAAAAAAATACAACAGATATTGTTTTATTTAAAGAAAAGTAACTTATGTTTTGTTTTCCAAAAATAGAGTATGTCATGAATATATAAAGGTTTATTTCTTTAGTACTCTTTGGACTTCGGAGCACAGAAGTGTGAACAGATTCCTTCATGTTATTTTTTCTTCTCAATCGTCACTTAAGACTATCTAAAAAAAGAAATTTACTCAGATATATGAGGTAAAGCGCTGTTTCTGAACTTTGCGCCATAGGCATAAAATGTAAAAAGTCAAAAGATTTCCTTCTTCTTCTATTTAGCCAGGTATCCTTTGTTCCCTTTGTCAGATTTGAATCTGAAAAATCTCTTTTTATTTTACAACCATTGAAATCTTTCTTTTTTTTTAGTGACTCAGGAAACTGTCAGCGCAATTAGTTCTTTACTCCTGCTTGTTATCGTTCGTTGACTGAATTCGGTGGCAGATTACCAGTACTTGTTAAAGCAAAACGAACCATCTCTATTTCAGGGGCGTAATTTGCTATGGGGGAGAGGGGGGTAGATGCCCCTCCCAGACCTTGGTTTGCTCCCTCCCTCCGGACCATGGTCCCCCATCCTCCCAGCTGGAATTTAGTTTCTTCATATATCTTATCAAAATTAAGATAAGCCTGCATTATTCAAGCATTCACAGAAACGGGTCAATTTTCTTTAGCATATCTTTACCCTTATGGTGCTATATAGCCTATTTTTAGTTTGGAACTTTGACTTTCATAGGCAGCGCATTAGCGCTGCCTAAGTAAAGAAGGATGTGGGCACAATGTGTTGTTTTTTGGTTCTCCATACCCGGGCACTTCGTATTGAAGGAGTCGTCGTAGAAACTTCGAAAAGGGCTCATTCGATTGGAAATTGGAGTGGTTAGTGCCCTTTTTAATAGTCGAAAGTGATTGGAGGGCAACTAGCCCCCCATGCCCATCATTCCTCCAAACACATCCAATCAAAATTTTGAGATAGCCATTTTGTTCAGCGTAGTTGATTTCCAGATAGAAAATATGTTTTTGAGGAGGACACTCCCCCACAACCCTCAGGTCAAGGGTTTTAAGTTATGCCCTGGGGGCATATAAGGTTTTTATAGAAGGCGTTGTCGTAGAAACTTCAAAACAGGCTCATTCGATTGGAAATTCAAAGGGCTAGTGCCGTTTTTGAAAGTCGAAAGTGATTGGAGGGCAACTAGCCCCCCCACGCCCATCATTCCCCCAAACACATCCAATCAGCATTTTGAGATAGCTATTTTGTTCAGCGTAGTTGTTTTCCACACAGAAAATATGTTTTTGAGGAGGACACTCCCTCACAACCCTCAGGGCAAGGGTTTTAAGTTAGCCTGGGGGCATATTAGGTTTTTATAGAAGGCGTTGTCGTAGAAACTTCAAAACAGGCTCACTCGATTGGAAATTCAAAGGGCTAGTACCCTTTTTGATAGTCGAAAGTGATTGGAGGGCAACTAGTCCCCCCCCACGCCCATAATTCCCCCAAACACATCCAATAAAAATTTTGAGATAGCAATTTTGTTCAGCTTAGTTGATTTCCAGATAGAAAATATGTTTTTGAGGAGGACACTCCCCCACATCCCTCAGGGCAAGGGTTTTAAGTTATGCCCTGGGGGTGTATAAGGTTTTTAAAGAAGGCGTTGTCGTTGAAACTTTAATAAAAGCTCATTCGACTGGAAATTCAAAGGGCTAGTGCCCTTTTTAATAGTCGAAAGTGATTGGAGGGCAACTAGCTCCCCCCACACCCATCATTTTCCTAAACACATCCAATAAAAATTTTGAGATAGCTTTTTTGTTCAGGGTAGTTGATATCCAGATAGAAAACATATTTTTGAGGAGGACACTCCCCCACAACCCTCAGGGCAAGGATTATAAGTTATGCCCTGGGGGCATATAAGGTTTTTATTGAAATCTTTGTCGTAGAAACTTGAAAAAGGGCTCATTCGATTTGAAATTCAAAGGACTAGTACCCTTTTTAATAGTCGAAAATGATTTGAGGGCAACTAACCCCTCTCTCACTCCCACCTTTTCCAAAGATAATTTCTTAAACCACATTGACCTGACATCACATAAAGAAAGAAAAACGAGCAAAAATGGGGTTTTTATAGGCCAAATGAAGATACTGAAAAAACAAAAAGAAAGGTTTCGAGAGGACAAACGCCTCTCTTCTTCAGCGCGAAACGAAACGATGTATCAATAAAAGCTAAAAAATTAAAAGAATTAAAACCAACTACCTAACAACCATAAAAGCGAGTTATTCGCCAATATCCGCGATTTGCACAAAATCCAAAAAAAAAAAAAAATATGAACTGCCATCGACGGATACTAGCGAACAACTTTTCCCCAAACACATCCAATCAAAATTTTTAGATAGCCATTTTATTCAACATAGTTGAAAGTTTTGGAAATTAGGTCTTTAAGGATGACAACCCCTCCCCCCAGAGCCCTCAGGGCAAGCGTTGTAAGTTATGCCCTGGGGGAATATAAAGTTTTTATTGAAAGCGTTATCGTAGAAACTTCAAAAGGGCTCATTCAATTGGAAATTGAAAGGGCTAGTGCCTTTTTTAATAGTTGAAAGTGATTGAATAGCGACTAACGCCCCTCTCACGTCCACCATTTTCCCAAACACATCGAATTAAAATTTTGAGATATCCATTTTGTTCCACGTAGTTGAAAGTTCTGGAAATTTTGTCTTTTAGGATGATAACCCCCTCAGAGCCTTCAGTGCAAGGGTTGTAAGCTATGTCCTGGGGGACTATAAAGTTTTTATTGAAAGCGTTGTCATAGAAACGTTGTCGTAAAAGGGCTCATTAGATTGAAAATTCAAAGGGCTAGTACCCGTTTTAATAGTCGAAAGTGATTGAGGGCAACTAGCCCCCCCCACGCCCATCATTCCATCAAACACATCCAATCAAAATTTTGAGATAGCCATTTTGTTCAGCTTAGTTGATTTCAAGATAGAAAATGTGTTTTTGAGGAGGAGACTCCCCCAAAACCCTCAGGGTAAGGGTTTTAAGCTATGCCCTGGGGGCATATAAGGTTTTTATAGAAGGCGGTGTCGTAGAAACTTCGAAAAGGGCCCATTCGATTGAAAATTCAAAGGGCTAGTACCCTTTTTAATAGTCGAAAGTGATTGAAGGGCAACTAGCCCCCCCCCCCACGCCCATCATTCCCCCAAACACATCCAATCAAAATTTTGAGATAGCCATTTTGTTCAGCGTAGTTGATTTTCTGATAAAAAATATGTTTTGAGGAGGACACTCCCCCACAACCCTTAGGACAAGGATTATAAGTTATGCCCTGGAGGCATATAAGGTTTTATTGAAATGGTTGTCGAAGAAACTTGAAAAGGGGCTCATTCGATTTGAAATTCAAAGGACTAGTACCCTTTTTAATAGTCGAAAGTGGTTTTAGGGCAACTAACCCCCCTCTCACGCCCACCTTTTCCCCAAACACATCCAATCAAAATTCTTAGATAGCCATTTTCTTCCACGTAGTTTAAAGTTTTGGAAATTAGGTCCTTAAGGATGACAACCCCTTCCCCCACAGCCCCCAGGGCAAGGGTTGTAAGTTATTCCCTGGGGTTATATAAAGTTTTTATTGAAAGCCTTGTCCTAGAAACTTCAAAAGGGCTCATTCAATTGGAAATTGAAAGCGCTAGTGCCTTTTTTAATAGTTGAAAGTGATTGGATAGTGACTACCGCCCCTCTCACACCCACCATTTTCCCAAACACATCCAATCAAAATTTTGAGATGTTCATTTTGTTCAACGTAGTTGAATGTTCTGGAAATTAGGTCTTTTAGGATGATAACCCCCTCAGCGCCCTCAGTGCAAGGGTTGTAAGTTATGCCCTGGGGGCATATAAGGTTTATATAGAAAGTTGTTGTATATGATTTATTGAATAGATTTTAATCTTCCTCAAATTCAATTTTTATTTACAAGATATTCTACCTATTCATGAGGTAGAAACTTTGCGAGTCGCTGGCTGGACGCTGGTCTTCTTCATTATTCATCAAAAGAAGTAGAAATCTGGTAAAAAACGAAATGGCTGTGGCATTTCAGAACCCTTGCAGAATAGTTGAAATATCTAAGAGCTATGTTTTTCTAACAGAATTAATTATCAAGATTAGTATTATTTTTAATCCTCGAAAATTACTATATACAAAACTTCGAATACCGTATTACCGTATTCATCATTTATCTTTCAATATTAGTGCGTCGAAAAAAAACTCCTTCAGGCAAACTTCAGAAGTATATTAGAACTGCGGGATGTGGCTATAGTTATCGTGAATGAAAATCAACTTATCCACTCTGTGTGGACTGAGGCCATTTCTTTTCTAAGTCACTATTATAGTCACTATCAGGCCCACCACCAAAAAAAGTCTTTCTGCGGTCACACTAGTCGCAGGAATAGACAATAATTTGCTGGAAAGTGCGGCAACGTAGGAAATTTCATCGCAATTGTGTCTTTGGAACAGAAGAACGTTGCCGTCACCGTCGTCTTCGGTTTCTTCCTATGTCTTTAAAAGGATGAAGTATAGTGCCATTTTCTTCAGCGTAGTTGATTTCCAGATAGAGAATATGTTTTTGAGGAGGACACTCCCCCACAACCCTCAGGGCAAGGGTTATAAGTTATGCCCTGGGGGTATATAAGGTTTTATTGAAATCTTTGTCGTAGAAATTTGAAAAAGGGCTCATTCGATTTGAAATTCAAAGGGCTAGTACTCTTTTTAATAGTCGAAAGGGATTAGTTATATTTTTTGCTGTTGTTGTTGTTTAGACCAGGGCACTTCGTATCGAAGGAGTTGTCGCGGGAACTTCGAAAAGGGCTCATTCGATTGAAAATAGAAAGGGCTGATGCCCTTTTTAATAGTCGAAAGTGATTGGAGGGCAACTAATCCCCCTTTCACTCCCACCCTCCCACGCCCACCCTCCCATTTGCCTATTATTTTTAAAAACTAAATGTTGCCTTAAGATTAAATCAAAATGCACTGTGATAATGCTAATTCCCAATAAGGCATCTCAGCAGTATACCAAGAACGACTGAGGGTATTATTTCAAAATTTCGGGGCTACTTCTGCTCTTAAAATTTAACCAAATCAAAATAGCGTAAGTGTATCCAAGCTATCAAAGAAAGTAAACAGATTTTTTTGCGAATGGTATCAAGTTTTCCATTTCAGGTCAACTAGAGGAGGTATGAATCTAAATTAAACAGTACTATTTGTGTCCGGATTTATAAAAGGGTGTATGTTGTTAAAAAATGCTGAAAATTTTTCTCCTGCATACAAATAGCAGGCCAAACTAGTAAATCTTAAAAAACGAAAAGATTTAAAGCATTATTTTCATTTTCCTTAAAAAGACTATGTCAATATAAAACGAACATAAATTAATTTAAAAAAAAAACTTTTTCCACAAAATAAGTTTTTCAAAAAAAAGTAAAGAACTATATTAAACAAAAAATGAACAAAGATAAAATCAAATAATCTACCAAACGTGAAACTACCACAAATCAGCATCTATAAATAAATGAAACCCAAAACGAACAGAAATTACAATAAATAACCGAATCAAACTCAAAACGAGCAGAAATTAACATAAGTTGGGCGCAAAATCCCTTCGCCTTCCCAAGGCCAGAACAAAATTTGCACTTTACTGAAAAAAATATAAATGTTTTAACTTTTATAACTTTAATAAATCAAATAATATTAACATTTTGATTACTAAATATCAGTATATGTATATTAAACTGACAATGCACATTCATTTGTATTTTTTCAGTAAAGTGCAAATTTTGTTCTGGCCTTGGGAAGGCGTAGGGTTTTGCGCCCAACTTATGTTAATTTCTGCTCGTTTTGAGTTTGACTCGGTTATTTATTGTAATTTCTGTTCGTTTTGGGTTTCATTTATTTATCGATGCTGATTTGTGGTAGTTTCACGTTTGGTAGATTTTTTGATTTTATTTTTGTTCATTTTTTGTTTAATAGAGTTCTTTACTTTTCTTTGAAAAACTTATTTTGTGGAAAAAGTTTTTTTTAATTAATATTGAACATAAACACACAAATAAGACACAACTCCAACCCCTCCAGGGACTGATCAATGATCCCCAGGGCCTAAACTTTTCACTGTTATTTTCACTTGATTTAGGAAAATTTGCTCCAGATTTGCCCCCCCCCCCCTCCCCCAGGATTTTGACGAAATTACGCCACTTCTCTCTTTCTCTCCCTCTCTAGTAATAGTTCATTTATAATCCATTACAAAATCTAAGCAAAAGGGGAGCAAAGAAATATAGGCAAAAGAATAAACCAAGATACAGTCAATTAGCCGAAGAACAAAATAAAGTTCACGAAATCACTCAAAGTTTTTTTCCCATCCGTAGTCGTTGAGGCTCTTTTCAGGGATAATGGCAAGATGAGAACTGGACCATACCTGGGGTTGTTTAGCATATCCTGGGCTGGCGGAAGTTTGTCCATGGATGGTCCTTTTTTTATGAATAGATACATCCTCAACTTGTTTACTAACTCTTCCCACTGGATCTGTCATATACAAGCACAATGAACTTCTGCGCAAAGTCGTTTTCAGTGAGCTCTTGAAGATGAGAAGACAGGCGGTTGAATATCGTTGTTATGGCACTGTGCGCTTCCCATGCTTTCCAAAACCCTCCTTTGCCATGCCACAGGAATGCGAACACAGTGCCGCAGCCACTTAGAGCATGGAAAAAAAGCAGTGACGGCGCCTTTTCTTCGCCAAGTGCAGTTGCTATGTCGTGAACAGGAATGTAGTGGAAATTCTTACTTTGGCCATAGGCTACGTACAGTTGATCTGCCCCAATAAGAAAGTACTTTGCGATGAGCACAACAACTACATATGAATCAACAGTTCTGACAGTGATGAATTTCATATTGCAGCGTGCTTGATGAAGACGATGTAGGACTATCTTGCTGTCTCCCTCCTCGTGGTTGCTAGGATGAATTTCGTCTAAGTCGATTAGATTTGTATTTCTTGCACTATCACCAGAAGTCACGACAACCAAATGATTTGCAGCAGTGTCGCAATTATATTTTTGCTATGAACTCGAATAGGCTCTGCCTGTTGTCTGAACACTGAAAGAAAATAGTCCAGTTTTTTGCAATTGGCGTTCTTTCATCAACCTTTGTCAAATACATAGCGTTGCCGCGCTTTTATCAATAGAATTTTTCGAACTTATAAACGCCAAAGACGACGTCAACTCGCTGTGTTTCACTTGTGAACTGATTGCGAAGGTATTAACACATTTCTTCTGTAACATATTTGCCAGACGTCTTGTTTTTTGGCTTTATAAGGTGGACTGGGACAGCACCATCAAAAAATTTGTAATCGGGGTGAGGTTTCTTGGTCAAAACTTCAGAAGAATAAGCTGTGAGCAGAGTTGCAACATCAGACTTCGTACCGAATCTCAGATTACCCTGGTCAGAGATTTAAGAAGAGAAAGGCTTGTAATCGTGTTTGAAAAACTCTTCCAAGTCAGCGCCTCTGGTATTGCAGCCAATATAGAGGCAAATAGGGCCAAATCTGGCTTGGCCATCTGAAGGATCGATTTCGACTTCGGTACCGATGATGGAATGGGAGTTGAAAACAATGGCATCTTGTTTTAGCATATCGGTGAATCAAAAGGCTTTGTACGTTTTACAAAACGCTCTCTCACAAAAGTATCATACTGGGATTAGCCAACAATTTCCAGACCACGGTAACTGCTGATGGCCCGACAATGGGGCACTCTCCGGTGTCGATGGAAACGAGGCTGTCATACTTTCGAAAGGATTACCCCTTTCTATTAGGGTATTTACAAGGTTTTAGTGTTTGTCTAGAACCTCTTCTAAAATACCGAGCCCATTTCGTGATCTTCTGCAGTCCGCTGTTCCTTCACATTTCGGATCGTTCAGAAAACAGACATTTTGATGCTTTTATAGTGAGATTGGTGCTTTTTTAGTGCTTCGGGTGCTTTATAAGACGCAATAGAGCAATCGCTCGACTTCATACCGATCACCATGGGGTTCTCCGTATTTCATACTATATTTCCACTTTCTCCGGAGTTTCTCAAAACGTTCCATCAGTTTTGCGCTTTGGGTGCGCAAATAAGCGCTTGGACAGACAAACTCGAGCTGCCCTTTTTAAGTGACCAAAAATATTGGAGAGCAGATAGCCCCCTCCGATGCCAATATTTTCCCAAAAGTCGTCCGATAAAAACTTTGAGATAGACATTTTGTTTAGCATAGTTGAAATATCTAATAACTATGTCTTGCAGAATGACTTGACCCCCACACCCCAAGGGGGAAGGGCTCTTAGCTATAAACTATACTCATTGTTTATACATACTTTCTGGTTATTGGGAAGTATATAGATATTTTTTGAGGGGAATGATTTTCGTTGGGGAAGGGTATTTCCCAGTGAGAAAATGGAAATTTTCTAGAGGAAATTTTACACGGGGGGGAATGGACCAGAATTCAAATGATAAGTTCGTTTTTATCGTCTTACTTTCTCTTTGGCGACTCCTTTTTATGCGGGGAGATGTTCTGGTGGACTTGTCCAGGGGGAATTTCCGCCAGGGTCATAATTCACTGGAAGATATCTCTGGGGGGGGGGGGGAGTATTCACGGGATAAATTTTCCTCAGGCAAATTATCACCGGGAAAAATGTTCCATGGGGAAATTATCACCGGGAGATAAAAAAAAAATGTTTGTTGCTCTTCTTTCCTATGCCAATAGGACTACATTCATTTTGCCAATTTTTTGATCTGACACATGGGTACATGTACAAATGCACACAACCTTTAGATTCCTCCCCCATCCCCCCACCTCCCACAATTTCAAGATTTTGAAGAAAAAATATTTAATTTCTCATGTATTTCATATAATTTTGCCTTTTTTTTTCAAATTTTTTGCATAGTCCTCCAAAATATTGCTTCCCCATCTACGGAAACAATATTTTGAACAAATATATCACCCTGTATTGCAGTCTGATATTTACTTAATTCTAAGCTGCACAACATAGATCATTTTGCAGAGATTCCGTAAGACATTTGCATGAAGAGCTACTGGCGACAAAATGATCCATCATAGGACCCACCTCAAGCTTGGGACCTGAGTAAGTTGCCCACTCACCACCCATCGAAGGGTGCCTCAGGTCTGCAGTGGAAACAGATCAACGGAGGAAACAAATAAAAATTACGGCACTAGCAACAAATTAAATTGATCTTTTTTGTTAGGCGAATAGGAAGATATTTATTTTACCTACTTTCACTCGTTGTCCTTTTGTAGTTATTAAATAAAAAAACAAGTTTTTTTAACTGAAAGTAAGGAGCGACATTAAAACTTAAAACGAATAGAAATTATTCATTATATGAAAGGGGCTGTCCCCTCTTCAACGCCCCACTCTTTACGCAAAAGTTTGACTTTTTCTCACAACTCTGCTTTTTAAAACAATAAAAAACTTTAGCATAAAGAGTGGGCGCGTTGAGCCCCTTTCATATACGGAATAATTTTCGTTTGTTTTAAGTTTTAATGTCGCTCCTTATTTTCAGTTAAAAAAAAAAACTCGTTTTTTTATTTAATTTCTGAACGTTTTTGAATCAATGTAGGTTTTGATTTTGGCTCACTGTGCATGGACACTTAAAACGAAATCTGCATATTAGTTCTACTTTTTTTTAACTAATAATAAACTAATAATATTGATTTTTGTTCCATTTATTTAGGGATGACTCTTGAATCACAGGGGCTGTTTAATTAGAATAATGACCTCTTTTAAAAGTTACAAAAAACTTTAGCGTAAGAGTGAGCTATTTTGGAGAGGCAATCCCCCTTATATACGTAATATTTTCTATTCGTTTCAAGTTTTAATGTTGCTTCTTACTTTCAGTTGAAAAAACTTGTTTTTTTTACTTAATACTTCCCAATAACCAATACTATATGTAAACAATGGGCAAAGTTCATAACTTGCAGCCCTTCCCCCGGGAACTGTGGGGGATTAAGTCATCCTCAAAGACATATTTATTAAATTTTCGACTATGTTGAACAAAATGGCTATCTCAAAGTTTTGATCGGGGGTGACTTCGGAAAAAAATGAGTGTGCGAGGGGGACTATGTGCCCTCCAATTTTCGGTCACCTAAAATGGACACCAGAACTTTTAATTTTCGTTGGAATGAGCCCTTTCACGATATTCTAGTACCACTGGATTGATACGATAATCCCTGGGAAAAACAAAACAGCAAAAAACAAACAAATAAACACGCATCCGTGATATTTCTTCTGGCAAAAAATACAAAATTCCACATTTTTGCATATAGGAGCTTGAAACTTGTACATTACGGTTTTCTCATACGCTGAATCTGATGATTTGATTTTAATTTAGATTATATAACTTTTAGTGGGTGTTTTCCCCTTTTTCGGAAATAACGTAAACTTTTCAGCCTCGTAGCTTTTGATTGGTAAGACTAAACTTGACTATACTTATATATATCCAAATTGGAAAATATTTCGTTTTATGTCATAAATTTTCAAAATCTGTCCCTTTTTAATCCCAAATTTTATAAAATGTGTCACTGTTTTGTCCTTTTATGTCATTGTGTCCCAGCCCATAGAATGTGTCCTTTTCACATAAAAAGTGCCCAGTTGTGTGTCCAGGGCTGTCACTCCAGCAAAATTAACGGCACTATTCAGGAGTAGTGTGCTGTTAATTACTTCAAGCGGCCCAATAACAGAAGGTTCGAGCGGCCCAATAGCAGATTAACATGGGATTTCTACCGGCCATTACATGTAGAGCTCCTAGTTCCTCGCACCTGTTTCTAGCGGTTGGCCAGCAAGACTCCCGCCCTCTGACGTCACGATACACCATCGCCTTTAAAGGTTCAGATAGTAGATTAACATGGGATTTGGCTTCCCTCTAGCAAGCGTCATTGTTTTCTATCGAAAAATAGAAATTCCAATATAGGTCTCTACTGATTTCCTTGGAAGACACTCAGGTCTTCCCGCTTTGTTTTTCTACAAAAAATAGAAGTTCCAATATAGGTTTCTATAGACTTCCCTGGAAGACGCTCAGGTGT
The DNA here is from genome assembly GCA_027921565.1 of Artemia sinica. Taxonomy (NCBI): domain Eukaryota; kingdom Metazoa; phylum Arthropoda; class Branchiopoda; order Anostraca; family Artemiidae; genus Artemia; species Artemia sinica. Next base: position 4,082,633 of record CM051263.1, on the reverse strand, counting down.
TCCCTCTTTTCGTTTTCTATCCAAAAATTGAAGCCCCTCATATCTATTGCTTTCCCTGGAAGGTGTTCCCCTAGCAGTGCACTGTTGTTGTCCCGCAGCTCTATAGGTATTCGCAGGAAAGGCAATTCTACATCAGTACTCATTTGAAGCTCGTAAGTGCTACAAGTCTAAGAAAAAGAAATGGATAGTTCACAATATCAAAAGGCGAGTCTCTAGTATTTCCTAACCCCCTCCTCCAAGCCCCACTCAGCACACACCATCTTTTTTATGCTCATTTTAAAGCTCTTATTACCCCCTATCTACCATGTAAAAAGCCCAGCCCGCTCCCCCATTCAACGATATTTATTCTTTTACGGTAATAACTAACCTTTTTTTTTCCGGAAAAGTGTTCATTTTCCCTATCATGTTAAAAATGAATAATCCATTAAAATCTATCGTGCCCCTCTGGCAAACATCTGTTTTATAACACAACTAATTCTAGGTGTAACTATACAAGCTTTGTTGACAACAAATCATAAGGGGGTAAACCATTTTTATTTAGGACGATCTGGAGATTACATGTAAGGAGAACGCCTCTAAAAAACAACACGCTAAGGAGAAATGTATTTTTTCCTTAAAATTACTTTATGCTATATTGGAAAGGGAGAGGGTTAAGAAAATGAGACAAACTTGCCCTTATAATGTATTTTGAGGTCGGGATCCATTTAAATGGTCTTAATTTTGAATTCTCGGCCGAATAATGCTAGTTTTTTTTCTTTAAAGAAAAATACCTGTGTATAAAGCAGGCAATGGTGAGGATGTTTATAGCTCGAGTGCTATTGCCTATTATTTGATAATTTGACTTCTAGCCTCTTAGCTTTGATATTATGTCATCAGTCCTGGGTTATGGGGAATCTATCCGGCACCTAGACGATAACTTAAGTGGGTTTTATAGCAAAACTGTGGCTTCTAGAAGGAATTTCCATTTGCACAAGTATATTTATCAAAAAATTCTAGTTTTGCTTTCCAGGAAAGGGGGGAGGAACCTATTTATCTGCTCTTTAGATAAATAATAGCATTTTTTGAAAGCTTAAAATACCTGCAATGATGAAGATAAAGATGTTTCTGACAATGATAAAGAAGGGGAGGTTTTAAATATTGCATTTAAATACGCTTGTATAAAAACATTCATAACCATATTATAATAAAAAAAGTGATCTAAAGCGATTCGCCACTCCAAATTGTTCTGCCTTACTAAGGTTAAGAAAGTTTAAGTTCCTCTTAGAGCAAAGGAGTAGCGCGTCGAATTTTCAAATCGGCGCATTTTTATGGGACCCTCCATAAAGGCAGGTAGAGTTATTTCATGAAAAACTAAATTTTGTTTTCTTTTCTAGGAGTTGCCCTCTCTCCCCCACCAAGCAAGAGGGCAAGGGGCACTGAGCCAACTCAAATGCAACCCGCAAGGCCATTGGTCATAAGGTATACCTGCCCTACCATGACCCCCTATCAAGCGCTGCCTGCGCAAGCTGCACCCTCGTCGCATGCTCAACCCCATAGATCTGACACGCAACCGGCACAATCCACCACTCTTCTAGCTGCAGCGCCAGTACAACCCACCAGGGAATTGAAAAAGAGAATGGGCAGGTCCCTACATGATGGCGAGCCCCGCTGGCTCATCCCCGCTGCAGAATCTCGTGACATCACCAGGCCATCTGCCCACCATCATGCGTTGCCGAGGGCTTCAAGAGCCCACACCCAAACTTTGGCAGAATTTGAAGATGTGAGTAATTTTTTTCAACCTACTACATGCATTTTTCCCTATTTTTTACTTCTCGAAGAAACAGTTCCTAAGACATATCGAAGTGCTAAAACCTTAACTTCCATGAATAGTTTTTTGATTTTTCGTTAGTTTTTGTCAATAGTTTCGCCTCTTTCAGCCCTTGAAGGGGATTTTCACTAATAAAGGCATTTTTCACGCCAATTTTTTTCAATTTAATAATGATGTTTTTGCTTATTTTTCTAGTCTACTGTCAGAGGGCCTTTTCAGGCCTTGAAGATATTTTTATTCTTCTAAGTGCTTAATCTTTAGTTTTGCCTTTTCGCTATTTTCTTTATGTGCCCAGAATATTGAAGCCTAGTTTTAAAGACCCCCCCCCCCCGAAGAGATATCTAAAATAAGGTGGTTTTTCAACCTAAGTTCCTAGCCTACTAAAGGTATTTCCCCTATTTTCAGTCTAATTTTGCCATTTCATGTTATTTGCCCCATCCCCTTAGTTTTAAAAAGACTCAGCCCATCTGAAATATCTGAAAATGAGGTTGTTTTTACCATTTCACTCTAATAATGTCGTTTTTTAAATCTAAATCTAGATTTAGATTTAAGAAGGAGAAAAGGAACTAACAGTGGGGTAGGACCCTTCGAGGAGGCAGATTGCTACCCCAAAAACTATCGAGTAAGCACTTAAAAAAAACTTTAAGTGCTTACTCGATAGTTTTTGGGGTAGCAATCTGCCTCCTCGAAGGGTCCTACCCCACTGTTAGTTCCTTTTCTCCTTCATAGCTAAGAAGAAAATTCTTTTATCTTGGTCGATATCGAGATCGATTGCCTCAAGGCTAAATTCATTGGGGAAGTAGCTGGACCAGAAGAGGACGCTAATGATGAATTAATGGCATGGGCTGGTGAGTTTCTAGCTAAATGGACAGAAGCAATTCCCCCTCGGCAAGTTTTCCAGGACTTAAAAAAAAAACATTATACATCCAAAAGGGTTTCATTTTTACCACTAGTGTGGCCCAAAGGAGGCCTTTACATATGGTCATTAGTAAGGAGGGCACAGTGCCGAGGGTACCCTTCTTTGCCTCATAATACAATGAACATTCCAACGAGTAGTATGCTGTCTCTGACTTCTATACTCATTCTTAACTTTTCTGTTTTTCATAAGGAAATCTTTTTAGTGAGCTAATATGCTCTTATAATTTTTCTAGGTTCACACAGCGTCTAATGACATCATATTGCTGCCGCCATCTCAACTTCAGGGTGGTGTACAGGAAAGTGAATGCGAGGGGAGTCTGGGTGCCGAGGTGAGTCCGGCTGAGTGTAGCTCCCTCTGAGTTTAATTTAGATGTTATGTGCGGGGTCTCGGTCTTGATATAGACTATTAATGGATCGAAGTGTTGCCATCAAGTGAGGTCAAGACAACGCCCGTCCTGGACAGTGATATGGGGGACAAAGTAGTGCCGGCTCACAGCCACTATTACCTAATTTGTATTTAGCCAATACCGCTTTGTGCAACATTTATGTTTATAGGGCTGAGTTCGGAGATCCGTTCAATTCTCTTTCAAGTGGTAGTATTCATACGGATCCTATTGACCTGCTCCACTCGTATGTCAGTAAGATTCGGGCACTTCTCGAAAACTATATACGAGGGGCGGGAGGGGCGCGATAGTACAAAATCATCAGTTGCAGTTAAAATACTTTTTTTTTTTAATGCAATTACGAGTGTTTTTGCATCCGTGTCACATACAAACGAGGATGCAGACGCTTCATCTGGACTTGCATAATTTTGAGGGTGTGTTTTCGGATTGGGTGGGTGAGATTTTCAATAGGATGGAGGTGTATAACGAAAACATGAGTGGGTTGGTGGTTTTATATATAGAAAAATTTGAAGTTAATATTACTAAATTTAAATAAGAATATGTTTTAAGAGGTGGCAGCAATGGAGAGGGGGTGCAAAATATAATGCGAATTTGAGGGGTGCTAAGGGTGTACATTCTCTTTGATATGGGCATGGAGCGTTTCAAATATTCTGTCCTTGTCGCGGGTATAAAGCTCTGCAAAAGGAAGCAAGTAAGACAAAGTAGGACGATTAGGCAGTTAATGGTTGCGGGGAGGGGGGCAGCAGAGTTACCTAAACTAGATTTTAACAGTTCAAAAAGGCAATATCTAAAGAGGATTGACATTTTTGAGAGGGCCTATGAGCATTTAAAGATTGGGGTTAAAGTGTTACATTTTGATGAAGAATACAAAGAAGGGAAATTAAGTAATAAAAAAGGGGTAATATATTCCGAAGGGGTCCGTCCATTGCTTCAGTGAAACACTGGGTATGGCTTCTTTACGAGCCTGCCAAAGATCCTGAGTCAATTGGACATTTGTTTCCAATCCCCCCATATTAGCAGGTTTTTAAGTAAGGGTAAGAAGGGGTGTAGGGGTACCTGTTATGATTTTCCAATGTGTTTGTCTATAATATTTAGTGAATTAAAATTAAAAATCACTTTACACACAGCAAGCGTCATGGCTACCAGTCCTTGGAGACAGTTTAAGGAGACAATGTCACCTTGCGGTTAAAAAGTTTTCAGAACACGCTCTTGCAGAGCAACGCGGTGTCATTAGACATTGAAGCTGCACTCATGGGTGTGTCCGATCCATCAAATTTGAATCGTGTTAAAGAAAATGAAGCCATTGCAGTCTCTTTTGTCCATGCGCGGAGAGACACTAGTAATACTAAGAAAATTGTTAGATTATGAAATTGGTAGACACCGGTTCACTCCCGTTGAAAGTCATCTGTTACATGATAAGAAATTGTTAGATTATGAAATTGGTAGACACCGGTTCACTCCCGTTGAAAGTCATCTGTTAAAGATAATCTGTTACATGATTTGGAAAATGGAGAGTACATTAGCTCCTGGATGGATTACACCAACTGGCAGGGTTCCGCTTATCCAGAGCTAGTGAAACGCCAGGCCCCAAATCAACTGATGAAATTAAAATCTGAGACGGGAGCAACTTGGCATCCCATGGTATGTTGCATGGTCTGAAGGTGTACTGCGTGGAAACACACAATGAAGTTACCAAAAAGTCTGCAAGGGGCCGCCATCACACTATGTAAAAGAAAATTTCACCATGAGTTCTTATAGGAACTGTATAGAAAATAATGTAGTTTCAAGAGCGAGTGTTATGGCCATTCGCTCTTTAAAGTATAATAGATATACAGTTCAGGTTGAGAAAAATGCCATGACCTCCATACCGGATAAAGTCTATGTACTCGCGGGCGGCTAGAGGGTACTACCACAGGGTCAATACCTTACTTCAGATCGAGTTTTGAATGCGTAAATTACAGAAAAAACTCGGTCTGTAAAAAGCCCTATAGTTGGGAGAGGGGGGAGGGGAGCCTTCAGTGGGGGGGGGGGGCTACTTTTTTCTATCTCCAGCTCAGCTCTGCCTTTTTTTACATGTTTGTAAACAATTATATTTATATATATATATATATATATATATATATATATATATATATATATTATATATATATATATATATATATATATATATATATATATATATATATATATATATATATATATATATATATATATATATATATATATATAATATATATATATATATATATATATATATATATATATATATATATATATATATATATTTTATTTATATATGTTTTATTTTCGCTACGCATAGCGGTAATTTTTAAGTGTTTATTTTGGAGTGTTTATGTTTCTTACTTGCTCTTTCACCCAAAGAGCACTTTAAAGATAATTTTGATGCATTTATTAACAATGTAACAATTGCTGATGATGAAAAATTAATTTTGCTTCAAAATGTCCTTCAACGTGTCAACAAAAATAAACCTTATCGTGAAAAACCACTCTCAAAGTAAATGTCATTGATCAACCTTTTGAAAGTACTGAAAGTTTTGAAACTTTGAAAAATCCGAAAAAAGAAGAAGAAGATTTATTAACCAGTATTGTAGACATGTTGCCTCCGTCCTATTGTGAGCAAAGTAAAAGACTCTTGACTTATCTCGCTGAAAATGAAAAAATTGACGAGAAAAAAGAATGAAGTTATAATCCAGGGTAAGAGTTACAATTTAATTGATTTTTTATCAGTTTTGGTTGCAAATCGTAAAAGACGTGAATCCTTTTATAGTCATTTACATAAATTCTTAAAGTCGTCAAATTTTCCTAAAATTCTTATTGGAAATAACATTTTTAAGACGATTAAGGGAATTTGAAGAAATATCACGGGATGTAACATTGGATAGTACATCGAGTGTATCTGGTAAGCGGTGGCGTCCTGAGGCTCATTTCATTTAGGGGGGCTATCTTCGTAAATTTTGCGAATCGATACCTGATTTATGCCGAATTTTCTGCAGAAATCAAGAATTTTGCTACATTTCAGGCAATTTTGCAAAAGTTTTGCCGAAATGTTCACCTTCGGCGAAAATTTTACAGAATACCAAAACTGTTGGAGGGGCGGTGCACCCCTCCCCACCTCCACCCCTCGGGACGCTCCTGCTGGTAAGGGTATTAAACAAACGCGTCTTTCCGCATCATTTAATACGCAAAAGGGTAGCGGGCACTTCACACCACGATTAAGTTCAAAATGCATCAAGTTTTGAAAGATGTTTATGGAAATATTGGAGAACCAGGAAGTCAAAGTTCTCCCACTACACTTGCTCAGGTTACTGCAATTGAAAAAAAGCTAACAAAAGAGTATTTACGAAAGGAGCCCAGTCATACTCTTCATCGAAATCATAGGACTAGAGGTCGTGACTATCGAAAAAAACTAAAGCCTTTAACCCTTTGCATGTATTACACGCAAATCTTTTGACTCTAGGCAGGATTCAAAGACGCCATAATAAACCGTCCAAGTATATTTTACTTGCAATAACTATTTTAGTCGCTATGCAAGTGCAGTTCCATTGCAGACAAAGAGAGACGATGATGTTGCTAAGGCCCTTGAATCCATATTTGAACAAGATTCGTACAAAAAAATTCAAAGAGATTGTGGAAGTGAATTTGTTAATCCACAAACAAAATTTGTTTTATTGAAATATAATACAATACTCTATCATCGTCATAAAAGGTGGCATTGGCTGAAAGTTTGATACGAACTATTCGACTTTTAATTTAAAGATATTGCACATTGAAAAATACTGCTTCATTTATTCAGGATATGGATAAAACTTATGTTGATTTATAATCAACACCCTCATCGATCCTTGTCTAATGCTAGTCCTATTGAAGTTCATTGTAGTGACAATACACTTTTCCTTAAACAATATTCTAATGAAAAGACGGGGAAGAAAAAAAATATAATGCTGGTGATACCCTTCAAATCAATTGTACAAGAAATATTTTTGAAAAGGGGAATTACTTGTGGAGCACTTGACATTTTAAAGCGTCAAAGACCTTTGACGCTAAACCTATAACATATGGTCTTCGTGATATGAAAGATGAAGAGATTCTTGGTGGTTTTTTATGACTATGAATTACAAAAAGTTGGAAACAGTGAAATCTATCAAATTGAAAAGGTATTAAAGACTCGTAATCGCAAGGGTAAGCGACAGTTGCTTGTTCGCTGGCAAGTTACAACTCTGGCTTTGATTCGTGAATACCCGCTCAAGCCATTCATAATGTCTAATGGTTCTTATGTGACATTCATGTCAATGTTTCTGACCCTCTTTATGACGGTTTGAATAAAACGAGTGATTTTTGGACAAAGCTCTCCCCTGCCATTAAATTCGAGGGAAGGTATGAAGTTGCTCTTGTAGATTTTACTCTCAAAAATACATAGGATATCCTAAGAAAGGATCGTGCATATGATATAAAAGTTAGACCACATGATTTGCCGGTCGTTAACGATCAACATATAGCTAAAAGGATTAATTCATATGAATATCCCTTTTTCACACTATCATACAAGGAGTTTGGAACTATGAATGATTTGTGCAGTGCTATAAACAAAAAATTTCATATTGTAAAAATGGTGCCTTTCAATTCAACTATTCAAAGGAAGAGTGCAAAACCTACATTAGTTCACCAACTGACAAGGAAAAGGATATTCTCAATGAGGATTTATATGAAGTTCTTGGTTTTAAACATAATATTATCACTGGTAAAAAGTGCTGGAAGCTCTAGTGGCATGAATCTTGTTATTTTTGCAGAGTATCCACCTGCCCCTCGCCCTCGGGCACTGTATATTTTCTTTACGCATCCTTTGTCGAGAGATCAAGAGTCGGTAATGCCAATGTCCCCCTACTACGTGTTCTTGAACGAAAAACATCTAATAACCACATTCACCACTACAATATAAGTACCTTCAATAAATTCCAGTCAACACTTCGTATTTGGAGCTCTTTCAGTTAACATTAAGAAGTGAATTGGGTGATCCTCTAAGAATAACAAAAAGTTTAGCTGTAATTACATATTATTTTCGAACCATTCAGTGAAATGGCTAATATAACTCAGTTTGTATGCCCTGATATTGATTGCTATGTTGCTATTCTCAAACCACGACAGTTGGGCCATGGAATGGACTATTACAGGGGTCGTTCGTCAGTGTCTGGTTACGGTTACGGTAATTGGTTTGTTAATGTGTTTCTCTTTGCACTACCCTGTTTGAAAAATATATTGAACCGGTCGCCGCCAATTTTGCGTCCTCTACACTACATGATTAGGGCTCTAGGAAGGATTTTCAAGGAAGTGTTTCATAAAATCTCAGGTCCATTGCGTGATTCCTTGGCGAGCGATTGAAAGTAGGACAAAACGAAAAAGGTTTAAATAGAATGCGAAAGACCTCATCACTCATCAGTCTCAACTCAGCCCAGAAGCGTGAAGCATCAAAAAGGAAAGTAAAAAGATCGAAAAAGGATTTCTTTTCCTAGAAAATGGAATATCTACCTCATAAGGAATCTCATCCTTCAGTCAACTCATCTCTAAATCTTTTCAATGCGGAGAATGTAGATGTCAGTAAAAAAAAAACGGATATTGCGAACAATTATATCCAAAAAACCGCTCTCTGAAAATAAATGTCCACGTTCAAATTTATTCCAATGAAGATTATTTTATAGATTTGACTTCAAAATTTATAGATTTACATGTTATTGTTAAAAAATCTGACAATGAAAAACCAAGTGCAGCTGAGGGGTTATCCTATGAAAATTATGTACTACACAATAATTTAGACAAATAAGTGTCTGCATAAATGGAACAGAGGTGAGCATGAACAACAATCTTTCAGGTTATGCAAGTTATATACAATTCATGTCTATGACTCAAATGTCATATAAGCTGTTGAGAGGACGTGCACTGGGTTATGAATATAAAACAGACACTGACACTATCATTATTCTTAGAGATGCGACAACTAAAGATTTACACTTAGTTTGGAAACTAAATCATGTGATATTTAATATACCTCAATGATTGCCCCCCCCAATGTAAAGATGTATATGAAGCTAAAACTTGCACCGTCCAATTTTATTATGTGAAAAGTACTGGGCACTGCACCTGATGTAAAAGTTTCTCTTACGTTTGCAATACTTCATGTACGAAAACAGCAAGTTTTGAGTACTGTTGTCTTGGCAATTGAAAAATTAAGAGCCTCTGGAAATAATATCAAATTGCTCGTTCCTCATACAATCACTAATAAATGCCATATTGCTACAGGCATGCATACCTATCCTGATTCATTATTTGTCAATGGTGAAATTCCTTCGAAATTGGCATTTGCTTTTGTAAAAAAGTGCTAGCGCCGTAGGATCATGGCCAAATTCCCCGCATAAATTTGAACTGCTTGGACTTTCATCGCTTGTATGTAAAATAAATGGAATTCCTCTCTACAATTGATCCTTTGATAAATCCTGCAGGACCCTATATGAATTGACGATGCAATCCCTAGATCGAGATTCACAATTATTCGAAAATCGTATAACCGAAGAAATGTTTGCGAAAACTCATGGTATGATTTTACTGGATTTGTCTAGGACTCAAACTATGAGTATTGTCCGAACGGGTAATGGATGTTTAGAGTGTACCTTTGACGAGCCACTGGAGGAAAGTATTGCATCAATCCCGTTAAATAAATTTGAAACCTATTGGGAAATTACCCCTGATGGCAGTGTTTTATTAGACTTGTCGCCATGAAAGCGGATCAAATAATCAATGTATTTAATTTGGATCACTACATATCCAAATATAAATCCTATTGCATACCTTCGGAGTTCCTGGGTCATATTCGACAAATTATCAATACCATTACTATTGTTGCTAGCAGTCAACCAACAGTAAAAACGGGGCATTGGTTATGCATCTTTCGAATTAAAAATAATATAGAATTTTTTGATCCTCTTGGCCTACCGTATACATTCTACACACACCTCACATTAAAAATTATTGTGAGCGAAGTGGAAAATCTATTATTCAAAATGGAAAGCGAGTACAAGATTTATCAACGAGAAATTGTGGTTTTCATGCACTATTATATTTTTTTCCGATGCCGCGGACATACTTAAAGTCAATTCCTCAAGATTTATAGTGGCAACCATCGATTGAACGACTTTCTAGTTGAAAATACTCTTTCCCATCTCTATAATATAAATTTTGTGCCCTAAAAGTGAAATGCTTTAAAACGTATTTAAATTTGTTTATTAATAAAATTTGTACACATACAAAACACTGTATCCTTTTAGATTTCTTCTTCTATGTATAGGTAATCATCAGAAGCAATAAGTGGCAGCAGCTTGTCAGGATTCAATTTGTATTCATCTTGACATGCACAGTCAGGATCACGTTTTCTACAATATATTGTAACTTCATTTTTATTAAAATCTATTTGTAAAGTAAATAATACTGTTCTGATTCATATTATGAAATTCACGTGTTTCAATTTGCTTATTTGAAGCAATGTCACATACAAAATTCTCATCTGAAGATCACTTTCTGTTACACCCAAATACAAGTCTGTAGGTTTATAATCAAAGTAGCAAGTATCTTCACGGCGATGTCGTAAAAAACGAGACTCTTTTATTATTCCAGCAATTAAAGCGTAGACCAGGTTCTTCTTCCTCAGTCAATTTCAAGCCACGACGATACCAGTCTCTTAAAATAAACTGAATTCACGCTTAGGGTTTTTCGCGATCATGCTAGGAAGTATTTTCTCATTGATCACATTAGTCATGGTGACAATTGGAGCATAAGAAACTTTTATTATGAGAGTCACGGATCTCTTCAAGACAGGACTTACAGTATTTAATTTGTACAGCATATCCTTTATGCAATTTACATGGATTACATAATTTACACTTTTCATTATTGTCATCAGCAAAAGTACAATTCTCAAAGGATGACCAACTGCCCAATTTGGTCATGTGTAAAATTTTTTGTCTGCCCAATTTTGACATGTGTAAAACATTTTTCGATGTTGACTGTCTCACTTCCAAAAAGAAACTGACTAAAGATCAATAAAAAAATGTCTTCTAGGAGAATTGACGTCATAAAATGGCCGTATAAGTAGTGGATAAGAGCAAAACCACAATATCATTTTGTTTTTGTCTCATTTAATATATCTATAACTTGAGTAAAAGCAGCTGGATCACGACGACAAAGTTTCATGCAATAGTCCAAAGATAGGGAATCATTTCCCATTATATCGTTAAGCATTTCTCGAGAAGCTTTCTTTGAAGAGATAATTCCAGAAAGTCATCGTCTAAAATTAAACATTTTTTCAATTTTACTAGACTACGTAAGACTTTCTGGTTCTCAAATCTAGCCATTTTAACACTCTTACTACCAAATACAGACTAGCAATTGCTAGTAACAAACAGTTTTCTATAGATTCTTTTCTTCAATATATTTCGATAACACATTTAATCCGTCTTGTAGTCTCTGTATAGGCACTATATTCATTTTAACCACAAAGCATAATTGTTCTTCCGACTTGAATTTGCTTAATGATATAACATATCCAGCATACATCTTGTCCCATTCTAGGGTTAGTCGGCAACCCATTGTAATTTCCACTGCTACTTTATGCACTCTAGGTTCAATTTCGCTAATACTTTCAATATCCAGTAATGTGTAAGCATCCATTTTGATATTGACACTCTGAACTCTTTTTAATACTGAAGAAATAAAAAACGCCTGGGAATCCGGGGAAATCCATAGATAGCTATATTGGAACTTCTATTTTTCGAGGAATCGATGAAAAGGCTTCCTAGGGGGAAGCTAAATCCCGTGTTAGTCTATTATCTGACCGTTTAAAGGTGAGGGTTTGTCGTGATGTCAGAGGGCTTGTCAAGGAATTCTATGCTTATTTTTTCCTATGGACCTCACGGAATTCTATGTTTATTTTCCTAGGGACCTGTTTAAAAGCGCGAGGGTGTGTCGTGATGTCTGAGGGCGGGAATCTTGCCGGGTGACCGCTAGAAACAGTTGCGACGGACTAGGAGCTCCAAATGTAATGGGCCGGTAGAAATCCCATGTTAATCTGTTATTGGGCCACTCGAACCTTCTGCTATTGGGCCGCTTGAAGTAATTAATAGCACACTACTTTCAGGATATCTTAAAAGTACTTCCACGGTGTAAAAAGTACTACTACCTCCCATAAAATTTACTGCATGTTCTGCAAAGTGAAACACAAGGAATACACCTTACTTCATCCCCATAGATTTTCTTTGGCCTATTATATTAGCATCAACTAATTTTTTATTTCTCTATTAGCTAGTAGCTATGTCATATCTCTGAATGTTCACTTTCAATGGTCCAAGATTACCTGGTGTGGTAATACTATGTTCAGGCTATAGCGGAGGAAAGATACGGAAAAAATTGTCAAACTTTGGGGAAATTGTCACAGAATTTTTACACCAAAATGTTCAGAAGAATCAGCGTAATTACACAAAAAACTCCGCCCGATTCACCCTACAAAAGTGTCCCAAATTTACCCTTGAAAGGGGAAAAGAGGGAGCGGGAGTCAATTTCGTGTCTATAAATATTTTGGAGTTTAAATAGTTGTTTCCTATCAACTATAGCATGCTGACTCCAAATCTGAATTTATACTTTCATTTTCCCGTACTTTAATGCCCATTTCCACCCTAAGAGGACAGGGAAAGGGGGGAGGGTGGAGTTAAAACTCAAAATTAAGAGGTTAATTGGACTGCTTGGTCGTTTAATATGAAATCAACAGTAGCAAATTGAAAATGATGTTAAAAACTTGATTTTATGTAGTCAAGCACCTCATCTTTCCTATAACGGCTGTGAAAGTTGACCTACACGAACTAGTTATTTTAATCATTTTTAGTCGATTCAACATTTCCTATCAAGCTAAGAATGGCGCCTTCGAATATGAGTCCTGAATAGTTTAATTTCAAACCAGTATTATTAATAACCTCCTCCTCCAGTTTGCAGTTTCCATTCCTTAGTGCCATTTTTCGGGTGATCTACTCAGTGGGGCCATAGTACTTGCTATTACTTTTAACCAACCACTTTACTGGAAAGCAAAGTGTTTCGTCGATGCAGAGCCTGCCACAAGTTCTTCAAAAATACTATTGTTGCCCTAAGTGGATTTCACACACAGAATTGTTTCCTAGGAGCCACTGGCTTTCTTATGGCTGACTTGGAACTTTTGAAAATCATAAGTCAAGTATACTCGCCTAGCACTGGTCGTAGTATGTTACAAGGCAACGTTGTGTCTCGTGCTGTGCGAGGCCACGGTCTGTTGGAGGTAGCCCTTTAGGCAAACCTTTTATCATCAGGACTGAATAACAAAGCGCTTGATGGGAATGATGTGCTACCAGAACCCATTGAAAAGGCAAAAGAGGTGTACGAGTCGCTCCTTGAAGGAGATACCATCGACGGGTTGCAGGTGTTGGAAGCAACAGAGCTTATCTGCGAAACAGTTCATAGTTTAAAAGAACGATTATCCGAGTCCAAAACTGCCCGTCTTTGGTTTTAGTATTCGGAGCTACTTGGAATCCGGAGAAAGAACCTGAGAGCGGAACGAAGTGGCAACCTTGAGCTTTATCTACAGTCGTTGTTAGAATTGCTTAATTACTTTGCTGCTTTGCTGTTTTAATTTTCTATATATATATATATATATATATATATATATATATATATATATATATATATATATATATATATATATATATATATATATATATATATATATATATATACTAAAAATAATACGACTTCTCCAGGGCGGGGGGGATCATATAACTTATGCTCTTGAAATATGTTCATAACTATAAGTATGATGTCACTTATACGAATTTTGTTCTGAAGTTCAGGGTCTAAGCGAATGTTTTATACCTTGTGATCTATCTAAATCGTTTTTTCAGGCAAGAAAATTTAAGGTTGTCAATTTAAAAAAAAATAAAAAAATTTGGAGCTGTTTTCAAGAAAAAATTTATACATAGATAAATCTGGGACTATCAATCAAATCGTTCTTTTAGACGGTTTGCACTAACTGAAAGTAGACCGTCAGTGGTTTCATATAATTCTGAGATATTTCAAACCACTATGAAATCGTTTTATGCTTTTACTGAATAAAAAAAATGTTGGGCAAATTTCTAGGTGGCGCAATAATTTAGCTAGGATAAAAGTGAAAACATCATTTGATGACTTTTTTTATGCTCTTTCATAATTTAATAATCGCTTCTGGGGCTAATTGCATTTTCAACCCATAGAGGGGCCCCAAAGGTATTTTATATGTATTATGAAAGAGCATGAAAAAAAAAAGCATCAAATGATGTTTTCACTTTCATCCTAGCTAAATTATATGACCCTCTGCAAATTTACCATGAACTTTACCCCCCCCCCCCACCCTCACCCCCTTAATGTGCAAATATATACCCTGAGTGAATTGTCGATGGCAAAGTTCCGAATCGCAAAGTTCAGCGCTATTTTTGTCGACATCATTTGAAAAATTGAAACAGTAGGAAAACGGTTTGAATTGAAAATCAAGTATTTTGCAGGTTAGGTTAGGTTATAACTTCTTTGTGTGGTTACAAAGATGAAAAACCTTTGGAACCCTTTTAGGGCTCAAGATGCAATTAGCCCCAGAAGTGATCATTGAATCATGAAAGAGCCTAAGAAAATGCATCAAATGATGTTTTCATTTTCATCCTAGCTAAATTATTGCGCCACCTAGAAATTTACCGAAGGTTGAATAATTTACTGTTCTATTTCTATTTGCATCGGCTTTTCGAAAAACAGGCATTCGGAAACATTTCAAATTTCAAAAATAAAAAGCAATAAATTAGAAAATTTACTCTTAATTGATGATTTTTGAATTACACTATAAATATTACTTATGAAAATTAATTTACAAAATACAACAAAACTAAAAACAATTTTCAAATTAATTCCTAAGATTAAAAAAGAAATTAGTTACAACAGACCAATTGAACAACTTCTTTGAAAATAAAGTGATGTACAGAGTTAATGTTTTCTAAGTTGTCATTGTCATTAGTGTTGCCAGGTTGGGCTGATTCCCGCCAATTGGCCTATAAAATTTTCAGCTTCGCGGGACAAGTTACTAAAAACCCGCGAGGCGGGTTTTTGGGCTATAATGTTTTAAATCTCGCTACTTTTGGGCTAGAAATTGAATTCGCTTGAAACCCCAAAAAAATCATGTTTGAAAATTTTACCTATTTGGTCATTTACCTTCTTTGTAGATTTGAACCACAATATAAATATAATGTGTCTTGACCGTGGTTATCCCCTTCTAATTTTTTGGGTAACCCACCCCATGTCTTCATCACCATTCCTTGAAAATAAAAGTATGTAGAACGTCTACTCTACCGTCCCAATAAACATAATATATACGCATAATACCCTGACACCTTTTTCCTGAACATCTGCTTCCGGCTTCTGAATGCTAGAAGCAAGAAATCCGAGTGAAAAGTAATCGGAAAATGTAATGAAACTTCGCATTCTGAATGTTTCGGAATCACAACAAATTTAGTCAAGCAGACAGGGTGAATTTTGTTAGTTTGAAAATTTCAATCACGGAGAAGGATCGTGGAGTCAGACAGAAACTAGGAACAGGTAATTTAGCTTAATTGTAACTGTTCACAGAGCTGTTCATAGGGTTGGTGGTGTCTGGGGAAAATAAAAAATGTTTAAAGTAAAGACAAACGATAATGAAGAACAAGTATGTACAGTCAGAATACTTCCGTCAGCAACAGTTACAACGAGTCAAAAACAAAAGTAAAGGGCAAAGAAACATGTGGTTCGAAGATAAGCTGCAGGAATAATTAAAACTACTCAAAAAACAAAAGGGAAAATCAAGAAAATATGCGGCTAAGAGATATACCACAGCGAGAACAAGGAAGTATGCGGTTCAAGAATAAGCGACAATGAGAATTACCTGCAAATGCGAGACAGTGAGCATCAGAAACGTGTAAACAATGGTGTAAACATTAGTAATTTCATATACGGAATAATTTCTGTTCGTTTTAAGTTTTAATGTTCGTTTTAAGTTAAAAAAAACTTGTTTTTTTTTAATTTCTGAACGTTTTGAATTAATGCAGCTTTGATTTTGGGTCACTGCCCATGAATAATTAAAAAAAAATTGCATATTAATTTTACTTTTTTTTGGCTAAATGGCTTTCTCGAGATTTTGTTCTGACGTAACTTATAAATTAACTTACTTAACGAACTTCTATATTCGTATGTTTTTATTACGCATATTAGGTATGTTGCCCCCTCGTCAATACCTCGCTCTTTACTCTAAAGTTCGAATTTTGTTCGAATCACTATCCCTGAATCACAAAGGCCGGTTAATTAGAATAGATAGCTCTTTTGAAAATATTAAAAAATTCTTTAGCGTAAAGAGTGAGGTATTGACCAGGGGCAAACCCCCCTCATATATGTAATAATTTATGTTCGTTTTAAGTTTTAATGTTGCTCCTTACTTTCAGTTGAAAAACTTCTTTTTTTTAAATTTAATTTCTGATCATTTTTAAATACTGCTGGGAAATCCGGCGCCCCTTTCATAGAAATGTCCCTCCCCCCAAGGAAACATCCTCCATAGAGAGATCTTCCCCCATAGCCCCTTTCTCTGACTCCCCTCCCCTCCACCAGAAAAAAAATACCTCCTGAAAACGTCTGTGTACTTCCCAATAACCAATACTATATGTGAACAATGGGCAAAGTTCATAATTTGCAGCCCGTCCCCCGGGAGCTGTGGGGGATTAAGTAATCCTTAAACACATATTTATTAGATTTTCGAATATGCTGAACAAAATGGCTATCTCAAAATTTTGATTGGGTGACTTTGGGAAAAAAATGAGCGTGAAAGGGGGCCAAGTTGCCCTCCAATTTTTTGGTCACTTAAAAAGGGCACTAGAACTTTTAATTTTTGTTCGAATGAGCCTTCTTCTGATACTCTAGGACTACAGGATCGATACGATCACCCCTGGGGAAAAAAAACAAACAAACAAATAAAGACGCATCAGTGATTTCTTCTGGCAAAAAATACAAAATTCCACATTTTGCAGATAGAAGCTTGAAACTTCTGTAGTAGGGTTCTCTGATACGCTGAATCTGTGGTGTGATTTTTATTAAAGTTATATGACTTTTAGGGTTTGTTTCTTCCTTTTTTCGAAAATACGGAAAATTTTCTCAGGTGCGTAACTTTTGATGGGTAAAACTAAACTTGATGAAACTCATATGTTTTTTTTTTTTGAAATTAGCATAAAAATCTGAATCTTTTGATGTACCTATTGGTATCAAAAACTCCGTTTTTTTTTAGAGTTTTGGTTACTGTTGAACCGGGTCGCTCCTCACTTACAGCTCGTTACCACGAACTGTTTGATCGTGGTATGCATGCAATAAACCGAGTGTGAAAAAGAACAATTTGCCTTTTTGGTTTTATATATTGTTGTTTTCAGTGAAACACTTGTTAATTTTACGACGGCACACGTAGAGGGTTTGTTATTTTTGTTCGTTCACGGAGCTCTTTTTTGCTTTTGACCTATTCTTGTATGTAGGTGATCTGATATACCGATTGTATTTCTTCCTCGTTTTACCCATAACAGCGCTATAATAGGGTTATAATAGCGTTCACTATTTTAGGGCTACTTTGGACTATTTTTGGGCTAGTGATTTCTCCTGTTTGGGCTATACGTTATGCTAAAAACCTGGCAACACTGATTGTCATATCTGAAATACAAAATGTGAAATTTTTTGAAATGCTGAACTGATTGAACATAGACACCCTGGTTTTCAACAATCAGCCACACACCAGTGTTGCCAATCCTCTTAGGGTACTACTTAGGGTTTCTAAACGTCTCTTGAACTCTGGGCTTCCCCTATCCCCGAAATTTCGGGGATTCCCCCGAAAAAAGATTTGGTTCCCGAAAATCACTCAACCACGGTGTCACCCCTAGTGACTATCCCTAGCAAACACTGCTTTACGTACCATAATTTTAACTACTCTCTTGTTCTTTGATTTTCGTCTCCTGTGTTACTGTGCATGAAAACCAGACCAAAGCAATTTAAGTATAGACAGTTCTTTATATGTTCACAAAAGTATCATTTTCCTGCATTTAGATTAAACCATTTTGAATGCAGTATTCCAAATGCTATAAGATTCTTAAATTTACATCATTCGTGGTCAAGACAATTTTGACTAAATTAGCCAAGAATTATGCTTGGTTGTTTAGCGGAACGCTGAGTTGGATTTTGGGTTTTGAAATTGAACTTCTAAAGAAGGTGAATTGTTTTGAAAGCTGAATCATAAGTTTAAATTTGATTTTGTTTTTCTGCTGTTTTTCGTTTTGGATATTCTGTATTAATGTTTAATACTTGATGATTGAACGCATAATACGTTGAAGGAATTGATCGTTTTCCCTGGAATTCCTACCATTTAAATTTTTGTTTCACTCGATGTGTAAAATTTAAGTTCTTTTCTTTTTTTTATCTGAGAATTGTAAATGTCATACCAACTTTTATCCTCAAACGTATTCACCCAACACTCCCCTCACAATTATTATTCTGACCCGTGTAATATTTTCAGTGGGCGTAATATTTTCAACTGCAGTTTTAGGATTTTTTTACGGTCTTGCAAAGCTGTTAGTTAGGCAAAGGAAATTTTACGGAAAATATATTCTGCTCAAATTTTGAATAGCCAAGTAAATTTGTTTAATTATCTAGTCCTACCTTTACAACTTCTAATGCTTGAGCAATTAGTAACCATGTATGAAGGCTAATTCTGAGATAGAAACAAAAGAATTTAAAGAAATTGTGGCATAATTTATTTCTTCTTAAGAACTATCTCTAAATACAATCTTCTTACTATAAAAAATATAACACCCCCTCCCCCTCCTAATGAAGCACAATTTGGCTATAGACTATGTTCAAGGTCAGGGAATAGGGGACTTAAAAAGGAGTGACCCCAAAAATATTATTCATAAGAAAATTTACATTACAGCTTAAAGTAAAAATTTGGTTATTAGGTTCATATTGTTTTCTTGTCAAGTTTTATATTATTTTTTCAACTTATTTATCACGAACTGTTGGTTAATAAGGCCAAATAATGTTAGTGCGAAGAAAAAGAATAAGTAACTTTTATATGATTTGTAGCCTGCAGCTATTATGTCCAGGCATTAGATGGGCTGATATCAAAATGAGACTGCAATAAGTACTATATTTGGACCATGGATAGCCGCAGGGTTGGTGGGAGGGTTGGGGGCTAGTCGGTGACTATATAGTAATTATGAGGTAACCAAAAGAAAGGAAAGCATAGTAGAAACAAACAAATGTATTTTCCGCGGGTGTACTTTCCGCGGGGGGTATTTTCCGCGGGGGAGTATTTTATGCGGGGGGTATTTTTGTGTATGTGGGGGGGGGGGGTATTTTACAGTTTATTTTCCGCGGGGGTATTTTCTGGGGGGTAAACACCTAAGACCTTAGAAGCAGCCATGAAAAACAAATAAGATGTTAATTGTCGTCAAAATTCCCTTTTTAATTTAAGTTTAAATTTACTTGTTTAATTTAGTTCTTGTTTGTTTTAAGTTTTAATGTTGCCCTATTTATAGGTTGAATTTTGTTTATTTAATTTACCTATCTAGAAACCGCAAACAATATTTGTTTTTGTTTTTAAATATTATTAATGAACTACTGAGATTAATGACTTAATAGAAAATTGCTACTTGTATTTACACTTCGAATTGAAGTTATCAAGTATTTTGCAGTAGGTTGCATCAAGATATGGCTAATTGTAGAAAGAGACACGCCAAGACAGATAGTCCAAGTAATTGAGAGGCAAATGTTTTTAAAATGGCTGCGGCACGGGTAAATGGCGGGATTAAGTATAACTCTCTTATTGGGCACATACTTGTCAGGTTAGTTTTTGGAAAGGCGTGCCTGCCTAGAGTCTCAGGCATGCTGACCAGTAATTTAAAATCGACATAGGACCTTGTTCACTATTGTGTTCACTATTTTTTTTTTTAATTTGAAAACAATTTTTGAAGTTTTTGCCGCAATGTCAGCAATAAGCGTTTTCAGCTATGGGTTCCAATCCCGTGCTCTGGCTCTAAAACCTACTCTGTAAAATGCTTGATTTACTACGCGGATTCAAGCCCTACTTGAGCCTGAAAACGAAGCTAAAACCAATTTTGGCTTCCACATTTTTCGCAACAAAATTCCATTTTGTTTTTTTCCCCGAAACAACCCCGAATCTTGAAAGACTTGTACCCGAAAACTCCCCGAATTTTTAGGACTTGTCCCCGAATTTTAATCTTCAAGAGTGTAAGCCCTGGTTGAACTTTACATAGCCATTTAGGTTTAATACAACTATTACTGCGCATTATTCAGGGAATATTTTTTTCCTTGAAATTGGCCTTTTATCAAGAAAGTTCACGTCTTGACTGCTTTAACTGCTTCTTATTTCCGTCCCATTTTTCTAAAAAAAAAAAAAATGAATAGTAGTGGAGGAAAAAATACGGCTTGACCTTGGAAAATTGTTGAAAGAATTTTTATTTACACCAAAATGTTCAGAAGAATCAGCTTAATTACTCAAAAAATAAATTAAAACCGAGTCCCACTTGCACAAGTGTCCTAGATTTGCCCTTGAGAGGGGAGAAAAATGAGGGGGGGAAATCGATTTTTGTTTTTTAAATATATTTGGAGCTTAAATAGAGATGACAAAGGCATCAATATCTTCATGTATCTCCCTATCGTCTTTACTCTTCACTCGGATTTGGACAACGGCTAAAGTACCATCAAACTGGAAACGCAGCACACTCATCAGGATATTGAAAAAAGGATACGCTACCGAGCCAAACAACTGGTAGGGTATAAGTTTACTGTCAATGCCTTGGAAGAAGCTCTCACATATTATCCTGCTGGAGAGGACCCGAACGCAACTTGATTCTCACCTCCTATACGAACAGTATGGCTTCCGGCCAAATCGCTCATGGGCTGACCTTATATTCACGCTTTAACTTCTTACTGAAGAGAGCAGAGAGTGGCGTTCAAAGACTTATATAATCTTTGTGAATTTCGAGAAGCCCTTTGACTCCCTAGATCGTTAAACCCTATGAAAGATTCTCATCTATTATCGAATCCCCTGAGAAAAAAGTGACCTTTATTACCACCATGTATGAGGGTAGCAAATGTTACGTCAAGACACCAGAGGCCCAAATTCGTTTCTTCCACAGTTTGTCAAAAGTATTCAGGGGTGTGTTCAATCACCATTACCTTTTGTGATAATGGTTAATTACATCCTGCTTAACACAGAGACAGGAGGTATTTGAATTAAGCCCCGAAGTCCAGGTCATTGATATAGACTTTGTAAACGACTTAGCAGTGCTTGAGTCAAGCAAAGAGCGGCTTCAAGAATTACTAGACGAGATCACGGTAAAAGCAAACCATCTTGGCCTACGTGTGAGTGCTGAAAAAAAACAAATGCATAGTGACTAGTGACTCTCCCCTGTCTACTAACTGTGGTGACCAAGATGTTGAACAAGTTTTCGATTTCAAATACCTAGTTAGTATCATCGAGAACACTGGCTCGGCAGTGAAAGAAGTACTCACCAGAATAGGAGAGGCAAATGGTGCCTTCAACAAACTACGTCAGGTATGGAGATCTCAGAAATTTTTTCTCTGCGCCTGAAGCTACACCATTTTAACAGCAATTTTATGCCAATACTATTCTAAGCAGCAGAAACACGGCACCTGAATCAAGAACAAGAAAGAAGAGTCCTGGATTTTTAAAACTCGTGTTTTGTAGGATATTGAATATCCACTGGTCACAGAAGATGACAAACCAGTCCATCCGTGAGATGAGACAACAGCCTCTAGTAACTGACATTATCAGAGTCAGAAGGTGGAAGTATTTGGGATATGTCCTACGTATGGAAAATTATAGACTCAAAAAAGCCGCTTTACAATGGCAACCACCCGGGAAATCGTAGCCGCGGAAGACCCAGAAACACACTGTGACGGACTTACCAGAGGGATATGAGCAACCTTCAAACCTCCATTTACCAGAATGGGAAGACATTACTACATCAGCAAACCTAAAGGAAGATTGGAGGCTTCTTCTTGATGCCCCTGGGTGCCTAAGGAGGCACAGGCGGAACTAAGGTAAGGTTAAATAGTCGTTTTCTTTCGAATCAAGCATGAAGAATCCGAATCCAATGTCACAAATCCAGTTTTCCGTACATCAGTATCAGTTTTCACGTTTATGGAAGGGGGGTGAGTATGGAGGTAATTACTTGACGAATTCCTGTGACGAAAGGGTCATTTTATATCAAATAAAGTACCGTATTGCCAAATATGAGGTCAAAAAGTTTTACTATTTACCTGATTTCCACCTCTGAAGGCCCTGTAATATGAGGGGTTGATAAGCATAACTTCTTGAAAACAATTCTTTAATCGAGGCCAAAACTTCAATCAGTTATAAAAATGAACCCTTAGAACTCAGGTAAATTATTCAAAGAAAAATTTAATTTTAAAAGCACAACCTAAAGCTAATTCTTCTTCTGTTCGTCTGTGTTATCGTCCTCATTCTGTCTTGCTGCAGCGTCAATACTATTTTCGTAATTCCTGATCAAAGTAGGACTTTTTTCAATACTTTCTGCGGAAGTAGTGCTTTTCAAGCACTACTTGAATCAAGCATGAAGAATCCGAATCCAATGTCACAAATCCAGTTTTCCGTACATCAGTATCTGTTTTCACGTTTATGGAAGGGGTGAGTATGGAGGTAATACTTGACGAATTCCTGTGACAAAAGGGTCATTTTATATCAAATAAAGTACCGTATTGCCAAATATGAGGTCAAAAAGTTTTACTATTTACCTGATTTCCACCTCTGAAGGCCCTGTAATATGAGGGGTTGATAAGCATAACTTCTTGAAAACCAATTCTTTAATCGAGGCCAAAACTTCAATCAGTTATAAAAAATGAACCTTTAGAACTCAGGTAAATTATTCAAAAAAAAAATTTAATTTTAAAGCACAACCTAAAGCTAATTCTTCTTCCTGTTCGTCTGTGTTATCGTCCTCATTCTGTCTTGCTGCAGCGTCAATACTATTTTCGTAATTCCTGATCAAAGTAGGACTTTTTCAATACTTTCTGCGGAAGTAGTGCTTGAAGTAGTGCTTTTCAATACTTTTGTTTTAAAAAGTAATAGTTTTTTCAATATTTTTTGTTAAAAGTAGTGTCTTTTTAAAATTTAACGTTCAAGAAATCAACTAGCACATTAGCAATTTGTGTCCCGTAAAAAAGAAACTTGTACAGCTTTTTGACTAGCATTTGTGCAACAGGACTTAAGAAATAACATACTAATATTTTCATTTATAGATTCTTCTCTTGTGATGCTAAGGGAACAAATAAACGATACATTATAGGTTACAGACAGTATTTTGGTTTTTGTTCAGTCATACATTATACAACTAAAACGAAAGAAAAATATAGTTGAATAGATATAAAAAATATAGGTAACAAGGCCATATCCAGGGGGATGGGGTAGGGCCTTTGAACCCCCTCCCCCCGAAATTTTGTCCGACTCGTAAAACGTAACAAAAATGAATATAAACAAATTTTGATACAGTTTTAAAGTTTTTCTTTGTAACACCCCCCTCGAAAAAAAAAAATTCTTTTGTTAACCTCCACCCCAAAAAAATATTGTTTTTTTAACCATTCTTCGCCCCCGAAAAAACCTGGATACGGCCCTGATAGTAAGTATTATTTTGAAAATGATAGGCGTAAAGATTATAAGCGTCTTTTTTAAATAAGACACCATAAGATAGGTAGTGTATGATTAGAATAATGAGGGAGGGGAAGCTTCAGGGCTCGCCCTTATCCTGTGATCATAGGATAAAAAATACACTCTTAAAATAAAAAATCTTAGAACCAGTAGTTATACAGTATATAGCGGTTTTATTTTTTTTGAAGAATGTATTACAAAATATTTTGAACTGTATTTAGCCAGATAGGTCTAATAAAATTATTACTGCACTATATTCAGGAAATGTTTTTCTCAAAATTTGTTCTACATAGCAAAACAGACGTTAAATAGAAGTATGAAAACGAGTGGTGGTCTGATGGGAGGTAGAGGTATGATTGAATTGCAGTACACAATATGACATCTGCTATATCTACTTTGGTTCTCGTTAACGAACGCATGGAGAACCTTACTGGCCTCGTGGAGTTGACTATTGAAAATTAAGCAAAAGCAATATATTCGAGGAAAGCTAGAGATCTGGTGGATACCGAAAGGATTGTTCCCAAGCATTGAGCCCCTAGAACCCCTCACGCGGGATTCACAGCTATTGAACGTGTTTATTGGTGTCCACGCTTCTTCATCTGTAAACTCAGACGTTGTTAAATCTATGGGGAGAAACGAATCTGAAGGACATGGAAACAAAAAAAAAATTGACAAATATGGTTTTCAGGAGAAAGGAGAAAGTTATAACTATGGCTGAGAAGTCATCCGTGGTGATAGATAGCGAGAGAGAAAGGGTTGACCCATCTCTAACCTTGAATCGTCTAGCCGCAGTGGTTAGCCCCAGTAGAACTGACTTGATTGAGGTTCTATCGTTCCAGCTCTGTGCTTTTCCACCATTTCTCTTTAGTTTGCTTGAAATGAAGAGGACATCCGACAAAGCCTTTCTAACAAATGTACTGATGAAAATGAGGGCTTGATGGTTCAGTGACATTGCCAACCTCCCAGAGAGTTTTGGACGGTGGATGGCTAGTCCGTAAAATTCCATGGACTGTTACATCTACATATTCTAAGGTGGAAGGATGTTACGCAGATTATTTTACGAGGGACATTTCGGACAGGCAGTGGTAGTTTTCGACTCTTACATTCATACACCAATGATTATAAATTGCATACGACCTACTTACTGACAGGCTGGCGAAATAAGAATGTCAAGTTCTACATACACAGGATGATACCGATGTCTTAGTTGTACAAACTGCGGTCAGTTACGCTGAAATTTCGCCGACCACTTTCATTGGAACTGATACCGACCTATTAGTCCTTCTGCTGTACCAAGCTTGATGCATGTGATATCTTTCTGAAAACGAACATACATGAAAATAACTGATGAATGTACAACATGAAAAGGATATAAAAAATAAACTAGGAGCAAAAGCAGCAGAAAAATCTACTCATTTCCACTCAATGCCTGGCTGCAATACAAAATCTAGACTTCCGGGAGTAATAAAACCAGCAGTGGTTTCCTTGTCACTTAAAGATTGGATTTTTAAGGATGCTTGCAAGATCTTCATACACCAGGATCTAACCATCATGAGATCGCCGAAGCTGGAGAGAGAGCTTTGCTTTGCATATACAAAGGGAAAATTAATGAGAAGACCACTGAAGGATGTGTGGGTGCGAGCATTTACAAATCGAGTTGCAAGTTAAAATTTTTTTGTCTAGGGAGAGAGGCTTCGACTGACTTTGACTGCCACAGTGTACTACTTTTACAGGTGCTATTTTCAAATAATGAAGTGGCAAGACACGTTTAATTCACTAAAGCCCGAAGAGTGGGGTGGGCACCTCTCTTCGTAAACAGAATATGTATCTTCCCATTAAGACAGGTGCTTCATCAGCACTGGGAAATATGCTGAAGATACTGTGGTGCCAGTGCACCAGCGGCTGCGAGTCACTCAGATACAGCTGCCGTCGGAACGGTTTGCCCTGCAGCTTTGCCTGCGGTTAGTGTAAAGGTGCGTTATGTATTACCACTGCAGCAAGAAAAGTATGAGGACGGTAACAAAGACAAGCAGGAAAAACAATTAGCTTTAGGTTTTGCTTTAAAATAAAAATGCTTTTTTTGATTAATTTACGTTTTGATTTTCTAAACGTTTTCTTTTATAATTGATTGATCTTAAGTTTGATCTCGATTAAAGAAGTGGTTTTCAAGATACTATGCTAGGTAAGCTTTCATGTTACAAGCCCCTTAGATTTGAAAAATAGATAGTATCCGTGGCAACCCTGCCCCGCTGGCAAAAAATTACGCTGTTTCATAATCATTTTCTATAAAGGAGACGCTGCACGTTATAGACACTGCACGGTGCATGTTATATATATATATATATATATATATATATATATATATATATATATATATATATATATATATATATATATATATATATATATATGTATATATACATATATATATATATGATATATATATATATATATATATATATATATATGTATATATATATATATATATATATATATATATATATATATATATATATATATATATATATATATATATATATATATATATAGATATATATATATATATATATATATATATATATATATATATATAATATATATATATATATATATATATATATATATATATATAATTATAATATATATATATATATATATATATATATATTAGAAACAATACGACTACTCCTTGGGGGGAAATCATGTAATTTATGCTCTTGAAATGTGCTCATAAATATTATGTCCCTTATACGAATTTTGTTCCGAAGTTAAGGGTCTAAACGAACGTTTTATACCTCGTGATCTATCTAGATCTTTTCTTCAGGCAAGAAAATCCAAGGTTGTCAATTTTCAAAAAAAAAAAAAACATATGATGCTGTTTTCAAGAAAAAATTATGCAGAGATAAATCTGGGACTATCAATCAAATCGTTCTTTTAGACGGTTTGCACTAGCTGAAAGTAGACTGTCAATGGTTTCATATAATTCTGTGACGTTTCAAATTACTCTGAAATTGTTTTTATGCCTTACGTAATAAAGAATGTTGGGTAAATTTTGGTGGCGTAATAATTTAGCTAGGATGAAAGTGAAAACATCATCTGATGCCTTTTTTATGCTCTTTCATAATCAATAATCGCTTCTTGGGCTAATTGCATCTTGAGCCCTTAAAAGGGCCCAAAGATAATTTATATGAATTATGAAAGAGCATAAAAAAAAGCATCAAATGAGGTTTTCACTTTCATCCTTGCTAAATGATATGGCCCTCTGCAAATTTTACCTTGAACTTTACCCCCCCCCCCCCCCCACTAATGTGCAAATATATGCACCGAATTGGAATATACCCTGCATTGTCGACGGCAAAGTTTTCAAATCGCAAAATTCAGCGCTATTTTTGTCGACATCATTTTGAAAAATTGAAACGGTAGGAAAACAGTTTAAATTGAAAATTAAGTATTTTGCAGGTTACATTAGCTTATAACTTCTTTGTGTGGTAACAAAATGAAAAATCTTTGGAGGCCTTTGAAGGGCTCAAGATGAAATTAGCCCCAGAAGCAATTATTGAATTATAAAAAGAGCATAAAAAAGGCATCAAATGATGTTTCCACTTTCATCCTAGATAAATTATTGCGCAACCTAGAAATTTACAGAACGTTGAATCATATGCTGTTCTATTTCTATTTGCATCGGCTTTTTCGAAAAAAAACAGGCATTCGGAAACATTTCAAATGTCTAAAATTTAAAGCAATAAATTAGAAAATTTACTCTTAGTTAATAATTTTTTGAATTGCACTATAAAAATTGCTTATAAAAATATTGTGCAAAATACGACAAAAGTAGTAACAATTTTCAAATATTTTCTAAGATTAAAAAAGAAATTAGTTACAATAAAACACTTGTACAACTTCTTTAAGAATAAATTACTATAGTGAGATAATGTTTTTTCAACATACTATTTTAATCAGTTATGCCAAACGTGATACAATTGTACCATTTTGGTACATTTAACCTCTACTGGTACAATTTAGTACAATCCCACTAAATATGGTACATTGTGGTACAATTCAGTATTATTGAACCTATGTTTGTATTCTTTCATGTACAAATATTTTATTTCACCCTGATCTGTTCAGCATAGTCAAGTTAATTTAAAAAAAAAAAGTTTTTCCGAGGGAAGCAAAGAGCGAAGTTGAAACTTAAAACGGACAAAAATTATTTACTTCACAGCCTATTTAATATATATTAATATAACTAGTACAAATAAACCAACTAATTATGTTTCCCTATGCTTTTATGATTATACAAAACTAGCGTTTTACTGAAAACACAAAAGTCAAGTATAAAAAACAGGATTATTGATTTAAGAGTAAAAAGTGAGTATGTAGCCTGACATCACTAAACGAATCTATAAAGCTTTTCATAGTCTTACATCAGTTTTGACATTAGTAACTTTCAGTATACAATTAATATTATCTTAAAAACATAAGCGTAAAACTAAATATTTTTGAATAACCGTGAAGTAATTGAACAGTATACAGAAATATTGGATTGATTTATCAAGCGGGTCATTTTGCTCTCACCAGCTATAATACCAATAGTGGGTAATATACAGTCTTAAATTGTAAGAATATGCTTTAGTATCACTTGAAATAAAGATCAAATAAGATATAATATGAACTCTGGAAGTCCGATTATTTCTCTACATACAAGAGCGAATTTCAAGCTATGATACAAATTCTAAGGCTAGTGTATAGTCCTAATACTGTCAGGATGGCCTTAATTTGAACTTGTGTACAAACTAATAATGACATGTCCTTTTAAGAACCAAAACGAGAGCCAGTCATTGAACTGAGCCATTGCGCAGAAGTGATACTAAATTAAAGGTAAAAAATAAAGGAAATCCTAAAATGGATTGTTGCTTTATCTTAAAAGCGATTGATCCTAAAAGGGATTGATAATATTTTGATTCTATAAAAGGTGTCCTTAATTGGTTTGCTTTTACTGTACCAAAACTCCTATATTATCTTGTGTTTTCAGTAAAGCGCTAGTTTTGTATAATCATAAAAGCATAGGGAAACTTAATTAGTTTGGTTTATTTGCACTAGTTATATTAATATATATTAAATAGGCTGTGAAGTAATAATTTTTGTCCGTTTTTAAGTTTCAACTTCGCTCTTTGCTTCCCTCGGAAAACTTTGTTTTTTCCGATTTAAAAAGGGAGGCTTTTAAATAGATTGGGATGGAGGAGGAGCGTGCGTAGCTGTGTTGGCCTCAGGCGGTTTTGGTGCTGCGGTGAGTTGTTAGTAGTAGGAGTAGTAGTTTTTGATTAAAATTTAATGCAGAAATAAGTTTTTCTCTTTCGATTTAAATTAATTATAAGAAAATTATCCCCAAAAAATCGGAATTGAAAAGCTCTAGTGCCCTTTTTAAATCACCAAAAGATTGAAAATTGAAAGGTAACTAGTCTCCCTCACTGAACCCTCTTTTCCCGGAAGGCGTCCAGTCAAAATGTTGAGAGAACTTTTTTGAGTCAATATAGTTGAAAGGTTCTTTAACTATGCCTTTAGAGATAGTATTGACCCCAATAGTCCCTGAGGAAAGGGCTGTAAGTTATGTATTTTTGCCCATATTTCATATAGGCTATAGTATTTATTATTGGGAAATATACATGTTTTTGGAGGGGGGGGGGGGGGGTATTTTTAGTGGCGAAAAAGTTCCCAGGGGAATGAAAAGAAATTTCTTGGCATGGCTTCACTGAGGATCAGAGAATTTAAAAAAAAAATCGATTTAAGGGTAGGAAGCAATACTAAAAATTAAAATCAACAGAAATTATTCTGCATATGAGGGTGACTGCTCCCGTAGTCAATCCTCCTTTTCAAGGTTTACTTTTTGTCACCATTATTTAAGAGAGATTGATGAAACAAAAGGACCGATGAATTTTAATGGATGTATTTTTAGAGAACATTAAGATTTTAGCATAAAGACCGAAGGTTGCGGAAGGGCAGACGCCTTCATATTTTGGTAATTTTAGCTAGCTCCCAGTCTCCCTCACTTACTTTGAAGCGAGTATTATCTGCTCAGCTAACAGGGGTATCACGAAGAAGACTATCTTCGCTCATGTCGCCTGGTTTTGCTAAAATTACCATTTTCTATGCCAAAATAGAACTGGGAAGATGTTCTTTTTCTCTCTCTCTATATATATATATGTATATATATATATATATATATATATATATAATATATATATATATAATATATATATATATATATATATATATATATATATATATATATATATATATATATATATATATATATATATATATATATATATATATATATATAATATATATATATATATATATATATATATATATATCCAAATTTGAGGCAAAAAGATCATCTTCAAGAAAAACAAGCATAATATAAAAACTAACTTACAAAAAATTTAAAACTAGCTTGAAGAATAAGTAATTTTGCAAGAAACGAAAAAATTTTTGCAAAGTGCAAACCTGTAAATTTTGTTTGAAGTTGAAAAGAAACTTTTTTATATAAGCATGTAAGCATCAAAAGGAGAAAAATTCTTATAAAACCTATGAGCTCCTCCAGAATGATTTTGGAGCCTTGTATTTCCTAGCTCTCTCATAGCTGTCTTCTCTCCTAATTCTTGAAGACCGTCAGCTATCCCTGTAGTAAGGCAGCTCAGGGCTATTGCCGCTTTTGAAATACTTTTGCTAAATCCATTGGTCTTGTCTTTTTTTGCATACATGCGTTGCATAATTCGCTGTCTTTGATCCTAGTTATTTTCAGTCTAATAAATACTGGTAGCTTCTTAGCTACAATTCTTGGTTTCGTGCATATTGAGATTGGCTTTGGGGCATGTCTCCTAGACTCTGTCTGTTTTTCCAACTGGTTTTCTTCTATCAACTGGCCTGGCTCCCGCTTCCGTTTTTCCAGTTCAAGCTCAATTAATAAAGGCCTTTTATGTTCCCTAAAAAACTGCTCCCACTCTTTAGTTACCACTGGTTGGACCTCCGTGTATACACTTTTCCTTCTCTTTCTTGCTGCCACTTCACGTAATATAGCTCTTTTGAAAGTAACCCCATCACTTCCCGTTTGTGCAAATCTTCTATCCATGTTAATCTGTTTTAATCTCTTAGTTCAGTGTTTCACAACTAAAATCTATTATAATGTAGCTTGATGTAAGTTAGTTTCACAACTAAATTTTGACGAATTCATTTCGTTACATGCATGAACACATGCATGTAACGCATGTTCATGCGTTATATGCATGAACAACATAGCTCTTTAGATATCTGCACCAATCAATGCGAAGAGAATTCATGACGTATGATCTTGGGCTGTTTCAATTGTGAATGTTCCGTTGTTGGTTGTAATTAATTAAAAAAACTTTTTTCACAAAATAAGTTTTCAAAGAAAAGTAAAGAACTCCATTAAACAAAAATAAGCAAAAATAAAATCAAATAATCTACCAAGCGTGAAACTACAACAAATCAGCATCGATAAATAAATGAAACTCAAAACGAACAGAAATTACAATAAATAAGTGAGTCAAACTCAAAGCGACCAGAAATTAACTTGATTAGGGCTCAAAACGCCTATGCCTTCCCTACTCATGTTAATTTCTGCTCGTTTTGAGTTTGAAAAAGTTTGCTAAAGTTTGCCGAGTTTAAAAATGGTCGTAGGCTAAATGGCCAAAAAACCACGACTTTTGCTGGCCTGTAGTAAAATATTTCTGTTGTAATATGTGTTACTCCGAACAATTTCTTCAAGTACTGTCAGGAATAATATACAGCACGAGAAGAGAAAGAAAAACAAAGGAATGGAGAAAGAAAGTGAACGAAAATGTCTTATTCAAAGTTTTCATAGATAGTACTTTACGTCACCGACGATCCACGTGTTACGCGAAGCGTAACACACGGAAAAAAATTTGGGATATGGTACTTTTTTTTGTCTTTGGTATATTTTTCATGCAATTTGTGGTACATTTTATTTTGAGGTGTTGGTAACACTGATTTTAATTCTTTAAAATGAAGAAAACTTTTGAAATGCTGAACTGACTGAAGATCGACACCCCTGGTCTTCATCAATCAGCACACACCAGGGTTGCCAATCCATAGTAGTTAATGGTACTACTTACTTAGGGTCTCTTAACGTCTGTTGAACTTCACTTAGCCATTTAGGTTTAAGATAACTATTACTGCGCATTATTCAGAAAAGGTTTTTCCTTGAAATTGGCCTTTTATCAAATTTTTCAGTCTCCTCCTCTTTAACCGTTCCTCCCTCGCTAACTTAATTTTTTGGATATAATATAAGGTTATAAGCAAAAAATTTGTTGTTTTTAATTAGCATTATGAACAGCTGCTAGTGAGAAATATGCTAACTACAAAAATGGTGCAAACTGTCAAAACGAGATAATATTCGCTTAAAGAAAAGGCTATAAAATTTTTGATCCGATTTTAATGTTTTTTCTGTAACCCACCCCCCTAAAAAAGCCTTTTGTACCCCTCCTCTCTAAAAAATTCCTGGGTACGGCCTTGATAGGTAAGTATTATTTTGGAAACAGTAGGGGTAAAGATTATAAGAAACTATTTTAAATAAAATAGTTTCTTATATTAAATTTTTTTATTAAATTTATATTATTTTTTTTTTTTTTTTTTGTAAATTCAAGAAAAAAATTCAAAGGGAAAATTTGATTTAAAACCACTTCCAGACATTTTGTTTTTTTTTTGGGGGGGAAAGGGGTATTTAAAAACACCGGAAATGACTTTGATAATCAATAGATGTCAATTTACAAAGTTGATTTTTAATAAACAAAATTAAAATAGATTTATATTCAATAGAAAAAGTGTAAATTGTCTAGATTACGCAACTTTATAAATTGTTTTTGTTTGCAAATTTTGGTTCGTAAAAAAACAGCTTTGATAAGGACAAGTGATAAATTTGTACATATCTATTTCGAAGAAACTGCGTATTTCGACTGCTTTTACTGATTTCCAATTTTCTGTCCACTTTTTCTAGAAAATGGATAATCTGACCACGGTGTTACTACACTATGCAGTCATAGACCGTTTTAAAGTGAAGATCCTGAAAATAAGACGCTTTTGCTTGTAGTTGCGTCCCATATAAGTTGAATTTTTCTCCCATATCAGATGTCAGTCGAGGAGAACTAGCTATACAGAAATAAAAAATTAACTGTGGCTTATATAGCATAAGCCAAAGAGAAAAACTATAGTGGTGAAATAAGATGTGTTCCTTGTGTTTTGTTCTGCACAATAAGCGGTAAATTTTTTGGGAGGTAGTACTTTTTATACTGTGATAGTACTTTTAAGAGACCCTGAATAGTACCGTTAATTTCGTCGGAGTGGAAATCCAGCCTCTGTATAAGGAATGTGGTAAAAAGTGAGTGTGGTAATTATAGAGGCATTAGTCTAGTTTCTGTAGATACCTAATTGATTATTATGATGATGTTTTTGTAAACAAATAAGTAGAACAACAGGGATTTTTTTTTTTTTTATACAAGACAGTGGAACGCAACATTAAATGAATATTTTGACCCTATATCCAAGGGCCGTCCTCAGCAAAACAGACGAAGAGAATAAAAACACTATAAAAGAAACTTACATTAAAATTCAATCATTAAAACTGTTTAAAAAAAAATGTTTTAAAACAGCCCTAATATCATTACTTCAAGGAAGTTCAACCAGGACTTAAAGATGCTGTATACATAGTTTTAAGAGAAGAACTATGGGTTTTAAGAAGGGTAGAGGATATGTCAACAAAATTTCTACTCTTAGAAGTATAATTGAGAAGTGGCTGAGACATCAAACGACTTTAGTCCTCAAAATTATAAATTATGAATAAGCGTTTTATTCAGCTGATTGAAAAGCTTTAGCGGAGTTCTTATCCTTGTATGATATTAATTAAAAAAAAAAAAAAACTTTGTGAAAAATAAGTTTTTCAAAGAAAAGTAAAGGCCATTCTAAACTTAAGCTCAGCTGATACAAATACCTGTTAAAATTCAAACTCAAAAAACGACCAGAAATTACTATTAAAGAATAAATGAAAAATGATGCATAATGATATTAATTGTTGAAAGGTTCATCAGTTTTCAAGAATTTATTTCACTGTAATTTTGCTATTGAAGTATAAATAAAACTTAAAAACGTACATAAATTAAATAGACAATCAATGCGAACAATCATCATACAGTAGATATTAATGTAAATAAATAAATAAATCTTAAAAAGAGTGAAACTTAAATTGAATATGCAA
This sequence comes from Artemia sinica, assembly GCA_027921565.1. Lineage (NCBI taxonomy): Eukaryota > Metazoa > Arthropoda > Branchiopoda > Anostraca > Artemiidae > Artemia > Artemia sinica. Next base: position 4,048,350 of record CM051263.1, on the reverse strand, counting down.
ATCATGCTTAAAACGGACAAAAATCACTACAAACAAGAGTTTGGGTATCGTTTCCTTCTCTCACTCTAGAAGTCTAAAACCTACTGCGTCATTGGCGCTTTACTGAAAACCAATTTTATTCCAAATATTTTCTTTTGTACTTCATATTGAAAATAAACATTACAATTATAGTAAAATTTTTAACTGATGAGCTTTCAGCAATTAATAGTATTTAAATCAAATATTCAGTTTAATTTATTAGTTCTTTCTAAAGTTGTTCAAGACGAATATAGTTTCACTACAAACAAGAGTTTGGATAGTGCCCCTTTCCTTAACTGTAGATAAAAAAAAACAAAAGCCTACTGCGTTATTGGCACTTAACTGAAAACGACTCATATTACAAATATCTTCTTTTCTAGTTCTTAAAGCACTGAAAATATAAAAAAATCACAGTTAAACCAATTCTTGAGCTGATGGATCTTTCAATTACTAATATCATTATAGATCAAATATTCAATTTGATGTTCTTTATACTTTCCAAGACTGTTCAAGACGCATACAGTTTTCAGTAAAGCACCAATGACGCAGTAGATTTTAGACTTTTAGAGTGAAAGAAGGAGACGATACCCAAACTCTTGTTTGTTCGATTTTTGTTCGTTTCAAGCTTTATTTGCATATTCAGTTTAAGTTTCACTCTTTTAAGTTGCATTATGTTATTTAAGTTGCGAAACAATAGTTACGAAATAACTTGTTACGAAATAACAGTCACTGAATTAGCTACGGACTCTAATAGATTCCGAAAATAATCCTTTTCCAAACTTCAAAACAAGAGATTTTGGATACTGCCCCCTTCCTTAACTGTAAATAAAAGCCAAAAGCCTACTGCGTCATTGGCGCTGCACTGAAAACGAATTATATTACAAATATTTTCTTTTCCAGATCTTACAGCATTGAAAATAAAAATAAAATTACATTGAAATAAATTCTTGAACTGATGGATCTTTCAATAATTAGTATCATTATACATCAAATATTCAATTTGATGTTGTTTATACTTTCCAAGACTGTTCAAGACGCATACAGCTTTCAGTAAAGCGCGAATGACGCAGTAGGTTTTAGACTTTTAGAGTGAAAGAAGGAGGCGATACCCTAACTCTTGTTTGTAGTGATTTTTGTTCGTCTCAAGCTTGATTTGCATATTCTATTTAAGTTTCACTCTTTTTAGATTTATTTATTTATTTAAATTATTATCTATTGTGTGTTTTGTTTGCATTGATTTTTTATTTAATTTCTGTTCGTTTTAAGTTTTATTTGTACTTCAATAGCAAAATTACAGTGAAATAAATTCTGGAGCTGATGGATAATCAACAATTAATATTATTATACATCATTTTTCATTTATTGTTTACTAGCAATTTCTGGTCGTTTTGAGTTTGAATTTTAACAGGTATTTGTATCTGCTGAGCTTAAGTTTAAAACGGCCTTTAATTTTCTTTGAAAAACTTATTTTTTGGAATTTTTTTTAAAATTGATTTTTGTTCATTTTTGATTGCAAAAGTTTCAAGCTTTTAAAAATTCCTTATTTCAAAATCAAACTTTAAAAAAATCAAATATTCATCAAAGTATCAAAACTGGTATCAAAGTAACAATATCAAAGTGAAAAAATGGGTTAGTGTCAGAACTAGAACTTTCAATTTCCGATGAAATGAGCCCTCTATGAAGTTTATACGAGCATCCCTTTCAGAAGTACCATACAAGCCTTTAGGGCATAACTTAGAACGCCTTCCCTTAGGCCCTGGGGGGGGGGGTGTATTGACACCAGAGTTATTCTTATGCTACCTTTTAACTATTTTGTTTAACAAAATATTCACTTTTGTAACATAAAATGTTCAACGTTCAATTTCCAATCAAATGAGCACTCTCTGAAATTTATAGGAGCATCCCTTTTATAAGAACCATATATGCCCCAGGGCATAACTTACAACGCCTGCCACCGGGCCCTGGGAGGTTGTGTCGACTCCTGAATTTTTTTTAATCTGACTTTTTAACAATTCTAAACTTAATGGCTATCTTAAAATTTTTATCGGATGCATTTGGGAAAAAAGGGGCATGGGGGACTAGTTGCCCTCCAATCTCTTTTGACTGTCAAAAGCTAAACTAAAACTTTCAATATTCAATCAAATGATCCCTCTCTGAAGTTTTTACGAGCATCCCTTCCATAAGAACTCTATATTCCCCCAGGGCATAACTTACAACGCCTACCCTCTGGTCAAAAAGGGAGTGTGTCAACCCCAGAGTTTTCGTTATATGGTCGTTGAACTATTCTTTTTAAAAATGGCTATCTCAATTTCTTATCAAATAGTTTGAGAATAAAGGCGTGGAGGATGGGGGATAGGTGCCCTCAAATCTCTTTTGACTATTTAGAACGTAAAATAGAATGTACAATTTCCAATCATATGAGCCCTCTTTGAATTTTAGATGAGCTTCCCTTCCTTAAGAACCATGTGTACCCGCAGGGCATAAATTACAACGCCTACCCTGGCTCCTGGGGGGTTGTGTTGGCACCGGAGTTTTGGTTATATGATCTTTGAACTAGTTTCAACAAAATAGCTATCTCAAAAATTTTATCGGATGCATTTTGGAAAAAGGCGTGGGGGGGGGGGGGCTGGTTACCCTCCAATAACTTTTGACGCTTAAAAAGTGAACTAGAACCTTCAATTTCCAATCAATTGAGCCGTCCTCTGAAATTCATGCGAGCAGTCCTTCCAAGACCCATATATGCCCCCAGGGCATAACTTATAACCCTTGCCCTGAAGACTGTGGGTGAGTGTCCTGCTCAAAGATATAATTTCCAGAACTTTCAACTACGTTAAACAAAATGGCTATCTCAAAGTTTTGATTGGATGTTTTTGGGGAAATGGTGGGCGTGGAAGGGGTGTTAGTTGCCTTCCAATCACTTTAGACTATTAAAAAAGACACTAGCCATTTAAATTTCCGATCGAATGAGCTCTTTTTGAAGTTTTTACGACAACGTTTTCTATAAATACCTTATATGGCCCCCAGGAAATAACTTACAACCCTTGCTGTGAGGGCTGTGGCGGGAGGGGGGGGGCTTGTTATCCTCAAAGACCTAATTTCCAGAATTTTCAACTGCGTTGAATAAAACGGCTATCTCAAATTTTGATTGGATGTGTTTTGGGGAAAAGGTGGGTGTGGAAGGGGTGTTAGTTGCCTTCCAATCACTTTCGACTATTAAAAAAGGCACTAGCCATTTAAAATTCCAATCGAATGAGCCCTTTTTGAAGTTTCATCGGGGGTTATAAATTTTCCACTAGCCCTTTCAATTTCTATAAAAAACTTATATATTTATCCCAGGGCATAACTTACAACCTTTGCCCTGAGGGCTGTGGGGGGGAAGTGTCCTCCTCAAAAACATAATTTCTAAATAGAAATCAACTACGTAGAACAAAAATGGCTCTCTCAAAATTTTGATTGGTGTGTTGGGGGAAATAGTGGGCCTGGAAGGGGTGTTAATTGCCTTCTAATCACTTTTGACTCTAAAAAAGGGCACTAGAACTCCCAATTTCTAATTGAATGAGCCCCCTTTGAAGTTTATACGATGAGCCCTTCCATATGAAGTTCCTCTGGGAAAAAAAAATAATAAATAAATAATATAAGACATAGGAGCCATATGGCCTTTTTCTATAGGCAACGCTATAGCGTTGCCTCTGATACGAGCATCCCTTCCATAAGAACCAAATATGCCCCAGGGTATAAATTATATTGCCTGTCCCTGGGCCCTGGGTTTTTTTTTTTGACACCAGAGTTTATGTTATGTAACTTTTTAGCTATTTTTAAGAAAACGGCTATCTTAAAACTTTTATTTGATGCATTTGGGGAAAAAAGGGCGTGGAGGGGGGACTAGTTGCCCTCCGATCTCTTTTGGCTATTAAAAAATGAACTAGAACTTTCACTTTCCAAACAAATGAGCCCTCTCTGAAGTTTATACTTAGCATCCCTTCCATAAGAACCATATTTACCCCCAGGGTATAACTTACATCACCTGTCCCCGGGCCCTGGAGGGTTGTGTCGACACACGAAATTTTTTATATGACCCATGAGCTATTATTAACAAACTGGCTATCTCATAATATTTATCTGATGCATCTAGGGGGGAAACAATAAGGGGGGGGGGGACTAGCTGCCCTCCGATCACTTTTGACTCTTTAAAAGTGAACGACAACTTTCAATTTCCAATCAAATGAGCCCTCTATGAAGTTTCATACGAGCATCACTTCCACAACAACCATATACCCCCAGGACATAACTCACAACGCCTGCCCCGGGCCCTATGGGTCTGTGTCGACACCGGGTGTTTTTTCTAATCTTAACTTTGAACTATTTCTAACAAAATGTCTATCTCAAAATTTTTTTTGGTGCATTTGGGGGGAACAGGGGGTGGGGGGAGGAGGCTAGCTCCCCTCCGACAACTTTTGACTTTTAAAAAGTGAACTAGAGCTTTGAATTTCCAATCAAATGAGCCCTCTTTGAAGTTTATACGAGCATCCTTCCATGAGAACCTTATATGCCGCCAGGGTATAACTTACAGCGCCTGCCCCCAGGCTTGTGGGGCTGTGTCGACACCAGAGTTTTTGTTATCTGATCTTTGAACTATTTTAACAAGATGTTTATCTCAAAGTTTTTATCAGGTGCAATGGCTACCTCAAATTTTCCATCAGATATATTTTTGGAAAAAAAAAACTTATGGGGGGGGGGGCTAGTTGCCCTCCGATCGCCTTTGGCTCTTAAAAAGGGCATTAGAAATCTCGATTTTCAATCTAATGAGTCCCCTTTGAAGTTTATATACGACAACCCCTTCTATATGAAGTGTCTCTGGGAAAAAAATAAATGGAGTTTGGGGGGGAGGCTAGCTACCCTCTGATCACGTTTTTCTTAAAAAGTGAATTACAACTTTCAATTTCCCATCAAATGAGCCCTCTATGAAGTTTATACGAGCATCCCTTCCATAACAACCATATATGCCCCCAGAGCATTACTTACAACGCCTGCCTCCGTGCCCTGGGGGGTTGCTTTGACACAGGAGTTTTTCTTATTTAAATTTTTAAACTATTTTTAATGAAAATGGCTATTTTAAAAAAACTTTATCAGATAGGCTTGGGAAAAAAGGGTGTGTGGGGGGGGGGGGGCTTGTTGCCCTCGGAAATCTTTTTACTCTTAAAAAGTGAACTACAACTTTCAATTTCCAGTCGAATGTACCCTCTCTGAAATTTATACAAGCATCCCTTTCATAAGAACCATATACGCCCCCCCATACCCAGGAAAACACTTACAGCACCACTCCGGCATTGACACCGGAGTTTTTGCTATCTAGAATTTTGAAACAATTTTTAAAAAAAAACAATGGCTACCTCAAAATTTGTAGTGGATGGGTTTGGGGAAAAAAGGGCGTGGGGGGGCTAGTTGCTCTTAAATCTCCTGACTCTTAAAAAAGTGAACTAGAACTTTCAATTTCCAATCAAATGAGCCCTCCTTGAGGTTTGTACAAGCATCCCTTTCATAAGAACCGTACATGCTATTAGGGTCTTGACTTAGAACGCCTTCCCCCAGGCCCTGGGGGGTTGTATTGACACCGGAGTTTTTCTTATCCGACATTTGAACTTTAAAAAAAAATGTCTATCTCAAAATTTTCATCAGATGGGTTTGGAAAAAGAAGGCGTGGGGGGGGGGGGGGTAGTTGCCTTTGGAAGTAGTGATAGGTCAATCTGTTCAAGCAGACAGTCCCCCCGCCATACAAGCAGACAGTACTCTCTTTCTGTGTTAATCTAAGATATCAGACGGATAGAAAAAACTATGCCTTAAAAATTCATATCTTTGTTTTTTTTTATGTTTTAATCAGAATCAGCCTACCATGAAAATTCGTGCTGTTCACGAAACCATGGTTTTGGTGTTAAATATTATGGTTTCTGATAGAGTCATGGCCGTTCACATATCTAATGTTAAACATGATTCTTCATTATGGTATGATTATAGGCGTTGACAGAAATGAAAATGGTAAACCATCTGAGGGAATGCTAACTCCTATTCAGAGATACATATTTTTTTTATTTGGGCGATTCTCAACTGTGTTCGGTATAATACACAACTACCATTTGAACAGTGCTGTAAAGTCCCCTACCCCAACCCCAAGGACCCCATCCCCCCCAACTATTGCCCCCCCCCCCCCCCAAACTCCTGCCCCTAACCCCTCCCCCCTCCCCACCCCCCTGCTAACCCCTCCCCCCTCCAACCCCCTCCCTCCGACCCCTCCCCCTCAGGACCCCCCACTTTTTTCTTTTTTTTAACATGATATATTTTTTCAAATTTTTTACATCTCTTAGAATGACATGTTACATACTTACTACATAAAAAAATTACATTTAATATTTTCCGAACTCAAAATGAGAATCATATAGAAATGTTAGTCGTGACTTTTACTAATAGGAAAATAATGTTTGTAGTGACCATTTTTTTTTGGACAGTTTTTTTTTTCACATTTTTTTTTCAACTTTTTTTTTACATGACTAAAAATCAGCACTCAACATGTTCCATCTACAAATTGTTTTCACGAGGAAAAAACAAAAAAAATCATTGTACAAAATCCACGAAGAAAAAAACAACATGCAATAAGTTTCACGAATAAAAAAAATTGAACATGCAACAAGTTCCATGAACAAATCCAGTTTCATTTGGATAAGATCAATGTATAGGTTTCACAAAGATTAAAATCAACATGTAAAATGGTTCATGAAGAAAAACCAGCGCGCAACATATTCCAAGGAGAAAATCAGCTTCAGGAGGAGAGAAATCAATGCGCAAGTTTCTCAATGAGAAAAAGTCAACATGCAACAAGTTACACGAGCCAAAAAAAATATGCAACAAGTTCCATTAACCAAAAACAATACGCAAGCAAACAACTTCCATTAATAAAATCAGTTTCACGAGGAAAAAAATCAGTTTACGAGTTTTGTAAAGAGAAAAAAAAATCAACATGCAACAAGTTTCACGAACAAAAAAAAACAGTCAGCACACAAAAAAAAATCCACGATTAAAAAATATGCATGCAGTATGTTCCATGAACAAAATTGGTTTCAGGAGGAGAAAAAAAATCAATGTACATGTTTTCACGAAGAGATAAAATCAACCTGCAACAAGTTTCACGAATAAAAAAACAGCAAGCAAAAAGTTTCAGGAACCAAAAACACAATAAGCAAGCAACAACTTCCATTAATAAAATCAGTATCACGAAGAGAAAAATCAATGTAAATGTTTCAAGAAATGAAAAAAAAACAAAATTACACTGCAACACTTTTCCCGAAAAAAAGATCACCACTCAACAAGTTCCAAGAACACAAATAAGCGTGCAACAAGTTCCATGAACTAAACCAGTTTTCTCAATGAGGAAAGTTATTATGGAAGTTTCACGATGAGAAAAATCAACATATAACATGGATCACAAACAAAGAAATATGCATGCAATATGTTCCATTAAAAAAATCAGTTTCACTGGGTGGAAAAAATCAATGTACTTGTTTAACGAAGAGAAAAAAATAAACATGCAACAAGTTTCAGGAATAAGAAAATCAGCACGCAACAAGTTCCACGAACAAAATCAGTGTAACGGGGAGAAAATCATTGTTTAAGTTTCGCGAAGAGAAAAAAAAATCAGCATGAAACAAGTTTCACGAAGAAAAAATCAGCACTCAACAAGTTCCACAGGCATAAATCAGCATGGTCAAGTTCCATGAACAAAATTGGCTTCAAGAGAAGAAGAAAAAACATCAATGTGCAAGTTTCACGACGAGACAAATCAAAATGCAACAAGTTTCATGAGCAGAAAACCATCATTCAACAAATTCCTTCAACAAAATCAGTTTCACGAGGAGAAAAATCAGTCTACAAATTTCGCGAAGAGAAAAAAAGCAATATGCAACAAGTTTCACGAAAAAAAAAATCAGCAAGCAACAAGTTCCAGAATCAGAAAAATATGCATGCAGTATTTTCCATGGACAAAATTAGTTTTAGGAGGAGAAAAAAAATCAATGTACATATTTCACGAAGAGAAAAAATCAACAAGCATCAAGTTTTACGAATAAAAAACAGCTTGCAAAAAATTATTATAGAAGTTTCCTTTAGAGAAAAATCAACATTTAACATGGATGACGAACAATGAAATATGCATGCAATAAGTACCATGAAAAAAATTAGTTTCACTTGGTAGAAAAAAAATCAATGTACTTGTTTCACGAAGAGAAAAATAAACATGCAACAAGTTTCAGGAATAAAAACTAAGCACGCAACAAGTTCCACGAACAAAATCAGTTTAACTGGGACAAAAACCATTGTTTAAGTTTCGCGAAGAGAAAAAAAAAATCAGCATGCAACAAGTTTCACGAAGAAAAATCAGCACTCAACAAGTTCCACAGACATAAATCAGCACGGTCAAGTTCCATGAACAAAATTGGCTTCAAGAGAAGAAGAAAAAAAAATCAATGAACAAGTTCCACGAAGAGAAAAATCAACATGCAACAAGTTTCACGAACAGAAAACCATCATGCAAAGTTCCTTGAACAGAATCAGTTTCACGAGGAGAAAAATCAGTGTACAAATTTCGCGAAGAGAAAAAAAGCAACATGCAACAAGTTTCACGAACGACAAAAAAAATCAGCATGCGATAAGTTCCTTGAACAAAATCAGTTTCACGAGGAGAAAAATTAGTGTACGAGTTTCGCAAAGAGAAAAAAAATCAACATGCAACAAGTTTCACGAACAAAAAAAAACAGTCAGCACACAAACAAATCCATGATTAAAAAATATGCATGCAGTATGTTCCATGAATAAAATTGGTTTCAGAAGGAGAAAAAAATCAATGAACATGTTTCACGAAGAGAAAAATCAACCTGCAACAAGTTTCACGAATAAAAAAACAGCAAGCAACAAGTTCCACGAACCAAAAACAATACGCAAGCAACAAGAACAAAATCAATTTGTTCATGAAACACAAAATCAGTTTCACTATGAGGAAAAAAAAAATCAAGTTTCATGAACAAAAAACCATCATGCAACAAGTTCTATGAACAACAATCAGCACGCAACAAGTTCCTTGAACAAAACCAGTTTCACGAGGAGAAAAATTAGTGTACGAGTTTCAAGAAGAGAAAAAAAAATCAATATGCAGCAAGTTTCACGAACAAAAAAAAAACAGTCAGCACACAAAAAATCCACGATGAAAAAAATGTGCATGCAGTATGTACCATGAACAAAATTAGTTTCAGGAGGAGAAAAAAAATCAATGTACATGTTTCACGAAGAAAAAAAATCAACCTGCAACAAGATTCACGAATAAAAAAAACAGCAAGCAACAAGTTCCACAAACAAACAAAAAAACAATCAGATGCAACAACTTTCATTAACAAAATCAGTTTCACGAAGCGAAAAATCAATGTACAAGTTTCGAGAAGAGAATAAACAAAATCACACCGCAACACGTTTCACAAACAAAAGAGCATCACTCAACAAGTTCCACGAACATAAATCAGCGTGCAACAAGTTCCATGAACAAAACCAGCTTTCTCAATGAGGAAAATCATGGTAGAAGTTTGACGAAGAGAAAAATCAACATTTAACATGGATCACGAACAAAGAAATATGCGTGCAATAAGTTCCATGAACAAAATTAGTTTCACTAGGTAGAAAAAAAAATCAATGTACTTGTTTCACGAAGAGTAGCAATAAACATACAACAAGTTTCAGGATTAAAAATCAGCACGCAAGAAGCTCCACGAGCAAAATCAGTTTAACGGGGAGTAAATCATTGTTTAATTTTCGCGAAGAAAAAAAATTTAGCATGCAACAAGTTCCAGGAAGAAAAATTCAGCATGCAACAAGTTCCACGAAGAAAAAATCAGCACTCAACAAGTTCCACAAACATAAATCAGCACGGGCAAGTTCCTCGAACAAAATTGGCTTCAAGGGAAGAAAAAAAAATCAATGTGCAAGTTTCACGAAGAGAAAATCAATATGCAACAAGTTTCATGAACAAAAAAACCATCATGCAACAAGTTGCATGAACAACAATCAGCACGCAACAAGTTCCTTGAACAAAATCAGTTTCACGAGGAGAAAAATCAGTGTACAAGTTTCGCGAAGAGAAGAAAAAGCAACATGCAACAAGTTTCACGAACAAAAAAATCAGAACGCAATTAGTTCAAGAATCAGAAAAATATGCATGTAGTATGTTCCAAGGACAAAATTAGTTTTAGGAGGAGAAAAAAATCCATTTACATGTTTCTCAAAGAGAAAAAATCAACATGCACCAAGTTTCACGAATAAAAAAACAGGATGCAACATGTTCCACGAACTAAAAAGAACAATCAGCACGCAACAAGTTCCATTAACAAAAATCAGTTTCACGAGGTGAAAAATCAATGTGAAAGTTTTGCAAAGAGAGAAAAAAAAAACAGGATGCAACAAGTTTCACAAACAAAAAAGATCATCACTCAACAAATTCCACAAACATAAATCAGCATGCAACAAGTTCCAAAATCAGCATGCATCAAGTTTCACGAAGAAAAATCAGCACTCAACAAGCTCCACAAACATAAATCAGCACGGTCAAGTTCCATGAACAAAATTGGCTTCAAGACAAGAAAAAAATCAATGTGCAAGTTTCACGAAGAGAAAAATCAACACGCAACAAATTTCATGAACAAAAAACTATCATGCAGCAGCTTCCATGAACAACAATCTGTTTCACAAGGAGAAAAAATCAGTGTACAGGTTTAGCGAAGAGAAAAAAGCAACATGCAACAAGTTTCACGAACAAAAAAAATCAGCACGCAACAAGTTCCAGAATCAGAAAAATATGCATGCAGTATGTTCCATGGACAAAATTAGTTTTAGGAGGAAAAAAAATCAATGTTCATGTTTCACTAAGAGAAAAAATCAACATGCCACAAGGCTCACAAATAAAAAACAGCATGCAACAAGTTCCCCGAACTAAACAAACAATCAACACGCAACAAGTTCCATTAACAAAATAAATTTCACGAGGTGAAAAATCAAAGTACAAGTTTCGCGAAGAGAAAAAAACAGGATGCAAAAAGTTTCACAAACAAAAAGTTTCACAAACAATTCAAGTTAGGTTCAATTAGGTTTACTTGGCGTGGCGCGATGTTTCTCCTTGTGAAACTGATTTTGTTCATGGAACTTATTGCATGTATATTTCATTGTTCGTGATCCATTGTTACATGTTGATTTTTCTCATCGTGAAACTTCCATAATAACTTTCCTCATTTAGAAAACTGATTTTGTTCATGGAGCTTGTTGCACGCTTATTTATGTTCTTGGAACTTGTTGAGTGACGATCTTTTGTTCGGGAAACGTGATGCAGTGTGATTTTGTTTATTCTCTTCTCGAAACTTGTACATTGATTTTTCTCTTCGTGAAACTGATTTTATTAATGAAAGTTGTTGCTTGCGTATTGTTTTTGGTTCGTGGAACTTGTTGCTTGCTGTTTTTTTATTCGTGAAACTTGTTGCAGGTTGATTTTTTCTCTTCGTGAAACATGTACATTGATTTTTTTCTCCTCCTGAAACCAATTTTGTTCATGGAACATACTGCATGCATATTTTTTAATCGTGGATTTTGATGTGTACTGACTGTTTTTTTTTCGTTCGTGAAACTTGTTGCATTGCTTGCTTTTTTCTCTTCGCGAAATTTGTACACTGATGTTTCTCCTCGTGAAACTGATTCTGTTCAAGGAACTTGTTGCATGATGGTTTTCTGTTCGTGAAACTTGTTGCATGTTGATTTTTCTCTTCTTGGAACTTGCTCATTGATTTTTTTTCTTCTTCTCTTGAAGCCAATTTTGTTAATGGAACTTGACCGTGCTGATTTATGCCTGTGGAACTTGTTGAGTGCTGATTTTTCTACGTGACGCTTGTTGCATGCTGATTTTTTCTCTTCGCGAAACTTAAACAATGGTTTTTCTCCCAGTTAAACTGATTTTGTTCGTTGGACTTGTTGCGTGCTGATTTTTTATTCCTGAAACTTGTCGCATGTTTATTTTTTCTCTTCGTGAAACAAGTACATTGATTTTTTTTTTTTTCTACCTAGTGAAACTAATTTTTGTTTCATGGAACTTATTGCATGCATATTTCATTGTTCGTGATCCATGTTAAATGTTGATTTTTCTCTTCATGAAACTTCTACAATGATCTTTTGCTTGCTGTTTTTTTATTCGTGAAACTTTTGGCAGGTTGATGATTTTTTTCTCCTCCTGAAACTAATTTTGTTCATGGAACATACTGCATGCATATTTTTTGATCGTGGATATTTTTTGCGTGCTGACTGTTTTTTTGTTCGTGAAACTTGTTGCATATTTTTTTTGGTTCGTGTAACTTGTTGCATGTTGACTTTTCTCATTGAGAAACTTGCACATTGATTTCTCTCCTCTTGAAGCTGAATTTCTCCATGGAACTTGTTTCGCGCTGATTTTTTTGTATGTGTAACTTGTTGCATGCTGGTTTTTCTTCATGAACCTTGTTACATATTGATTCTAATCTTTGTGAAACCTATACATTGATTTTTATCCAAATGAAACTGGATTTGTTCATGGAACTTGTTGCATGTTAATTTTTTTTTATTCGTGAAACTTATCGTGTGTTGTTTTTTTTCTTCGTGGATTTTGTACATTGATTTTTTTATTTTTTCCTCGTGAAAACAATTTGTAGATGGAACAGGTTGAGTGATGATTTTTAGTCATGTAAAAAACAGTTGAAAAAAACTGTCAAAAAAAACTGTCCAAAAAAAGTTCACTACAAACATTATTTTCTATTAGTAAAAGTCACGACTAACATTTCTATATGATTCTCATTTTGATTTCGGAAAATATTAAATGTAATTTTTTTTTATTTAGTAAGTATGTTACTTGTCATTCTAAGAGATGTAAAAAAAAAAGTTGAACAAATATATCATGTTAAAAAAAAGAAAAAAGTGGGGGGCCTGAGGGGGGGGGGGTCGGAGGGGAGGGGGTTGGAGGGGGGGTTAGCAGGGGGTTGGAGAGGGGAGGGGGTGTTAGGGGCAGAAGTTGGGGGGGGGGCAAAAATATGGGGGGGAGGGGGTCCTTGGGGTTGGGGTAGGGGACCTTACAACACTGTTCAAACGGTAGTTGTTTATTATACCGGACACAGTTGGGAATCGCCCAAGTAAAAAAAATATGTATCTCTGAATAGGAGTTAGCATTCCCTCAGATGGTTTACCATTTTCATTTCTGTCAACGCCTATAATCATACCATAATGAGGAATCATGTTTAAAATTAGATATGTGAACGGCCATGACTCTATCAGAAAACATGATATTTAACACCAAAACCATGTTTCGTGAACAGCACGAATTTTCATGTCAGGCTGATTCTGATTACAACATAAAAAAAAAAACAACCGAAGATATGAATGTTTAAGGCATGGCGATTTCTATCTGTCTGATATCTTAGATTAACACAGAAAGGGAGTACTGTCTGCTTGTATGGCGGGGGGGACTGTCTGCTTGAACAGATTGACCTATCACTACTTTTGGATATCTTTTGACTATTAAAAACGGAATTTGAACTTTTAGTTTCCAATCAAATGAGCCCTCTCTGAAGTTTATACGAGCCACCCTTTCATAAGAAACTATATACCCCAGGGCATAACTTACAACGCCTGCCCCGGGCCCTGGGGGGTGGTGTCGACACCTGAGTTTTTGTTATCTGACTTTTGAACAGTTTTTAACTTAATGGCTATCTCGAAATTTTTTATCGGATGCAGTCGGAAAAAAGGGGTGTGGGGGGAAATTTTCAATCTCTTTTGACTCTCAAAAGCTGAACTAGAACTGTCAATTTCCAATCAAATGAGCTCTCTCTGAAGTTTTTACGAGTATCTCTTCCGTAAGAACTATATACTCCCCCGGGGCATAACTTACAACGCCTACCGTCGGGTCGTGGGGGACTGTGTCAACCCCGGAGTTTTCGTTATATGGTCTTTGAATTATTTTTTTAAAAAAAACGGCTATCTCAAAGTTCTTATCAGATGGGTTCAAGAAGAGAAGCGCGTGGAGGGGAGGGGGCTAGGTGCTATCCAATCTCTTTTGACTCTTAAAAAGTGAACTAGAACTTTCAATTTCCAATCAAATGATGCCCCTTTGAAGTTTATACGAACATCCCTTCCATAAGAACCATATATGCCCCCAGGGCATAACTTACAACGCCTGACCCCGGGCCCTGGGGGGGTGTGTGTCGACACCGAAGTTTTTTTATATGATCTTTGAACCATATTTAACAAAAATCTATCCCAGAATTTTTATCGGATATATTAGGGAAAAAAGGACGTGGGGGGGGGCTGGTTACCCTCCAATATCTTTTGATGCTTAAAAAGTGAATTAGAACTTTCAATTTCCAATTAAATGAGCCTTCTCTGAAATTTATACGAGAATTCCTTCAATAAGAACAATATATGCCCCCAAGGCATAACTTATAACCCTTGCACTGAAGACTGAGAGTGCCCATCTCAAAGATATAATTTCCAGAGCTTACGACTACATTGAACAAAATGGCTATCTCAAAATTTTGATTGGATGTTTTTGGGGAAATGGTGGGAGTGGAAGTGGTGTAAGTTTCCTTCCAATCGCTTTTGACCCTTAAAAAGGGAACTAGAACTCTCGATTTCAAATCGAATGAGCCCCCTTTGAAGTTTCTACGACGACTCCTTCTATGTGAAGTGCCTCTGGAAAAATAAATAAATAAATAATAAATAAATAAATAATAAAACATTGAAGCCGTATGGCCTTTACTATAGGAAACGCTACTGCATTACCTCTGATACCAAACAAATACATTAACGTGATTAGTGCTTCGTACGACAATAACACTGAAACGGTTAAGGTGGGAAATGAGGTTAGTAGCTGATTTCATATTAAATCAAGAGTTAAGCAGGGTTGTGTTGTATACACATCTATATTGATCATTTTGATGGACTTTGTCCTTAGGAGCACAGCAAAGGCTAAAGAAGACCACGGAGTCGAATGGGGAAGTAAAACGTTCCTGAACTTAGATTATGCTGATGGTTTAAGCATTCTAGGTAAAAAAATGAGCAAAAATGAAATTATACTGGTTTTGCGAGTTCAGGGTGCTAGAATAAGTTTGAAAATAAATGTTAAGAAGACTAAGTTGCAAAGGCTAAGAATAGTTGAAGATGAAGAGGTGATGTTGGGTAGCAAAAAGATCGATCAAGTGGACAGCTTCGCTTTCCTATGCAGTGCTATGAGTAAAGACGGTTGGTGTAGTGAAGATGTTAAAAGCAGACTAGCCAGTGTTTTTTCACAGTTGAAGAAAATTAGAAGAATTGGAAGATAAGTTTCCAAACCAAGATTACAATATTGGAAGCACAGTAAATATATATAGGCAGTAAGATCAAACTAAAAACAGTTTTATAGATAGTGTGAGAGGGATCCGCGAAGTAGCGGCACTATTTGAAATTTGCCACAAAAATGTTTTACCACAAAGGGGAAATCTAATAGTTTTAGCATAGACTATCTATTAGGTTTGACAATAATCTGTGGTTTAAAATAATATATTTGTCATTTAAGGTCAAAACTTTTTCTTCTGGGAAGGAAAAATATTCCCTTGAATTTTTCCTGTTTTATACTCTTTTTTTGGGCCATAAGAATGTCCTTCGAAATTTGATGTAGGACCTCTGTTTTTCTTATAATAACTGGTGGAATAGCTCTATCCAAGAAAATACCGAACGTCTGTTATTATCTGTTTCTCGTGAAATTCTTAGTGGATTTTCAGAAAATTGAGGGACATCAAAAGAATTGTATTTGTATTATGAGAAGAATATAAAGTAATGCTTGTTGTTGTTATTCTCGTAAATATTCTGCCTTGAACTTGCAAATTACGTAAAACTTCTCATCAGAAAGCATATTTTGTGACTCATTAAGTTAACCTCCACAATTCTTTTCATTATCTATCCAGTTTTGGGTTACGTGCAAGTAACCCATCACTTGCATCATTCTAGTTACCAAGTTTATTGTTAGTTGCTAATCAAACTTTGTTTTGTCCAGGACATGTTTGGAACCAGAGGAAGGGGGTATGCTCCTCACTAAATCCACCAATGGCCTTGCTTGCAGAATTTGCTGTACCATAATTATTAAGCTCTAATATGACATAGCAAAAGACTTTTGCAGGCGCCGAAACAAATGATTTTAGTTATGCGTATTTCTAGGATTTTCTTTTTTGGAGAAAGGAAGGGGGTTGAATTTTTTTTTTTATTCTTTACATTTAGTTCTCGTTTTAGCTGCCTTGGCATAATTAGCTTAGCTTTAAAAGAAAATTCTCCTCACTTAGGCTTTGAGCGGTAGCTAACTACTACTACTACTACTAACAACTCACCGCAGCACCAAGCCGCCTGAGGCCAACACAGCTACGCACGCTCCTCCTCCATCCAAATCTATTCAAAGCCTCCCTTTTTACACCCGCCCACGAAGTTCCCATTTCCTTTAAATCTTTCTTTATGACGTCCTCCCATCCCAGACGGGGACGACCTGCTTTCCGTTTAGCCCTAGATGGTTGGCCGAAAAGAACAATCTTCGGCAATCTGTCATCCTTCATCCGCACAACGTGCCCTAACCACCTCAACCTTTCTTTCATTATAGCCCTAGAGAGCGGTATTGAACCACATTTTTCGTATAGCCTATTGTTTGAAATACGGTCAGTCAGCCGGGTACCCAGAACAATCCTTAAGCAATTTCTCTGGAAAACATCTAGCAAATCTTCATCCGCTTTTCGGAGCGTCCATGCTTCAGAGCCATATTTGACCACTGTCATCACTGTAGCTTCTAATATTATAATCTTGGTTTGCAGACTTATCTTCCTATTCTTCCAGACTTTTTTTAACTGTGAAAAAAACACCCTGAGCCTTGGCTATTCTATTTTTAACATCTTCACTGCTCCCACCATCTTTACTAATTATGCTACCAAGGTAAGTGAAGCTGCCCACCTGATCAATCTTTTCATTACCAACGTCACCTTTTCATATTCACTTATTCCTAGCCTTAGTGACTTAGTCTTCTTAACATTAATTTTCAAACCAATTCTAGCACCCTGAACTCGCAAAACCTCTAAAACTTCATTCATTTTGCTCACACTTTCATCTAGGATGCTTAAAATCATCAGCATAATCCAAGTCCACCAGAAGACTTTTTCCTCCCCATTTGATTCCGTGGTCTCCCATTGCCTTTCCTGTGCTCCTTAAAACAAAGTCCATCAAAATAATCCATACAAAGGGGGATAGAACACAACCCTGCTTAACTCCTGATTTAATACAAAACCAGCTGCTAACCTCATTTCCTACCTTAACGCAGCAGTGTTATTCTCGTACATAGCACTAATCACTTTAATGTATTTGTCTGGTATAACGTACAAGGATAAAACCTTTACTAAAGCTCTTCTATCAACAGAGTCGAACGCTTGCTCATAATCTATAAAACTGAGGACCATAGGTGTTTGAAAACTCAGGCACTTCTCAATTATCAGCCTAAGAGTGAAAATTTGGTCGACACATCCTCTACCTTTTCTAAAACCGCACTGCTCTTCTCTTAAAACCTTGTCTACGGCATCTCTCAGTCTAAAAAGTATCATATTACTAAGTAATTTGCTACCTACAGAGACCAGACTCACTTTTATCACCTTTCTTATAAAGTGGCTTAATTAAGGCTTTCCTAAAATCGTTAGGTACTTTCCCTTTTTCAAAAATCATATTCATAATCTTCAATAACTTATTTCTAACCTCAGAGCCACCATATTTAAGAAACTCATTTACCACCCTATCAGCACCTGGAGCCTTATTATTCTTTAATCCTTTTAGTACTGTTGCTAATTCCTCCTCACAAAACAAATCTTCCTTCACATCCACGGTATCACAAACTTTTTCTTTTTCCTCTATATTTTTTCCTGCAACTCTATCTCGGTTAAGCAAGTTCTCAAAATGTTCGGCCCATCTCTCTTTAGTTTTTTCCTTATCGCTAATTGCGACCCCATTCCTATCTTTAACTGGGACAAGTCCGGATTGACTACTCCCTCTCAATTTGTTAACGTGCCAGTACAATATTTTACTATTATGCCGTCTAGCTGCATCTTCCAGATCCTCGACAACTTTATCCATGGCCTCCCCTTCACACCTCCTTAGTTCATATTTTAATGCTTTCTCCACTTTCTTTACATTTCTTTTGTTTTTCATACGATCTATCACTCAGATAATCCTTGTACAAGTCCTTTCTCCTTTCTATTAAACATAAGGCTTTTTCACTAATATTCTTAGCTGCAGATCTAGCTTTCTTCCCTAATACACCTTCTGCAACTTCACAAATTATTTTTCTAAAATTATTCCAACCATCTTCCACATTATCAAATTTAAAACTCTCAAGTTTAGTATTCAACTGTTCCTGGAAAGTTTCTCTAAAATTCTCATCTTGGAGTCTACCAACATCATAACTTCCCGGGAGGTAGTTACCTTTCCGATATTTCAACTTTAAATTAACCCTTGACACTACTAGATGGTGATCTTTACTTTTAACATCAATAACAGCACTCCTATATACCCTAGTATCTTGTATTGATCCTGCCAGTCTTCGGTTTACTATAAATATAATCAATAAGGTTTGCTGTCTTACCATCACGTGAATACCATGTTAACTTATGAGCCATTTTATGACCAAACACCGTATTGGTTATAACTAGATTGTTATACCTACAAATTGAAAAAGTCTGTATCCATTACTGTTTTCTTTTCCTACACCAAATTTACCTAGGCTGGGATACCATCTATCCCTATTTCTACCAACCTGGGCGTTAAAATCTCCCAGCAATAACATCATATTTCTACCTGGGACCTTGTCTATTTGCTCCTGTAACTGTAAGTAAAATTCATCTGAGTCACTAGTATTTACGTCAGTCGGTTCTACAGGGGCGTATACTACTATAACTGATACCCTGAACTTTCTAGTCATAAAATGAGCTATTAGTATTCTATTATTAATACCTTCCCAGCCTAATCAAGACTTAGCAGCTTCCTTATTCATCATCAGCCCTACTCCCTGTCTATGTACCCCATCCTTCCTGCCTGAGTAAACAAATTCTATATCACCTAATTTCATGCTTCCTACCCCTGGGATATGAGTTTCTGAAACTCCTAATAATCCAGTTCGAATCGTCTGAATTCGTCAGTCAAAATGTCGATACGATAGTCAATTTTTAATGTCGTAACATTCCAAGTTCCAATTTTCATGTTCTTTAAATCATTCAAATTATTTTCGCCTCAGGAAAAGCAATGATCCCGGAAACCAGTGCAGGACGGGGATCACATATCTTCTCAAGTCTACACCGAAGTGCTTAAGCCGGCTTAGAACCGGACAGCAAGAAGTCCCTGGGACCTCATGAATGGAGGCTTTGTGCAATCCTGGGCCCATCTTGGTCACAACATGGTGTTCAGCACTTGGCGATGCTCTTCTATCAACAAGAGTCGAAATCCTGCACAGACAGTCTCAAGCCTATTACCTCCGACTCATTATATATTCATGCCTACAAATATTATGCTACTACGGGGAGGCAACCCATAATAGATAAATTAGCTAGGAAGAGTTTTTTCAGCCCAAAGACGCCCATCAAAACCTACCAAGCCCAGAAGAATTGTCCATTAGTCAGAATCCCGTGCGAATGCTGTGTCGTTTACTAGGCTATAATTTCCTCGAGGGGCGCCACTCCTCAAGTGGGAATAGAGTTGACCGCAAGGTCCCCAGTCTTGCAGGTTCCCGAAAAGGTCGAGGCAGCCCTTTGCAGAGGCCGTTGTCCATAGATCTGGATCTTACGCCCTGCCACAGTTGTCCTCCTATAGAGGATCCTCCCGCGATGGTGTTCTGCATCACCATGCAATTTAACCCATTACTGGGAGAAGGTCTGCAACTCATGGGACTTGTGGACAAACCAGTGGGCCCTTTTGAGTGTACATTTGAGGGGCCTTCTTCCTCCTCCGCCTGTATTTATGACCCCGGGCGAGGGTGCCCCAGATTCTATTATGGACCCCCAGGGACAAGGTCCCCCCTTGGTCCGTGCCTCCTATGGAGGTACCCTACATATCTGTAGAGCGTTCCCCTATCGCCACCTGGGACACGCTGAATGGCGTGTCCTCATGGAAACTTCCAGTTTCCATGAACTGAGCCACCTCCTAAGTCTCCATGACCAGTGCCTTGCCACTTCTATACAAAGTGGCAAGGTGTGCTGCTAACAATTAATCAGAAGATGTCTTTGCCTGAAATTAGTACAAATGAGGTCGTGAACGTGTATAGACTTAGACTGGATAATGCTGCTATAACTGATTCAACTCAGGCGGTTCCATATGCTCCAAGGGTCGCTCCGATAATAGTGAAGTTTTCGAGCAAAAGCGTTGCTTGTAAAGTGTTCAAGGCCAAATCCAAGTTGGCCTCTAGTGGTATTTTTGTTGTTGAGTCTCTGACAAAGCAGAGAGGAGATATTCTGAATGCGGCGAAAGACAAATTCGGTCAGCGGAATGCTTGGGCCGATCGGGGACAAATATTGGCAAAGCCTAGTGACGGGACTCCAATAAAAAAGATAAATAAGGTCTCTCGCTGACTGTGTCTGTTAGCGGTAGCTAACAGAATTTTATAATTCCCCCTTCTGCTTTTGAATATCTTTGTCTTATCAGTCTGTGGAGCTAGCATCGGTGTTTGGCATTTCAACTGCCCCCTTGAACAATTTATTCGATATTTTTTGTGCACACATGTATATTACGAAGTGAAACATAAGAACCGTGAAATCAACAGAAATCCCACCCAAGGAAAACAAACTAGCAAGTAAGTATTCTACTTTTAGTAGTTTAATTATTTGATTATTCAGCAAATAGGCAAATTTTTTAGAAACTAGCATTTGATTATCTCCCTAATGAGTTCCTCAGTACTACAGACAATGAAAATCAAACCAATATCAATAAACATATGTGAAAAAAGGAAGTAACTAATTTAGTTTAGCTGCGAGTCTTTCCTTAGTTTAGCTTTCCCTTGGGGAAAAAATTGGCAAAGGAGTGAAATAAAATATCAATGAGAAGCGCCAAACCTCCTAATCAAATGTCATCACGCTATGGCATTATTCCAATAAAACTTATTTTTACCTTGATTATCCTTATAAATTCATTCTTTTGTTTTCCTTTCCGTTATCTTTACCTTTTGCATTATTACAGCCGGACCAATTATTGTCCTTTTTCTTTTTTATCTGTTCAACGTGTTCAATTCACTTCAATTCAAACTTTTTATTTCCTCCGAATACGAAGAGTGAAAATTAAAAAAAAAATAACCGCTAATCAACAGGCCATAAAATCTCTTTTAAACTATATAACAACAAGTACGCAAAGGCCTTCAATCAAACTTACCACACAAATTAACACTTCATTCAATAAATAATAAATTAACACTTAAATTAACACTTCACAAATTAACACTTCTTTCAATAATTAATGACTCAAAAAAAAAAAATTTAAAGAAAAAAAAATAAAATTAATTAAGCTTCATGCGCAGCTTCATGTAAATTATGAGAAAAAAGAAGTAATTTGGGTAAGTAGTAATGTATCTATATATTTGAATTACACATGGAATTACAGATGAATATACAGTGTGGTTTCACGTGGACATTTTAAAAAAGCTGGCTAACCTATAAAGTGGCCAAACATGTTTTGAGAGTGTAGTCAAGGTTGTATAAGACAATCGTACTGGTGTTTTGCTATTGATATCAACCATACATGGAATTTCACAAGAATATGCACTACACTTACATGTGGACATTTTAAAAAAGCTGGCAAACATATAACGTGGCCAAACATGTTTTGAGAGTATAGTCAAGGTTGTATAAGACAATCATACTGGTTTTTTTTGCTATTGATATCAATTGCACAAGGAATTTCACAAGAATATTAAGCGTAGCTTCACGTGCACATTTTTAAAAAAGCTGGCAAACCTATAAAGTGGTCCAACATGTTTTGACAGTATAGTCGAGATTATATAACACAACCAATTACTATTTCAGGCTTTTCTGAGCTAGATTTCTTAGTCTTTCGTTGGTGTGTGTTGTCTGAAACCTATGATTTGGGATGGGTGGTTTCCTATTTTTGACTTTTCTGAGTTAGATTTCTTAGCCTTTCATAGGTGTGTGTTGTCTGAAACTTATGATTTGGGGTATGTAAATTACTATTTCGGGCTTTTCTGAGCTAGATTTCTTAGTCTTTCGTTGGTGTGTGTTGTCTGAAACCTATGATTTGGGATGTGTAGTTTGCTATTTCCGGCTTTTATGAGCTAGGTCTCCTAGTATTTCGTAGGTGTGTGTTGTCTGAAACTTATGATTTGGGTATGTAAATTACTATTTCGGGCATTTCTGAGCTAGATTTCTTAGTCTTTCGTTGGTGTGTGTTGTCTGAAACCTATGATTTGGTATGCTATTTCCTGCTTTTATGAGCTAGGTTTCTTAGTCTTTCATAGGTCTGTGTTGTCTGAAACTTATGATTTAGGATGTGTAGTTTGCTATTTTAACTTTTCTGTGCTAAGGTTTCTTAGTATTTCGTAGGTGTGTGTTGTCTGAAACTTATGATTTTGGATGGTTTAATTTGCTATTTCCTGCTTTTATGAGCTAGGTTTCTTAGTCTTTTATAGGTCTGTGTTGTCTGAAACTTATGATTTGGGATGTGTAGTTTGCTATTTTAACTTTTCTGTGCTAAGGTTTCTTAGTATTTCGTAGGTGTGCGTTGTCTGAAACCTATGATTTGGGATGTGTAATATTCTATTTCTGGCTTTTATGAGCTAGGTCTCCTAGTATTTCGTAGGTGTGTTGTTGTCTGAAACTTATGATTTGAGGTATGTAAATTACTATTTCGGGCTTTTCTGAGCTAAATTTCTTAGTCTTTCGTTGTGTGTGTTGTCTGAAACCTATGATTTGGTAGGGTATTTCCTGCTTTTATGAGCTAGGTTTCTTAGTCTTTCATAGGTCTGTGTTGTCTGAAACTTATGATTTGGGATGTGTAGTCTGCTATTTTAACTTTTCTGTGCTAAGGTTTCTTAGTATTTCGTAGGTTTGTGTTGTCTGGAACTTATGATTTTGGATGGTTAATTTGCTATTTCCGGCTTTTATGAGCTAGGTCGTCGTGGTTTACCTTGTCACAGTTACATTCTCTTGATTTTTCAAAGTTCATTTTGGATTTCTTTCATTGAAATGCAAGAGTTGAAATATTTCAGTAGTGTTTTGTCGTGGTTTACCTTGTCACAGTTACATTCTCTTGATTTTTCCAAGTTCGTTTTTGGATTTCTATCGTTGAAATGCAAGAGCTGGAATATTTCAGTAGCGTTTTGTTATGGTTTACCTTGTCAAAGTTACATTCTCTTGATTTTTCAAAGTTCATTTTGAATTTCTTTCATTGAAATGCAAGAGTTGGAATATTTCAGTAGTTTTTTATCGTGGTTTACCATGTAATAGTTACATTCTGTTGATTTTTCAAAGTTCATTTTGGATTTCTTTCGTTGAAATGCAAGAGTTGGAATATTTCGGTAGTGTTTTGTCATGGTTTTCCTACTTTTGACTTTTCTGAGTTTGATTTCTTAGCCTTTCATAGGTGTGTGTTGTCTGAAACTTATGATTTGGGGTAAGTAAATTACTATTTCGGGCTTTTCTGAGCTAGATTTCTTAGTCTTTCGTTGGTGTGTGTTGTCTGAAACCTATGATTTTGGATGTATAATTTGCTATTTCCGGCTTTTATGAGCTCGGTTTCTTAGTCTTTGATAGGTTTGTGTTGTCTGAAGCTTATGATTTGGGATGTGTAGTTTGCTATTTTAACTTTTCTGTGCTAAGGTTTCTTAGTATTTCGTAGGTGTGTGTTGTCTGAAACCTATGATTTGGGATGTGTAATTTGCCATTTCCGGCTCTTATGTGCTAGGTCTCCTAGTATTTCGTAGGTGTGTGTTGTATGAAACTTATGATTTGGGGTATGTAAATTACTGTTTCGGGCTTTTCTGAGCTAGATTTCTTAGTCTTTCGTTGGTGTGTGTTGTCTGAACCTATGATTTGGTATGCTATTTCCTGCTTTTATGAGCTAGGTTTCTTAGTCTTTCATAGGTCTGTGTTGTCTGAGACTTATGATTTGGGATGTGTAGTTTGCTATTTTAACTTTTCTGTGCTAAGGTTTCTTAGTATTTCGTAGGTGTGTGTGTCTGAAACTTATGATTTGGGATGGTTAATTTGCTATTTCCGGCTTTTATGAGCTAGGTTGTCGTGGTTTACCTTGTCACAGTTACATTCTCTTGATTTTTCAAAGTTAATTTTGGATTTCTTTCATTGAAATGCAAGAGTTGGAATATTTCAGTAGTGCTTTGTCGTGGTTTACCTTGTCAAAGTTACATTCTCTTGATTTTTCAAAGTTCATTTTTGGATTTCTATCGTTGAAATGCAAGAGTTGGAATATTTCAGTAGTGTTTTGTTATGGTTTACCTTGCCACAGTTACATTCTCTTGATTTTTCAAAGTTCATTTTGAATTTCTTTCGTTGAAATGCAAGAGTTGGAATATTTCAGTAGTGTTTTGTCATGGTTTACCTTGTCACAGTTACATTCTCTTGATTTTTCAAAGTTCATTTTGAATTCTTTTATTGAAATGCAAGAGTTGGAATATTTCAGTAGTGTTTTATCGTGGTTTACCATTTCATAGTTACATTCTCTTGATTTTTTAAAGTTCATTTTGGATTTCTCTCGTTGGAATGCAAGAGTTGGAATATTTCGGTAGTGTTTTGTCATGGTTTTCCTATTTTGACTTTCCTGAGTTAGATTTCTTAGCCCTTCATAGGTGTGTGTTGTCTGAAACTTATGATTTGGGATATGTAAATTACTATTTCGGGCTTTTCTGAGCTAGATTTCTTCGTCTTTCGTTGGTGTGTGTTGTCTGAAACCTATGATTTTGGATGTGTAATTTGCTATTTCCGGCTTTTATGAGCTAGGTCTCCTAGTATTTTGTAGGTGTGTGTGTTGTCAGAAACTTATGATTTGGAGTATGTAAATTACTATTTCGGGCTTTTCTGAGCTAGATTTCTTAGTCTTTCGTTGGTGTGTGTTTTCGGAAACCTATAATTTGTTATGCTATTTCCTACTTTTATGAGCTAGGTTTCTTAGTCTTTCAAAGGTCTGTGTTATCTGAAACTTATGATTTGGGATGTGTAGTTTGCTATTTTAACTTTTCTGTGCTAAGGTTTCTTAGTCTTTCGTAGGTGTGTGTTGTCTGAAACCTATGATTTGGGATGTTTAATTTGCTATATCCGGCTTTTATGAGCTAGGTCTCCTAGTATTTCGTAGGTGTGTGTTGTCAGAAACTTAATATTTGGGGTATGTAAATTACTATTTCGGGCTTTTCTGAGCTAGATTTCTTAGTCTTTCGTTGGTGTGTGTTGTCTGAAACCTATGATTTGGTATGCTATTTCCTGCTTTTATGAGCTAGGTTTCTTAGTCTTTCATAGGTCTGTGTTGTCTGAAACTTATGATTTGGGATGTGTAGTTTTGCTATTTTAACTTGTGCTAAGGTTTTTTTAGTATTTCGTAGGTGATTGTTGCCTGAAACTTATGATTTGGGATGGCTAATTTTCTATTTCCGGCTTTTATGAGCTAGGTTGTTGTGGTTTACCTTGTCAAAGTTACATTCTCTTGATTTTTCAAAGTTCATTTTGGATTTCTTTCCTTGAAATTCAAAAGTTGGAATATTTCAGTAGTGTTTTCTCGTGGTTTACCTTGTCACAGTTACATTCTCTTGATTTTTCAAAGTTCATTTTTGGATTTCTATCGTTGAAGTGCAAGAGTTGGAATATTTCAGTAGTGTTTTGTTATGGTTTACCTTGTCACAGTTACATTCTCTTGATTTTTCAAAGTTCATTTTGAATTTCCTTCGTTGAAATGCAAGAGTTGGAATATTTCAGTAGTGTTTTGTCATGGTTTACCTTGTCACAGTTACATTCTCTTGATTTTTCAAAGTTCATTTTGATTTCTTTCATTGAAAAGCAAGAGTTGGATTATTTCAGTAGTGTTTTGTTGTGGTTTACCTAGTCACACTTACATTCTCTTGATTTTTCAAAGTTCATTTTGGATTTCTTTCGTTGAAATGCAAGAGTTGGAATATTTCAGTAGTGTTTTGTTGTGCTTTACCTTGTCACAGTTACATTCACTTGATTTTTCAAAGTTCATTTTGAATTTCTTTCATTGAAATGCAAGAGTTGGAATATTTCAGTTGTCACAGTCACATTCTCATGATTTTTCAAAGTTCATTTGGAATTTCTTTCATTGAAAAGCAAGAGTTGGATTATTTCAGTAGTGTTTTGTTGTGGTTTACCTAGTCACACTTACATTCTCTTGATTTTTCAAAGTTCATTTTGGATTTCTTTCGTTGAAATGCAAGAGTTGGAATATTTCAGTAGTGTTTTGTTGTGCTTTACCTTGTCACAGTTACATTCACTTGATTTTTCAAAGTTCATTTTGAATTTCTTTCATTGAAATGCAAGAGTTGGAATATTTCAGTAGTGTTTTGTCGTGGTTTACCTTGTCACAGTCACATTCTCATGATTTTTCAAAGTTCATTTGGTATTTTCTTTCATTGAAAAGCAAGAGTTGGATTATTTCAGTAGTGTTTTTTTGTGGTTTACCTAGTCACACTTACATTCTCTTGATTTTTCAAAGTTCATTTTGGATTTCTTTCGTTGAAATGCAAGAGTTGAAATATTTCGGTAGTGTTTTGTCATGGTTTACCATGTCCCAGTTACATTCTCTTGATTTTTCAAAGTTCATTTTGAATTTATTTCGTTGAAATGCAAGAGTTGGAATATTTCAGTAGTGTTTTCTCGTGGTTTACCATGTCACAGTTACATTCTCTTAATTTTTCAAAGTTCATTTTGAATTTCTTTTCATTGAAATGCAAGAGTTGGATTATTTCAGTGGTGTTTTGTCGTGGTTTACCTTGTCACAGTTACATTCTCATGATTTTTCAAAGTTCATTTGGAATTTCTTTCATTGAAAAGCAAGAGTTGGATTATTTCAGTAGTGTTTTGTTGTGGTTTACCTGGTCACACTTATATTCTCTTGATTTTTCAAAGTTTATTTTGGATTTCTTTCGTTGAAATGCAAGAGTTGGAATATTTCGTAGTGTTTTGTTGCGCTTTACCTTGTCACAGTGACATTCTCTTGATTTTTCAAAGTTCATTTTGAATTTCTTTCATTGAAAAGCAAGAGTTGGATTATTTCAGTAGTGTTTTTGTCATGGTTTACCTAGTCACAGTTACATTCTCTTAATTTTTCAAAGTTCATTTTGAATTTCTTTCGTTGAAATGCAAAAGTTGGAATATTTCAGTAGTGTTTTGTTGCGCTTTACCTTGTCACAGTGACATTCTCTTGATTTTTCAAAGTTCATTTTGAATTTCTTTCGTTGAAATGCAAGATTTGGAATATTGCAGTAGTGTCTTGTCCTGGTTTACCTTGTCACAGTTACATTCTCTTAATTTTTCAAAGTTCATTTTGAATTTCTTTCGTTGAAATGAAAGAGTTGGAATATTTCAGTAGTGTTTTGTTGTGCTTTACATTGTCAAAGTTACATTCTCTTGATTTTTCAAAGTTATTTTGAATTTCTTTCATTGAAATGCAAGAGTTGGAATATTTCAGTAATGTCTTGTCGTGGTTTACCTTGTCGCAGTTACATTCTTTTGATTTTTCAAAGTTTATTTTGGATTTCTTTCGTTGAAATGCAAGAGTTGGAATATTTCAGTAGTGTTTTGTCGTGGTTTACCTTGTCACAGTTACATTCTCTTGATTTTTCAAAAGCTCATTTTGAATTTGTCTCGTGAAATGCAAGAGTTGGAATATTTCAGTAGTGTTTTGTCGTGATTTACCTTGTCACAGTGACATTCTCTTGATTTTTCAAAGTTCATATTGAATTTTTTTTCGTTGAAATGCAAGAGTTGGAATATTTCAGTGGTGTTTTCTCATGGTTTACCGTGTCACAGTTACACTCTCTTGATTTTTCAAAGTTCATTGTGGATTTCTTTCGTTGAAATGTGTTTTGTTGTGCTTTACCTTGTCATAGTTACATTCTCTTGCTTTTCCTTTTCCAAAGTTCATTTTGGATTTCTTTCGTTGAAATGCAAGAGTTGGAATATTACAGTAGTGTTTTGTTGTGCTTTACCTTGTCACAGTTACATTCTCTTGATTTTTCAAAGTTCATTTGGATTTCTTTCGTGAAATGGAAGAGTTGGAATAATTCAGTAGTGTTTTGTCGTGGTTTACCATGTCACAGTTACATTCTCTTGATTTTTCAAAGTTCATTTTGAATTTCTTTCGTGAAATGCAAGAGTTAGAATATTTCAGTAGTGCTTTGTCGTGGTTTACCTTGTCACAGTTACATTCTCTTGATTTTTTCAAAGTTCATTTTGGATTTCTTTCATTGAAATGCATGAGCTGGAAATTTTCAGTAGTGTTTTGTCATGGTTTACCTTGTCACAGTTACATTCTCTTGATTTTTCAAAGTTCATTTTGGATTTCTCTCCTTGAAATGCAAGAGTTGGAACATTTCAGTAGTGTTTTGTCGTGGTTTACCTTGTCACAGTTACATTCTCTTGATTTTTCAAAGTTCATTTTGGGTTTCTTTCATTGAAATGCAAGAGTTGGAATATTTCAGTAGTGTTTTGATTAAGTTAGGTTAGGTTAGGTTAAGTTAGGTTAGGTTAGCCTACGTACGAGCGCGCGTACGTAGGCTAACCTAACCTAACTTAACCTAATCTAACTTAATCAAAACACTACTGAAATATTCCAACTCTTGCATTTCAATGAAAGAAACCCAAAATGAACTTTGAAAAATCAAGAGAATGTAACTGTGACAAGGTAAACCACGACAAGCAATACTGAAATATTCTAACTGTTGCATTTCAAGGAAAGAAATCCAAAATGAACTTTGAAAAATCAAGAGAATGTAACTGTGACAAGGTAAACCATGACAAAACACTACTGAAATATTCCAACTCATGCATTTCAATGAAAGAAATCCAAAATGAACTTTGAAAAATCAAGAGAATGTAACTGTGTTAAGGTAACCACGACAAAACACTACTGAAATATTCCAACTCTTGCATTTCACGAAAGAAATTCAAAATGAACTTTGAAAAATCAAGAGAATGTAACTGTGACATGGTAAACCACGACAAAACACTACTGAAATATCCCAACTCTTGCATTTCAAACAAAGAAATCCAAAATGAACTTTGAAAAATCAAGAGAATGTAACTGTGACAAGGTAAAGCACAACAAAACACATTTCAACGAAAGAAATCCACTATGAATATTGAAAAATCAAGAGAGTGTAACTGTGACACGGTAAACCATGAGAAAACACTACTGAAATATTCCAACTCTTGCATTTCAACGAAAGAAATTCAAGATGAACTTTGAAAAATCAAGAGAATGTCACTGTGACAAGGTAAACCACGACAAAACACAACTGAAATATTTCAACTCTTGCATTTCACGACAGAAATTCAAAATGAACTTTGAAAAATCAAGAGAATGTAACTGTGACAAGGTAAACCACGACAAAACACTACTAAAATATTCCAACTCTTGCATTTCAACGAAAGAAATCCAAAATAAACTTTGAAAAATCAAGAGAATGTAACTGTGACAAGTTAAACCACGAAAAGACACTACTGAAATATTCCAACTCTTGCATTTCAATGGAAGAAATTCAAAATAAACTTTGAAAAATCAAGTGAATGTAACTGTGACAAGGTAAAGCACAACAAAACACTACTGAAATATTCCAACTCTTGCATTTCAAAGAAAGAAATTCAAAATGAACTTTGAAAAATTAAGAGAATGTGACTGTGACAAGGTAAACCACGACAAGACAGTACTGAAATATTCCAACTTGCCTTTCAACGAAAGAAATTCAAAATGAGCTTTGAAAAATCAAGAGAATGTAACTGTGACAAGGTAAAGCACAACAAAATACTAGTGAAATATTCCAACTCCCTGCGTTTCAACGAAAGAAATTCAAAATGAACTTTGAAAAATTAAGAGAATGTAACTGTGACTAGGTAAACCATGACAAAACACTACTGAAATATTCCAACTCTTGCATTTCAACGAAAGAAATCCAAAATGAACTTTGAAAAATCAAGAGAATTTAAGTGTGACAAGGTAAACCAGAACAAAAAACTACTGAAATAATCCAACTCTTGCTTTTCAATAAAAGTATTTCAGAATGAACTTTGAAAAATCATGAGAGTGTAACTGTGACAAGGTAAACCACGATAAAACACTACTGAAATAATCCAAATCTTGCATTTCCATGAAAGAAATTCAAATTGAACTTTGAAAAATTAAGAGAATGTAACTGTGACAAGGTAAACCACCACAGAAAACACTACTGAAATATTCCAACTCTTGCATTTCAACGAAAGAAATTCAAAATGAACTTTGAAAAATCAAGAGAATGTAACTGTGACATGGTAAACCAATGAAAAACACTACCGAAATATTGCAACTCTTGCATTTCAACGAAAGAAATCCAAAATGAACTTTGAAAAATCAAGAGAATGTAACTATGATATGGTAAATCACGATAAAAACACTACTGTAATATTCCAACTCTTGCACTTCAATGAAAGAAATTCAAAATGAACTTTGAAAAATCAAGAGAATGTAACTGTGACAAGGTAAACCATGACAAAACACTACTGAAATATTCCAACTCTTGCATTTCAACGAAAGAAATTCAAAATGAACTTTGAAAAATCAAGAGAATGTAACTGTGACAAGGTAAACTATAACAAAAACACTACTGAAATATTCCAACTCTTGCATTTAAACTATAGAAATCCAAAAATGAACTTTGAAAAATCAAGAGAATGTAACTGTGACAAGGTAAACCACGAGAAAACACTACTGAAATATTCCAACTCTTGCATTTCAAGGCAAGAAATCCAAAATGAACTTTGAAAAATCAAGAGAATGTAACTGTGACAAGGTAAACCACGACAACCTAGCTCATAAAAGCCGGAAATAGCAAATTAACCATCCCAAATCATAAGTTTCAGGCAACACACACCTACGAAATGCTAAGAAACCTTAGCACAGAAAAGTTAAAATAGCAAACTACACATCCCAAATCATAAGTTTCAGACAACATAGACCTATGAAAGACTAAGAAACCTAGCTAATAAAAGCAGGAATTAGCATACCAAATCATAGGTTTCAGACAACACACACCAACGAAAGACTAAGAAATCTAGCTCAGAAAAGCCCAAAATAGTAATTTACATATCCCAAATCATAAGTTTCAGACAACACACACCTACGAAATACTAGGAGAACTAGCTAATAAAAGCCGGAAATAGCAAATTACACATCCCAAATCATAGGTTTTAGAAAACACACACCAACGAAAGACTAAGAAATCTAGCTCAGAAAAGCCTTAAATAGTAATTTACATACCCCAAATCATAAGTTTCAGACAACACACACCTATGAAAGGTTAAGAAATCTAACTCAGAAAAGTAAAAACTAGGAAAACCATGACAAAACACTACCGAAATATTCCAACTCTTGCATTTCAACGAAAGAAATCCAAAAGGAACTTTGAAAAATCAAGAGAATGTAACTGTGACATTGTAAATCACGATAAAACATTGCTGAAATATTCCAACTCTTGCATTTTAATGAAAGAAATTCAAAATGAACTTTGAAAAATCAAGAGAATGTAAATGTGACAAGGTAAACAATGACAAAACACTACTGATATATTCCAACTCTTGCATTTCACGAGAGAAATTTAAAATGAGCTTTGAAAAAACAAGAGAATGTAACTGTGACAAGGTAAACCACGACAAAACACTACTGAAATATTCCAACTCTTGCATTTCAATGAAAGAAATTCAAAATAACTTTGAAAAATCAAGAGAATGTAACTGTGACAATGTAAAGCACAACAAAACACTACTGAAATATTCCAACTCTTGCATTTCAACGAAAGAAATTCAAAATGAACTTTGAAAAATTAAGAGAATGTAACTGTGACAAGGTAAACCACGACAAGACACTACTGAAATATTCCAACTCTTGCATTTCAACGATATAAATCCAAAAATGAACTTTCAAATACTAGGAAATCTAGCTCATAAAAGCCGGAAATGGCAAATTACACATCCCAAATCATAGGTTTCAGACAACACACACCTACGAAATACTAAGAAACTTAGCACAGAAAAGTTAAAATAGCAAACTACACATCTGTAATGGGATCAATTTTCAAAAACCCTAAAATCTCCCAATTAAAGTTACCCAAGTAAAGAATAAAATCATCCAAAATATGAGCCTGAAAAATTCAAGTAACCTACAGATTGATAAAGACACAAGCTTTCAATTTAACATAGTGAAACAAATGTATCTAATTATACATTGTAATTATACATTGTAACAAACATCGTAAGAATCTTTCCCACAGAAAATCCAATAAATAAATCCGCCCTTGTGTCGCCAATGAATGCAATAAATATCAGTTTTATATGACAGCCAACGAACAATGTAATTTGAATCTCAAGAGCTCGAAATACCAAACTATCAAGAGGGCAAAGTTTATTACACAAAAAATAGTCACTCAAGATGCAAAATATCTTGGTTGTATTGTTCTGGAAACTAAGTTTAGAACCAGCAATCTCAATGTAATTAAATCGTATTATCTTTTACCAACTTTCACAGAAATATATTATAAGTCTTCTGAAAATTAAGAGACACCCTACTAGGAAAATGTTACAGTGTAAAACTTTGTTCGTTCTGAAAAAATTCCAAAGTGTTATTATAAAAAGTTATAAATTGTAATTAAAGTTACAATGTAGAACGTTGCTTTGTTAGAAAAATTCCAAAGTGATATCTCAAAAGTCATAAACTTTAATTAAACCCAAGTAGCCCATTGGTGAATACCCATCCAATAGTAATGTAGGACAAATGATGGATCCAATAGGGACTGTAAAATATACTTGTGAGTAACGCCCGAATGTAACCTCTGGCGAAATTGGAAAGAGTAGATAGTTAGGACTTAGCAATTTTGCGCTAGTCTTTTTCAGTCTTATGCGAGTCTTGTTTCAGTCTTAGACGAGTCCTAGAATGAGTTTAGAGCCAATATTTTATGTACAATTGTAATGTGATCTAGAAACTGTCTTATTGAACATTATTTGTATTGCTACAATTTACAATTTTTTTCGGTGCCTTATACTGCAAGTGTACTGATATACCGAAATTCTGTGACAATTATGTGAGTAATAATAAATACATTACTTTCTTATTTTATTCTTTCTATGTTAACATTTCTCGAGACAGTTAGTACTTGTGGCTCCACTCGCTCTTAAGGGAATCTGAACTTTTTAATCTGATTTCGGCCTAGTATGGTCATTATTGCAAGCTCCCTATTTGAACCGCTAATTTAAGCTCCCCACACACGAAGTTCAGCCTCCACTCAGGTATACCACTCGCGAACTGTCAACTAAGAGTTTAAATAAATTTCCCCATTGAATTAATTAGTTGGAATTTCCGTATTGGGAAACATCAGGAGATATAAGAACAAATAATTTTTATTAAAACTCCCCTTATCAGAAGGTTTCATTGAAAAACCAAACTAGAATCCTTTTATTTAAACCCCCCCCCCATTGGAATTGGCGCGGCCTGTTTAAAGGAGCAAAACACAAGGACAAACAACAAAAAAAAACAAAAAAAAGATTATTGAGAAATATTACGCATAGGAAAAAGTGTGACATCTTGTAGACTTATAATTTACTTATGCATGCTTTGAAAGTGCTATTTATTGTGCATGCTTTGTAGTGCAATATTTTATTAAGCCTAAGTCCCCTTAAAATAATAACAAAAATCTAATTTAGACGTGCCAAATTTAAGTTATATAAAAAATAACCAGTGTCGAATTTTAATTTATTTTGAAAAAAAAACCAAAATGTTGTTGGATCAAAACGAACAATTATTAAAGCAAAAACTCATTGCCAAAACAGTGGAAATTTCAAAATCGCTTCCTTCATATAACGGTGATGCAGACGTAGACGAATTTATTATTCAATTAAACCAATTCGTAGAAGTAACTCAAACGGACTTAAAATCATTAGTAGGCATGTTGTTAATGAGACTTAAGGGACAGGCATTAACATTCCTGAAACAAATAGAACAAACAATAGGGGAAGATAACAACCTCCCAATAAACTCAATTGAAAAATTGCTAAAAGCGTTCCGAGAAAGATTTGTTGAAACCAGTTCAACACACAAATTAAAGCATGGTACGGTATGTTTCGATGAAACACAAAATGTTAGGGAATACCTACACAAGGTAATGGTATCCATTGAGGCAAAATATGGAAAAGAATCGGGCCCTTTATACGATAAAATAATACTTAATGCTTTCATGCAAGGATTAAGCCCCAAACTATACCGAATATTAATATCAAAAAATATTCAAACATTAGAGCTAGCAGTTCAGGAAGTAGAGAGAATGATTGAAATTGACTCGATTGTGGCAAATCACAATAAGTCAAGAATAAATAATGTAGAAAGTTCAACTCCGGGACGATCACGAGGGATTTCCCCAGGATTTCTTTCGAGAGATAATTCACCCAAACCGAACCAAAATAGGTCTCCAACCCCTACGAGGCAAAGAATGGTACGTTTTGTACCCACGAATACAACAAACTACGTACAGAACCTCCCAATTATATGCTATGCATGTAATAAACAAGGACATATCGCCAGGGAATGCCGTACTAAAAACAAATATACACCAGCAACCCCAAGTTTTAATAATTGTTTGTTCGGGAGAACAAACCCAAATGCCAATGGTCAGGAAACTATAGAAATAACCCCCCACGTCTCCCATCGTTCCGCAACCCGTACCAACAAGGATTTGCATATTCGAATCCTTCCCAATATACGCCTCCCCAACCCTATTCCAATCCCTCACCCAACCGACAAAATAATTATCGGTTCCCCAACGCAAACACGCGACGAAACATGTACCAATTTAATTCACGAACGGTGTATCCAACTAGATTCAACAGGAATACAACCGATAACAGAGGATATTTTTTCCCGACGGGAAATGAAAGAAACTTTTCGGGAAATGAAAGAAATTTTTTGTCAATACAAAATGAACAAATGCCGCGAGCCGTCGGCACAAGAAACTTTAACCCACACAATAATACGTGGCAAACAAGACAATCAAATGTCAACCAACTTGGAACTTCCCTAACAAGTGAAATTTTCCACCGAACCCCAACCTCAAACGCCAACTTATCAGATAAGCGCACAGGGAAACGAATTAGGCCCCCAAGAAAATTAACCGGGACCCTGGAGGCCAGTAATTTTTATAGGTCCCATCCAGTAATTGTACCTTCCTTGAGTGATGATAATGACATATTACCTATATTAAATAATTTTAGTGTTGCAAGCATTAATTTCAAAGCGTTAATAGATTCAGGTGCATCAGTTAACATAATAAATTCGAATGTATTTAATAGACTCCCAATATATATTAAGCGACGAAAAAATTTCAATATTCCCAGTTTAACTAGTGTCACAGGTCATAGGCTGGAGGCTATAGGCTCCATACGTTTAGATGTGACAAAAGATTATAAAATCTTTCCTACAAACTTCATAATCTGCAAAAATTTCCCATATGAGGCTATAATTGGTGCTAATTTTTTAAAATCTAATAAGGTGTTATTAGATATAGCAAATAACAGACTCGTGTATCCATACGATTCTAATCTCCAACGCGTGGAGAGAGGGGAAGCAACAGTAAATAGAATAAAATCTTTTGTACCCTATCTCTCGTCTCGTGGGAGAAAATCAAGCAGCAAATGGATCGAGTCAATAAAAGCAAAAATGGGAAAAATGCAGGAGTATAGACAAACGGAAATAAAGAAAATAGTTGAATTATGGAATGAAATAATAAATCTAAGTACCATTGTAAGGGGACAGGACTTGGATTTACCCTTGCAATAAACCCCAAAAGCCGAAGACTTGACGCAACCAAGCGCCAACCTCAACTTAATAGAACATAACTCGGAAGAAAAATATTATGGATTTTCGGTCCGTAAAACAAAATCCCCCCAAATACTATGCAAAGAATTCAAATCTCTCAAATTATCACCCCGTAAATGACAATTCCGAAATTTGGTTTGCATCCCCGTATAAAAAAATCCCAGAAAATCTGTTTTGTGAAGAACAAATCATTTCATATGACAAAGGAGAAGGTTTTATTTGGTTAACTAATACACACGAAAATGATACAATCACATTAAAAAAAGGAACATGCCTCGTCGAAATACAAGTTATTTCTGAGCACGAGCTAAACAAATGGAGAAACTCCAAGGAAAGCTTAGTTAATAGCATTGGTGTTAGCAATCCAAAGAATAAGTACCCCCTAACAAAAGCCCAATTTTTGGAAAATTTAAATTAGATCATATCCAAGATACGCAATTAAAAGAAAAGTTATGTGAATTGCTCTGGACTTTTAGAGATATTTTTTCTACATGTGAGGAAGATATCGGGTTGATACCTTTCTACGAACATTCTATCCAAACCACAGGGTTGCCGTAGCTAAACAGCCCTATCGCATCCCTCATCCCTACAAAGGCTCGTTGAAAAATAAAATCCGCGAGTTAGAAAGAAACAATATAATACGGCCAAGTATAAGCCCGTATTCAGCCCCCGTTATACTAGTACCAAAAAAGAACAAGGACCTTAGGCTTGTAGTAGACTATAGAGCCTTAAATAAGCAGGTAGTTAGCGAAAAATTTCCCTTGCCCCGAATTGATGAAATCCTAGACTCCATTTCAACAAAAAACAAAATTTTTACATCTCTTGACCTCACGCAAGGTTATCATCAGGTTAAGATAACAGATAATGACGTTTATAAAACGGCTTTTTCGACAACGGAATGTGGCTCTTATGAGTATTTGAGAGTACCCTTCGGACTCAAAACTAGTTCAAGTGCATTATGTAGACCTCTGTTACACTTATTACGAGGTATAGAAAATATTATCCATTTTGTGGATGATGTTATTTGTGTGGGAGAAACACCAGAGGACCATTTAAACACATTAACCAAGTTTTCGAAAAATTCAGAGAGGGTAACCTGAAATGTAGACCGGAAAAAGTAAATTTGTTTCATTCCGAAATAAAATTCTTAGGAATGATAGTGACCCAAGGTCAAATATCACCGGACCCTGAGAAGATAAAATGTACAGAGAATCTTAAGCCGCCAAAAACTATGAAAAAATTAAGAGGCATTATTGGTTTAACCAGTTATTTTAGAAAATTTATACGCAACTACGCCCAAATCGCAAAACCCCTAACAGATCTAACCAAAGGGAATTCCCAAAATATTACCTGGTCGCAGGAAGCTCAAAATTCCTTAGACATCCTCAAGAAAGCTCTTACTTCTGAACCAATATTAGCGTTACCAGACTTTGAAAAAGGAACATTTGTGGTTACCACTGATGCTTCAGCTCTAGGTATCGGTGCAATCCTTTCCCAATTAATCCCCGTGGAAAACAACCCCGAATCCCAACCGGACCCCCCTCAATATATAGAGAAAGTCATATGCTATTCAAGTAGAACTCTAACGAAAGGCGAAAGAAGTTATTCAGCAACGCAATTGGAGTTACTATCTATAATTTACCACTTAGACAAATTTAGACATTATTTAGTAGGTCGAAAATTTAAGTTGCGTTCGGACCATAAAAGCTTACAGTGTCTAAGCACATTCAAAAATCCAACTGGAATCTTAGCTAGATGGATAATGAAAATCCAAGATCTGGATTATGAATTTGAACACGTGATCGGTAAACAAAATGCCCCCTGCGATTTCCTGAGTAGATACCCTGAGAATAACCTCTCGGATAATGAAACTAAACAAATAAATGCCATCAATCCCGGTAAACGAAAACACAAGAAGAATAAACCTAAAATCCTAACAGAACAAAACGAAATTACTCGTAGCCCCCTATCCCTAGCCAATATTAAAAGAAACCAAGTTAAGGATGAAATGTGTTTGACTCTCATTAATTATTTTGTGAATTCCGATACTCTCCCTGATAAGTTCAAAGCCCTGAGGCGGGAAATAGACAATTTTTATTACGATTTGGACAAGGAAATCCTTTGCAGGAGAGTAACAGGTGAAACGAATAGAAATCAAACCTTAATAATCCCAGTACTCCCCCAAAGCTTAATAATACCTGCCTTCGAATACTTTCATTCAGAAATAGGTGGACACTTGGGTGTAGCTAAAACTTTTCACAAGTTAAAACAATATTTTTATGTTCCCTCGGCATTAACAAAACTTAAGGATTATATAAATACATGTGAAGCGTGTAATTTAAGGAAAAAATCCCCAACCGTACCCAAATCCTCCGATGGGAAGGGTGCCAGTAGCAAGGTTTCCCTTCGATATCGTATCATTCGACCTATATGGTACGAGTGGAGAAAAATCCAAAATGAACTTTGAAAAATCAAGAGAATGTAACTGTGTTAAGGTAAACCACGACAAAACACTACTGAAATATTCCAACTCTTGCATTTCACGAAAGAAATTCAAAATGAACTTTGAAAAATCAAGAGAATGTAACTGTGACATGGTAAACCACGACAAAATACTACTGAAATATTCCAACTCTTGCATTTCAACGAAAGAAATCCAAAATGAACTTTGAAAAATCAAGAGAATGTAACTGTGACAAGGTAAAGCACAACAAAACACATTTCAACGAAAGAAATCCACTATGAATATTGAAAAATCAAGAGAGTGTAACTGTGACACGGTAAACCAAGAGAAAACACTACTGAAATATTTCAACTCTTGCATTTCACGACAGAAATTCAAAATGAACTTTGAAAAATCAAGAGAATGTAACTGTGACAAAGTAAACCACGACAAAACACTACTAAAATATTCCAACTCTTGCATTTCAACGAAAGAAATCCAAAATAAACTTTGAAAAATCAAGAGAATGTAACTGTGACAAGTTAAACCACGAAAAGACACTACTGAAATATTCCAACTCTTGCATTTCAATGGAAGAAATTCAAAATAAACTTTGAAAAATCAAGTGAATGTAACTGTGACAAGGTAAAGCACAACAAAACACTACTGAAATATTCCAACTCTTGCATTTCAACGAAAGAAATTCAAAATGAACTTTGAAAAATTAAGAGAATGTGACTGTGACAAGGTAAACCACGACAAGACAGTACTGAAATATTCTAACTTGCCTTTCAACGAAAGAATTCAAAATGAGCTTTGAAAAATCAAGAGAATGTAACTGTGACAAGGTAAAGCACAACAAAATACTAGTGAAATATTCCAACTCCTGCGTTTCAACGAAAGAAATTCAAAATGAACTTTGAAAAATTAAGAGAATGTAACTGTGACTAGGTAAACCATGACAAAACACTACTGAAATATTCCAACTCTTGCATTTCAACGAAAGAAATCCAAAATGAACTTTGAAAAATCAAGAGAATTTAAGTGTGACAAGGTAAACCAGAACAAAAAACTACTGAAATAATCCAACTCTTGCTTTTCAATAAAAGTATTTCAGAATGAACTTTGAAAAATCATGAGAGTGTAACTGTGACAAGGTAAACCACGACAAAACACTACTGAAATAATCCAAATCTTGCATTTCCATGAAAGAAATTCAAATTGAACTTTGAAAAATTAAGAGAATGTAATTGTGACAAGGTAAACCACAAGAAAACACTACTGAAATATTCCAACTCTTGCATTTCAACGAAAGAAATTCAAAATGAACTTTGAAAAATCAAGAGAATGTAACTGTGACATGGTAAACCATGAAAAAACACTACCGAAATATTGCAGCTCTTGCATTTCAACGAAAGAAATCCAAAATGAACTTTGAAAAATCAAGAGAATGTAACTATGATATGGTAAACCACGATAAAACACTACTGTAATATTCCAACTCTTGCACTTCAATGAAAGAAATTCAAATGAACTTTGAAAAATCAAGAGAATGTAACTGTGACAAGGTAAACCATGACAAAACACTACTGAAATATTCCAACTCTTGCATTTCAACGAAAGAAATTCAAAATGAACTTTGAAAAATCAAGAGAATGTAACTGTGACAAGGTAAACCATAACAAAACACTACTGAAATATTTCAACTCTTGCATTTAAACTATAGAAATCCAAAATGAACTTTGAAAAATCAAGAGAATGTAACTGTGACAAGGTAAACCACGAGAAAAACACTACTGAAATATTCCAACTCTTGCATTTCAAGGCAAGAAATCCAAAATGAACTTTGAAAAATCAAGAGAATGTAACTGTGACAAGGTAAACCACGACAACCTAGCTCATAAAAGCCGGAAATAGTAAATTAACCATCCCAAATCATAAGTTTCAGGCAACACACACCTACGAAATACTAAGAAACCTTAGCACAGAAAAGTTAAAATAGCAAACTACACATCCCAAATCATAAGTTTCAGACAACATAGACCTATGAAAGACTAAGAAACCTAGCTCATAAAAGCAGGAATTAGCATACCAAATCATAGGTTTCAGACAACAGACACCAACGAAAGACTAAGAAATCTAGCTCAGAAAAGCCCAAAATAGTAATTTACATACCCCAAATCATAAGTTTCAGACAAAACACACCTACGAAATACTAGGAGAACTAGCTAATAAAAGCCGGAAATAGCAAATTACACATCCCAAATCATAGGTTTTAGAAAACACACACCAACGAAAGACTAAGAAATCTAGCTCAGAAAAGCCTTAAATAGTAATTTACATACCCCAAATCATAAGTTTCAGACAACACACACCTATGAAAGGTTAAGAAATCTAACTCAGAAAAGTAAAAACTAGGAAAACATGACAAAACACTACCGAAATATTCCAACTCTTGCATTTCAACGAAAGAAATCCAAAAAGGAACTTTGAAAAATCAAGAGAATGTAACTGTGACATTGTAAACCACGATAAAACATTGCTGAAATATTCCAACTCTTGCATTTTAATGAAAGAAATTCAAAATGAACTTTGAAAAATCAAGAGAATGTAAATGTGACAAGGTAAACAATGACAAAACACTACTGATATATTCCAACTCTTGCATTTCACGAGAGAAATTTAAAATGAGCTTTGAAAAAACAAGAGAATGTAACTGTGACAAGGTAAACCACGACAAACACTACTGAAATATTCCAACTCTTGCATTTCAACGAGAGAAATCCAAAATAAACTTTGAAAAATCAAAAGAATGTTACTGTGACAAGGTAAACCACGACAAGACATTACTGAAATATTCCAACTCTTGCATTTCAATGAAAGAAATTCAAAATAACTTTGAAAAATCAAGAGAATGTAACTGTGACAATGTAAAGCACAACAAAACACTACTGAAATATTCCAACTCTTGCATTTCAACGAAAGAAATTCAAAATGAACTTTGAAAAATTAAGAGAATGTAACTGTGACAAGGTAAACCACGACAAGACACTACTGAAATATTCCAACTCTTGCATTTCAACGATATAAATCCAAAAATGAACTTTCAAATACTAGGAAATCTAGCTCATAAAAGCCGGAAATAGCAAATTACACATCCCAAATCATAGGTTTCAGACAACACACACCTACGAAATACTAAGAAACCTTAGCAAAAAAAGTTAAAATAGCAAACTACACATCTGTAATGGGATCAATTTTCAAAAACCCTCAAATCTCCCAATTAAAGTTACCCAAGTAAAGAATAAAATCATCCAAAATATGAACCTGAAAAATTCAAGTAACCTACAGATTGATAAAGACACAAGCTTTCAATTTAACATAGTGAAACAAATGTATCTAATTATACATTGTAATTATACATTGTAACAAACATCGTAAGAATCTTTCCCACAGAAAATCCAATAAATAAATCCGCCCTTGTGTCGCCAATGAATGCAATAAATATCAGTTTTATATGACAGCCAACGAACAATGTAATTTAAATCTCAAGAGCTCGAAATACCAAACTATCAAGAGGGCAAAGTCTATTACACAAAAAAATAGTCACTCAAGATGCAAAATATCTTGGTTGTATTGTTCTGGAAACTAAGTTTAGAACCAGCAATCTCAATGTAATTAAATCGTATTATCTTTTACCAACTTTCACAGAAATATATTATAAGTCTTCTGAAAATTAAGAGACACCCTACTAGGAAAATGTTACAGTGTAAAACTTTGTTCGTTCTGAAAAAATTCCAAAGTGTTATTATAAAAAGTTATAAATTGTAATTAAAGTTACAATGTAGAACGTTGCTTTGTTAGAAAAATTCCAAAGTGATATCTCAAAAGTCATAAACTTTAATTAAACCCAAGTAGCCCATTGGTGAATACCCATCCAATAGTAATGTAGGACAAATGATGGATCCAATAGGGACTGTAAAATATACTTGTGAGTAACGCCCGAAT
This sequence comes from Artemia sinica, assembly GCA_027921565.1. NCBI lineage: Eukaryota > Metazoa > Arthropoda > Branchiopoda > Anostraca > Artemiidae > Artemia > Artemia sinica. Next base: position 4,005,674 of record CM051263.1, on the reverse strand, counting down.
GTAACCTCTGGCGAAATTGGAAAGAGTAGATAGTTAGGACTTAGCAATTTTGCGCTAGTCTTTTTCAGTCTTATGCGAGTCTTGTTTCAGTCTTAGACGAGTCCTAGAATGAGTTTAGAGCCAATATTTTATGTACAATTGTAATGTGATCTAGAAACTGTCTTATTGAACATTATTTGTATTGCTACAATTTACAATTTTTTTCGGTGCCTTATACTGCAAGTGTACTGATATACCGAAATTCTGTGACAATTATGTGAGTAATAATAATTACATTACTTTCTTATTTTATTCTTTCTATGTTAACATTTCTCGAGACAGTTAGTACTTGTGGCTCCACTCGCTCTTAAGGGAATCTGAACTTTTTAATCTGATTTCGGCCTAGTATGGTCATTATTGCAAGCTCCCTATTTGAACCGCTAATTTAAGCTCCCCACACACGAAGTTCAGCCTCCACTCAGGTATACCACTCGCGAACTGTCAACTAAGAGTTTAAATAAATTTCCCCATTGAATTAATTAATTGGAATTTCCGTATTGGGAAACATCAGGAGATATAAGAACAAATAATTTTTATTAAAACTCCCCTTATCAGAAGGTTTCATTGAAAAACCAAACTAGAATCCTTTTATTTAACCCCCCCCCCATTAGAATTGGCGCGGCCTGTTTAAAGGAGCAAAACACAAGGACAACAAAAAAAAACAAAAAAAAGATTATTGAGAAATATTACGCATAGGAAAAAGTGTGACATCTTGTAGACTTATAATTTACTTATGCATGCTTTGAAAGTGCTATTTATTGTGCATGCTTTGTAGTGCAATATTTTATTAAGCCTAAGTCCCCTTAAAATAATAACAAAAATATAATTTAGACGTGCCAAATTTAAGTTATATAAAAAAAAAAACCAGTGCCGAATTTTAATTTATTTTGAAAAAAAAAACCAAAATGTTGTTGGATCAAAACGAACAATTATTAAAGCAAAAACTCATTGCCAAAACAGTGGAAATTTCAAAATCGCTTCCTTCATATAACGGCGATGCAGACGTAGACGAATTTATTATTCAATTAAACCAATTCGTAGAAGTAACTCAAACGGACTTAAAATCATTAGTAGGCATGTTGTTAATGAGACTTAAGGGACAGGCGTTAACATTCCTGAAACAAATAGAACAAACAATAGGGGAAGATAACAACCTCCCAATAAACTCAATTGAAAAATTGCTAAAAGCGTTCCGAGAAAGATTTGTTGAAACCAGTTCAAACACACAAATTAAAGCATGGTACGGTATGTTTCGATGAAACACAAAATGTTAGGGAATACCTACACAAGGTAATGGTATCCATTGAGGCAAAATATGGAAAAGAATCGGGCCCTTTATACGATAAAATAATACTTAATGCTTTCATGCAAGGATTAAGCCCCAAACTATACCGAATATTAATATCAAAAAATATTCAAACATTAGAGCTAGCAGTTCAGGAAGTAGAGAGAATGATTGAAATTGACTCGATTGTGGCAAATCACAATAAGTCAAGAATAAATAATGTAGAAAGTTCAACTCCGGGACGATCACGAGGGATTTCCCCAGGATTTCTTTCGAGAGATAATTCACCCAAACCGAACCAAAATAGGTCTCCAACCCCTACGAGGCAAAGAATGGTACGTTTTGTACCCACGAATACAACAAACTACGTACAGAACCTCCCAATTATATGCTATGCATGTAATAAACAAGGACATATCGCCAGGGAATGCCGTACTAAAAACAAATATACACCAGCAACCCCAAGTTTTAATAATCGTTTGTTCGGGAGAACAAACCCAAATGCCAATGGGTCAGGAAACTATAGAAATAACCCCCCACGTCTCCCATCGTTCCGCAACCCGTACCAACAAGGATTTGCATATTCGAATCCTTCCCAATATACGCCTCCCCAACCCTATTCCAATCCCTCACCCAACCGACAAAATAATTATCGGTTCCCCAACGCAAACACGCGACGAAACATGTACCAATTTAATTCACGAACGGTGTATCCAACTAGATTCAACAGGAATACAACCGATAACAGAGGATATTTTTCCCGACGGGAAATGAAAGAAACTTTTCGGGAAATGAAAGAAATTTTTTGTCAATACAAAATGAACAAATGCCGCGAGCCGTCGGCACAAGAAACTTTAACCCACACAATAATACGTGGCAAACAAGACAATCAAATGTCAACCAACTTGGAACTTCCCTAACAAGTGAAATTCCCACCGAACCCCAACCTCAAACGCCAACTTATCAGATAAGCGCACAGGGAAACGAATTAGGCCCCCAAGAAAATTAACCGGGACCCTGGAGGCCAGTAATTTTTATAGGTCCCATCCAGTAATTGTACCTTCCTTGAGTGATGATAATGACATATTACCTTTATTAAATAATTTTAGTGTTGCAAGCATTAATTTCAAAGCGTTAATAGATTCAGGTGCATCAGTTAACATAATAAATTCGAATGTATTTAATAGACTCCCAATATATATTAAGCGACGAAAAAATTTCAATATTCCCAGTTTAACTAGTGTCACAGGTCATAGGCTGGAGGCTATAGGCTCCATACGTTTAGATGTGACAAAAGATAATAAAATCTTTCCTACAAACTTCATAATCTGCAAAAATTTCCCATATGAGGCTATAATTGGTGCTAATTTTTTAAAATCTAATAAGGTGTTATTAGATATAGCAAATAACAGACTCGTGTATCCATACGATTCTAATCTCCAACGCGTGGAGAGAGGGGAAGCAACAGTAAATAGAATACAATCTTTTGTACCCTATCTCTCGTCTCGTGGGAGAAAATCAAGCAGCAAATGGATCGAGTCAATAAAAGCAAAAATGGGAAAAATGCAGGAGTATAGACAAACGGAAATAAAGAAAATAGTTGAATTATGGAATGAAATAATAAATCTAAGTACCATTGTAAGGGGACAGGACTTGGATTTACCCTTGCAATCAACCCCAAAAGCGGAAGACTTGACGCAACCAAGCGCCAACCTCAACTTAATAGAAAATAACTCGGAAGAAAAATATTATGGATTTTCGGTCCGTAAAACAAAAATCCCCCCAAATACTATGCAAAGAATTCAAATCTCTCAAATTATCACCCCCGTAAATGACAATTCCGAAATTTGGTTTTTTGCATCCCCGTATAAAAAAATCCCAGAAAATCTGTTTTGTGAAGAACAAATCATTTCATATGACAAAGGAGAAGGTTTTATTTGGTTAACTAATACACACGAAAATGATACAATCACATTAAAAAAAGGAACATGCCTCGTCGAAATACAAGTTATTTCTGAGCACGAGCTAAACAAATGGAGAAACTCCAAGGAAAGCTTAGTTAATAGCATTGGTGTTAGCAATCCAAAGAATAAGTACCCCCTAACAAAAGCCCAATTTTTGGAAAAATTTAAATTAGATCATATCCAAGATACGCAATTAAAAGAAAAATTATGTGAATTGCTCTGGACTTTTAGAGATATTTTTTCTACTTGTGAGGAAGATATCGGGTTGATACCTTTCTACGAACATTCTATCCAAACCACAGGGTTGCCCGTAGCTAAACAGCCCTATCGCATCCCTCATCCCTACAAAGGCTCGTTGAAAAATAAAATCCGCGAGTTAGAAAGAAACAATATAATACGGCCAAGTATAAGCCCGTATTCAGCCCCCGTTATACTAGTACCAAAAAAAGAACAAGGACTTAGGCTTGTAGTAGACTATAGAGCCTTAAATAAGCAGGTAGTTAGCGACAAATTTCCCCTGCCCCGAATTGATGAAATCCTAGACTCCATTTCAACAAAGAACAAAATTTTTACATCTCTTGACCTCACGCAAGGTTATCATCAGGTTAAGATAACAGATAATGACGTTTATAAAACGGCTTTTTCGACAACGGAATGTGGCTCTTATGAATATTTGAGACTACCCTTCGGACTCAAAACTAGTTCAAGTGCATTATGTAGACCTCTGTTACACTTATTACGAGGTATAGAAAATATTATCCATTTTGTGGATGATGTTATTTGTGTGGGAGAAACACCAGAGGACCATTTAAACACATTAACCAAAGTTTTTCGAAAAATTCAGAGAGGGTAACCTGAAATGTAGACCGGAAAAAGTAAATTTGTTTCATTCCGAAATAAAATTCTTAGGAATGATAGCGACCCAAGGTCAAATATCACCGGACCCTGAGAAGATAAAATGTATAGAGAATCTTAAGCCGCCAAAAACTATGAAAAAATTAAGAGGCATTATTGGTTTAACCAGTTATTTTTTAGAAAATTTATACGCAACTACGCCCAAATCGCAAAACCCCCTAACAGATCTAACCAAAGGGAATTCCCAAAATATTACCTGGTCGCAGGAAGCTCAAACTTCCTTAGACATCCTCAAGAAAGCTCTTACTTCTGAACCAATATTAGCGTTACCAGACTTTGAAAAAGGAACATTTGTGGTTACCACTGATGCTTCAGCTCTAGGTATCGGTGCAATCCTTTCCCAATTAATCCCCGTGGAAAACAACCCCGAATCCCAACCGGACCCCCCTCAATATATAGAGAAAGTCATATGCTATTCAAGTAGAACTCTAACGAAAGGCGAAAGAAGTTATTCAGCAACGCAATTGGAGTTACTATCTATAATTTACCACTTAGACAAATTTAGACATTATTTAGTAGGTCGAAAATTTAAGTTGCGTTCGGACCATAAAAGCTTACAGTATCTAAGCACATTCAAAAATCCAACTGGAATCTTAGCTAGATGGATAATGAAAATCCAAGATCTGGATTATGAATTTGAACACTTGACCGGTAAACAAAATGCCCCCTGCGATTTCCTGAGTAGATACCCTGAGAATAACCTCTCGGATAATGAAACTAAACAAATAAATGCCATCAATCCCGGTAAACGAAAACACACAAGAAGAATAAACCTAAAATCCTAACAGAACAAAACGAAATTACTCGTAGCCCCTTATCCCTAGCCAATATTAAAAGAAACCAAGTTAAGGATGAAATGTGTTTGACTCTCATTAATTATTTTGTGAATTCCGATACTCTCCCTGATAAGTTCAAAGCCCTGAGGCGGGAAATAGACAATTTTTATTACGATTTGGACAAGGAAATCCTTTGCAGGATAGTAACAGGTGAAACGAATAGAAATCAAACCTTAATAATCCCAGTACTCCCCCAAAGCTTAACAATACCTGCCTTCGAATACTTTCATTCAGAAATAGGTGGACACTTGGGTGTAGCTAAAACTTTTCACAAGTTAAAACAATATTTTTAAGTTCCCTCGGCATTAAAAAAACTTAAGGATTATATAAATACATGTGAAGCGTGTAATTTAAGGAAAAATCCCCAAACGTACCCAAATCCCCCGATGGGAAGGGTGCCAGTAGCAAGGTTTCCCTTCGATATCGTATCATTCGACCTATATGGTACGAGTGGAGGATTACCTGTTTCTAATAGAGGTCATACTTGCGTTCTCTCAGCAATAGACCATTTTACCGGCTTCACTTTTGCCAAGGCATTGAAAAATTAAGGTGCTTATGCCACAAGTAAAACGTTAGCAAAAATATTTTTAAAATTTGGCATTCCTCGCCAGGTTATTAGTGACAACGGAACTAACTTCGTTTCTAAAATAACAAAAGATTTAATGAGTTTCCTTAAAATCGAAAAAATTATTAACCTCTTCCTACCATCCCCAAGCTAATGGAAAAATTGAAAATAGGCACAAAATATTCTCCAATGTCTTGAGTATTTATACAAAGGACAACCGAAACGATTGGGATTTATATCTACCTTACCTAACTAATGTAATTAATACCACGTACTCAGAAACGACTAAGGAAAGTCCATTTTTTCTTTTGTTCGGACGTGATTTTAAAATACCATACCAAGAAATTATAGAATCAAGACAGTATCACAATAATACAGAGGACTATAAGCAAGATTTTATAAATAGGATGAGAAAAACCTATAAAATAGTTAGACAAGAGTTAGAAAAATGTAAGATGAACCAGAGTTGAGAAATGAATCCAAAATCAAAGGGAATAATATAAATTTTAAGGTAGGCGAATGTGTCTATCTGAAAAATGAAGCTAAGCTGGAAGGCAAAAAACTATCCAATAAATATTCAGGACCCTACAGAATAATCAAAAAATATGACAACGATTTTACTTTTAAAATGATAAACCCAGATAGCGGGAGAACATATAAGGCACATGTTAGCCGTATAAAAGGAGCCAAGTACCCAATTAGGTGGGCGCCCAAACCCTCATCTTCAGATTCATCAAACGCGGAAAACGAATTTCCTAAGTCGAGGCTATCCGAATTAAAACCCTTTAATGGCAAACAAGGCTACTTTGAAAACCATAGCGAAGAGGAAGATTTTGAAGAATTTTTAGCCATGAAAAATTTAGTCATCCCCAAAAGAAAACCCTTAATACCCCATACCTGCAAGAACCCCAAAAGGTCCAGAAGGTTCATCTTCAGAAAGCTCAGAGGAAGGATTAGATTATACGCTATCCCCAAAAAACCCAATTTTTCCCCGACAGAATTTCAACCCCACGCCCCCCCCCCCCCAAAAGATTTCCAGACGACATGGTTTCCCCAGCAACCCCGATAGAAAGATCCCTATCGTTACAGGATGAATTAAACAGAGCCATGGAAACACCAGGTGCAAAAATAAGAAGGACCCCACCCAGGGATACAAATAAAGGAAATACAAAAAGTTTGAGAGAAGCCATGGACATTATAAATTACCCGATAAAAACAAGGCAAAGTACGTTGCCTTGGACACAGGAACACCCGGAAGATGAAAACTTGGGACAATACCATCACATAACGGTATCTAAAGTAAAACCCAAGGAATCTCACTCCTGGAAACAGACCATGCTACGAAATACACCTCACCCCCCGGAAGATATGGCATTCAAGCAGTGGAGACATTCTCCAAAAGTATTTGACTCCTCCCAGAGCTCCCAAGAATCTTTTAACTCCCCCAAAACAGGACTTCAGCGTGAGGAAATAGAAAATAAACCCTCTACCTCCAGAGGAGATGAGATATATGAAGCAAGAGCAGGTGATACTACAAAATCTCAAAGGACAACCCCAGAAAGCCCTAATGATGAATCCTCAGGAACTAGCTCTACTGAATCCGACGATGAGCCCCATGACGCACCAAAACAAAAACCTACTTCGGCTACCGCCCATGCAAAACAGGTTAAGGCGAAAGGCAAAAAATTCCTTTTGAAACAATACAAGAAATTTGACCTAATCTCTATGGGAAAGTCAAAAAAGAGTAAAACGCCAGAAAACGAACAGGAAGTTACCACGAAATCTGGCAGAATAAGCAAGAGACCAGACAAATGGAAATATGTCTAGGAATAAAATACCCCAAAAACTTATAAAGCAATATTAAATCGAAATGAGCAATTTGAAAAAAAACCTTAAAACAAGGGTGTATGAGTAAAATATTACAATGAAAGATATCCATAAAAGGTCGAAAGAAGTTAATAGTCAATTTTTCCAGACAAACTAAATCCCGGCTTGGTAAAGAACCCCGAAGATAGAAGAAGAACAAGGATTGTTCAAACCCTCCTCCAAAAGAAAAATACCTAGTGCAACCCCGTTACAGACAGAATAAATATGGATCAGCTATTTCAAATACGATCAAAACTCCTAGAAGCATCGGCCCAATCAATAAAAGAAAAATTAAAAATTGAGAATATGATAGGAACCATACTTAAATCCCTTAGCGAGGTTAAGGCATTCCAAGAAAGAATGAACCAGAAAATAAATGAGATTTTAGTAACTAAACAAATGGATAAGTTAATTGAGGCCCAGTTTATGGAAGTGAAGGAACAAACCGCCAAAATCCAGGACGAAATGGAATCAATAAGCGATGACACGCTTATACAAGGATATAATTATCCCGACAAAATCCTAAAATTACAAGTATTATACGACAAAATGCAGGAAATTGGTAAAAAAGTACAAGACTATAGAAATAGTACTGTTCTATCCGCGACAATGGCAATACAAGAATTCCTGTCACCCCAAAGGGCAAAGATCCTAGACTTGCAGCATAAATACGACCACTTAAAAGCACAGAAAGAAATAATTCAGCTGCAACAGGACAGCTTAGAGAAACAACTAAAGGAGAACCACGCCGAAATCACCAGAGAACTACAGAAACAGAAAGAATTCTGCTCAAATCTAGAGAAGATAGTTGAAACATATTTTACAGTTGAAATTAACCTACCCCTCGGCCCCCACTTGGAAAATCTGCTTGCTAACAATTGCAACGAAGGACCATCACAACCTGTATATTTCGTAATCCCAAATCAAGCCCACCATAACATAAAACCCCAAGAAGAAACTATTCAACAGAATCCTCCAACGGACAGTAACATAATTATGAGGACCCAGTACCCCGACGCCCAAGAGAAAGCTACTACGGGCCAAAGTTCCCTAGAAGTCTCTGCACCACAAGGAATACCCAAAACACAACCATTACCAGAAGATACGGAAAACTAGGGAATATCAAACGTGGGAATTAATTGAACTCAAAAGAAGAAGGTAAAAATATATATATATTTCTACGAGGTAAAAAAAAAAAATTCTACATTTCCGCTAGCCAAGAATATAATGTTTCCCTAATAAAAAAAAGGAAAATAAATATATTACAAATTCACTCACAAGGGAGAAAGTGCGGTAGATAGCCATCCTAGCCTTACCCGGGACATGTAAACATCATCTTGGGTAGCCCCCGGAGTAATAAACCCGAGGATCACAGGGGATTGCTTGATTACGATTTACCTCAGTGCACGAGGATCAAATCCGTGTGCTGAGTTCGGTCGTCTATCAATCCATAACCTCAAACAGCCATAATCCAAAATTTACTTTTAATTTTAATAAAGTATTCGGATCGGCGCTTGAATACTCGACTTGGCAACCGATCCGGGGAGCCTTCGGTGTGTCGTTCCTCCAAAGGCTTGGTTGTTTGTATTTGGATGTTCGATAAGCCGAGAGTTCCTCAGGATAGATTCTACCCCTTCGGAGATCAATTTTGTGGAACATTTTTGTCAAATAATACGAAATCTAATCGAATACGGAATTTCAAAATGTACTAAATTTAATCACAAGAAAAGATGACCAGAAATAACCACCATCCAAACATTGCCGTAAAGGCTATAAAACACCAAACAACTTAAAATATTCAGTCAAAAAAGTATATGCGCGAGTTACTATCGTATTAATCACCCAGCCAAGAAACAATTAGGAAAACAGGTAATTAGCGGCAATATAATAATCAAGCAGTTAGCTAAATATGTAAATATATATATATATGTGTATGTATATATATATATATATATATATATATATATATATATATATATATATATATATATATATATATATATATATATATATATATACATATATATATATATATATATATATATATATATATATATATATATATATATATATATATATATATATATATATATATATATATATATATATATATATATATATATATATATATATATATATATATATAGATATATATATATATATATATATATATATATATATATATATATATATATATATATATATATATATATATATATATGTATATATATATATATATATATATATATATATATATATATATATATATATATATATATATATATATATATATATATATATATATATATATATATATATATATATATATATTATATATATATATATATATATATATATATATATATATATATATATATATATATATATATATATATATATATATATATATATATATATATATATATATATATATATATATATATATATATATATATATATATATATATATATATATATATATATATATATATATATATATATATATGTATATGTATGTAAGAGTAGTAACAACGCGAGGCATGATTTACCCGCATATAAGCATACAATAATTAACTGAATTATAAATATAGGACCTCTGTCGTCTAAATAACAGAAGCAGGCCTCAGTCATTATATGAACTGAAGATTTTGCCAAAAAAAAAATTTAACTAATCGAAAATAGTTATAAGTAAAGTTGTACCTTTTCTTGTTAAAATAGTGAATATTTAATCCGCGTATAAGATTTGTGGTGGTGTGAAGATTAGGTTATAAAGAGGAGACCATCCTTGATTAGCAAAAAAAAAAAGGTTCATCTCAGCCTTTAAATAAATTCAATTATTCAAAAAAAAAAACAAATCCCCCCCAAAAAATTTATATTTTCGCAATTTTTACTGAACTAATACCATTTCTTTTAGCGTTAAAATTATTTATGCCAATCATGTGGTCCTATGCAAAGTGCTAATCCTCGGAAACTATGTCACGCCAGTAGCTACGCCATGCGTTCCAAAAATTAAAACACACAATAATGGTAAATTGATAGACTCGCTTACGTGTTCCTCCGACCAAAACCACGAACTCCAATGCATTCCAAAAATTACAAAAGCTAAAACGACGAAATTTGGCCATCCCCCCCTTACCCCCGTGCGTTTTCGTTTGTTTTACCTCAAAAATGTACGTACCAACAAATTAATACAAAAAAATTATTTACCCTTACGTGCACCATGCGTACTAGTCGGCCTCCGCTCAAACCCAAAGAGTAGGAAAATACGCTAGTTTTCCCTTAAATATTAATGCAAATTTTCGTTATTATAGACAAAGAGTTCTTAATAAATCGGAACAACAAAGGCAGTCATTAATATTCCTTCAAATCCTTTCTTATATTTAAGACTTCACAAACCAATTTTCCAAAATCGGGCTAGTTAAATTGCACAATTTTTTCAGCAACCAATTTTCACAATTGATTAGCAACCAATTTTCTCAATAAAACTCAAAAAGGGCTTTAGTGCAAGTAGCAATTAGAAGTATTCTTCCAAATAAAAGTCAGCAAAAAATAAGGGGCCTACATAATCATAATCAAAGCCCGTAATTTCCAAACGCAGTTGAAACCACTAAGATTTATGATAGTATAGTCAAATCACATAAGCATAATGTCCTCGAGTTAAATCGCCTTCACTTTTCATCTTTTCATTAACAAGAAAAATATTGGACCCGTGTGATATCGTTTACTCTGAGTTAATTGCATACCTATAATTAATAGTCTTTTCGCCTAAAAACTAAGAATTAACTTACCATACCAAAATGTTTCTCAAATATCAAAAAAAAAAACGCCAACCCCCCGCAGCAAAAAATTTGGTCCTGATAAAAATGTGGAGATTAGAAATATAATTTGATATCAAAAGTTGATGTTCATGATATATCCTTAACCATATATTTGATCGTATATTGTTCATAGAGTGGTCTGGCATAATAGAAAATAAATAAAATAATACACAGTTCCGTTCCGAAACCTAAATGAATAAAGGAAATTAATTGCTAGAAAATTGACGCAAAACGAAAATTTAGTAACCTTAAAAAACATAAAAATAAATCAAAATTGCAGAACTTAAAATATTAATTTTGACACATACATTTCAACTTACAGAAATGCGATATAATCCTTAATAGGAAATATATCCACAAATACGAATAAAACCACGAAGGCAGTGTGATCCGTGAGTCACAAAAAGAAGCCCAATAAATATGTGGAACAAAAAAAAACCTAAAAAGAAAAAGTATTTTTGTGTGGCCCAGCCTATTTTGTGCTTTAGCCTATTCGGTTAAATGAATTTCTTGAATGGCATAATTAAATATTAATTCACATATCCTCTAAGTCAAGAGTGACAAACATTAAAGAAAAACCTTTCATAAAGCCGAAATACGTGAAATTATTATCAAAATTCCAAAATATCGTACCAAGGACTCAAATGCAAAATAGAATTAAGACAAAAAACCGCATACTGATTTATTTCAATTTTTGATTGCCAACTATAGAGAATATGTTTCCCTAATAGATAATTGTTGTACCATAAATTAAAATCGTAACTAACGAGAGCTAAATAACACCTTAGTTTTGCAATAATTAGCAAAAGCAGTAGAAGGCTTACAGCTGGTAGGCAAAGGATAATGTAACCATCAAAAACCCTAAAAATTGCAGCAATAAACTCAACCAATTTTACCTTAAATCGAATTAAAGCATACAAATGAACCGCGCAATTAAAGTATAAAAGAATAACCTGTAAAAAAAAATAACAAAAAAAAAAACTTTTTCCTAGGCCAGACAATTTCTTAACTTTGGAAAGATTTTGAACTGTGATTGGAAGATAATCATGATTGGTAATACCAAATGCGAACCTAATATTGAATAAAAATTATTCGCTTACGATCTTGCAGTCAGTCCTATATTATCTATATATAAGAAAAATAAATTACTAAAATAGCCTGCCAGAAGGGTAAAACATAAAACCAATCAGTTAATTCCTAAAGTATCATAATTCCCAAAGTATTTAAACGACAATTACATAGCAAGTATCGTAAAATTGGACCATAAATTCAAAGTGGCGCTATAAGAAATGACAACGTGCAATTAGGCTAATAGCTATCTGACAATAGCAGATATATTCTGCTTCAGAAATGTGGTTCAATTTCTGCGGGTTCTCATAATTGATGCAAACCGCGCAACATACCGCTAGAGACGAGTAAGACTAAATTAAACCAACATAGGCCTGTCAAAATACGGACTAATAACCAAAATAATTCAGATGTCAAGCAATGCAAGAAATAACCAATTAATGCAAAAGGAAGAAAATCCTTCCAAAAATTGACGATTAGTCATAAATACTCATATCACAAGACAGTATTTAATAATTTCTACTAACCTTATAAGCCAGTTACGACCCCAGGTCCCTGCTAATCCTTAATTCCCCCAATAAATAATATGGCATGGTAAACCACATGTTATTCACAAAAAATTCAAGCCTTGTGAAAAGCACAGTATTTAAGAGTTCGGAGAATGTGCACTCACTAGTGAGTATGTACTTAACTAAAATTAATAGAACAAAACGAACATTTATACGAAGCATGAATAACTGAAGGGTAATTTCTAATGCAATTAAGTGAAAGCAGAAGCCATAAAATAGATTCCAACACCTGTTAGGTAATTTAGCCCTTTGTTCGGACATACGTTTCGAAGACCCTAAATCAACAAGGATAAATTATCGAACTTTCTCCCTGAATCAAGTTCTTACAGAAGGATAACCTACTAAAGATTATAGCGATAAAATACCAAAGAAAAAGAATTACAGATACTATAAATAATGTTCTAATCAAATTTGTGAGCCCCCCCCCCCCTCAGTCGTGCGGCATCTTAGTGGCATCAAAGTATGGTATCAACGAATATATTTTAATTTTCATTTGAGAAATATAAAGGAATTAAATTCATACGGCTTATGACAAGCTACGAAACTTTTAAGTAACACCGCGCTGGATGATAAGTATCGCTGCCACGTGGCGTTAACTCCGCCACAGGGGAAGGATGATTTGACACCTTAAAAATAAATGAGTTACACTTCAACTCACCTAACTCCCATTAACTAAGAATATACAAAGCCGATGAAAGTAATACTTTAGTCGTGTCACAGCTAAATGGAATATAAAGATAAATGAAAAAAAGCATTACAGCCTAATAGCTGAATTTTTAAAAGCATTAAAAAAAAATATAAGTCTATATTTTCAAAAAAGGGGTCTTAACGAAATTAATTGAAATTATGGATATTTTAAAAAGATTGTTTAAAAAGAAAAATTTGCCTCGTTAATCATAGATTACTTAAGAAAAATTTGTTGTAAATAAGGGTTCAGCAATTATAGAAGTTGAATGCCACATTAAAATTGTAAGAGAAAACTTCAGAGTTTCCCTCAAACTGATCGACAGATATAGCATTAACTAGAATATACTAACGAACAATATAATACAACCCTTTACATAACTACTTAAGCCCAAAGCCCACTTTAACCAGATAAAAGATACTTTTAGCTAAAAATCAGTAGTATACCCCTAACGCCTCGGATGGTAACAAATTTTTTTTGTCTCGACGATTAATAAAAGCACAGTATACATGGCAATTCTAATTCATAAAAAACAAAATAAAAATAACAGTCAGCGGACAACACCATAAAATACCTTAAAATGGTATAGGAAAAATGACTCAAATATCCACATGACCGATTTGCATATAATAGGAAAACGAGAAAAAGCACGGTATAGGTGGCACCAACGGATAAAACATATAATAGTGAAAACGGATGGACCCCCCAAGCATAGGAGGTTAGAGCCAGGGATGGACATGGTGTACATTGTCCCACCATGCAATCACTTGACTTTCACCCTCAGTTGAGAAAAAGTTACGGGATACGAGAATTGATTGCACAATAAGACGTTCCTTGGCAAGCACTACAACGGCCTAGCCACCAAACTCCTTAAACAAAAATAGACGCTCAGTCGTTGGAAGCTGTGGTCAAGCGGAAATGTTGGGTGGTGTCTATATAACATCCCATTGCCATTTGGCCCTAGCTCTCTTATGAGGAACGACCATGCAGTTACGAAAAATGATCATCACATAATAAGAAACTACGGTTTTGAAGTTGGACAAAACTGCCCTAAATCAAGGGGAGCCGTTGGTCAGCGGTCGTGACGTGTGGTGCCTTATATTCCCATTTGTGACAACAGGAAGATAAAATGACAACAAAGGCAACCATATGGGAATCTGAAATGAAGATGAAAAGGATTCCGATACGTGGGGAATGCCCTGACTTTGTATGCTTTTCCTGTTGATTGTTCGGGGGAAGCATGTAGAGTGGGAGTATCTCTTACGAAATACAACTAGAACAGAAAGAAGAATGCCAGAAAGACTAGTAAAAATTAATTAAGCGATCCACAGGAATTACCCTAACCTCACCCCTAACATTAGAATGGACAAAAAAAGTCCGATACATGGAAAGTATTTTAGCCCAGTGATTTTTTTTCACTGTTGATCATTTTCGGGGAAGGGCACTTAGCAATGGTACTTCTTACTAAGTACAACTTGAAGGGTTAATTGGATTAGAACCTTTAACGAGATCCGCCATCTTTCAATTTATCCCAAGAGAATATAAAGATATAAAGAAAATAACACTGAATCAAGTTTCTCCGTAGTAAAAATAATAAATGGCCAACTATCCCTATCTCAGATGTGCCGGAAAGTCAATCGACAAAATATGCAAAGAAATGACATAATGGCCCTCCAGAGTGGCACAACCCAAGCCTGCACCTCCCAAACCAACCAACTATTAGTGTATTTAATGTACCTAAATATACCTGAAAACGGTAAAAATGATATAGTATTTGAACTCCAATTTCTCAGCTCAAATGTTTCGTCATGGGAAAATTATCGACTTCTCGATATGCTTACATCTCCAAATTCAAAGGCGGCACTGCCGGATGATGCACCCATATTGAAATTAAAACCCAACCTCAGTGGAAGAAACTGTATATATAAATAATCTTGTTAAAATGAATGATAAAAGAACCCTATAATATTACCTGAAGTGTTATAACTATGTTTTATGTTTTATTTTGTTTTATTTTATGAAAAGTTGCAGAGTTTGATAAGTCAAGTAGTCATATTGAAACCGTTTAATAGAAAGCACTCAAGTAAAAAACCTTGGATTGGTCCTGTGATTTTGAAGCAAATAAATGTAAGAGATAAATTGTTTAGAGCTCAAATAATTAACCCGACACAAGAAAATAAGCAATTATATAAAATTTATCGAAATAGGTTGAATACAATTTTAAGAAATGAAAAAAAGAAATATTTTGAGAAAAAGTTTAAGGAGGTCGAAGGATGCCCTAAGAAAACCTGGGGACTAATAAAAGAAGTGATTGGATTAAAAATAAATAGTGTACCTGATGAATTAGTTAGTGTAATGGGAAAGACTTTGAATTCCGAAAAGGAAATGTGCGATGAATTTCAGAGTTATTTTTTCGAATATTGGTCTGAATTTAGCTATGTCAGTTGTGCCTGATAGTGGTGACCCAACGTTCGAGTTCTTACTGAGGGACCCCATTGATGTGTCTCTTCACCTTAGACTTCTAACAGTTGATGAAATTAAAAAAATTATTTTTGGGTTGCGTAGCAATTTATCTGGTAGCGATCATATTACTCTAAAAAACACACTTAAATATATTTTTCCTGTTATAGCTGAAGTTTTATGTGGGTTAATTAATGAGTGTTTTCGTCAAGGCAAATTCCCAGACTGTTTTAAAGTTGCCCGTATAACCCCAATTCATAATGGTGGTATTCAAAATGACCCAGGAAATTATAGACCGATATCTGTTTTACCCATTATTTCCCGTGTTTTAGAGAAGTGTTTTAGTATTAGAATGATGAGTTTTTTGGAGGATCATAAGTTACTGGTAGAGACACAATTTGGGTTCCGTAGAAAAAGGACAACGGAACAGGCGATGATTTATTTGACAACTATTATTAATGATGTATTAGATAAAGGTTTCAAAATAGGTGCTATATTTTTAGATCTGATGAAAGCTTTCGATACTGTGGATCATGAACTTCTACTTAAGAAGTGTGAGGTGTATGGTTTGAGGGGTAAATCATTAAATTTTTTAAGAAGTTTTTTAAGTAATCGTTATCAGTATGTCCAACTAAATGATACTTCTTCCGAAAAAAAGCGTATTGAAATAGGTGTTCCGCAAGGATCAGTTCTCGGTCCTATATTATTCTTGATATATATTAATGATTTACCAAATTGTCTAAATAATTTTTGCTATAGAATAAATGAACTAACGGTAAACCCGACTAATGAAACAGTTTCACTTTTTGCTGATGACACAACAGCCATTAGCACAGCTAAGACAGCGGAGCTGCTGCAGATTTCCATGAAGGAATCAGTTAATAAAATTACAGCATGGCTGAGGGTAAATAAATTAAGGATTAACATGGCTAAGTCTAACTTTATTATTTTCTCTCGCGATCATCAAACTTTTACCCATTCTCGCCCAAAAACAATACAGTACCGTCATCAAACTTTTACCCATGGATCAAGGAATTAGTTATGCCAATGGCGTTATAGAACGGACTGCGTCTTTTAAATACCTTGGGATTGTAATAGATGAAACTCTGTCTTTTAAGGAACATGTTACTTTAACTAGCAAAACTCTGGCAAGAAATCTCGGTATAATGAAGAAACTCCAACATTGTTTTCCCAAGTCTGTCCTTCGCCATCTTTATTTTTCTTTAATACACCCGTATATACTTTATTGTTCAAGTATTTGGCTCTCTACTTTTTCTTCTACCCTAAAACCAATAAGAGTTCTACAAAATCATGCAGTAAGAATTTTAGCCGGTATATCTCCACGTATGTCTGTTAGAGAAAATTTACCCAACTTTAAAAATTTTGCCGGCTGCAGGCCTTCGTGAGTTCTATGTATTGTGGTTTATTTTTGGACTGCAGCAGGATGTTCAGCCTCGTTGTTTTGGTGATTTATTGTCCATTAGGTCTACTGTTCATTCTCATGATACAAGGGGTGGCGCGGACTTCTGTGTACCTAGAGGTATATCTTCCCGTTCATGTTTTTCTGTTTTTTTATAGAGGTACGCGGAAATGGAATAGTTTGAATAGTGATATTAAGACTAATGGTGACCCCAATATTTTTAGAAAAATCATTAAGGAACTGCTTTTTGCTGAATATGAGTTTTGACTGATTAATTGATTTATTTATTGTGGGGGTTTTGTTGATATGATGTTCCCAGAGGAAGTACAATATATGATATATTTTGTATTTATTGTTTAGTGTGATGGTATTAGTGGTGTCGGTGGGCCAAGTATTCTTTGTTTTAAGGATTTTGTTTTCTCTACCTCCCCCACGGACAAGCTTTGCTTTTTAGGGGAGGCAGCAATAATTTTTTGTTGATATGTTTTTTTTTTCAATAAATCCTTCTTCTTCTATGAAAATCGATTATTATCATAATTAAAAAAAAATGCATTATAGACCAGTATTGTATTAATATTTATGGAACTACGAATTAGAGTAAATATCACGAGATCTAAATACATTATCAATATATTGACAAAAAGGTAGTTTCTCGAAAGTCTCTATACTTTTAAGCCTATAAATCGACCGCAAAGTCGTTAAACTAGAGTACGGAACTTTAGGGAAGCGAATTATGTTCGAACACACAAATAGCCAGGTGCAAGGTGGCACCGGTGAAAAAGTAGTTCAACTTCAACCTAAAGTTACCTTGTTTTCCACTCAAAGTAAATATTCATTATTGGTTAACATGGAGCTTTAGATGACTCGAATTACGGTCGAACGAATAAGTACCCGATGTATTGAGGAAATGCCGGTGAAAAGGTAGTTTGACTTCGACCTAGAGTGTACCATAATCATAACCAATCTTAAAAAAAAAATTATTAATTAAACAAAAATCAATAGAAACTACCTTTTATTTCAGAATAATGGCCAAAGCAATTATTGACACAGAGTTCATATGCATAAAACATGCCAAAGAAAATTTCATGTACTCAGCGGCAATGATTATTGTGAATAAATCAGGGGAAGAAGTCTTTGCGAAAAAGTGGGATGTCAAGTACGACTTAAGGGAATACAACATAGGATCATATATCTTCGGATTACGTTTAGCAAATACGCCCAAATATCGACCAGCAAGAGGCAAAATATAGAATAAAAATATAACGGCAGAAAGGGCAAGTACCTTTATTTAGTTCAACATGAGATAAGAAAGTTGCAAAAACAATATAAAGTTCGGTACTGGTATGTTAAGGGTCCTTGTCAGACAGATTTATTACTCCTCGACAAATGTAGAAAGCAAAAATTAGTTTACAAAATTGAAGGAAATCCAAATTGTGTAGAATATCAAGGTAAACATGACCCCCTCCAAGAAATAAGATATTACAAACAGTATCTATATAATCCAAAAAGTGTAATATACAGCGCAATGAGAAATGAAATTATATTTAAGAGAATAAAAACCTATGTATCAACATCAAAAGTAACCAAAAAATCAAAAAAACTGCGCCAATCGAAATGATTAAAGTTAACCAACCTTTTACGTTAAAAGAAAAATTCTTCTGTGAAAGCAATTAAAATATCTATCCCCTCAGCCTAAGAATCAAACCGTACATTCACCAAAAGCAAAGTAACAAATTGTACGACCATGAATCTTAATCTCACCTTGTTTCCTTTGGGCAACGAAGATTATCATAAAATAATGTAAATATAATATCATAATTAGCATTTTGTTTCCTTCCCTGAAAAAAAAAGAGAACAAATAATAGGAATCAAAGTTCTCGTTCGATTATCAATCATAAAAAGTTTTCCTGTACTATGTCTAATGAAGTGTTAATTCCAGAAACAGCAAAAAGGATGTGGATACAAATGTCATAACAATCTTCATTTCCCAAACTATAGCCCAAGATATCGTAAAACATGGAATAATTTTTAAACACGAGAATTCGTTGCTCGCAAGTCATAATGCCTGGAAAATATTCATGAAACTGGACCCCAAACCGTTTGAAACCTTGTTCCAACAAGTAATTAGACTCGAGAAAAATACCAATAAATTAAAGGACTCCATATTCCAATTCTTAAAATCAGACAAAAGCCTGCAATCAACAAAAGAAATGCACCATAAGGAAAATAAAGGAAATCTGCCCCCCGTATTTCCTAAACTAAAATCGAAATTCATAATAGAAGATTTCGACAAGAAAATGGCAGAAATTGACAAGGCTCTAGGATTTAACAAGAACGAAAGCCGAAGAAGGAGAGCATTAAATAATTTGGATAGTTCCATGAGCGAACATACTACAATTAAATCTACCACCAGTTTCCCCTTGACTACTTCCAGGAAAAATAAACTTTATGATGGAAACTACGCAATGTTAAATGAATTACCGAGCCTATGGACTTTCCTCAAGGAATTATGGCAAAATCATGCTGAGCAAAATGTTACGAAGCAAATATTATCAAAACTCGCGAAGGAAAAAGACTACAGACAAATTATTAACCTCAAGGAGTTGAAATTCTCAAATACACAACAAGAAGATAAGAATAAAAATCCTAAAGAAAGAAAAAGAAAAGACACCAAGACAACCACACCTACATATGAGTCCCCAGTAAGAGATATACAATCTTCAATGTCAGAAACTACGACGAACACAGTCCCAGAAATGAGCGCACTTAGCAAGGAAGCACCTAGAAATTTGACCACGCTAACTTATTTAAGACCAACGATACTTACAAAATGGACGTGGTCAACAGGGCCCGCGTACTACCGCAACCAGCCGATTGGCGTATTCACTATAGGCCTAAGAGCAAGAATCCCAGTAAGGCATACCGAGATGCAAACGATAAAAGTACAAGCGATTCAACCAGAACAAAAGAAAAATGAAAATAAGAAAGAAGAAGAAGACGATTACGTACATAAGAAGTGTTGGATAATAGACGGCAAACGTACTTGTGCAAGATTAGCAATGGCCGACGAGCCGGCAAGGGAAGATATTGAACCATTACCTGAGCTAAACGAGAAAAACGCTCTAAGAGTATCGATTCACCAATCTTTTCTAATATTATATAGACAGAGACTGCAAGCACTATTTGAATTGTTCAATACAGAAATACAAAAGTTAAAGCAAAGTACCACGAAAATCTTCGAGGTATTTTTTCGAAAAAGCAAATACCGAAGATCAGCTAGTCTAATACCAATTGTGGGAGAATTGGCCTCACGCTTGTTTGGGCTTTCGACTGAAGAAGACCTAAATATCCTAAGGGAAAACGTAGGAAAACTAAATAACGCCATGAACGTGACCTTACATGTCCAAAAAATACAAGCCAGTATAGCCAATTACCAGAGAGATAAAATTGAGGCAATCTCGAAGAAAATATCAAAGACAGTAAACATAATGAATTATTTGAAAAATGAAGTAGATCGTGTGATTACCGATTCGAGCCTCACCATGGTATCACTAGACATAGTGACAATGTCCTTGCTTAACCTGGCAACTGACGTTAGCAAATTTGAATTTGCATTATTTGCCCTTACCGGAGGAACCTTGTCGTATGACCTAGTGGATCCTTCGAACCTTAAAAGTATCTTGGATGAAATAAAAACGCATTTAACGTTCGGACTACACCTACCAACAGAACCGGAAGTAGCAAACTTATTTCACTATTACACCAAGCTGAAGGTTCACATCACAGAGATAAACGAACAATTATTTGCAGTGGTAACAATCCCGTTAATAAATCAACAATCAATATATGACTTGTATAAAATTTCTACGTTTCCAGCCAATATAGGTAGAACTAATTCGTTCATGACTATTACCCCCGAAGCGGATTACTTGCTAGTCGATCAAGATAGGAGGAAATATGCCTTAGCAAACCCACAGGACCTCAAGGAATGTGTAGCATTCAAAAACCTAGTATGTCAACTAAACACTGCCCATTTATAATGTAAAACCCGGATCATGTATGTTGGATATATTTTTAAAAGAGGCTCAACAAGAAGAAATTCCCAACTCATGCGAAGCACTAGTAGGCAGTACTAAACGAGAAATATTTATTCACCTTAGAAATGATCTATGGCTATTTTCTGTTCCAAAAGAAATAGTTGGGACTATCTCTTGTTATAATAACACAGAAAGAATCGATCCAAGCTACAGAACTGAACTACTATTACAAGACGTGGGAACAATAACGATAAAACAAGGATGCCGACTGGTAACCAAGGAAGCCACAGTACAAACACCTCTGATAACCACCAGCACGAATATAATAAGCCCCAAAGTGGTCAATTTCAAAGCAGTGAATTTATCGTATACAATTCCTAACATTGAAAATGAAGAAGTAAAAACCAGAATATGGTCAAAAATGGAGAATGTCAAAGGAACTTTACCACTAACAAAAATAAGAGAAGCCTTAGACTCTCAAATTCCCCTCTTCACTAATGAAAACCGAAGATTGACATATGTAGAAAGTAGATATGGACTATTCTCAACAAATTTTTGGTGGAATATCCTCCTGACGGTAGGATTCGTGTTCATGATCTCTCTGACTATAAGAATGCTATTAACCCTAAATTACGGAAGAATGTTGAGAATAACACGTAGAAAAAGAGCAAAGTCAGATCACATCGAGCCAAGTGAGATGCAAAGCCTAAACCCGGAACTCCCTGATAACCCTTAAGCAAAAAATAAGGGAGGACATAATCGAGCGAATGGGAGTAGAGGTCCTCATTCGTGCCATGTCCAGTCCCAAATTTTCACCTAATTTTTTGTGCAAGCCCATGCAGCTGCAAAGATATATTTCTTAGGCGGCGTGGACGCGCATAGACAGTAAAGATTTGAAAAATTTATAGTAAATCGAGACCTCTAATAAAAATCATGTAATCTACCTCGCAAGTAGTAGTAGAATAGAAAATTAAATGCTAAAGTAGATGAGTGTTGAATAACATTTAAAAATGCATTGAATATAGAACATGTGCCAAATGCACATGTGTACATGTATACATATAGTCACCAAACCTTGAAAATCTTATAGTGTTATTTTTTGTAAACATAATCATTTTTCTTATAATAACTTTGCTTATATCACAGTAATCTAGTGATTCCTGCAACATGCATGTAAAAGCATGAAAGTTGCCCTTAGTTGCTCTATCATTGAGTTTAACTGTACCCATACTAAAATTGATACTATTCATATGACTAATCACGACTATTATTTCAAAAATAGTCCCCACATGGTATTATGTAAATTGTATATTATTGCTGTATGTGTCGTAACTTGTGTAATTATAAAGAGCATATGATTCTGCCCAGATATTTATATTCTAGGAAGCAGAGTAACCAGTGCAAATTAATTATTGGTGTACCAGCAGGCAACACGGATACAACCCAGTAGCATCTACTTTCATCATTCGTCAACCACCGAAATGTACTCACCAAGGAAATCCCTGAAGACAATATCCTGATGAAACTCCAAGTCACCCAAGCCTAGTAACAGGTAATCTTATCTCAAGCAATATTGGCAAACCAAGAACCCCACATATACGTATATATCTGAATTAATAATTACCTAGAGAGCCACCCCGACCGCAACGTCGTAAAACTACGTAGAGACCGTCGATAACTATCCTTAGACGGCAACGGCCTTAAGATTTAATTTTTGAAACACCAAGAATAACCCCAGAGTCAATCCCTCAAGGATCATGTATCTTAAGCCCCAAATCAGAGACAATATGTTGAACCAAGATCAAAAGCTTAAGTTTTGACTCTATCCAAACATTATTAGATGTCGCAAAATCAAACCATCCACCATGAAAAGAAGAACCAAAAATAATCGATTTTGCGGGAAATATGAACTGTACGTGCAAAATTTTCCCCAAAATAAACTATCAGAGAAGAAATTAAACCAATTTATCTTAGCTGTGATCTCCATGATTAAACCCTCAATGATTGTATATCATATAACCAAGGTCGGGTATCATTTAACCAGGAATCAAAGACAATGCGTCAAGCCAAGGCCCTGAGATCAAGTGTTGATCCTGCCATAGTTAACGTTAAATGTCGAAACACAGCCCATAGTCCAAGTAAAAGATGGACTGAACGTGAACAATTTACGGGAAACACAGACTGTACGAGTATTAGATTTTCCCAAAAATAAAGTGTCCAAGAAGAGATACCCAGCCCAGCGATCAAGGTACCCATTTCATGTAGTCAATTCCCCAAGAGTTATATACCTAGTAAACAATAAAAGAAGAACTGAACGTGATCAATTTACGGAAAACACAGACTGTACGAGTATTAGATTTTCCAAGGATAAAAGTGTCCAAGAAGAACTACCCAGCCAGCGATCAAGATACCCATTTCTTGTAATCAATTCCCCAAGGGTTATGTACCTAATAGACATTTGAACATCCCTGTGACATCAACCCCGCGTATTTCACATGAAAAACCATGCACGGATGATTTTGTGCAATAGTCATAATTATGAACAATGTAAACGCTCATCCCAAGGAACAAGTGCCAAAAAGCGAAACACCAAGAAGACAAACCATAAACAATTAGCCAACCTAGTAATTAATTGAAAGGAAGCCCAAAGTAAGAGTGATAACGTATGTGAGTATTATAGACACGTAGAATTATGAAGTAAGTGTGAAGTCTTATGTATCTAACTAGTAACTTTAATAAATATTGTTAAACTTATCATAAAACAGATGAAAACCAGTGCAAGCTACCTTATCCCAGTGTTACAATCAAATACTAAGTTAAAAATGTTAATGTGTAAAACTTTTTTCTTGCAAACTATTTTTAATTCATGAATATCAGTGTATTGTATTTAGATGTTTTAGATGTAGTTAGACGTTTTTTATGTCAAATACCTATCGTACCAATATAACGTCAGGTGGAAGTATAAACTAGCATTAGAAGTAGCGAATATGTACCACGTTAAATAATAAAGTAATTACAAAAACAGAACTTAACTAGTTATAACCGTGTAGAAGTATTAGCACATCAGGTGAAGGAATTTTAATATTAGGTGAAGGAATAATAATATAATCGTACCTATATAGCGTCAGGTGGAAGTATAGTCAAGTGTTAAAAAAGGCGAATATGTACAATTTTCTGCGATAAGATAATCATATCAGGTGGAGGAATTTTGATATTAGGTGGAGGAATAATAATTATGATGTAATCATATAATCTTATGTGTTAGTCAATAGAAACTCTTTGGCCCTTTCGCCAAATAGAGTGAGTAGGTGATGGACTTTAAAGTAATGTTGTCATATATATAGTCTAATAGAGCAATCGGAGATATGGAAGAAAGATATAAATTTTGCCAGAGCAGAACTAATTCAAGTAATGAGTAATAAGACAAATTATTTTAAAAAAAAAATCAAAATTTGAAAGTGTAGAGAGAGTAGCTTAACACAACGATGAGGACATCGTTAAGAATGGGAAGGATGATATGTAATTGGATCAATTTTCAAAAACCCCAAAATCTCCCAATTAAAGTTACCCAAGTAAAGAGATAAAATCATCCAAAATATGAACCTGAAAAATTCAAGTAACCTACAGATTGAGCAAGACTCAAGCTTTCAATTTAACATAGTGAAACAAATGTATCTAATTATACATTGTAATTATACATTGTAACAAACATCGTAAGAATCTTTCCCACAGAAAATCCAATAAATAAATCCGCCCTTGTGTCGCCAATGAATGCAATAAATATCAGTTTTATATGACAGCCAACGAACAATGTAATTTGAATCTCTAGAGCTCGAAATACCAAACTATCAAGAGGGAAAAGTTTATTACACAAAAAAATAGTCACTCAAGATGCAAAATATCTTGGTTGTATTGTTCTGGAAACTAAGTTTAGAACCAGCAATCTCAATGTAATTAAATCGTATTATCTTTTACCAACTTTCACAGAAATAAATTATAAGTCTTCTGAAAATTAAGAGACACCCTACTAGGAAAATGTTACAGTGTAAAACTTTGTTCGTTCTGAAAAAAATCCAAAGTGTTATTATAAAAAGTTATAAATTGTAATTAAAGTTACAATGTAGAACGTTGCTTTGTTAGAAAAATTCCAAAGTGATACCTCAAAATTCATAAATTTAATTAAACTCAAGTAGCCCATTGGTGAATACCCATCCAATAGTAATGTAGGACAAATGATGGATCCAATAGGGACTGTAAAATATACTTGTGAGTAACGCCCGAATGTAACCTCTGGCGAAATTGGAAAGAGTAGATAGTTAGGACTTAGCAATTTTGCGCTAGTCTTTTTCAGTCTTATGCGAGTCTTGTTTCAGTCTTAGACGAGTCCTAGAATGAGTTTAGAGCCAATATTTTATGTGCAATTGTAATGTGATCTAGAAACTGTCTTATTGAACATTATTTGTATTGCTACAGTTTACAATTTATTTCGGTGCCTTATACTGCAAGTGTACTGATATACCGAAGCTCTGTGACAATTATGTGAGTAATAATAAATACATTACTTTCTTATTTTATTCTTTATATGTTAACATTTCTCGAGACAGTTAGTCCTTGTGGCTCCACTCGCTCTTAAGGGAATCTGAACTTTTTAATCTGATTTCGGCTAGTATGGTCATTATTGCAAGCTCCCTATTTGAACCGCTAATTTAAGCTCCCCACACACGAAGTTCAGCCTCCACTCAGGTATACCACTCGCGAACTGTCAACTAAGAGTTTAACTAAATTTCCCCATTGAATAAATTAGTTGGAATTTCCGTATTGGGAAACATCAGGAGATATAAGAACAAATAATTTTTATTAAAACTCCCCTTATCAGAAGGTTTCATGGAAAAACCAAACTAGAATCTTTTATTTAAAACCCCCCATTAGACATCCTAAATCATAAGTTTCAGACAACACAGACCTATGTTGTCTTTTGTTATTATTTTTGTTCCATGTTTTCTTATCTTTTGTTTTCTTTCAGGATTTGTTGGTCTGGATTTTCTCGGTTCTTGGTCGTTTCACTCATGGTATGGTAAGGTTACTATTTTTTCGCATTCCAAAATTCCGGTTTCCATCCCTTCGGATTGATTATTTTGAATGTCAAGTTTAGGTAGGGAACGGCTGGGTTTTCTTAAGAGTGATTCGATGAAATTACATGATTTGGGGAGAGGGGTACTTCACAGAGATTTTGATGTGGGTGAGTTTCATGAGGTTAATCCTAATTCCCGTTATAAGTTTCTGTGTGATTTGAGTTCTATTAGTTGTCAAAGTGAATTTAATATTTTTCATTTAAATTGTCAAGGGATTGGAAGTTCATACCAGTTTTTGAATGAGTTATGTCTGCAATCAACCCCTCAAGTTTTAGCTTTAACGGAGACTTGGTTGATTAACCATAGTTCTTCTCTGTTAGAGATTGGTAATTTTAAGCTGTATATTAAAAATAGAGAGATGCATCAACATGGCGGTTTAGCAATTTACGTGCGTAATGATTTTGAGGTTAAGGTGAGAGATGATATAAGAGTTAATCGAGAAATGGTGTTTGAAAGTATGGTGTTAGAATTGCAGTGTCTTAATTTTAAATGTTTTATGATTGTCGTTTATAGACCCCCTTCGCATAATATAGATGAGTTTAGCTCACTTTTAGAAGAGCAATTGGATACGTTACAAATTTCAACTAGACCTTGTCTTATTTTGTGGTGATTTTAACTTGGATTTAAGAACTGTTAATAGTAACCTTAGAGCTAGGGAGTTTCTAAACACTATGCTAGGTTATGGACTACAGCCTTCTATTAATATATGTACTAGAGTGAGCCATGATTCTGCTACGTTGATTGATGACGTTTACTTAAATACTGGATATAGTAGTGCGAGTGTTATTGTAAACGACGTTTCGGATCATTTCGGTCTGTTGGTATCTATTCCTTCTCTTTTGAACCGCCAAGATCAGAGCGTTCTGAAGTACCGAAAAATTGTTTTCCTGTTATTAATGTACCGAAGTTAAAAAATGAGCTTGGAGGAAAAAATTGTGATTTTTTATATAGTAATGATATGGATGTGAATGATAAATTTACACTTTGGTATTCGATGATTAAGGGTACGGTAGTTGCTTGTAGTCAAGTTAGGAAGAAACGTAACTATTTTGATTCGCGAAGAAGCCTTGGGTTACGAAGAGTATTCTAGTTTCTCTAGCTAGGCGACAGCAATTGTATAAAAAGTCCGCATTAAGTAATAGTATTAGCGATGTAAATATTTATAAAGCGTATAATAATAAGTTGAATAGTATACTTCGTAAAGCTAAGTTAGATAACCTGAGTGATAGTTTTGAAAATGCGGAGGGTAACCCGAGAAAGACTTGGAATGTTATATAAATTCTGTTATTAAACCAAATAAGCCTGAAATGTGTTTGTAGTCTTGTTGATGGTGAAAATATTCGCCAAACTAATGAACGTATGTGTGAGCACTTTTCTAGTGTAGGGGGCCGGTTAGCGTCGTCTGTTGAGCAGCATGCAAGTGATGGTGATTTTACTCAGTTTTTGCCTGAAAGTAGTGACGTTTCTATGTACTTGCGACCGGTTACTGAAAAAGAATTGTGTGATGTGGCAAAAGGGTATGCGAAACAGTGCATCCGGGTCAGACTTTATTTCAACAAAGGTTTTCAAGTCAATTTTTTCTGTGATATCGCAACAAATTTTGTACCTGATTAATGCTAGTTTTAAATGTGGTATATATCCGGAGTGTCTTAAAAGTGCCAGAGTAATACCTTTGTTTAAAGGGGGTGATAAGAAAAATGTGATACTTACCGACCGATATCCCTCCTTTCTGTTATATCTAGGCTAGTAGAAAAACTTATTAATTCTAGAGTATCTGAGTTTTTGGAGAATATTTCCTTTTTGCATTCTAATCAGTTCGGTTTTCGTAAGGGGATGTCTACTGAATTTTTATTTTTGACAACGTGTGTGCATGATGCTTTGGACCAAGGTTTTAAGGTGGCGTCTATTTTTTTAGATATTGTTAAAGCGTTCGATTCAGTTGACCATGAAATTTTAATTATGAAGCTAGAAAATTGTGGAATTAGAGGAAATGCGTTGATGTTATTTGAAAATTTTTGAGAGGTAGGACCCAGTGCGTTGAAATTTCTAATGTGAAGTCTGGCGAAAGAATGGTTGATTATGGTGTTCCACAGGGACCTGTTTTAGGTCCGCTTTTATTCTTGGTTTATATTAACTACTTACGATTGTCTGTTTTGGATTCGTTAGATAGTGCATATTCTAATTGTAGGGTGATTATTCCTAGTTTTGCAGATGATACCCCATTTTACTGCCGCAGCAAAGACTGAATCTGATTTAAAAGAGATAATGAGACGAGGTATGTTAGGTATAGATAAGTGGATGAGAGTGAATAAGCTTTTGTTAAACCATAGTAAATAAAGTTTTATTATGTATGGTAGATCATCAAATTTTTACCCTTGGGTTGTTGATTTGCAAATGGAGAATTATGTAATTGAGCGTACAAATACTATACGATACCTTGGTGTTATTGTGGACGAATGCCTTAGTTTTAAAAATCATGTTTCTTTTATTAGTAGTAAGATTGCAAGAAATGCTGGAATGATGAGAAAGTTAAAAAATATTTCCCAGGATTCTGTTTTGAGATTGATTTATTTTTCGTTAGTTCCCCCGTATTTAGTATATTGCGCGAGTATATGGTCCAGCACATTTTCAGTGCATTTGCAGCAGTTACGTGTGATACAAAATATGGCACTGCGAGTGTTGTCCGGAGATAATCGGAGAACCTCGGTGAGATCCCAATATGTACAGTTAAATATTATCCCTGTGTCAGGTCTTGGAAAATTTTACCATGGGTTATTTATGTTTAAAAATTTTTCTAATTTGGTTCCCAAGTGTTTTTCAAATTTTTTAAATTTATTTATTTCTGGTGATGATGTACACAATATCCTACTCGTCATGCTAGATATATACGGACACCTCAAGTTACTAGTACTAGATCGCTATTTTCAATACGTCATGTGGGGCCAGTTTTCTGGAATAATTTGCCTGTTTCTTTAAAAAGGTCAGCGAATCTATGTGAATTCCGTCGGGCCCTTAAAACCATTTGTCTCCATAGTATGAATTTGTATGAATTTGTTTAAAGGGTGGTATAGTTGAGTCACTCTCAGGTTTGCCCGGAACCCGTTTTTTTCCCGTTTTTCCTATATATTTTTATTTTTTATTTTTTTTTGTTTTTGTTTATTTATTATTTATGGGATGGTGGCGGGAAGTTTTGGAGTATGTGAAGTATTGATTTCTGGTTATTGCGACCAGGAGCCGAGTGAGTGTAAGATTTTCATTTTTCTCTTCTTTTTTTCTTTTTCATTCTTTCTTCTTTTTCTCTTTTTTTTAGTATGTTATTATAAGTGTTAATTTTAAGAGGGTAAATACTTCCGAACAAGCGTTAGCTTATGGAGGGTCATTTGCTTTTTTTGTGTGTTGTGTTGTTTTTGGAATAAACCCTTATCTTATCTTATCTTATCTTATGAAAGACTAAGAAACCTAGCTCATAAAAGCAGAAAATAGCATACCAAATTATAGGTTTCAGACAACACACACCAACGAAAGACTAAGAAATCTAGCTCAGAAATGCCCGAAATAGTAATTTACATACCCCAAATCATAAGTTTCAGACAACACACACCTACGAAATACTAGGAGACCTAGCTCATAAAAGCCGGAAATAGCAAATTACACATCCCAAATCATAGGTTTCAGACAACACACACCAACGAAAGACTAAGAAATCTAGCTCAGAAAAGCCCGAAATAGTAATTTACATACCTCAAATCATCATAAGTTTCAGACAACACACACCTATGAAAGGCTAAGAAATCTAACTCAGAAATGTCAAACATGGGAAACCCACCCATCCCAAATCATAGGTTTTAGACAACACACACCAACGAAAGACTAAGAAATCTAGCTCAGAAAAGCCCAAAATAGTAACTGGTTGTGTTATATAATCTCGACTATACTCTCAAAACATGTTGGACCCCTTTATAGGTTTGCCAGCTTTTTTAAAAATGTGCACGTGAAGCTACGCTGCATATTCTTGTGAAATTCCTTGTACGATTGATATCAATAGCAAAAAAAAACGGTATGATTGTCTTATACAACCTTGACTATACTCTCAAAACATGTTTGGCCACTTTATAGGTTTGCCAGCTTTTTTAAAATGTCCACGTGAAACCACACTCTATATTCATGTGTAATTCCATGTGTAATTCAAATATATAGATACATTACTACTTGGGTAAAAATTTCTTTTGCTTTTACTCCAAAACATCAACAGGGTTTTTTATTTTATATGTATTCATTAAAAAAGTATTTGATTCGGATTTAGAAAAGCGGCAAAGGAACTTAGCAAAATAAAAAAAATGTGGTTTTTACATGCGCAATATTACTAATTCTAAATAACGGGAGAAGCGATGAAAAAACTAAAACCTGAGGCAAAGCGACTGTATTATATACCCGAGCCAGTGATTTCCGACAAAGAAGATCGCGAAGACAAATTACTGCCCCGAAAGTAGACGTTTTTCTGCTTTTAATTGCTTTAGAAATAGAAGCACGGCATAGAGCTAAAGTTGGTCCACAAGGCACACCAAGCTATAAAAAATATTCCAAAGGTTTTAAATTACTATCATAAATACGAACAGAAATTTCTGAATTAACGAGATCATTAGCCTTAGGACCAAGAATTAAAAACTGATACTTTTCAGTGCAAAAACGAAGTCCATGCTCACTAAAAACCTTTGCTAAAAAAATCTACATTTTGTATAAGTGACTGAAGTGATCGACTCAAAAGTAGTAAATCATCTGCGTAAGCAATCCACGACAGAACATAACCTTTACCATAAATAAAAGTCAACTGAATTTGATCAAATAGCCCCAAAACAGTAATATTAAAAATCGAAGGAGAAATAATGCCTCCTTGCCTCAGCCCCCTACATAACTTAACATTATGATCACTAAACTGATTCTTCCACTTAATCGAATATGAGAGGAGCCATACCACTTTTTTTTTAAAACCAAAACTACTGGTAGTGGGACATTATTCTTCAGAAGCGCAGTCATAGCCAAAGAATGGATATTTGAGTCATATGCCGCCGCAAAATCTAACGCAAGTGTATAACCTCTATCCCATTGCTTACAAAAGGATATTATTCTTGAAAGGAGGGTATGAGCAACATCCATGCTTAGACCCTTGCGGAACCCAATTTGATTCAGGCCTTGGTTACAAGACTCCAAATACTTTCATAAGACTAACTCAAAAACTTTGCTAATCTGGCACGAAACAGTAATCGGCCTGTAATCAGAACATCGATTCGTATTCCCTCCTTTTTTTTGAAAGGGGTGAAGTGGTAGCACGAGAAAAGCTAGTTGGAAGAACTCCAGAAGAAAGAATAGTAGTAAAAAGAGTAGCGAGGAGAAGGATTGCTTTGGGAGATGCCCATTTTATATGGTTTGAATGTATACCATCATGATCAAAAGAATGCTTACTTTTTAGAGCTTTAATTGCTGCCGTTACATCTTCAAGATAAATAGATATTTTACTATTTGGGCGGGGCTTTGAAATTTCTACCGATAATAAAGACTCAAGCCGTGGTTCAACTGCCGCATCACCGGATGAAAAAAAACATGATTATAATGAGTTATCCAATCATCTAGTTTCAGAGAACTATTAGAATCTGGTGAACAATTATTATTACGACGTCTAGAATTAACCAAACTCCAAAGCTCATTCTTATCACTAGTAATCCTTGAACCAATTTCATCTTTTTTAATTTTTTTTTTTTCTTTTAGTTAATTTCATTATGCATACGCAACTCAGCCCGAAAAATGCGTTTAGTTAATTTCATACCATCATAAAATGGTCCAGATCGCGGTTTTCCCACGCAATTCCAAAGGTAACAAGCTTAAGATACATTCTTTTGGCTTTGCTTTAAAATTGGGTTAAGGTTCCAACCTAAAACACGAGATCCACGACGGAAAGAATCAGTCGTAAATGCTTTATTAGCCGCGACTTTGAAACTATGAACAATTTTCAAGGTAAAATAGATCAATATCAATTTGATCAACATCCTTAGAATAATTTACAATTATTTTAGCTAAAAGAGCATCTGATTCTTCATGATATTTGCACACTTTTTCCCGGTCCCAGATCATTTTAATTACAATTTGACTAGAACGATGGATAATTTTAAAAGAGTGAATTTGAATATTTAAATGAAAAGAAAGGTAAAAATGATTACTAATAGGCATATCCAATCCAACATGAACAGGCTGTGGCAATAACGCAGCATTTGAAACAAGCACATGGTCTAGATTAGAGCAAGAACCAGAATTATGGACATACGTAAAATCCGCATCTTTTGAAACTATAGTAAAAACCGAAAACAAAGATAAAAGAGTGGAGGTGTGGACATCAGAGTTAGCAATGTTCAGTTAAAATCCCCGCAAATAAGCCACTTGAAACCATATGGAAGTTTCGCCACAAATCGTGATAGCTCTAAACATGCAAAATGGAAATCAAAATCCGAATCAACAGTATTATAATTTGTTGGTAAATAGCACGAGAAAACGATAATCCCTAGGATTCGAACAGCAACAAAATAACGATTAACGGCAAACACTGAAACTGGAATATTCTCTCGAATAAAAATGCAATCGCCTCCAGATGGGCGTCCACTTGTATGTGTAGCTGGATATATAAAACACTTAAACTGCTGCGACAGGCTCGGAAGAAAACTAGTAGAGTGATCCAGAAGGTGATGCTCTTGCAGACACAAAATATCCAGATCGCGCAGCATAGACTGCAATACATGTTGTTTATCACCAAATCCATTCAGATTCAGAGACATAATCTTTGTACTAATCATTTTTTATTCTTTGCAACTTTTTCGGTTAACCGTTTGCAGCGAAAGCTAAATCCAGTATGATCATGTGATCCACAATGGAAGCAACAAGGTTCATTCTGGCAAGGGTTGTTCCTAGAATGAGAGTGTCCACTACCAAGACACTTGAGACAACGTTCCGAGCTAGAGCAGCCCGACGATATATGCTCTAGCGACGCGCATTTGTAGCACATTCGCGGTAAAAACTTATAATCAGTAAGCCGGAAATGTTCATAGCCAATGTGAATCCCATGACGCAAATAATGAGACTTGGCCGTCACCGAACGGAAGTATACACGATATGATTTCGAAAAACCGATGCGCTGTATCTCTTTGATACCTTGGTTAGAAGCACACACACTCTCTGGATCGATTGGGAAGTACACTCGTGATAATAAACCGACAATTCTCGATTTGCGAACCTTAGTTTTACCAACCTTTTCATTCAAACAGGCTTTCAAGTTTTCGGCGTCTTGTCTTTTCGTATGAATGACCTATTTCGGTTGCTGGGATCCTGGTTCCTTAGAAAGTGAAATCCGCACTATACCATCAGCTCCATCCAACGATTTCAGAAAAGCTTCACGCTTTAAGGGATCATCACAATCTTGTGGCGGTGAATCTACTACAAGACCCACTGTTTCTGACTCGCTATTCAGCGGAGGCTAAGATTTATCATTAAGTTTTTCTTTATTTATACAGCTTAAAACCTCGCTCTGTTCTCCGTCACAAGACTCTTTCACCAAAGCAGGAGTCTCCGCTACCTTACTTGTGACGTAATCAAGTTTATCAATAATACTAAAAAGATGCCGATCCCAGGTTTGAATGGCACGGCTAAAGTAAGTATTCTGATCCGTATCTATCGCAGGTATCGCATCACTTGCAGTCATAATGAATTTCAGATTTGGCAAGCAAGGGGTTGCATCCTCGGAAATAAGGATGTCTAAAATATCCTGTGACAGGCTTTGCTTAGCAGAGGGGCCACGACATGCAAGGATTTTATGCGTGGGATTCACTAGAGATGTTAGGAGGCTTCTAGCTTGATCAAGATGACCAGTAGAATAGAAGTTTGCACACGCAGATATACAGGAGGCGGACGAAATTCCTGACTGTAGACAGTGCCGGAAAAAGCTTAAAACTGGTGAATTAACAAGAGTCTCTGAATGAGGAGGGATCTGTGGGGAAGCAGGTTTATCAGCAAATTTCTCGCAGCAGTCAGAGCACTGATATATTATATTACTGTCTTTCTCAATGCTCTGAAGAATTTCACAGCGGTTATGGCAGAGGCGACCACAACCCCCTGTAGATGTGTTGCAAATAACTGTTCCTCTGGTTGCGAGACTGAGGCTCTCTTTGCAAACTTTGCATCCTGTCTTCTACAACTTTTCAGAAGTCATGGTAGCCATTTCTCAATTAATAATAATATCATATAAATATTAACTTGGTACTATGCGCTAAGGAAATGGAAGGGGGCTACCCCAAACAATACCCCGCCTTCGCCTGAGTAAAACTATTACCAGATAAAATCTTTGCTTACGGAAGGTGTTCTCCTTGGTGATCTTATATCCAAAAAAAAACAGGTCATAAACGCTCACAATCTATCACCGCGGATTGCGCCAAAAATTAATTTCATTTCACATAACACCCTCCTTCGCGTAATTTAATTTACTGTAATTTATTTCAAACTCAATCCTTATTCCAAAACTAAGTCACAAAATTGCATTCTTCCTTATCCCCTAGACGCTCAATTCATCTTATTTCCTTTCCTGCTCTTCAGGCTGTGAATACCGATGCCATACGCGTACCTACCTATGAAAAAATCTAATGTCGCTAATTATTCTCTTGGTTTAAATGTTCTCCGGAAGAGCTGCATCACGGTCCGGATTTGTCTAATGGTTGAGATAGGAGATGATCATACCATCTAGATATGTGTACCGTGATTGGAAGCTACAGAGATACAGCGGTCAAGTATATATCTGAAGAATGAGCCCTGTGAAAGACAGAGGAGGATTTGCTAGATGTTTTAAAGAAATTGTTTTGGGTACCCAACTGACTGACTGTATTTCAAACAGTAGGTTCTTTGAAAAGTGTGGTTCAATCCCGCTTTCTAGGGCTATAATGAGAGCAAGGTTGAAATGGGTAGGGTATGTTTTGTGGATGAATGATGACAGATTGCCAAAGATTGTCCTTTTAGGCCAAATTTAGGGCTAAACAAAAAAATAGGTGGTCCTTAATTAGGGTGTGACGGTTTCGTGGGGAGGAATTTAAGGAATATGGGAACTTCCTGGGAATGTATAATGCGGGGGACTTCGAATAGATTGGTATAGAAGGAGAGTGTGCATAGCTATTTACGCCTCAGGCGCCTTGGTGTGTTGTTGATAATAGCAATAGTAGTAGTACTACTTTTAACAAAAAGTATGCAAAAAGTACTACTTTTGCAGACATTATTCAAAAAGTACTGATTTGATCAAAAACTATTAAAATAGTACTTTGGTGATACTTATGGCAGTCCTGCTCCTAACTTTCCGTTCGTCAAGGTGACAAGACAAACACGGTGGCGCACAGCTCGATTTAACTTCGTAAAAGAAAATACCACGTGAAACATTGCCCATGGTAAGCCAAACACTATATGCCCATTCTCTAAGAAACTATGTAATGAGAAACATTCTCCTATAAACGCTGATCCAGGAATAGTATCGACTGTATGGATTTAAATAATATAAATTTTTAATAAATGGAACTATTTTTTTTTATAATTCCAAACAAGAGCCTGAAGCCCGTCCAAAATTCCGAGTATACCAAGGAAATAGCCAAAGGGCCAGATAAAGGACGATTGGAGAAATCGGGCCAAATCAGGCGCCTCGCATTTGAAAGGGCCCTGCGTTACTATGAAAATGAACAAAAAAAAAAGATGTTGAAATTTTAAAGTAAATTGTTTTTGACAATGAGGGATGAATTAAAAGTTATTCGAATTTTTACAAATATATTTATTTTAAGTTTGCATTGCTGGATGAGAAATATTAATGTGCTTGTTATTATTTAATAAATATCATATAATATAGAAAACTGATAACCGTAAAAGTTCATTTCAAATTTTTTGAATTTAATCAGGATAGTCCTATATTGGAGAGATTTTACACTACATACTTGAACTAATTTACGTACGTAAACTACTATGCAGGTATGTTTTATTTAAATGTCAATTACATAGAGAGGGCCCAACGAAAAGAAATCCAATCAGGCCTTGCATCTCTTCAGTCAGGTCCTGTATGCTGTGTGCACTTCTTTCACCTTACCTTTCTTAGGTTGATTCATAAAAGCAATTCTTTTGGGGATTTCGTTATGAAGAATTCTTATTCTGTAGCAGCTGTTAGCAAAGCTGCCATTTTTGTTGTAGCCATTTTTCTTTTTTAAATTCCGCGGATAGCACTTTCTGTGGTTTTGATACTTTTTAGATGCCATCTGCTTTGAATTTTTCACATATGTTAGATATGTTACTCTTATAGAAAAATGACAAATAAAAAGAAAAAACTGAAAAATACATTTCAGTTGAAAAATGGACCATTACAGGATGTTGTAAGATTTTAATCCCTATCATCAATTCAAATCACTGTAGCACAATTACGAAAGGGTGCATATGTGAAATTAAAAGCTGCCCTGGGTGCTGCAGTTGGGGGTGATGCTGCTTTCCCACTTTGATCAAAAATTTCACTTTGATTCAACTGTTATTTTAGTTGGGAGGGAGGGGGGTGCTGCAATTAATTTTCCCCCAGCCCTAGGCTGGGGCTAGGGTAGTTTACTTATTTTTTAGGCAGCTAGGCTAAGTTACATTTATTAGAAAATGTAATTGCCTAACAGTGTGAGTAGGATAGATAACTCATGAGTTTGTATTGTGCACACAGATTAAAAGTGAGACAGATTAAAAGTGGTACTTGTGTCTTATAGCAACCACACTCAAGTTCTGTCAAGAAGTGAAGTTTGTTCAATGCTAATGAAATAAAACAAAATATGATAAAAATATAATAGGGTAATGTCTGGTATGATTTGAACCTTTTTTGAAAGATGAATATCTGAGCAGTTCTCACATTTCTCTTGTCAACATCTAATGTGTTGATGACAAAAATGATTTTGCACAGGGTAAAAGAATCATTCACAAGTATCAAATTTTTTTTTATGCTTCTATGCTAATTAGCTTGCTCCAAAGTTGTAAAAATGCACAATTGGTCCATTTTCTGCAATAATTCAAGCCTGTCAAAGAGTGGCCAGGTTGTTTAAATTTTTGTCCAGTGATTTCAAAGAGGTTTGAAAATAACTGGAAACATCCTAGTTGAGGGTTTGAAACTTATCAAACCCTCATCTTTTATACTCTTAATGGTTTGAAATTAATTTTGTTTTGGTTATTTACTTTGATAAATTAAAAAAAAAAAAAAAAATAAAAAAAAAGTTTTTCAAAGAAAAGTAAAGGCCATTTTAAACTTAAGCTCAGCAGATACAATACCTTTTAAAATTCAGACTCAAAACAACCAGAAATCATAGGCAGTGCGCTAGCTCTGCTGAATTAAAGAGTGATGTGGCCACAATGTGTTTTTTTTCTTCTTTCTTTCACAGGCACTTTGTATTGAAGGAGTTGTTGTAGAAACTTTGAAAAGGGCTCATTCAATTGGAATTTGTGGTGGCTAGTGCCCTTTTTAATAGTCAAAAGTGATTGGAGGGCAACTAGCCCCCACACCCATAATTCCCTCAAACATATCAAATCAATATTTTGAGATAGCCATTTTGTTCAGCATAGTTGATTTTCAGATAGAAAATATCTTTTTGAGGAGGACACTCCACCACAACCATCAGGGCAAGGGTTTTAAGTTATGCTCTGAGGGTATATAAGAACAATGTTGGCACAATGTACCATATATTATTTTTATGCTTTAGAGCAGGGCACTTCATATGGAAGGGGTCATTGTAGAGACTTCAAAAGGGGCTCATATGATTGGAAATTGAGAGTTCTAGAGCCCTTTTTAATAGTCAAAAGTGATTGGAGGGCAACTAGCCCCTCCCATGCCCATCATTCCCCCAAACACATCCAATCAAAATTTTGAGATAGCCATTTTGTTCAGCATAGTTTATTTCCAGATAGAAAATGTGTTTTTGAGGAGGACACTCCCCCACAACCCTCAGAGCAAGGGTTTTAAGTTGTGCCCTGGGGGCATATAAGGTTTCTATAGAAGGCAGTGTCATAGAAACTTCAAAACAGGCTCATTTGATTGGAAATTCAAAGGGTTAGTTCCCTTTTTAATAGTCAAAAGCGATTGGAGGGCAACTAACCCCCCCCCCATGCCCATCATTCCCCCAGCACATTCAATCAAAATTTTGAGATAGCCATTTTGATCAGCATTCCAGATAGAAAATATGTTTTTGAGGACAATCCTCAGGGCAAGGGTTTTAAGTTATGAATTTCAGGGCAAGGGTAAAAATCTTGGGTATGACCTCCTTCTCTCACTATAAAAGTCTAACACCTACTGTGTCATTGGTGATTTACTGAAAACTATAGGCATCTTGAACAGTCTTGGAAAGTATAAACAACATCAAATTGAATATTGAATGTATAATGATATTAACTGTTGAAAGATCCATCAGGTCAAGAATTTATTTCACTGTAATTGTATTTTTATTTTCAATACTGTAAGAACTGGAAAAAAAAATATTTGCAATATAATCCATTTTCAGTTAAGCACCAATGATGCAGTAGGCTTTTGGTTTTTATTTACAGTTAGGTAAGGAGGCAGTATCCAAACACTTGTTTGTAGGGAAACTATATTTGTCTTTAACAACTTTAAACAGAGCTAATAAATTAAGCCAAATATTTGATGTATAATGATATTAATTGCTGAAAGCTCATCAGTTCAAAAAGTTACTATAATTTTAATATTTATTTTCAATATTAAGTACAAAAGAATATATTTGTCATAAAATGGTTTTTAGTAAAGCACCAATGATGCAGTAGGTTTTAGACTTTTAAAGTGAGAGAAGGAGGTCATACCCAACTCTTGTTTATGGTGATTTTTGTTTGTTTCAAGCTTGATTTGCATATTCAATTGAAGTTTCACTAGTTTTAAGATTTATATATTAATTGACATTAATATCTATTGTATGTTTGTTTGCATTGATTGTTTATTTAATTTCTGTTTGTTTTAAGTTTCATTTATACTTTAATAGGGAAATATTTTTTTTTTGTTTTAAGCTTGATATTCATATTCCATCCAACCATTACTTGCTTTAAGATCTATTTATTCATTTATATTATTACTTGGTGTATGTTTTTGCTATGATTGTTTCTTTAATTTCTGTTTGTTTTGGGTTTCACTTATTCTTTAATAGTAATTAATTTAAAAAACTTTTTCCACAAAATAAGTTTTTCAAAGAAAAGTAAAGAACTCCATTAAATAAAAAATGAGCAAAAATAAAATCAAATAATTTACCAAGCATGAAACTACCACAAATTAGCATCAATAAATAAATGAAACCCAAACACAAACACAAATTACAATAAATAACCAAGTCAAACTCAAAACAAGCAGAAATTAACATAAGTTGGACTCAAAACCCCTATGCCTTCCCAAGGCCAGAACAAAATTTGCACTTTACTGAAAAAATACAAATCAATGTGCATTGTCAATTTAATATACATATACTGATATTTAGTAATCAAAATGTTAAAATTACTTGATTTATAAAAGTTATAAAAGTAAAAACATTTATGTTTTTTTGCTCTAAAGGAAAAAATTAATAAATAATACATTGTGCCAACATTGTTCTTATATGCCCCAGGGCATAACTTAAAAACCTTGCCCTGAGGGTTGTGGGGGAGTGTCCTCCTCTTTACTTAGTCCCTGTTACTTGTCTAGTTCTTGAGTGTCCCTGTTCTTTACTTAGGCAGCACGATTGTGCTGCCTATGATTTATACAACAACTTTCTATTTAACCTTGCATGCCCCCAGGGCATAACTTACAACCCTTGCACAGAGGGCTCTGAGGGGGTATCATCCTAAAATACCTAATTTCCAGAAAGTTCAATGTTCAACTATGTTGAACAAAATGGATATCTCAAAATTTTGATTGGCTGTGCTTTGGAAAATGGTGAGTGTGAGAGGGGCGTTAGTTGCTATTTAATCACTTTCAACTATTAAAAAAGGCACTAGCCCTATCAATTTCCAGTTGAAGAGCCCTTTTGAAGTTTCTACAACAATGCTTTCAATAAAAACTTCATATGCCCCAGGGCATAACTTACAACCCTTGCCCTGAGGGCTGTGGGGGGAGGAGTTGTCATCCTTAAAGACCTAATTCCCAAAACTTTCAACTATGTTGAATAAAATGGCTATCTAAAAATTTTGATTGGATGTGTTTGGGAAAATGGTGGGTGTGAGAGGGGGATTAGTTGCCCTCAAATCACTTTTGACTATTAAAAAGGGTACTATCCCTTTAAATTTCAAATCAAATGAGCCCTTTTTCAAGTTTCTACAACAAAGATTTCAATAAAAACCTTATATACCCCCAGGGCGTAACTTATAATCCTTGCCCTGAGGGTTGTGGGGGAGTGTCCTCCTCAAAAATATGTTTCTATCTGGAAATCAACTATGCTGAACAAAATGGCTATCTCAAAATTTTTATTGGATGTGTTTGGGGGAATGATGAGTGTGGGGGGGGGGCTAGTTGTCCTCCAATCACTTTCAACTATTAAAATGGGCACTAGCCCTTTGAATTTCCAATCAAATGAGCCTTTTTTGAAGTTTCTACAACAATGCCTTCTTTAAAAACCTTATATGCCCCTAGGGCATAACTTAAAACCCTTGCCCTGAGGGCTGTTGGGGAGTGTCCTCCTCAAAAAATATTTTCTATCTGGAAATAAACTATGCTGAACAAAATGACTATCTCAAAATTTTGATTGGATTTGTTTGGGGTAATGATGGGCATAGGGGGGGGGGGGGGGCTAGTTGCCCTCCAATCACTTTTGACTATTAAAAAGGGCTAACCCTTTGAATTTCCAATTGAATGAGCCTTCTTTGAAGTTTCTATGACAATGCCTTCTATAATAACCTTATATGTCCCCAGGGGATAACTTAAAACCCTTTTCCTGAGGGTAGTGGGGCAGTGTCCTCCTCAAAAACATATTTTCTATCAGGAAATCAACTATGCTGAACAAAATGACTATCTCAAAATTTTGATTGGATGTGTTTGGGGGAAGAATGGGTGCGGGAGGGGGGGGGGCTAGTTGCCCTCCAAACACTTTTGACTATTAAAAAGGGCACTAGCCCTTAGAATTTCCAATCAAATGAGCATTTTTTTTTGAAGTTTCTAAGACAATGCCTTACATAAAAACCTTATATGCCCCAGAAATGAATGAATGATATGCCCCAAAATATGCCCCAAAACAAACAGAAATGAATTTTCTGTTCATTTTAAGTTTCATTTATACTTCAATAGGAAAATTTCTGTTTTGTTTTAAGCTTGATATTCATATTCAATCCATGCATTACACACTTTAAGATCTATTTATTCATTTATATTATTACTCGTTGTATGTTTTTGCTATGATTGTTTATTTAATCTCTGTTTGTTTTGGGTTTCATTTATTCTTTAATAGTAATTTCTGGCTGTTTTGAGTTTTAATTTTAAAAGGTATTGTATCTGCTGAGCTTAAGTTTAAAATGACCTTTAATATTCTTTGAAAAACTTATTTTTTGGAAAGTTTTTTTTTTGATTAATTTTTGTTCGTTTTTGATTGCAAAGAATTTCAAGTTTTTAAAAATTCCTTATTTCAAAATCAAACTTAAAAAAAAAAAATCAAATTTTCATCAAAGTATCAAAACTGATATCAAAGTAACAATATCAAAGTGAAAAAATGGGGTTGTGTCAACCTTGGAGTTTTTTATTATCTGATTTTGGAACAATTTTTAACAAAATTGCCATCTCATAATTTTTATCGGATGGGTTTGGGGAAAATGGGCGTGGGGGGACTAGATTAAGCTTTTGTCTCTTTTGACTCTTTAAAAGTGAACTAGAACTTTCTATTTTCAATCAAATGAGCCCTCTCTGAAGTTTACACGAGTATCCCTTCTATAAGAACCATATATATCCCCAGAGTATAACTTACAACACCTATCCCTGGGCCCTGGGGGTTTGTGTTGACCCTGGAGTTTTAATATCTGAGGGTTGAACTATTTTTAACAAAATTGTCACCTGAAATTTTTATCGGATGGGCTTATCCATCCAATACACCCAAAGGTGTGGAGGGAGGGAGGGGCTAGTTGCCCTCTGATCTTTTTTCACTCTGAGAAAATGAACTACAACTTTTAATTTCATACCTTCCATAAGAACCATATATTCCCCCATAACAATACTTACAACATCTGCTCCGGTCCTGGGGGGGGGGGTTGACACAGGAGTTTTTCGTATCTGATCTATGAACTTTTTCTAACGAAATGATCATACATAGGCTAAAGAGTTTTTTTTATATGATCTTTGAACTGTTTTTACAAAATGGCTACCTCAAATTTTTTATCAGATGTATTTGAGGAAAAAGGGCTTGGGGGGCCAGTTGCCCTCTGATCACTTTTGACTCTTAAAAAGGGCGCTAGAACTCTTGATTTCCAATCGAATAAGCCCCTTTGAAGTTTGTAAGACGACCCCTTCTATATGAAAGTGCCTCTGGGAAAAAAATAAATGGAGTGTGGGGGGAGGCTAGCTGCGCTTCAATCACTTTTGACTCTTAAAAAGTGAATTACAGCTTTCAATTTCCAATCAAATGAACTCTCTAGGAATTTTATATGAGCATCCCTTCCATAACAACCATATATGCCCCCAGGGCATAACTTACAACACCTACCCCTGGGCCCTGGGGGGCTGTATTGACACCAGAGTTTTTTGTTATCAGAACTTTGAACTATTTTTAACAACGTTTCTATCTCAAAATTTTTATCTTGGGCATGGAAAAGGGGGGGGGGGGGCTAGTTGCTCTCCGATCTCTTTTGACTCTTAAAAAGTTAACAAGAACTTCCAATTTCATATCAAATGAACCCTCTCCAAAGTTTATACAAGCATCCCTTCCATAACAACTGTATATGTCCCTAGAGCATTACTCATAATGCCTGCCTCTGGGCCCTAGCAGGTTCTGTTGACACATGAATTTTTCTTATCTGATCTTTGAACCATTTTTAATGAAATGGCTATTATAAAATTTTATTGGATGGGCTTGGGGAAAAAAGGGTGTGTGTGTGTGTGTGGGGGGGGGGCTAGTTGCCCTTGGATATCTTTTGACTCTTAAAAATTGAACTAGAAATTTCAATTTCCAATCAAGTGAGCCCCCTCTGAAGTTTATACAAGCATCCCTTTCATAAGAACCATATACGCCCCAAGGACAACACTTACAATGCCTATCCCTCAGGCTCTGGGGGGCTTTTTTGCTACCTTATTTTTGAACAATTTCCAAATCACTGGCTATCTCAAAATTTTTAGCGGGCGTGTTTGGGGAAAAAAAGAGCGTGGAGGGGGGCTAGTTTTAACTCTTTTGACTTTAAAAAAAGTGAACTAGAACTTTCAATTTCCAATCAAATGAGCCCTCTATGAAGTTTATACAAGTATCCCTTTCATAAGAACCATTCATGCCCTTAGGGCATAACTTAGAACACCTTCCCCTGTGCCCTGGGGGGTTTTATTGACACCGGATTTTTTTTTTTATCCGACCTTTGAACTATTTTTAACAAGATATCTATCTCAAAATTTTCATCAGATTGGTTTTGAAAAAGAAGGCGTGGGGGGGGGGGGGCTAGCTGCCCTCGGATCTGTTTTGACCATTAAAAAGTGAGCTCGAACTTTCAATATCCAATCAAATGAGCCCTCTCTGAAGTTTATACAAGCATTTCTTTCATACAAACAATATATGCCCCAGGGCATAACTTACAATGCCTACCCCTGGGCCCTGGGGGGTGGTGATGGCACCTGAGTTTTTGTTATCTGACTTTTGAGAAATTTTTAACTTAATGGCTATCTCAAAATTTTTTATTAGATGCATTTGGGGAAAAGGGGCGTGGGGGGAGGGGGGGGGGTCTGGTTGCCCTCCAATCTCTTTTGACTCTAAAAACTTAACTAGAACTTTCAATTTTCAATCAAATGAGCCATCTTCGAATTTTTTACGAGCATCCATATATTCTCCCAGAACATAACTTACAACACTTGCCCTTGGTCCCTGGGGGTCTGTGTTAACTCAGGTGTCGACATAGGA
Organism: Artemia sinica; assembly: GCA_027921565.1. NCBI lineage: Eukaryota > Metazoa > Arthropoda > Branchiopoda > Anostraca > Artemiidae > Artemia > Artemia sinica. The sequence continues at coordinate 3,960,893 of CM051263.1, read as the reverse complement.
GTTTTTCTTATCTGACCTTTGAACTATTTTTAACGAAATGGGAATATGTAAAGGAGTTCTTGTTATATGATCTTTGAACTATTTTTAACAAAATGGCTACCTCAAATATTTGATCAGATGTATTTGGGGAAAAAGGGCTTGGGGGGGGCCAGTTGCCTCCAATCACTTTTGAATTTTATAAAGGGCACTAGAACTCTTGATTTCCAATCGAATGAGCCCCCTTTGAAGTTTATACGACGACCCCTTTTATATGAAGTGCCTCTGGGAAAAAATGGAGTGTGGGGGGAGGCTAGCTGCCCTCCAATCACTTCTGACTCTTAAAAAGTGAATTACAACTTTCAATTTCCAATCAAATGAGCCCTCTAGGAAGTTTATAAAAGCATCCCTTCCATAACAACCATATATTTTTATAATTTTTATCAGATGGGTTTATCCATCCGATACACCCAAAGGCGTGGAGGGCGGGAGGGGCTAGTTGTCCTCCAATCTTTTTTCACTCTGAGAAAATGAACTACGACTTTTAATTTCCATTCAAATGAACCCTCTATGAAGTTTATACAAGCATCCCTTTCAATAAGAACCACATACAGCCCCAGGACATAGCTTACAATGCCTGCCCTCTGGGCCCTGGGGGGATGTGTTCACACCAGAGTTTTGTTATCTGACCTTTGAACTATTTTGAAAAAATGGCTATCTCAAAGTTCTTATCAGATGGGTTTGAGGAAAATAGGGCATGGCGAGGGGGACTAGTTGCCGTCCGATCTCTTTTGACTCTTAAAAAGTGAACAAGAACTTTCAATTTCCAATCATATGAGGCCTACGAAGTTTATACGAGCATACCTTCCATAAGAACCATATATGGCCCCAGAGCAATACTTAAAACGTCTTCCCCAGGCCCTGGGGGGAGGTTGTCGACACAGGAGTTTTTCTTATATGACCTTTGAGCTGTTTTAACGAAATGGCCATATGTAAAGGAGTTTTTGCTATATGATCTTTGAACTATTTTTAATAAAATGGCTACCTCAAATTTTTCATCAGATGTATTTGGGGAAAGAGGGCTTGGGGGGGGCAGTTGTCTCCGATCACTTTTGACTCTTAAAAGGGGCACTAGAACTCGATTTCCAATCAAATGATCCCCCTTGAAGTTTATGCAATGACCCTTCTATATGAAGTGCCTCTGGAAAAAAATGGAGTGTGGGGGGAGGATAGCTGCCCTCCAATCACTTTTGACTCTTAAAAAGTGAATTACAACTTTCAATTTCCAATCAAATGAGCCCTCTAGGAAGTTTATATGAGCATCCCTTCTATAACAACCATATATGGCCCCAAGGCATAACTTACAATGTCTACCCTCGGGCCCTGGGGGGCTGTGTTGACACTGGAGTTTTTTGTTGTCAGGACTTCGAACTATTTTTAACAAAATGTCTATCTCAAAATTTTTATCTGATACATTTAGGGCGTGGAGGAGGGGCTAGTTGCCCTCCAATCTCTTTTGACTCTTAAAAAGTGAACAAGAACTTTCAATTTCCAATCAAATGAGCCCTCTCTGAAGTTATATACGACCATCCCTTCCATAAGGACTATATATACCCCTAGAGCATTACTCATAACGGCTGCCTCCGGCCCCTGGCGGGTTTCCGTCGACTCCGGGCCCTGGCGGGTTCCGTCGACACAGGAATTTTTCTTATCTGAACTTTGAGCTATTTTTAATGAAATGGCTATTATAAAAACTATCGGATGGGCAGAGGGAAAAAAGGGTTTGTGGGGGGGGGGAGGCTAGTTGCCCTTGGATATCTTTTGACTCTTAAAAACTGAACTAGAACTTTCAATTTCCAATCAAATGAGCCTCCTCTGAAGTTTATACTAGCATCCCTTTCATAAGAACAATATAAGCCCCCAGGACATAACTTATAACGCCTATCCCCTGGGCCCTGGGGGGAGTTTTTGTATCTAATTTTTGAACAATTTCCAAAAAACTGGCTATCTCAAAATTTGTAGCGGATGGGTTCGGGGAAAAAGAGCGGGGGGGGGGGGCTAGTTGCCCTTAACTCTCTTGACTCTTAAAAAGTGGACTAGAACTTTCAATTTCCAATCAAATGAGCCCTCTATGAAGTTTATACGAGTAGCTTTTTCATAAGAACCATACAGGCCCTTAGGGCATAACTTAGAACGCCTTCCCCTGGGCCCTGGGGGGTTGAATTGACACCAGATTTTTCTTATCCGACCTTTGAACTATTTTTAACAAAATCTCTATCTCAAAATTTTCATCAGATGGGTTTGGAAAAAAGAAGGCGGGGGGGGGGGGGGCTAGCTGCCCGCGGATCTCTTTTGACTATTAAAAAGTGAGCTCGAACTTTCAATTTCCAATCAAATGAGCCCTCTCTGAAGTTTGTACGAGCATTCCTTTCACACGATCCATATATGTCCCAGGGCATAACTTATAACACCTGCCCCTGGGCCCTGGGGGTTATGAAGACACCTGAGTTTTTGTTATCTGACTTTTGAGCAATTTTTAACTTAATGGCTAATTCAAAATTTTTATTGGATACATTTGGGAAAAAGGGGCATGGGGGGGGGGGCTAGTTGCCCTTCTATCTCTTTTGATTCTAAAAAACTGAGCTAGAACTTTCAATTTCCAATCAAATGAGCCATCTCTGAAGTTTTTACAAACATCCATTCAATAAGAACCATATATTCCCCCAGGGCATAACTTACAACACCTGCCCGTGGGCCCTGGGGGGCTGTGTCGACCCTGGAGTTTTCGTTATTTGGTCTTTGAACTATTTAAAAAAAAGCTATCTCAAAGTTCTTATTGGATGGGTTTGAGGAAAAAAAGGCGTAGAGATGGGGGGGGGGGCTAGGTCCCCTCCAATCTCTTTTGACTCTTAAAAAAGTGAACTAGAACTTTCAATTTCCAATCAAATGAGCCCTCTTTGAAGTTAATACGAGCATCCCTTCCATAAGACCCATATATGCCCCCAGGGCATAACTTCAAGCACGCCCCCAGGCCTGGGGGGGGGGGTTTATCGACACCAGAATTTTTGTTATATGATCTTTGAACTATTTTTAACAAAATAGCCATCTTAAAATTTTTATTGGATGCATTTGGGAAAAAGAGGTTAGGGGGGGGGGGAGCTGGCTACCCTCAAATATCTTTTGATGCTTAAAAAGTGAACTAGAACTTTCAATAAATGAGCCCTCTCTGAAGTTTATATGAGCATTCCTTCCATAAGATTTATATACGCCCCCAGGGCATAACTTATAATCCTTGCCCCTGAAGACTGTGGAGGAAGTGTCCTGCTCAAACATATAATTTCCAGAACTTTCAACTACGTCTAACAAAATGGCCATATCAAAATTTTGATTGGATGTGTTTGGGGAAATGGTGGGCATGGAAGGGGTGTCAGTTGCTTTAGAATCACTTTCGACTATTAAAAAAGGAACTAGCCATTTAAATTTCCAATCGAATGAGCCCTTTCTGAGTTTCTACGACAATGCTGTCTATAAAAAACCTTATATGCCCCCAGGGCATAGCTTACAACCCTTGCCCTGAGGGCTATGGGGGGGGGTTTGTCATCCTCAAACACCTAATCGAATGAGCCTTTTTTGAAGTTTCTACGACAGCGCCTTCTATAAAAACCTTATATGTCTCCAGGGCATAACTTACAACCCTCGCCCTGAAGGCTTTGGGGGAGTGTCCTCCTCAAAAACATAATTTCTATCTGGAAATCAACTACGCTGAACAAAATGGCTATCTCAAAATGTTGATTAGATGTGTTTTGGGAAATGGTGGGTGTGGAAGGGGTGTTAGTTGCCTTCCAATCACTTTTGACTATTAAAAAGGCACAAACCACTCCAATTTCCAATTGAATGAGCCCTTTTCGAAGTTTCAACGACAACTTCTTCGATACGAAATGCCCTGCTCTAAAGGAAAAAAAATAAAATAAAAAAATAATACATTTTGCCAACATCATTCTTATATGGTCCCTGGACATAACTTAAAACCCTTGCCCTGAGGGTTGTGAGGGAGTGTCCTCCTCAAAAACATATTTTCTATCTGGAAATCAACTGCACTGAACAAAATGGCTATCTCAAAATTTCGATTGGATGTGTTCGGGGGAACGATTGGCATGTGGGGGGGGGGGGCGTTGCCCTCCAATCACTTTTGACCTTAAAAACGGCACTAGAACTCTCGATGCCATTCGAATGAGCCCCCTTTGAAGTTTCTACGACGACCCCTTCCATATGAAGTGCCTCTGGAAAAAAAAAAAAATAATACAACATTGGAGCCGTATGGCCTTTACTATAAGCAATGCTATAGCGTTGCCTCAGATGTTGATGAAATGCTCGCCTTTTCTCAACAGTATTCACAGGAGCCTTCTTATGAGTTAACGGCAGTCCAAGACATTCTGCGAGCTGAGGAGCCAATTTTTGAGGAGTGTGCCATTGGGCTTCGGTGTAGCTTGATGAAGCGTTGCCATCGCCGTCTTCAGCACTGTCACCTTGGAAGATCTCGTCCACAGGGATTTCTGGCTCAGGAACTTGGAAGTTATTAACAAAGGTTGGAAGACTAGTATCAAGGTCTTCTTCTTGACTGACTGGTGAGTTCGGGGTTTGGTCACTGTTTAGTTTGCACCGGTCTGGAAGACGGATAAGTAGGCCCAGTTTCTGTCTCAGTTTGCAAGGTAAACCATGTTTCCGTCTCACAACCTGGTAAGGTGGATGAGGTAGGTCCATCTTCTTTTTGACAAGGTCGGGAGGAACAGCCAGTTGGACTAGCTGTGGTTTCCTGTGATTAATTAAAAAAACTTTTTCCACAAAAATAAGTTTTTCAAAGAAAAGTAAAGAACTCCATTAAACAAAAAATGAGCAAAAAATAAAATCAAATAATTTACGAAGCGTGAAACTACCGCAAACGGACAAAAATTACAATAGATAACCGCGTCAAACTCAAGACGAGCAGAAATTAACATGAGTAGGGCTCAAAAACCCCTATGCCTTACCAAGGCCAGAACATAATTTGCACTTTACAGAAAAAAAAATACAAATGAATGTGCATTATCAGTTTAATATACATATACTGATATTTAGTAATCAAAATGTTAATATTATTTGATTTATTAAAGTTATAAAAGTAAAAAGATTTATATTTTTTTAAATATTTTCTGTTCGTTTTATATTGACAAGTCTTTTCAGGGTAAAAGAAAATAATTCTTTAAATTTTTTCGTTTTTTTAAGACTTTATAGTTTGGCCTGATATTTGTATGCTGGAGAAAAATTTTCAGCAATTTTTAACAACATAGACCCTTTTAAAAATCTGGACACAAATAGAAGTGTTTAATTTAGTTTCATACCTCCTCTAGTTGACCTGAAATAGAAAACTTGATACCATTTGCAAAAAAAAATATTTCACTTTCTTTGATAGCTCGGATACACTTACACTATTTTTATTTGGGTAAGTTTTTAAGAGCGGAATTAACCCCGAAAGTTTGAACACAATACCCTCAGTCGTTCTTGGGATACTGCTGAGATGCCTTATTAGGAATTAGCATTAACACAATGCATTTTGATTTAATCTTAAGGCAACATTTCATTTTTAAACATAATTAATTAAAAAAAACTTTTTCCACAAAATAAGTTTTTCAAAGAAAAGTTTTCCAAATCCTATTTGGATTTGGTTAAATTTTAAGAGCAGAAGTAGCCCCGAACGTTTGAACATAATACCCTCAGTCGTTCTTGGGATAGTGCTGAGATGCCTTAGTGGGAATTAGCATTATCACAGTGCATTTTGATTTAATCTTAAGTCAACATTTAGTTTTTAAACATATAAAAATTGGATTTGAGGAAGACTAAAATCTATTCTATAAATCATATACAACATATTTCTATATAAACCTTACAGGCTCCCAGGGCATAACTTATAACCCTTGCAATGAGGGCTCTGAGGGGGTAATCATCCTAAAAGACCTAATTTCCAGAACTTTCAACTACGTTGAACAAAATGGATATCTCAAAATTTTGATTGGATGTGTTTGGGGAAATGGTAGGCGTGAGAGGGGCGTTAGTCGCTATCCAATCACTTTCAACTATTAAAAAAGGCACTAGCCCTTTCAATTTCCATTGAATGAGCCCTTTTGAAGTTTCTACGACAACGCTTTCAATAAAAACTTTATATGCCCCCAGGGCATAACTTACTACCCGTGCCCTGAGGGCTGTGGGGGGAGGGGTTGTCATCCTTAAAGACCTAGTTTCCAAAACTTTTAACTACGTTGAACAAAATGAATATCTCAAAATTTTGATTGAATGTGTTTGGGAAAATGGTTGGCGTGAGAGGGGTGTTAGTCGCTATCCAATCACTTTCAACTATTAAAAAAGGCACTAGCCCTTTCAATTTCCAATTGAATGAGCCCTTTTGAAGTTTCTACGACAACGCTTTCAATAAAAATTTTATATGCCCCCAGGGCATAACTTACAACCCGTGCCCGGAGGGCTGTGGGGGGAGGGGTTGTCATCCTTAAAGACCTAATTTCCAAAACTTTAACTACGTTGAACAAAATGGATATCTCAAAATTTTGATTGGATGTGTTTGGGAAAATGGTGGGCGTGAGAGGGTCGTTAGTCGCTATCCAATCACTTTCAACTATTAAAAAATGGCACTAGCCCTTTCAATTTCAATTGAATGAGCCCTTTTGAAGTTGCTACGACAACGCTTTCAATAAAAACTTTATATACCCCCAGGGCATAACTTACAACCCGTGCCCTGAGGGCTGTAGGGGTAGGGGTTGTCATCCTTAAAGACCTAATTTCCAAAACTTTTAACTACGTTGAATAAAATGGCTATCTAAAAATTTTGATTGGATGTGTTTTGGGGAAAATGTGGGCGAGAGGGGGGTTAGTTGCCCTCAAATCACTTTTGACTATTGAAGATGGTACTAGTCCTTTGAATTTCAAATCGAATGAGCCCTTTTTCAAGTTTCTATGACAAAGATTTCAATAAAAACCTTATATGCCCCCAGGGCATAACTTAAAATCCTTGCCCTGAGGGTTGTGGGTGAGTGTCCTCCTTAAAAATATGTTTTCTATCCGGAAATCAACTACCCTGAACAAAAATGGCTATCTCAAAATTTTTATTGGATGTGTTTGGGGGAATGATGGGTGTGGGGAGGGGCTAGTTGCCCTCCAATCTCTTTCGACTATTAAAAAGGGCACTAGCCCTTTGAATTTCCAGTCGAATGAGCTTTTATTGAAGTTTCTACGACAACGCCTTCTTTAAAAACCTTATATACCCACAGGGCATAACTTAAAACCCTTGCCCTGAGGGATGTGGGGGAGTGTCCTCCTCAAAAAACATATTTTCTATCCGGAAATCAACTACGCTGAACAAAATGGCTATCTCAAAATTTTGATTGGATGTGTTTGGGGGAATGAAAGGAGTGAGTGGGGGGGGGCTAGTTGCCCTCAAATCACTTTCGACTATTAAAAAGGGTACTAGCCCTTTGAATTTCCAATCGAATGAGCCTGTTTTGAAGTTTCTACGACAACGCCTTCTATAAAAACCTTATGTGCCCCCAGGAAATAACTTAAAACCCTTGCCTTGAGGGTTGTGGGGGAGTGTCCTCCTCAGAAACAAATTTTCTATCTGGAAATCAACTATGCTTAACAAAATGGCTATCTCAAAATTTTGATTGGGTGTGTTTGGGGGAATGATGGGCGTGGGGGAGGGGGCTTGTTGCCCTCCAATCACTTTCGATTATTAAAAAGGGTACTAGCGCTTTGAATTTCCAATCGAATGAGCCTGTTTTGAAGTTTCTACGACAACGCCTTCTATAAAAAACCTCATATGCCCCCAGGCCATAACATAAAACGCTTGCCCTAAGCGTTTTCTGGGAGAGTGTCCTCCTCAAAAATATATTTTCTATCTAGAAATCAACTACGCTGAGCGAAATGGCTATCTAAAAATTTTGATTGGATGTGTTTGGGGGAATGATGGGCGTGGGGGGGGGGGGGCTAGTTGCCCTCCAATCACTTTCGACTATTAAAAAGGGTACTAGCCCTTTGAATTTCCAATCGAATGAGCCTTTCTTGAAGTTTGTACGACAACGCCTTCTATAAAAACCTTATATACCCCCAGGGCATAACTTAAAACCCTTGCCCCGAGGGTTGTGGGGGAGTGTCCTCCTCAAAAACATATTTTCTATCTGGAAATCAACTACGCTGAACAAAATGGCTGTATCAAAATTTTGACTGGATACGTTTGGGGGAATGATGGGGCGTGGGGGGGAGGGGCTAGTTGCCCTCCGATCACTTTCGACTATTAAAAAGGGAACTAGCCCTTTGAATTTCCAATCGAATGAGCGTTTTTTGAAGTAGACAACGCCTTCTGTAAAAAACTTATATGCCCTCAGGGCATAACTTAAAACCCTTGCCCCGTGGGTTTTGGGGGAGTGTCCTCCTCAAAAAGATATTTTCTATTTGGAAATCAACTATGCTGAACAAAATGGCTATCTCAAAATTCTGATTGGACGTGTTTGGGGGAATGATGGGCCTGGGGGGGGGGCTAGTTGCCCTCCAATCACTTTCGACTATTAAAAAGGGCACTAGCCACTCCAATTTCCAATCGAATGAGCCCTTTTTGAAGTTTCTACGACAACTCTATCGAAACGAAATGCCCGGGGTGGAGAAAAAACACATTGTGCCCACATCGTTCTTTACTTAGGCAGCGCTAGCACGCTGCCTATGATGGGGAAAGGGGAGGGTTGGCGTGAGAGGGGGACTAGTTGCCCTCCAATCGCATTCGACTATTAAAAAGGGAATTAGCCCTTTCTATTTTCAATTGAATGAGTCCTTTTCGAAGTTTCTAAGACTACTCCTTCGATACGAAGTGCCCTGGTCTAAACAAAAAACGGAAGAAAATAATAATACATTGTACCCACATCGATCTTTTACCATAAAAATGTCAAGTATTCCAATCAATTTCGAATATTAAAAAGGGCACTAGCCCTTTGAAATTCCAATCCAATGAGCCCTTTTTGAGTTTCTATGACAACGCTTTCTATAAACACCTTATATGCCCCCAGGTCATAAATTACAACCCTTGCCCCGAGGGCTGTGAGGGGGGTGTCATCCTCAAAGACCTAATTTCCAGAACTTTCAACTACGTTAAACAAAATAGATATGTCAAAATTTTGATTGGATGTGTTTGGGGAAATGGCGGGCATGAGAGGGGCGTTAGTTGCTCTCCAATGACTTTCAACTATTAAAAATGGCACTAGCCCTTTCAATTTCCAATCGAATGAGCCCTTTCCGAAGTTTCTACGACAACTCTTTCGAAACGAAAAGCCCGGGTGGAGAAAAAAACACATTGTGCCCACATCGTTCTTTACTTAGGCAGCGCTAGCACGCTGCCTATGCTGGGGAAAGGGGAGGGTTGGCGTGGGAGGGGGACTAGTTGCCCTCCAATCGCATTCGACTATTAAAAAGGGAATTAGCCCTTTCTATTTTCAATCGAATGAGCCCTTTTCGAAGTTCCTAAGACTACTCCTTCGATACGAAGTGCCCTGGTCTAAACAAAAAAAACGGAAGAAAAATAATAATACATTGTACCCACATCGATCTTTACCATAAAAATGTCAAGCATTCCAATCAATTTCGAATATTAAAAAAGGGCACTAGCCCTTTGAAATTCCAATCCAATGAGCCCTTTTTGAGTTTCTACGACAACGCTTTCTATAAACACCTTAAATGCCCCCAGGTCATAAATTACAACCCTTGCCCCGGGGGCTGTGAGGGGGTTGTCATCCTCAAAGACCTAATTTCCAGAACTTTCAACTACGTTAAACAAAATAGCTATGTCAAAATTTTGATTGGATGTGTTTGGGGAAATGGGGGGCATGAGAGGGGGCGTTAGTTGCTCTCCAATGACTTTCAACTATTAAAAACGGCACTAGCCCTTTCAATTTCCAATCGAATGAGCCCTTTTGAAGTTTCTACGACATCGTTTTCAATAAAAGCCTTATATGCCCCCAGGGCATAACTAACAACACTTGCCCTGAGGGCTGGGGGGGGGGTTGTTATCTTCAAAGACCTAATTTCCAGAACTTTCAACTACGTTGAAGAAAATTGCTATCTCAAAATTTTGATTGAATTTGTTGGGGAAATGGTGGGCGTGAGAGGGGGTTTAGTTGCCCTCCACTCACTTCCGACTATTAAAGAGGGCACTAGCCCTTTCAATTTCCAATCGACTGAGCTCTTTTTGAAGTTTTTACGACAATGCTTTCTATAAAAACCTTATATGCCCCACTGCATAACTTAAAACCCTTGACCTGAGAGCTGTGAGGGGGTTGTCATCCTCAAAGACATAGTTTACGGACCTTTCAACTACGTTGAACAAAATGGCTATCTCAAAATTTATTTGGCCATGTTTGGAGATATGGTGGGCGTGAGAGGGAGGTTACTTGCCATCCAATCACTTTCGACTATTAAAAACGGACTAAGCCGTTTCAATTTCCAATCGATTGATTCCTTTTGAGTTTCTACGACGACGCTTTCTATAAAAAAAAAAAACCTTATATGCCCCCAGAGCATAGCTTACAACCCTTGCCCTGAGGGCTGTGGGGGGAGTGTCATCCTCAAAAAACATAATCTCCAGACTTTTTACCAAGGTTGAACAAAATGGCTAACTCAAAATTTTGATTGTATGTGTTTGGGGAAATGGTGGGTGTGAGAGGGATGTTAGTTATCCTCCAATCACTTTTGACTTTAAAAAGGACACAAGCCCTTCTAATTTCGAATCGAATGAGCCCTTTTTGAAGTTTCTACAATATCACTATCTATAAAAACCTTGTATTCCCCCAGGGCATAACTTACAACCCTCGCCCCGAAGGCTCTGAGGGGTTATCATCCTCAAATACCTAATTTCTAAAACTTTTAACTACGTTGAACAAAATGGCTATCTAAAAATTTTGATTGGTTGTGTTTGGGGAAAAGGTGGACGTGAGAGGGGGGTTAGTTGCCCTCAAATCACTTTCGACTATTAAAAAGGGCACTAGCCCTTTGAATTTCCAATTGAATGAGCCCTTTTTCAAGTTTCTATGACAAAGCTTTCAATAAAAACCTTATATGCCCCCAGGGCATAACTTACAACCCTTACCCTCAGGACTGTGGGGGGAGTGTCATCTTCTTAGATAAAAATTCCGGACCTTTCAACTACTTTGAACAAAATGACTATCTCAAAATTTTGATTGGATGGGTTCGGATAAATGGTGGGCGTGGAAGGGGTGGTAGTTGCGTTCCCATCACTTTCGACTATTAAAAAGGGCACTAGCCATTTCAATTTCCAATCAAACGAGCCCTTTTTGAAGTTTCTACGACTTCGCTTTCTATAAAAAAAACCTTATATGTCCCCAGGGCATAACTTACAACCCTTGCCCTGAGGGCTGCGGGGGGTTGTCATTCTGAAAGACCTAATTTCCAGAACTTTCAACTACGTTGAACAAAATGCTGTCTCAAAATTTTGATTGGATGTGTTTGGGGAAAAGGTGGGCGTGAGAAGGGGGTTAGTTGCCCTCAAATCACTTTCGACTATTGAAAAGGGCACTAGCCCTTTGAATTTCCAATCGAAAGATCTCTTTTTCAAGTTTCTACGACAAAGATTTCAATAAAAACTTATATGCCCCCAGGGCATAACTTGTAGCCCTTGTCCTGAAGACTGTGGGGGGAGTGTCCTGCTCAAAGGTATAAGTTCCTGAAGTTTAAACTGCGTGAAACAGAATGGCTATCTAAAAATTTTGATTGGACGTGTTTGGGGAAAAGGTGGGCGTGAGAGGGGGGTTAGTTGCCCCCAGTCACTTTCGACTATTAAACAAGGCACTAGCCCTTTGAATTTGCAATCGAATGAACCCTTTTTCAAGTTTTTACAACAAAGATTTAAATAAAAACCTTATATGCCCCAGGGCATAACTTATAACCCTTGCCATGAAGACTCTGGGGGGAAGTGTCCTGCTGAGGGGTAGAATGTCAATGCTCAAAGGATTGAGATAGAATTTCCTGAACTTTAAACTGCATGGAACAAAATGGGCTGTATCAAAATTTTGATTGAATATTTTTGGGAAATGGTGGGCGTGGAAGGGGTGTTAGTTGCCTTCCAATCACTTTCGACTATTAAAAAATGGGCAAAAATTTTGATTGAATATGTTTTGGGAAAATGGTGGGCTGGAGGGGTGTTAGTTGTAAAAACTTTCAATCACTTTCGACTATTAAAAAGGGCACTAGCCATTTCAATTTCCAATCGATCGAGCCTTTTTTGAAGTTTCTATGACAACGCTTTCTATAAAAAACCTTATATGCCCCCAGGGCAGAAACTTACAACCCTTGCCCTGAGGGCTGTTGGGGAGTTCCCTCCTCAAAAACATATTTTCTATCTGGAAATCAACTATGCTGAACAAAATGGCTATCTAAAAATTTTCATTGGATGTGTTTGGGGAAAAGGTGGGCGTGAGAGGGGGGTTCACTAAAAACCATAGATTTCACTAAAAAACCTATTTGCCCCCTGGGCATAACTTATAACCCTTGCCCTGAAGACTGTGGGGGGAGTGTCCTGCTCAAATGTATAATTTCCTGAACTTTAAACTACGGGGAACAAAATCACTATCTCAAAATTTTGATTGGATGTGCTTGGGAAAATGGTGGGCATGAAAGGGGTGTTAGTTGCCTTCCAATTACTTTCCACTATTAAAAAGGGCACTAGCCATTTCAATTTCCAATCGAATGAGCCCTTTTTGAAGTTTCTACGACAACGTGTTCTATAAAAACCTTATATGCCCCCAGGGCATAACTTACACCCTTGCCCTGAGGGCTGTTGGGGGGTTGTCATCCTCAAAGACCTAATTTCCAGAACTTAAAACTACGTTGAATAAAATGGCTATCTCAAAATTTTGATTTGATGTGTTTGGGAAAAAGGTGGGCATAAGAGGGGGGGTTAGTTGCCTTCCAATAACTTTCGACTATTAATAAGGGCACTAGCCCTTTGTATGTCTAATCGAATGAGCCTTTTTTGAAGTTTCTACGACAACACCTTCTATAAAAACCTTATATGCCCCCAGGTCATAACTTACAATACCTGCCCTGAAGGCTGTGGGGGAGTGTCCTCCTCAAAAACATAATTTCTATCAGGAAATCCACTATGCTGAACAAAATGGCTATCTCAAAATTTTGATTGGATGGGTTGCGGGAAATGGTGGGCGTGGGAAGGGGTTTTAGTTGTCTTCCAATCACTTTCAACTATTAAAAAGGGCACAAGCCACTACAATTTCCAATTGAATGAGCCCTTTTCGAAGTTTCTACGACAACTTCTTTGATACGAAGTGCCCTGCTCTAAAGAAAAATAATAATAAATAATACATTGGGCCAACATCGTTCTTATATGCCCTCGGGGCATAACTTAAATCCTTGCCCTGATGGTTGTGGGGGAGTGTCCTCCTCAAAAACATATTTTCTATCTGGAAATTAACTACGCTGAACAAAATGTCTATCTCAAAATATTGATTGGATGTGTCTGGGGGAATGATGGGTGTGGGGGCGGGCTAGTTACCCTCCAATTACTTTCAACTATTAAACAGGGCACTAGCCACTCCAATTTCCAGTCAAATGAGCCCTTTCCGAAGTTTCTACGACAACTGCTTCGATACGAAGTGCCCAGGTATGAAAAAAAAATAATACATTGTGCCAACATCGTTCGTTGTTTACTTAGGCAGCGCTATTGCGCTGCCTATGATTCTAAAGCCTTCTGCCCTGTCAGTTCAGTCCAAATCTTGAAGAGGCTCTCATCTTCCAGCTTTGGTTTCAACTGCACATGGGCGACATTCCGAAACTCTTCAACTTTGTCATCTCCTATCGTGCACTCTAAAGCTTGGATAAGTTGATCTGAGGCAGGACTGCCATTTTTTTTTGCTGAATATCGTCAATGTTGACGACAAAATTTGTGTCGTCAGGTGACTCGACACGCGCTGTAAGCTTCTCAAAATCAATCGCGGCTATGTTCTATGGGTACCGTATAGACCGCAAGCGCGGAATCCGCTTTTGATAGCCTCTTTGTTCATATTGTTTTGCACAAATTCTGCAATCACCGATGTAAAACTTATTTTGGTTACTTCAGACCTTGGTTGGCGGTCTCTGACTCTAACTTCAAAGTCTTTTTTCCTCAGAAATTCTTTCCATCTTTCCTTCAGGCTTCTAAAAACGGCAACATCGACAGGTTGCAGAATAAACATAGCATTTGGTGGTAGTATTACCAATTCAATTTGTCCTTCTTCGCATAGTTTCCTCAGTTCGATCGTAATATGAGAGGCATGCCCATCAAGAAACATGAGTACAGGTCTCTGGATGTTGTTTTGATTCAGGTAAGGAACCAGAACATTATTCATACTTTCAAAAGAGTTTGGGCCCCGCATCCAACCAGTCTCAGACGCAGAGGCATACTCGGAGTCTCGACAAGCATCCGTAACATTTTTGGGCACTTTTCTCGACTTGTACTTGTAAACGATAAAAGGCTTTGCATATTCACCAGCACCATTGACCATAAACAGAACGGCAATGTTCATTTTCTCTTTTCCGCCTGTGTTCCATATAACTTGGTGGCTGCCCCGCTTCGCAAGAACATTTTTCCATGAGGAAGGAACCGAAAACTTGTCTCATCTGCGTTCCATATTCGTCGGGGGTCAACAGCTGGATCCAGAAACTCTTCAAGTCCTTTTTCTTTCAAGTAGTTTCATGGTTGAGACACCAGTTTTCGATCTTTTTGCAGGTTACAGAAGAATGCCCTCTGTGAAGATTCTCAAGTTTTTGTTTGGAAATGACAGGATGTTGTTTCAAAAAGGAATAATACTAGTGCTTGGTCGGTTTTCCAGTTTCTGATGAAGCCCTGCGGTTTGCTTTTTCCATCATAATTGTCACTGTGTCGAGCAGGTCGGCTTTTGATAATGGGAAACCAATTCTCTGGTTCCACAAAACAAACTGCTCCAGTTTTTCTTCCTCAGCCTGACTTAGGTAAGAAGGTCCTCGAAGTTTGCCCCTCGTTCTCTACTTCAAACCCCTTCTTCTTTTTCTTGACTATATGGTTCTGCAACGTCGTTACAGGAATCAAGTACTTCTTCGCGATTAATTTCATCCCAGACAGTCCCATGATGTAATCTTCAACAGCTTGTTTCAAGATGAAATTTTCATAAGTCTTGTAGTCTCCTCGTCCAGTTGCTGGTGTTTTTTTCATTTTTTTCTCCTTCACTTGTGAAGCTCTTCCATCTGTACTCTCTGCAAAGCTTACATCTTCACGTTTCGTGTCCGTGTTGTTTTCTCATTTGACAGCTGCCGTGTCGAATTCCGACTCAGAATCTTCTACGGGAGCAAGAACATATTTCCCTGGAATTGGTTTTTTTCGGGCAAGTGCATATTTCCGAGGTGCCAAATTTTTGTGCTTTGTTTTTGGCTTTTTTTCAGGTTTCACTTCCTCTTCCCAGTCACTATCATCTTTTGATCCTTTAGCGTTAGTAGGTGTTATAAACTTTGGCTGGAAAGTTTGGTTCCTTTTCGTCTTCCGTGGCGAATCCACTGGCAGCAACTCTCCCAAGTCTAGTTTACCTGAAATAAAAATAGATCAGAAACAACAAAGTCAATAAAGTTAAAGTCAAATCGGTTTTCAGTAACCTTTAACGCACGTTTTTTTTACATACAAAGTGGGTCAATCTATTTTAATCTTCACCGGGCCACATTCTTAAGATAAGATAAGATTTTATAAATTATCAATACTCATACAATAATACACCGTGCTAGTCCTCCCCAAAGGCTCCTTGACCTGTAATTAGGGGAGTATATACGGATCACAAACTCAGAGAACAATAGCCAATTACTTACTGAGATAAAAAAAAGAAGAAAAAAAACAGTACAAAAAAAAAAAAAAAATCAAACATCAATGAACCATAACATAATTCATTTCTCTGCATATTATTCTCAAATCACAAAGGCGATCTTCATACCCTTCTACAATCTACTGGTCACAATCAGATCATACAGAAAAAAAAGAAAAACAGAAATGAAAAGCAATTAAATGAAAAACTATTGCCAATCATTCAATAGGAAAATTGTGAAAAATGAGTTTTCACAATGTGAAAAGTGTGAAAAAATATAAATGTTCTTACTTCTATAACTTTAATAAATCAAATAATATTAACATTTTGATTATTAGATATCAGTATACGTATATTAAACTGACAATGCACATTCATTTGTGTTTTTTTTCAGTAAAGTACAAATTATTGTCTGGCCTTGAGAAGGCATAGGGGTTTTGAGCCCAACTTATGTTAATTTCTGCTATTTTTTAGTTTGACTCGGTTATTTATTGTAATTTCTGTTCGTTTGCGGTAGTTTCACGCTTCACAGATTATTTGATTTTATTTTTGCTCATTTTTTGTTTAATGGAGTTCTTTACTTTTCTTTGAAAAACTTATTTTGTGGAAAAAGTTTTTTTAATTAATGTCTGTTCGTTTTAGATTGACATAGTCGTTTCAGGGAAAAAGAAAATAATACTTTAAATCTTTTCTTTTTTTAAGACTTTACAGTTTGGCCTTCTGTTTGTATGCTAGAGAAAAATTTTCAGCAATTTTTAATAACCTACACCCTTTTATAAGTCTGGACACAAATAGTAGCGTTTAATTTCGTTTCATACCTCCTCTAGTTAACCTGAAAGGGAAAACTTGATTCCATTCGCAAAAAATCTGCTTACTTTCTTTGATAGCTTGGATACACTTACGCTATTCTGAGTTGGTTAAATTTTAAGAGCAGAAGTAGCCCCGAAAGTTTGAATATAATATCCTCAGTCGTTCTTGGGATACTGCTGAGATGCCTTATTGGGAAGTAGCATTAACACAGTGCATTTTAGTTTAATCTTAAGGCAACATTTAGTTTTTAATAATAATGGCAAATGGGAGGGTGGGCGTGGGAGGGGGATTAGGTACCCTCCAATCACTTTTGACTATTAAAAAGGGCATCAGCCCTTTCTATTTTCAATGAAATAAGCCCTTTTCGAAGTTCCTACGACAACTCCTTCGATATGAAGTGCCCTGGTCTAAACAACAGCAACAAAATAAAAATCATACATTATACCCACATCAATCTTTACTTTAAAAATTTCAAGCCTTCCATTCACTTCTGATTATTAAAAAGGGCACTAGGCCTTTCGATTTCCAATCAAATGAGCTTTTTTTGAGTTTCTACGACAACGCTTTCTATAAACACCTTATATGCCCCCAGTGCATAAGTTGCAACCCTTACCCTAAGGGCTGTGAGGGTTGGTTGTCATCCTCTAAGACAACGTTAAACCAAATGGCTATCTCACAATTTTGATTGGGTGTGATTGGGAAAATATTGGGCGTGAGAGGGGCTTCAGTCGCTCTGCCATCACTTTCAACGATTAAAAAAGGCACTAGCCCTTTCAATTTCCAATCAAATGAGCCCTTTTGAAGTTTCTACGACAATGCTTTCAATAAAAACATTATATGCCCCCAGGGCATAACTTACAACCCTAGGTCTGAGGGCTGGGGGGGGGGGGGGTTGTCACCCTCAAAGACCTAATTTCTGGAACTTTTTACTACGTTGACCACAATGGCTATCTGAAAATTTTCATTGGATTTGTAGGGGAATGGTGCGCGTGAGATGGTGGTTAGTTACCCTCCAATCACTTTCGACTATTAAAAAGGGCACTAACCCTTTCAATTCCCAATTGAATGAGCCCCTTTTGAAGTTTTTACGACAACTCTAACTATAAAAAACCTTATATGCCCCCAGGGCATAGCTTACAACCTTTGCCCTGGGGGCTCTGGGGGGTTTGTCATCCTTAAATACCTAATTTCCAAAACTTTCAACTACGTTGAACAAAATGGCTATCATTTTTCGACTATTAAAAAGGGCACTAGCCCTTTGAATTTCCAATCGAATGAGCCCTTTTTCAAGTTTCTATGACAAAGATTTCATTAATAACCTTATATGCCCCCAGGGCATAACTCATAACCCTTGCCCTGAAGACTGTGGGGCGAGTTTCCTGCTCAAAGGTATAATTTCCAGAAATTTTAACTGCGTGGAAAAAATGGCTATCTCAAAATTTTGATTGGATATGTTTGGGGAAATTGTTGGCGCGAAAGGGGTGTTAGTTGCCTTCCAATCATTTTCGACTATTAAAACGGACACTAAACATTTCAATTTCCAATCGAATGACCCCTTGTTGAAGTTTCTACGACAACGTGTTCTATGAAAACATTATATGCCCCAGGGCATAACTTACAACCCTTGACTTGAGGGCTGTGGGGGAGTGTCCTCCTCAAAAACATAATTTCTATCTGGAAATCAACTACGCTGAAGAAAATGGCTATCTAAAAATTTTGATTGGATGTGTTTGGGGAAAAGGTCGGCGTGAGAGGGGGGTAGTTGCCCTCAAATCGCTTTCGACCATTAAAAAGGGCACTAGACCTTTAATGTCCATCGAATGAGTCTTTTTTGAAGTTTCTACGACAAAGATTTCAATAAAAACTTATATGCCTCCCAGGGCATAACTTATAACCCTTGCCCTGAAGACTCTAGGGGGAGTGTCCTGCTCAAAGGTATAATTTCCTGAACTTTAAAACTGCGTGGAACAAAATGGCTAATTCAAAATTTTGATTGGATGTGTTTGGGGAAATGGTGGGCGTGGAAGGGGTGTTAGTTGCCTTCCAATTACTTTCGACTATTAAAAAGGGCACTAGCCATTTCAATTTCCAATCGAATGAGCCCTATTTGAAGTTTCTACGACAATGCTTTGTATAAAAAGCTTATATGCCCACTGGGCATATAACTACAACCCTTGCCCTGAGAGAAGGCTGTGGGGGGGTTGTCATCCTCAAAGACTTAATTTCCAGAACTTAAAACTACGTTGAATAAAATGGCTATCTAAAAATTTTGTTTGGATGTGTTTGGGGAAAAGGTGGGCGTGAGAGGGGGGTTAGTTGCCCTCCAATCACTTTCGACTATTAAAAAGGTCACTAGCCCTTTGAATTTCCAATCGAATGAACCTTTTTTGAAGTTTCTACGACAACGCCTTCTATAAAAACCTTTAAATGCCCCCAGGGGATAACTTACAACCGTTTGCCCTGAAGGCTGTGAGGGAGTTTTCCTCCTCAAAGAAGTAAATATATCTGAAAATCAACTAAACTGAACAAAATGGCTATCTCAAAATTTTGATAGAAATGTGTTTCGGGAAATGGTGGGTGTGGAGGGGTGTTAGTTGCCTTCCAGTCACTTTCGACTATTTAAAAGGGCACAAGCCACTCCAATTTCCAATTGAATTAGCCCTTTTCGAAGTTTCTACGACAACTTCTTCGATACGAAGTGCCCTGCTCTAAAGGAAAAATCAATATAATATATAATACATTGTGCCAACATCGTTCTTATATGCCCTCAGGGCATAACTTAAAACCCTTGCCCCAAGGGTTGTGGGGGAGTGTCCTCCTCAAAAACATATTTTCTATCTGGAAATCAAGTATGCTGAACATAATGGCTATCTCAAAATTTTGATTGGATGGGTTTGGGGGAATGATGGGCGTGGGGGGGGGGGTTAGTTGCCCTCCAATCACTTTCGACTATTAGAAAGGGCACTAGCCCCTTGAATTTCCAATCGAATGAGCCTTTTTTGAAGTTTCTACGACAACGCCTTCTATAAAAAACCTTATATGCCCCCAGGGCATAACTTACAACCCTTGCCCTGAAGGCTGTGGGGGAGTGCCCTCCTCAAAAACATAATTTTTTATCTGGAAATCAACTACGCTGAACAAAATGGCTATCTCAAAATTTTGATTACATGTGTTTCGGGAAATGGTGGGCGTGGAAGGGGTGTTAGTTTCCTTCCAATCACTTTTGACTATTAAAAAGGGCACAAGTCACTCCAATTTACGATTGAATGGGTCCTTTTCGAAGTCCTTTGAATTTCAAATCGAATGAGCCCTTTTTCAAGTTTCTACGACAAAGATTTCAATAAAAACCTTATATGCCCCAAGGGCATAACTTATAATCCTTGCCCTGAGGGTTGTGGGTGAGTGTCCTCCTTAAAATTATGTTTTCTATCTGGATCTCAACTACCCTGAACAAAATGGCTATCTCAAAGTTTTTATTGGATGTGTTTGTGGGAATGATGGGTGTGGGGAAGGGTTAGTTGCCCTCCAATCACTTTCGACTATTAAAAAGGGCACTAGCCCTTTGAATTTCCAGCCGAGTGAGCTTTTATTGAAGTTTCTACGGCAACGACTTCTTTAAAAACCTTATAGGCCTATACCCACAGAGCATAACTTAAAACCCTTGCCCTGAGGGATGTGGGGGAGTGTCCTCCTCAAAAACATATTTTCTATCCGGAAATCAACTACGCTGAACAAAATGGCTATCTCAAAATTATATTGGATGTGTCTGGGGGAATGAAGGGCGTGAGGGGGGGGGGGGCTAGTTGCACTCAAATCACTTTCGACTGTTAAAAAGGGTACTAGCCCTTTGAATTTCCAATCGAATGAGCCTGTTTTGAAGTTTCTACGACAACGCCTTCTATAAAAACCTCATATGCCCCCAGGGCATAACTTAAAACCCTTGCCCTGAGGGTTTTGTGGGGGAGCGTCCTCCTAAAAACATATTTTCTATCTAGAAATCAACTACGCTGAGCGAAATGGCTATATAAAAATTCTGATTGGATGTGTTTGTGGGAATGATGGGCGTGGGTGGGGGCTAGTTGCCCTCCAATCACTTTCGACTATTAAAAAGGGTACTAGCCCTTTGAATTTCCAATCGAATGAGCCTTTCTTGAAGTTTCTATGACAACGCCTTCTATAAAACCTTATATACCCCCAGGGCATAACTTAAAACCCTTGCCCCGAGGGTTGTGGGGGAGTGTTCTCCTCAAAAACATATTTTCTATCTGGAAATCAACTACGCTGAACAAAATGGCTGTATCAAAATTTTGATTGGATGCGTTTGGGGGAATGATGGGCGTGGGGGGGGGGGGGCTAGTTGCCCTCTGTTCACTTTCGACTATTAAAAAGGGGCACTAGCCCTTTGAATTTGCAATTGAATGAGCCTTTTTTGAAGTTTGTACGACAACGCCTTCTTTAAAAACCTTATATGCCCTCAGGGCATAACTTAAAACCCTTGCCCCGTGGGTTGTGGGGGAGTGTCCTCCTCAAAAAGGTATTTTCTATCTGGAAATCAACTATGCTGAACAAAATGGCTATCTCAAAATTTTGATTGGACGTGTTTGGGGGAATTATGGACCTGGGGGGGGGGGGCTAGTTGCCCTCCAATCACTTTCGACTATTAAAAAGGGCACTAGCCACTCCAATTTCCAATCAGATGAGCCCTTTTTGAAGTTTCTACGACAACTCCTTCGATACGAAGTGCCCGGGTGGAGAAAAAAAAAAAAAACACATTGTGCCCACATCGTTCTTTACTTAGGCAGCGCTAGCACGCTGCCTATGATGGGGAAATGGGAGGGTGGGCGTGGGAGGGGGACTAGTTGCCCTCCAATCGCATTCGACTATTAAAAAGGGAATTAGCCCTTTCTATTTTCAATCGAATGAGCCCTTTTCGAAGTTCCTAAGACTACTCCTTCGATACGAAAGTGCCCTGGTTTAAACAAAAAACGGAAGAAAATAATAATACATTGTACCCACATCGATCTTTACTATAAAAATGTCAAGCATTCCAATCAATTTCGAATATTAAAAAGGGCACTAGCCCTTTGAAATTCCAATCCAATGAGCCCTTTTTGAGTTTCTACGACAACGCTTTCTATAAACACCTTATATGCCCCCAGGTCATAAATTACAACCCTTGACCTGGGGGCTGTGAGGGGTTGTCACCCTCAAAGACCTAATTTCCAGAACTTTTAACTACGTTTAACAAAATAGCTATGTCAAAATTTTTGATTGGATGTGTTTGGGGAAATGGCGGGCATGAGAGGGGCGTTAGTTGCTCTCCAGTGACTTTCAACTATTAAAAACGGCACTAGCCCTTTCAATTTCCAATCGAATGAGCCCTTTTGAAGTGTCTACGACAACGTTTTCAATAAAAAACCTTATATGCCCCCAGGGCATAACTAACAACCCTTGCCCTGAGGGCTGGGGGGGGGGGGTGTTTATCTTCAAAGACCTATTTTCCAGAACTTTCTACTACGTTGAAGAAAATTGCTATCTCGAAATTTTGATTGAATGTGTTGGGGAAATGGTGGGCGTGAGAGGGGGGTTAGTTGCTCTCCAATCACTTCCGACTATTAAAGAGGGCACTAGCCCTTTCAATTTCCAATCGACTGAGCCCTTTTTGAAGTTTTTACGTCAATGCTATAAAAACCTTATATGCCCCACTCTGAGCTCTGAGGGGGTTGTCATCCTCAAAGACATAGTTTCCGGACCTTTCAACTACGTTGAACAAAATGGCTATCTCAAAATTTTGATTGGCCATGTTTGGAGATATGGTGGGCGTGAGAGGGGGGTTAGTTGCCCTCCAATCACTTTCGACTATTAAAAAGGGCACTAGCCCTTTGAATTTCCAATCGAATGAACCTTTTTTGAAGTTTCTACGACAACGCCTTCTATAAAAACCTTAAATGCCCCCAGGGGATAACTTACAACCGTTGCCCTGAAGGCTGTGAGGGAGTTTCCTCCTCAAAGAAGTAATATATATCTGAAAATCAACTAAACTGAAAAAAATGGCTATCTCAAAATTTTGATAGGGATGTGTTTCGGGAAATGGTGGGTGTGTGGAAGGGGTGTTAGTTGCCTTCCAGTCACTTTCGACTATTTAAAAGGGCACAAGCCACTCCAATTTCCAATTGAATTAGCCCTTTTCGAAGTTTCTACGACAACTTCTTCGATACGAAGTGCCCTGCTCTAAAGGAAAAAGAAATATAATATATAATACATTGTGCCAACATCGTTCTTATATGCCCTCAGGGCATAACTTAAAACCCTTGCCCCGAGGGTTGTGGGGGAGTGTCCTCCTCAAAAACATATTTTCTATCTGGAAATCAAGTATGCTGAACATAATGGCTATCTCAAAATTTTGATTGGATGGGGTTGGGGGAATGATGGGCGTGGGGGGGGGGGGGGTTAGTTGCCCTCCAATCACTTTCGACTATCAGAAAGGGCACTAGCCCATTGAATTTCCAATCGAATGAGCCTTTTTTGAAGTTTCTACGACAACACCTTCTATAAAAACCTTATATGCCCCCAGGGCATAACTTACAACCCTTGCCCTGAAGGCTGTGGGGGAGTGCCCTCCTCAAAAATATAATTTTTTATCTGGAAATCAACTACGCTGAACAAAATGGCTATCTCAAAATTTTGATTACATGTGTTTCGGGAAATGGTGGGCGTGGAAGGGGTGTTAGTTTCCTTCCAATCACTTTTGTCTATTAAAATGGGCACACAAGTCACTCCAATTTACGATTGAATGGGTCCTTTTCGAAGTCCTTTGAATTTCAAATCGAATGAGCCCTTTTTCAAGTTTCTACGACAAAGATTTCAATAAAAACCTTATATGCCCCAAGGGCATAACTTATAATCCTTGCCCTGAGGGTTTGTGGGTGAGTGTCCTCCTTAAAATTATGTTTTCTATCTGGATCTCAACTACCCTGAACAAAATGGCTATCTCAAAATTTTTATTGGATGTGTTTGTGGGAATGATGGGTGTGGGGAAGGGTTAGTTGCCCTCCAATCACTTTCGACTATTAAAAGGGCACTAGCCCTTAGAATTTCCAGTCGAGTGAGCTTTTATTGAAGTTTCTACGGCAACGACTTCTTTAAAAACCTTATAGGCCTATACCCACAGAGCATAACTTAAAACCCTTGCCCTGAGGGATGTGGGGGAGTGTCCTCCTCAAAAACATATTTTCTATCCGGAAATCAACTACGCTGAACAAAATGGCTATCTCAAAATTTGATTGGATGTGTCTGGGGGAATGAAGGGCGTGAGGGGGGGGGGGGCTAGTTGCACTCAAATCACTTTCGACTATTAAAAAGGGTACTAGCCCTTTCAATTTCCAATCGAATGAGCCTGTTTTGAACTTTCTACGACAACGCCTTCTATAAAAACCTCATATGCCCCCAGGGCATAACTTAAAACCCTTGCCCTGAGGGTTCTGGGGGAGTGTCCTCCTAAAAACATATTTTCTATCTAGAAATCAACTACGCTGAGCGAAATGGCTATATAAAAATTCTGATTGGATGTGTTTGGGGGAATGATGGGCGTGGGTGGGGGCTAGTTGCCCTCCAATCACTTTCGACTATTAAAAAGGGTACTAGCCCTTTGAATTTCCAATCGAATGAGCCTTTTTTGAAGTTTGTACGACAACGCCTTCTGTAAAAACCTTATATGCCCTCAGGGCATAACTTAAAACCCTTGCCCCGTGGGTTGTGGGGGAGTGTCCTCCTCAAAAAGGTATTTTCTATCTGGAAATAAACTATGCTGAACAAAATTGCTATCTCAAAATTTTGATTGGACGTGTTTTGGGGAATGATGGACCTGGGGGGGGGGGGCTAGTTGCCCTCCAATCACTTTCGACTATTAAAAAGGGCACTAGCCACTCCAATTTCCAATCAAATGAGCCCTTTTTGAAGTTTCTACGACAACTCCTTCGATACGAAGTGCCCGGGTGGAGAAAAAACACATTGTGCCCACATCTTTCTTTACTTAGGCAGCGCTAGCACGCTGCCTATGATGGGGAAATGGGAGGGTGGGCGTGGGAGGGGGACTAGTTGCCCTCCAATCGCATTCGACTATTAAAAAGGGAATTAGCCCTTTCTATTTTCAATCGAATGAGCCCTTTTCGAAGTTCCTAAGACTACTCCTTCGATACGAAGTGCCCTGGTTTAAACAAAAAACGGAAGAAAATAATAATACATTGTACCCACATCGATCTTTACTATAAAAATGTCAAGCATTCCAATCAATTTCGAATATTAAAAAGGGCACTAGCCCTTTGAAATTCCAATCCAATGAGCCCTTTTTTGAGTTTCTACGACAACGCTTTCTATAAACACATTATATGCCCCCAGGTCATAAATTACAACCCTTGCCCTGGGGGCTGTGAGGGGGTTGTCACCCTCAAAGACCTAATTTCCAGAACTTTCAACTACGTTAAACAAAATAGCTATGTCAAAATTTTGATTGGATGTGTTTGGGGAAATGGCGGGCATGAGAGGGGCGTTAGTTGCTCTCCAATGACTTTCAACTATTAAAAACGGCACTAGCCCTTTCAATTTCCAATCGAATGAGCCCTTTTGAAGTGTCTACGACAACGTTTTCAATAAAAACCTTATATGCCCCCCAGGGCATAACTAACAACCCTTGCCCTGAGGGCTGGGGGGGGGGTCGGTGTTTATCTTCAAAGACCTATTTTCCAGAACTTTCAACTACGTTGAAGAAAATTGCTATCTCGAAATTTGATTGAATGTGTTGGGGAAATGGTGGGCGTGAGAGGGGGGTTAGTTGCTCTCCAATCACTTCCGACTATTAAAGAGGGCACTAGCACTTTCAATTTCCAATCGACTGAGCCCTTTTTGAAGTTTTTAACGTCAATGCTATAAAAACCTTATATGCCCCACTCTGAGCTCTGAGGGGGTTGTCATCCTCAAAGACATAATTTCCGGACCTTTCAACTACGTTGAACAAAATGGCTATCTCAAAATTTTGATTGGCCATGTTTGGAGATATGGTGGGCGTGAGAGGGGGGTTACTTGCCATCCAATCACTTTCGACTATTAAAAAGGGACTAAGCCTTTTCAATTTCCAATCGAACGATTCCTTTTTTAAGTTTCTACGACGACGCTTTCTATAAAAAAAACCATATATGCCCCCAGAGCATAACTTATAACCCTTGGCCTGAGGGCTGTGGGGGGAGTGTCATCCTCAAAAAACATAATCTCCAGACTTTTTACCTACGTTGAACAAAATGGCTATCTCAAAATTTTGATTGTATGTGTTTGGGGAAATGTGGGTGTGAGAGGGAATTTTAGTTATCCTCCAATCACTTTTGACTTTGAAGGACATAAGCCCTTCTAATTTCGAATCGAATGAGCCCTTTTTGAAGTTTCTACAATATCACTATCTATAAAAACCTTGTATTCCCCCAGGGCATAACTTACAACCCTTGCCCGAAGGCTCTGAGGGGTTTATCATCCTCAAATACCTAATTTCTAAAACTTTTAACTACGTTGAACAAAATGGCTATCTAAAAATTTTGATTGGTTGTGTTTGGGGAAAAGGTGGACGTGAGAGGGGGGTTTGTTGCCCTCAAATCACTTTCGACTATTAAAAAGGGCACTAGCCCTTTGAATTTCCAATTGAATGAGCCCTTTTTCTACGACAAAGCTTTCAATATAAACCTTATATGCCCCCAGGTCATAACTTACAACCCTTACCCTCAGGGCTCTGGGGGGAGTGTCATCTTCTTAGATATAAAATTCCGGACCTTTCAACTACTTTGAACAAAATGACTATCTCAAAATTTTGGGATTGGATGTGTTTGGATAAATGGTGGGCGTGGAAGGGGTGTTAGTTGCGTTCCCATCACTTTTGACTATTAAAAAGGGCACTAGCCATTTCAATTTCCAATCAAACGAGCCCTTTTTGAAGTTTCTACGACTTCGCTTTCTATAAAAAAAAACCTTATATGTTCCCAGGGCATAACTTACAACCCTTGTCCTGAGGGCTTTGGGGGGTGTCATCCCGAAAGACCTAATTTTCAGAACTTTCAACTACGTTGAACAAAATGCTGTCTCAAAATTTTGATTGGATGTGTTTGGGGAAAAGGTGGGCGCGAGAGGGGGATTAGTTGCTCTCTAATCACTTTCGACTATTAAAAAGGGGACTAGCCCTTTGAATTTCCAATCGAACGAGGCTTTTTTGAAGACTCTACGACAACGCTTTTTATAAAAAAATCTTATATGCCCCCAGGGCATAACTTACAAACCTTGCCCTGAGGGCTGTGGGAGAGTGACCTCCTCAAAAACATAATTTCTATCTGGAAATCAACTACGCTGAACAAAATGGCTATCTCAAAATTTTGATTGGGTGTGGAAGGGGTGTTAGTTGCCTTCCAATCACTTTCGACTATTAAAAAGGGCACTAGCCATTTCAATTTCGAATCGATTGAGCCTTTTTTGAAGTTTCTAAGACAACACTTTCTATAAAAACCTTATATGCCCCCAGGGCAGAACTTACAACCCTTGCCCTGAGGGCTGTTGGGGAGTTCCCTCCTCAAAACATATTTTCTATCTGGAAATCAACTATGCTGAGCAAAATGGCTATCTAAAAATTTTGATTGGATGTTTTTGGGGAAAAGGTGGGCGTGACAGGGGGGGTTAGTTGCCCTCAAACACTTTCGACTATTAAACAAGGCACTAGCCCTTTGAGTTTCCAATCGAATGAGCCCTTTTTCAAGTTTCTACGACAAAGATTTCAATAAAAAAACCTATTTGCCCCCAGGGCATAACTTATAACCCTTGCCCTGAAATCTGTGGGGGGAGTGTCCTGCTCAAATGTATAATTTCCTGAACTTTAAACTGCGGGGAAAAAAAATCGCTATCTCAAAATTTTGATTGGATGTGCTTGGGAAAATGGTGGGCATGGAAGGGGTGTTAGTTGCCTTCCAATTACTTTCGACTATTAAAAAGGGCACTAGCCATTTCAATTTCCAATCGAATGAGCCCTTTTTGAAGTTTCTACGACAACGCGTTCTATAAAAACCTTATATGCCCCCAGGGTATAACTTACAAACCTTGCCTTGAGGGCTGTTGGGGGGTTGTTGTCCTCAAACACCTAATTTCCAGAACTTAAAACTACGTTGAATAAAATGGCTATCTCAAAATTTTGATTGGATGTGTTTGGGGAAAAGGTGGGCGTGAGAGGGGGGTTAGTTGCCCTCCAATCACTTTCGACTATTAAAAAGGGCACTAGCCCTTTGAATGTCTAATCGAATGAGCCTCTTTTGAAGTTTCTACGACAACACCTTCTATAAAAACCTTATATGCCCCCAGGTCATAACTTACAATACCTGCCCTGATGGCTCTGGGGGAGTGTTCTCTTCAAAAACATAATTTCTATCTGGAAATCAACTATGCTAAACAAAATGGCTACCTCAAAATTTTGATTGGATGTGTTTCGGGAAATGGTGGGCGTGGAAGGGGTGTTAGTTGCCTTCCAATCACTTTCAACTATTAGAAAGGGTAGAGTAGAGTAGAATATTTTTATTTATAAGACGTACATAAATAAATGTTACAAAATAGCGCACATGCCTGGTGGCATACTTTAGCGCTGAAAATATTGCCAACGAAAATACACAGCCATTTTCTAACTAAATTTTACAACAACGAAAAAGAAAACCCTAATGAACAAAATGCTTAGCATGTCTTAAGATATTTCTTCACCAGTCTTAGAAAATGTCGCTTGTTGCTGCATTCTCGAACTGATGCAGGAATTGAGTTCCAGATTTTTGGGCCAATGTGACGGATGCTGAATCCCGCTCTCGATGTCGGGCGAATTTCGCACGAAAAGTCTGAACGATGCGTGCCCAAACCGAAATGCAATAGAGAAAATATGGGTGGACGAAAGAATAATAAATAGATTTTAGAATAGCTTTAGGAAAAAAGTGACAAAGACGAGTTTAGCATGCCAATATTTCGGGAAATTTTAACGACAGTGTTTTTACATATTTATGAAACGACAAATTTTCATCTAAAATAATCCCAAGATATTTGAATTGATCTACCCGTCTTAATTCAAGACCATTCAAAAAAGAGAGAAGGTATCTGACACTACTGATCCAGTTCGCGAAAATAACATATACTGGCATTTTTTTTCATTAAGAGCTAGTAAATTCCTTGAATACCATTCAGATACAGTTAGTAACGTACTTCCGAGGTTCTGGAAAAGAACTGATAGGTCCCGGTGAGAAGCAAAAATTACTACATCATCAGCAAACATTATAATTTACAAAGAGGCAAAAACTTCTGGCAAATCATTTATAAAAAGAATAAATAGAATAGGCCCAAGAACAGAGCCCTGAGGCACTCCGTAATTAATTGGAAAAGTTTCGGAACGGAGATCACGAGATTTATCAACACAATCTAGTCGTCTCCCAGAAAGGTAAGGTGAAAAAAGTTTAACAGCTTGTGTTGAAAACCATAAGGCTTTAGTTTAAAAAGAAGCAACGAATGATTTACGGTGTCAAACGCCTTTGCGACATCAAGAAAAATCGCCAACGCGTGTTGACCATCATCTAGTGAATCATTAATATTTAGTAAAAGCTCATGAATTGCCAGTTCAGTTGACTTCCCTTTTATAAAACCATATTGAGACGTGTGTAAAATCTTGCTATCAAATAAATATTTTTGTAATTGACTATTTGCAAGTTTTTCCAAAATTTTGCTGAAAACCGAAAGTAGAGAAATGCCTCTATAATCTGAAGGGTCAGTTGAACTCCCAGCTTTAGGTAATGCTATAACATTTGCTTTTTTTTAAAGCTCAGGAAAAATCCCATGCATAAGTGATAGATTAAAAATATGTGCCAACAAAGGTGAAATGCTTGACGCTATTTGCTTTACGGTTTGAGCCGGAAATCCAAATTCGTCCTTAGAAAAACTCCGTTTAAGCTTCAGAATAACTTTTTCAATCTCATGAGGCTTAATCTCAGAAAAAGAAAACGAATTTTCCGCATGTTGCTCATTAACTGGAACAGAAGGGAATTCAGTTGCATATTCATAGTCAATGCAAGTCTAGAACCAATATTACTGAAATAATCTCCAAAAGCATTTAAAATTTCATTGGGCGCTGTAACATTTTCTCCATTTAAAACAAGGCAATTAACACTAGTATTCTTACGACTATGAGGATGTATCTTTTCATTTATCAATTGCCATGTTTTTCTCATATCCGATTTATACTCCAAAAATTTCTCTTTATAATATTTTCTCTTCTCATGTCTGATAATTGAATTTAGCTTATTCCCATAACCTCTGAATTCTTCAAACGACTCAGGTGTCTGTAATTTTAAATAATTCTTAAATTTTCTATTTTTATGTTTTAACGATGCCAAAATACCTTCAGTAATCCATGGGTCAAATTTCTGCGCAAACTTTCCATGCGAAAACTCGTGTTGCAGAAGCCCGATCCCGCAGTCGCATCATTTGATCAATAAAATCTGAAAAACGCAGCATTTGCGTCATCTGAGCCATAAACCGAACTCCAATCATGGTCACCAATTAACTGACGTAGAACTTTACAATCAATCCATGTATATCGCTTTTTTGAATTATCCATTGTTGAATCTCGATGTTGTTTATTACTATTATTTAAATTTAAAAGAACACTCACCGGAAAATGATCTGACATATCAGACAAAATTACTGACGATTTTTCAGCATCAAATAAAACAGGAGAAAAAAATATATTATCTAATAATGTAGCTGTGTTAGCTGTAACTCTTGTCGGCAGAGAAAACTTGGAAGAAAATTAGAACACAACATCATAGTTAAAAACTCCTTATTATTTCCAACATCGAGATTCAAAAGATCAAAATTAAAATCACCCGAAAAAATAACCTGTTTTTTCAACGCTTCCAGATTTTTCAACAGCGGTTCAAAAACTTCAAAAAATATTTTTGGGTTACCCGACGGAGATCGATAAACAGACCCGAAAATAAATGGATTACAGCCCAAGGTACAACTTCAACAAAAATAGTCTCACATAACCCTTCATCAAATACAGACAAATCACTGAGAATACTAAAAGACCAGTCATCACAAATATACAGCATCTGACCTCCTCTCGCATTCTGACACCTTGTACGCGAAATACACTTCATCCCGGGCAGATCTAACATTGTAAGGGGTGTATTAGCAGACAGAAAAGTTTCGCAAACTCCAACAATGTCTATAGGACTAGATGCAAGCAAAAGCTTCAGTTCATTGAATGCACTTTGTAGCCCCTGGGCATTACATGTAACGATCTGATCGGAAAATCACAACTTTTTGTTTTATCCGATAGAAACTCGCCTGAAGAATAATCACATTCAGGTAGATTATTTACATAAGGCATATCTTTATCACTTCCGGTAGCTGAATTTAGAATAACATCTAATTTCAAACGAGAATCAAGAAAACGCTGAAAACGATCCATAAAACAAAAAAAGAAAAGAAAAATTCACAGCTTCTTAGTTTAGACGACAGGTTCATATGACACATTGCGAATCTGAACTACGTCAGAAATCATTTTACACGGAATGATTTGCGAACCGCACTTGACATAAACAACACCTCGTAAAGTCCATACATTTTTCAATTCAAACTTATTGCGCGCAAGCTTGTAGATTTCTTGCCTTTCCCTGGTTAGAGCCTCATTTACATAATTCGGGTACCTTTCAAATTCTTGCGATTGCGCAGGATCTCAACTGCAGATGCCTCAGTAAAAAATGTAAGTTCAATCGGAGTTTTTATTTCCGAGGCACCTCCCAAACGCCTTGCACCCTTGACAACGGATTTATCAAGATTGAGTCCCATTTCACTGTTAAGTCGAGCTAATACTTTCTCACCAAGGTGAGGCAAATCACGCGCGGGAGAGTCTATCCCAGATACAATGACCTTAGTCAGAAGAGAAGACTGGTCTATATCATCCAGCTTAGTTTCAAGCTTTTGGAGCTTTGCGCAATTTTGGACAATTCTTGCCCGCAAATCGCCAAGTGATTTGTCAAGCAGTTCAGATTTACCCTTGAATTGCAGATCGATCGCCTCATAGACAGCTTGCGTAACAGTATCAAGAAAATCTAACTTAATCTGTGTCACCGGAGAACTCCCTAATCTACTGCACTGCTCTTCCACTCACGAATTTCATCCTGTATGCCGTGACGAAGGTTAACAATTTCTGACTGCATCAAGTTAACCGACTCAGATAAATCCCCGGCTAAATCTTCCGAGTCCTCCGTACACAGCCTTATCGCTCTCTGAACATTTTTTCTGCCATCTCTTAGCGCTTCTTCATATTTCTCCGCGTAAGCCCATATATTCTCGGACGTTACTATTTTAATTTCGTCAGTTCCGTAACAGCAAACTTCATAATTACTTCCATCACCTTTGACAGGTATCACCCGCGTAATTTTGCAAGGCCACAGCTTTTAATATTTAAATTGAGCAAACGCCCGGTTTCCTACTTGCATAGCTTCGGCAAATGACAAAATGAAAAAAAGCTAAATCTCTCTCTCAATACGTCCGCACACCTTCTGTGTATGAATGCCTAGCAGCGACTGATGACAGTGGGCGGGATCAAAAAAAGGTAGAGCTGAAAACAGCCAATGGAAAATTTACCAAGTATCAAAGTTAAAATATCCAAAAAAAGTATGATATAATTCTCTTGTGTTAACTATTCAATGACTGAATCTATACTGTTCCAAGCCACTACAATTTCCAATTGAATGAGCCCTTTTCGAAGTTTCTACGACAACTCTTTGATACGAAGTGCCCTGCTCTAAAGAAAAATAAAATAATAAATAATACATTGTGCCAACATCGTTCTTATATGCCCTCGGGGCATAACTTAAATCCTTGCCCTGAGGGCTGTGGGGGAGTGTCCTCCTCAAAAACATTTTCTATCTGGAGATTAACTACGCTGAACAAAATGTCTATCTCAAAATATTGATTGGATGTGTCTGGGGGAATGATAGGCGTGGGGGGGGGCTAGTTACCCCCAATTACTTTCAACTATTAAAAAGGGCAATAGCCACTCCAATTTCCAGTCAAATGAGCCCTTTCCGAAGTTTCTACGACAACTGCTTTGATACGAAGTGCCCGGGTATGGAAAAAAATAATTCATTGTGCCAACATCGTTCGTTGTTTACTTAGGCAGCGCTATTGCGCTGCCTATGATTCTAAAGCCATCTGCCCTGTCAGTTCAGTCCAAATCTTGAAGAGGCTCTCATCTTCCAGCTTTGGTTTCAACTGCACATGGGCGACATTCCGAAACTCTTCAACTTTGTCATCTCCTATCGTGCACTCTAAAGCTTGGACAAGTTGATTTGAGGCAGGACTGCCATTTTTTTTGCTGAATATCGTCAATGTTGACGACAAAAATAGTGTCATCAGGTGACTCGACACGCGCTGTAAGCTTCTCAAAATCAATCGCGGCTTTGTCCCATGGGTACCGTATAGACCGCAAGCGCGGAATCCGCTTTTGATTGCCTTTTTGTTCATATTGTTTTGCACAAATTCTGCTATCACCGATGCAAAACTTATTTTGGTTACTTCAGACCTTGGTTGGCGGTCTCTGACTCTAACTTCAAAGTCTTTTTTCCTCAAAAATTCTTTCCATCTTTCCTTCAGGCTCCTAAAAACGTTAACATCGAGAGGTTGCAGAATAAACATAGCATTTGGTGGTAGTATTACCAATACAATTTGTTTTTCTTCGCATAGTTTCCTCAGTTCGATCGTAATATGAGAGGCATGCCCATCAAGAAACATGAGTACAGGTCTCTGGATGTTGTTTTGATTCAGGTAAGGAACCAGAACATTATTCATACTTTCAAAAGAGTTTGGGCCCCGCATCCAACCCAGTCTCAGACGCAGAGGCATACTCGGAGTCTCGACAAGCATCCGTAACATTTTTGGGCACTTTTCTCGACTTGTACTTGTAAACGATAAAAGGCTTTGCATATTCACCAGCACCATTGACCATAAATAGAACGGCAATGTTCATTTTTTCTTTTCCGCCTGTGTTCCATATAACTTGGTGGCTGCCCCGCTTCGCAAGAACATTTTTTCCATGAGGAAGGAACCGAAAACTTGTCTCATCTGCATTCCATATTCTTCGGGGGTCAACAGCTGGATCCAGAACTCTTCAAGTCCTTCTTCTTTCAAGTAGTTTTCATGGTTGAGACACCAGTTTTTCGATCTTTTTGCAGGTTACAGAAGAATGCCCTCTGTGAAGATTCTCAAGTTTTTGTTTGGAAATGACAGGATGTTGTTTCAGAAAGGAATAATACTAGTGCTTGGTCGGTTTTCCAGTTTCTGATGAAGCCCTGCGGTTTGCTTTTTCCATCATAATTGTCACTGTGTCGAGCAGGTCGGCTTTTGATAACGGGAAACGAATTCTCTGGTTCCACAAAACAAACTGCTCCAGTTTTTCTTCCTCAGCCTGACTTAGGTAAGAAGGTCCTCGAAGTTTGCCCCTCGTTCTCTACTTCAAACCCCTTCTTCTTTTTCTTGACTATATGGTTCTGCAACGTCGTTACAGGAATCAAGTACATCTTCGCTATTAATTTCATCCCGGACAGTCCCATGAAGTAATCTTCGACAGCTTGCTTCAAGATGAAATTTTCATAAGTCTTGTAGTCTCCTCGTCCAGTTGCTGGTGTTTTTTTCATTCTTTTCTCCCTTCACTTGTGAAGCTCTTCCATTTGTACTCTCTGCAAAGCTTACATCTTCACGTTTCGTGTCTGTGTTGTTTTCTCATTTGACAGCTGCCGTGTCGAATTCCGACTCAGAATCTTCTACGGGAGCAAGAACGTATTTCCCTGGAATTGGTTTTTTTCGGGCAAGTGCATATTTCCGAGGTGCCAAATTTTTGTGCTTTGTTTTTTCGCTTTTTCTCAGGTTTCACTTCCTCTTCCCCAGTCACTATCATCTTTTGATCCTTTAGCGTTAGTAGGTGTTATGAACTTTGGCTGGAAAGTTTGGTTCCTTTTCATCTTCCGTGGCGAATCCACTGGCAGCAACTCTCCCAAGTCTAGTTTACCTGAAATAAAAATAGATCAGAAACAGGAAAGTCAATAAAGTCAAAGTCAAATCGGTTTTCAGTAACCTTTAACGCACGTTTTCTTTTGCATACAAAGTGGGTCAATCTATTTTAATCTTCACCGGGCTACATTCTTAAGATAAGATAAGATTTTGTAAATTATCAATACCCATACAATAATACACCGTGCTAGTCCTCCCCAAAGGCTCCTTGACCTGTAATTAGGGGAGTATATGCGGATCACAAACTCAGAGAACAATAGCCAATTACTTACTGAGATAAAAAAAAGAAGAAAAAAAAACAGTACAAAAAAAAAAAAAAAAAATAAAAAAAAATCAAAACATCAATGAACCATAACGTAATTCATTTCTCTGCATATTATTCTCAAATCACAAAGGCAATCTTCATACCCTTCTACAATCTACTGGTCACAATCAGATCATACAGAAAAAAAAAGAAAAACAGAAAAGAAAAGCAATTAAATGAAAAACTATTGCCAATCATTCAAAACACAAAAGTAAGCCTTAAGAAAGGCTGTGCATAAGGCACAAAAAAATCCACTTATACTCACAGTCACAGAAAGAAGAGCAAAAAGGAGAAGAAAAGAAAATATAAATAAATGCAAATTATAAAGTATTCAGGAAAAATTTAATTCAGGAAAAAGGAAAATTATTTTTATCAGGCAAAGTAAGGAAAATTAATCACATGAAAACAAATTTTTTTGCATGTCTTTTGAAGGTGCCAAACGAGTGGCATTCTCGAGCCGAATCGGGAAGGGTGTTCCATGTCAAATGACACGCATAAAAGGATTAAAATCGGATCTTATTGTTGGTGTATGGGAATTTGGATATTTAGAGAATTACGGAGTTGATAATTTGACCGATCAGATACAAAAATAGATGTAATCTAAGGGACCTAGGAATATCACCATGGAGCTGGAGAAAAGCGAAAGACGCACAGGAAAGAATACAAAGTTTTTTAAAGTCAAGTAACGGTTTGGTTGCCGAACGATTTTATATCCTGGATAAGATTTATAGCTTTATCGTAAGTATTCGAAAGCGATTTGAGAAAAGAAGGGAAAGTAGACATCCATATGACTGGACAATAGGAAACATAAGAATGAATTAAGCTATGAAATTCGATTCTTAGAATTTGTTCTGGAAATATGTGTTTGAGTTTTCTTAGAATACCAAGGTTTCTGCATACCTTCATTTTAATCAAATCAATATGGTGTTTAAAAAATAAATTTTCATCTAGGAGGATACCTAGGAAATGGACATGGCCTTCCTTTGGTCTACTAATAAAGCCTTTGGATATATGAATTTCACATAATTGAGGACAAGCCTGAGATATACGAGAAAAAAAACTAAAAAACTAGTTTTAGAAACATTTAAGGTTAGAGAGTTAGCATCAAACCAAATTAAAACTCTCTCGAACCTTATCTTAGCAACACTGATTTTCTGCTGAGGATAGGAAAATTGTGAAAAATGAGTTTCAGCACAAGGATAAGGAAAAAAAAAAAACAAAAAACAATGTAGTAAATTTAAAAAGGAACCCAAGATTTGAACCCTTCCTAAATTTCAAAACCTTCAGAATGCTGTTCTTTCAAGTAAAATTGTTCGGTATTTATTCGGACCCTTTTCGAACCTGTCGGTAACGGTTTGAAGCGGCAATAAAAAGTTCGAATTCTGTCATTTTGAACCGTCAAAAACTTTTCAAACAGGGTCCACTTCTCTAGAAGAGAACTGGTAACTGCTACTGGCCTGAAAATGTTAAATTCATCACTTTCCTTCATTAAAATTTCGATCTAAACCTTCCACAGACTGCTAAAATTATGGATCTCAGAGCGAAAAAAATTCGAACCTTAGTAGACCATTCGAACCTTTTCCAGAAAACAAAGATTTTCTGCAATTATAGCACCTGTTTTGTGACCATTCACCCTCCCTTACATTGAGCACCAACCAATCAGGTGTATCCAAAAAGAAAAACTTCGAAAAGACAAAAAAATGACTTAAAAATGAGACTTTTTTAAAACTTCCATTTTTTCTCTGACATCACTCCGCTAAAGCATGTTTTCAGACACGTGGTCATAAATCTTTTCTTCTTTGAGGTTAACGTTTTATTGCAGCCGGAAACCACGGAATACGTGGGTGTGTGCATTACCAGACGGTCCTCGATAGAAAAGGACGCGTTTTCGATTTTAGTAACAAAAAGTTAATATTTTCGAACCTCCATCCACTTCTCTAGGGTTTGAATCATACCGGACGTTACCCTACTTCATCAACAAAATTATGAAAACTACAACAAAGAATTATGGGAAGGGGGCCGCCCAGACTGGTATCATGTTAAATATGTAAACTAACCAAAATACCAACTAAATATTTAATTAAAATTAATTAAAAAACTTTTTCCACAAAATAAGTTTTTCAAAGAAAAGTAAAGAACTCCATTAAACAAAAAATGAGCAAAAATAAAATCAAATAATCTATGAACCGTGAAACTACCGCAAACGAACATAAATTACAATAAATAACCGAGTCAAACTCAAAACGAGCAGAAATTAACATAAGTTGGGCTATAAACCCCTATGCCTTCCCAAGGCCAGAACATAATTTGCACTTTACTGAAAAAAAAAAATATAAATGTTCTTACTTTTATAACTTTAATAAATCAAATAATATTAACATTTTGATTACTAAATATCAGTATACGTATATTAAACTGACAATGCACATTCATTTGTGTTTTTTTTCAGTAAAGTGCAAATTATGTTCTGGCCTTGAGAAGGCATAGGGTTTTGAGCCCAACTTATGTTAATTTCTGCTATTTTTTAGTTTGACTCGGTTATTTATTGTAATTTCTGTTTGTTTGCGGTAGTTTCACGCTTCGTAGATTATTTGATTTTATTTTTGCTCATTTTTTGTTTAATGGAGTTCTTTACTTTTCTTTGAAAAACTTATTTTGTGGAAAAAGTTTTTTTAATTAATTTCTGTTCGTTTTATATTGACATAGTCGTTTCAGGGAAAAAGAAAATAATACTTTAAATCTTTTCTTTTTTTGAGACTTTATAGTTTGGCCTGCTATTTGTATGCTAGAGAAAAAATTTCAGCAATTTTTAATAACCTACACCCTTTTATAAGTCTGGACACAAATAGTAGCGTTTAATTTCGTTTCATACCTCCTCTAGTTAACCTGAAAGGGAAAACTTGATTCCATTCGCAAAAAAATCTGCTTACTTTCTTTGATAGCTTGGATACACTTACGCTATTCTGAGTTGGTTAAATTTTAAGAGCAGAAGTAGCCCCGAAAGTTTGAATATAATATCCTCAGTCGTTCTTGGGATACTGCTGAGATGCCTTATTGGGAAGTAGCATTAACACAGTGCATTTTAATTTAATCTTAAGGCAACATTTAGTTTTTAATAATAATGGCAAATGGGAGGGTGGATGTGGGAGGGGGATTAGGTGCCCTCCAATCACTTTCGACTATTAAAAAGGGCATCAGCCCTTTCTATTTTCAATGAAATAAGCCCTTTTCGAAGTTCCTACGACAACTCCTTCGATATGAAGTGCCCTGGTCTAAACAACAGCAACAAAATAAAAATCATACATTATACCCACATCAATCTTTACTGTAAAAATTTCAAGCCTTCCAATCACTTCTGACTATTAAAAAGGGCACTAGGCCTTTCGATTTCCAATCAAATGAGCTTTGTTGAGTTTCTACGACAACGCTTTCTATAAACACCTTATATGCCCCCAGTGCATAAGTTGCAACCCTTACCCTAAGGGCTGTGAGGGTGGTTGTCATCCTCTAAGACATAATTTCCAGAACTTTCAGCTACGTTAAACCAAATGGCTATCTCACAATTTTGATTGGATGTGATTGGGAAAATAGTGGGCGTGAGAGGGGTGTTAGTCGCTCTGCCATAACTTTCAACTATTAAAAATGCACTAGCCCTTTCAATTTCCAATCAAATGAGCCCTTTTGAAGTTTCTACGACAACGCTTTCAATAAAAAACCTTATATGCCCCCAGGGCATAACTTACAACCCTAGGTCTTAGGGCTGGGGAGGGGGGAGGGGGGGTTGTCACCCTCAAAGACCTAATTTCCAGAACTTTTTACTACATTAAGCACAATGGCTATCTGGAAATTTTCATTGGATGTGTAGGGGAAAAGTGCGCGTGAGATGGTGGTTAGTTACCCTCCAATCACTTTCGACTATTAAAAAGGGCAATAGCCCTCTCAATTCCCAATTGAATGAGCCTCTTTTGAAGTTTTTTACGACAATTCTAACTATAAAAACCTTATATGCCCCCAGGGCATAACTTACAACCTTTGCCCTGGGGGCTCTGGGGGGTTTGTCATCCTTAATTACCTAATTTCCAAAACTTTCAACTACGTTGAAGAAAATGGCTATCATTTTCGACTATTAAAAAGGGCAATGAATTTCCAATCGAATGAGCCCTTTTTCAGGTTTCTATGACAAAGATTTCATTAATAACCTTATATGCCCCCAGTGCATAGCTCATAACCCTTGCCCTGAAGACTGTGGGGCGAGTTTCCTGCTCAAAGGTATAATTTCCAGAACTTGTAACTGCTTGAAAAAAATGGCTATCTCAAAATTTTGATTGGATATGTTTGGGAAATTGTTGGCGCGAAAGGGTGTTAGTTGCCTTCCGATCATTTTCGACTATTAAAAAGAGCACTGAACATTTCAATTTCCAATCGAATGAGCCCTTGTTGAAGTTTCTACGACAACGCTTTCTATGAAAACATTATATACCCCAGGGCATAACTTACAACCCTTGCCTTGAGGGCTGTGGGGGAGTGTCCTCCTCAAAAACATAATTTTTATCTGGAAATCAACTACTCTGAACAAAATGGCTATCTAAAAATTTTGATTGGATGTTTTTGGGGGAAAAGGTCGGCGTGAGAGGGGGGTTAGTTGCCCTCAAATCACTTTCGACCATTAAAAAGGCCACTAGACCTTTAATTTCCATCGAATGAGCCTTTTTTTGAAGTCTCTACGATAAAGGTTTCAATAAAAACTTGTATGCTCCCAGGGCATAACTTATAACCCTTGCCCTGAAGACTCTAGGGGGAGTGTCCTGCTCAAAGGTATAATTTCCTGAACTTTAAACTGCGTGGAACGAAATGGCTAATTCAAAATTTTGATTGGATGTGTTTGGGGAAATGGTGGGCGTGGAAGGGGTGTTAATTGCCTTCCAATTACGTTCGACTATTAAAAGGGCACTAGCCATTTCAATTTCCAATCGAATGAGCCCTATTTTAAGTTTCTACGACAACGCGTTGTATAAAAACCTTATATGCCCCCTGGGCATAACTTACAACCCTTGCCCTGAGAGAGGGCTGTGGGGGGGGGGGTTGTCATCCTCAAAGACCTAATTTCCAGAACTTAAAACTACTTTGAATAAAATGGCTATCCAACAAAATTTTGTTTGGATGTGTTTGGGGAAAAGGTGGGCGTGAGAGGGGGGTTAGTTGCCCTCCAATCACTTTTGACTATTAAAAAGGGCACTAGCCCTTTGAATTTCCAATCGAATGAGCCTTTTTTGAAGTTTTCTACGACAATGCCTTCTATTAAAATCTTATATGCCCCCAGGGGATAACTTACAAGCGTTGCCCTGAAGGCTGTGAGGGAGTGTCCTCCTCAAAGAAGTAATATCTATCTGAAAATAAACTACGCTGAACAAAATGGCTATCTCGAAATTTTGATTGGATGTGTTTCGAGAAATGGTGGGTGTGGAAGGGGTGTTAGTTGCCTTCCAGTCACTTTCGACTATTAAAAAAGGGCACAAGCCACTCCAATTTCGAATTGAATTAACCCTTTTCGAAGTTTCTACGACAACTTCTTCGATACAAAGTGCCCTGCTCTAAAGAAAAAAAAAATATAATAAATAATACATTGTGCCAACATCGTTCTTATATGCCTCAGGGCATAACTAAAACCCTTGCCCCGAGGGCTGTGGGGGAGTGTCCTCCTCAAAAACATATTTTCTATCTGGAAATCAAATATGCTGAAAAAAATGGCTATCTCAAATTTTGATTGGATGTGTTTGGGGGAATGATGGGCGTGGGGGGGGGCTAGTTGCCCTCCAATCACTTTAGACTATTAAAAAGGGCACTAGCCCTTTGAATTTCCAATCGAATGAGCCTTTTTTGAAGTTTCTACGACAACGCCTTCTATAAAAACCTTATATGCCCCCAGGGCATAACTTACAACCCTTGCCCTGAAGGCTGTGGGGGAGTGCCCTCCTCAAAAACATAATTTTTTATCTGGAAATCAACTACGCTGAACAAAATGGCTATATCAAATTTTGATTGCATGTGTTTCGGGAAATGGTGGGCGTGGAAGGGGTGTTAGTTTCCTTCCAATCATTTTTGACTATTAAAAAGGGCACAAGCCACTCCAATTTACAATTGAATGGGCCCTTTTCGAAGTTTCTACGACAATTCTTCGATACGAAGTGCCCTGCTCTAAAGGAAAAAAGTATTAAATAATACATTGTGCCAACATCGTTCTTATATGCCCTCCGGGCATAACTTAAAACCCTTGCCCCAAGGATTGTGGGGGAGTTTCGTCCTCAAGAACATATTTTCTATCTGGAAATCAACTACGCTGAACAAAACGGCTGTCTCAAAATTTTGATTGGATGTGTTTGGGGGAATGATGGGCGTTGGCGGGGGGGCTTGTTTCCCTCCAATCACTTTCCAATATTAAAAGGGCTAGTCACTCCAATTTCAATCGAATGAGCCCTTTTCGAAGTTTCTACGACAACTCCTTCGATACGGTATGAATTTAAAAAAAAAAACATTGTGCCAACATTGTTCTTTACTTAGGCAGCGCTATTGCGCTGCGTATGATATAGCTGCAATGTAGTTCGCCACCAAGCCAAAGCTAATATTGTCTGTTATATAGACCATGAAAACTGTTTATTGTCTCATATTTGCAAAACAAAATCTTAAGTATGGTGGCTATAAGCCAGAAGTACCTTAAAAGTTCACACTATTGATCTGGCTGTGGCAAATCCATAGCTGGAGCACATCAAAAACTGCCACTACTTATCATTGAGTAGGAGAGGAAAGTTGGATTTTGCTACATTCAAAAGGTAGATTGCCACAGCCCTCATGTCAGCCACTTCTTATTCTGTGATCAGCTGGTCAACCAAGACTGTTGAATAGA
The DNA here is from genome assembly GCA_027921565.1 of Artemia sinica. Taxonomy (NCBI): domain Eukaryota; kingdom Metazoa; phylum Arthropoda; class Branchiopoda; order Anostraca; family Artemiidae; genus Artemia; species Artemia sinica. Next base: position 3,918,859 of record CM051263.1, on the reverse strand, counting down.
GATGCAGATGGACAACTATTTCCAAGAAAAAAAAAAGTGAAAGATCTGCCAAAGGACTGTGTTAGCTATGCAGTGTGATGGATATCTGCATTGTCCAATAAGTACAAGGGAAAAGCATACCCAGAAGTGCAAGATGAGTTGCTTCAAAGTTGAACTCAGAACTGAATGTAGAAAGTGTATAATTGAGCTGTGTTACAAGGGTGAAAAGGGTAAAGGTCTAGATGAGGGACTATTGAGATGAAGACATGTTAAGAAAACAATTCTTACTTTATAATAAGTGGAATAATTGTAGCTAACATATTTTGACTGCAGCTTCACTATACTTTACCCCCAACCCCACCCTAATTTGCAAAAATATAGTTAAAATTATATATTTAATACATTGCACCATCTATCACTTTTTCTGGTTCTTGTTTTATCACAGTTGATTATATTTACAGATACACAAATTGGAAGAAGAGAGATGTGTTGGCATAACATATTGAAAATATATAAAATTTAGGCTATATATTAGTCCATTGGGGTAAAAAATAGTGGAGCTGTGGCTAAAATGTTTTTAGCTACAATTATTCTGCATATTATGAAGTAGGAACTGTTTTCTAACATGTTTCCTTCTCAATGTCTTTCTTCCTCCCAAAGTGCAAATTAAGGCAATAGCCTCAAATCTAGACCTCTACCATGAAAGGAACTGTTTCAAGGATTTTCATGTGTATTCAAGTTAATGGTTGTTGTATTGCAAGCTGGTCACATTTTCCTGTTATCTGAGCATCTACTTTTATGTGTCTTAATGCACAAATTTAAGCCAACCACTTTAGTAATAGCTCTTTTGTGTTCAAACTGAAAAAAATATTAAGGAAAAAACAATGAGCTGTAGAAAGGGTTAGGACACACAGGTTAGGCGCTTGGAAATATCTTTTCAGGGTGTGGTTTAGGTCAGGGGTGGCCAATCCATGGCCCACGGGCTGCATGCAGCCCACTGTAAACATTTTTGTGTCCCACAAGATTCATCCCACTTTTATATTCTGTGCCCTCATGATGCACAGATATCTTGGAACATTACAGATTCAATGTTTCATCCTTAACAATATTGTTTATCAATGTATATAGCCCAGGCATTACATTATTATTTTGTATAGCCCAAGTATTGTTGATGTATCATGTTATGCAAGTAGAGTTTTAAAAACAGTGAATTACATTCAATCACATGCACTTTGCACATTGACAATTTAGGGATTTTCTGAAAGAAAATTAGATTCTGTGTATCTCAGTTGAGTCAGATAATTAAGTTGTGGAAGATGTTTACAGTGATTTTATCAGTTACAAGAAGAAACTGATCTGTTTATGAATAACAAACAAGGTCCTTGCCAGAATTAAGAAGTGATGAGTGGTTATTGGATTTATGCTTTTGGATTTATTGGATTTATGGATTTATGCTTATTGGATTTATTGGATTTAGTGGACATTGTCAACAAAGTTAATAAATTAAATATTTCAATGCAAGAAAAGATAACCTCATAGTCAATATATTTAGTCACATCAGAGCATTTCAGAATCACTATGAAAAATTAATAATTTGAATCACTATTTCATAGTTATTTGAATCACTAATCACTATTATAGTTATTTGAATCACTATGGAAAATTAATAATGCTCACCACTTTCTGTTGTTGAAAGAATTTAAGAAATCAAAATGTAACAATTATATCAAATATGCAAAAGAAATAAGAAACTTGCAGATGCTTTTGAAAGCCAATTGAATAATTTAGTTGGAAAAATACACCAAAATTTTTGAAATATATTCATCTCCTTTTTGTGTTGAAATTGAGTCTGTCCTAGAATATTTCGAAATGAATTTGATTGACATATAGTGCAATAATGAATTAAAATGCATGTTTGAAAATTCAGAATCAAAAATAGATTTTTTTTTTACCATTTACATCACAAAGAAAAATTATCCAATTACAGAAATTTTGTCAGCACTTTTGGTTCAACTTACACCTGCAAATCATTTTTTTCTAAAATGAAATTGACCAAACACAAAAGACACAAAAAAAATAAGTGAGGCTAACCCAACACCAATTACAATGTCCAAATACCCAAATTGAGATCGACTATCAAAAGTTAAGTGAAAAAGAGGAGAAAAAAAATATTGCACTAGTGAAATAAATATTTTTCCATGATTTTATTTTTTTTTATTTTTTAGTATTACATATTTTTATATGGGAAAAATATTCGTTTTTGTTTTTTTACTTTGTTTTCATTTACTTGCCATAGACCCGTTTTTGTATTTATATATTTTTGTTTTCTGTCATGACTGGCCAGTTTGGCTTTAGATCCTTTATCTATAAATTGAACTTTGGTGCAGGCTCTAGAATTCAATTAGAGATATTGTTGTGTATGAGTTTAGCATTTGCTAAAATCTTGGCACTAGCTAAATTTTATCTTTAATGAGCCTTAAACAGAATTAAGACCAATAGTTGGAGTTTTTTGGTATTCACCATCTCACCCCCTTCCTTCCCACCAAGAAAAAAATCCACTCAAAATTGCTCTTACATAAGTCCTAGTGTGTGAATTGAGAAAATTAAGAGTTCAATTAATGAGTTGGATTTTTAATTAAATTTGAAAAAAGGAGAATTTTTATCGGAAATATTTTTAAATTTTCAGATTATTGTCTTTTTTTGCGGTTCATTAAGGGCTAAAGTGTCTGTGAAATAATATTTTTTTTCTGGTTAGAGATGAGGCATTTTGTAATAGTAAAATAACTTCCTTTTTAGGACTCTGCTCCTGAGTCAGCTAGCATGGACACTACAGCAAAAATGAGGCCAAAATAAGCAAACACAAAAAAGGCAAACATCAAAAGTGAGTAATCAAAACTAGTTAATTGTTATAAGGTGACTTACCTTCACCTCATTTAAATTCCATGTTACAAGTGCAGGCAGGTCCAAGTGTAAGGATTGGTATGAAACAGTCTTCTAGAAGGGTAGTTTGGGAATTGAAATAAAAAACTACATGTTTGCTTGGGAGTCATCTAGGGGCTTCTCCCTATCCCTCTGGGTACAGGTATGTATGTCATTGTAACAAATTGGCATCACCAAATAAAATGTTACAGTAAAGCTAAGAGGTTGATAATGGAGAAGAAGGACTTGGCTGCTTATGTCAAATTAGTGGAGTTTAGTGAAGATTTGAATTTTGAAGATATTCCCCAAGAAACATTATATCTCATACTTTCCTTTAATCGTGCAAAATGACAGAATTTTTTTGGAGATTAGGGAGTAGAAGGTAAGAAAGAGTGCATTCTTACTTCCAAATTTCACTGAGGATCCTTCACACCAAACTTCAGGGTGTGAACTCTTTGCTGTATGATTGTGTATGTTTATTTAATCTAGTATTTTACCTTTGGATTTTGAGGATCTATCCCCATGCTGGTTTAAGAACCCTCCTTATAAGATTATTGATTCCTAAGAAATCACTCTTTATGTTTTTTTTTTACCTCCTCTCCACCTCACACCAGGTAGTCTTCTGAATCCTCCCTCCCCAATGACTGAATAACTCCCTTATGTATCTCTATCTGATGCCTTGACAGTATTTTTATTTACAATCTTTTTGTTTATTTTGCAGCTGTCTTTGGCTTGTATTTACAATTTTGTGTTTTGGGATTTAGTATAACACTGGCACAAAAAGTCAAAAGAAGGGGGTGTATGAGAAGATTTTTAAGTATGTGAGAAACTGTGTCTTTAGTCCATACAGTTTCAATTATTTAGGAGTAGAAGAATTTTAACAACCTTGGGATCCTTTTTCTCTATATACAGTGATGTTGATGGTAAAAAATGTCAGTAAAAAACGACACAAGTCCCAATTTTTTTCCATGGCAGCTATACATTAAAATTTAAACTAGCAAAGTATCTTTTTTGACATTTCTATCAATGTTTATTTCGTGGAACTTGAGAATTAAGCTCATTAAAAGCTCAAACATAGTTTGTTTTCAGCATAATTTATGTTATTTTTTTTTTCTTTATGATAATGCTTCTCAATAGTCAAGAAGATTTGGATCATTAACCATTAAGTTGTATCGCAAAAGTGAGATTATTTAGTCGTTCACAAGGTTGATTAATATGGGCATGTGAATTCATTTGGCAACAAAGCCTGGGTAGTTCTATATGCCCCAGCTGACCCCCCCCCCCCCCTGTGATAGAGCTTGATCTTAATGTCTGTTGTCTAACTAATTGATTTCTCCACTTTAGGAAAGTATAAAGTCTTCCAAAAAGGTATCAACAAGCATGTACACACCATTAAGTGTTGTTGCTGCTGCAGTAGTTGCATATTTTGCATACCATGGATATTTAGAAACTAGAATCAATACTCCTTTTAGTGACCAAAAAGTAAGTAATTTTTGTAATTAGTACAAGAGAGTGATATTAAGAGAGAGAGAGAGAGAGAGAGAGAGAGAGAGAGAGAGAGAGAGAGAGAGAGAGGAGAGAGAGAGAGAGAGAGAGAGAGAGAGAGAGAGAGAGAGAGAGAGAGAGAGAGAGAGAGAGAGAGAGAGAGAGAGAGAGAGAGAGAGAGAGAGAGAGAGAGAGAGAGAGAGAGAGAGAGAGAGAGAGAGAGAGAGAGAGAGAGAGAGAGAGAGAGAGAGAGAGAGAGAGAGAGAGAGAGAGAGAGAGAGAGAGAGAGAGAGAGAGAGAGAGAGAGAGAGAGAGAGAGAGAGAGCAGAGAGAGAGAGAGAGAGAGAGAGAGAGAGAGAGAGAGAGAGAGAGAGAGAGAGAGAGAGAGAGAGAGAGAGAGAGAGAGCGAGAGAGAGAGAGAGAGAGAGAGAGAGAGAGAGAGAGAGAGAGAGAGAGAGAGAGAGAGAGAGAGAGAGAGAGAGAGAGAGAGAGAGAGAGAGAGAGAGAGGAGAGAGAGAGAGAGAGAGAGAGAGAGAGAGAGAGAGAGAGAGAGAGAGAGAGAGAGAGAGAGAGAGAGAGAGAGAGAGAGAGAGAGAGAGAGAGAGAGAGAGAGAGAGAGAGAGAGAGAGAGAGAGAGAGAGAGAGAGAGAGAGAGAGAGAGAGAGAGAGAGAGAGAGAAATTGCCAAACTTTGGCATCTACTCAGAAAATGGTCCATCCCATCCCCAAACTTCCCACAGAGAGGACAGGCATGCCTATTCCCGAGCCATCCTCATCATAAGACTCCCAGTAGCCTTTACGCAGTGGTATGCAATTTGCCCGTCCCTGCAACCAATACTTAAGGGTTCTCCACGGTAGGTTCAGCTTCAAATAAAACTCCTCCCCATACACATCTTTAACCTGTCTATAATAATGCAGGCTACTAGACTTTTCCAGACCCGTTAGCCAAACCTGAGTCTCTTGGTCCCGAAGGCGCGATGCAAACTTACCGAGGAAATCTTCAGGTTTACCGAGAGGACCCTGCCCCTCATTCCATGCCCATGATAAGGCAGCATTATCCAACAGTGCTTTAACTTGTTTTGACCATGCTTTCTTTTTGGTAAAACTCAACATCTATGTGTAGGTCGCTTTCGCCAGGCGGTTATCAGGTAAGCGTGTAACCTGTAACCAAAACTTAGTCATTTGTATAGTCCTCATGTGACGTAGATCCTGCAAACCCAAATCACCCTTTAGGACCAAACTACTAAAATTATTTTGGAGGCCTATAACTCTTTTAAAATGCATAAACTACAGAGATTCCAGTTGTTTTACCGTTGTAGTCCCCCACAACTCGCATCCATAATGGGCAACAGGTAGGACTTTAGTCATAAAAAGGTACTTGTGCATCTTCATATTTTTGATTCCCATGATATATTTTTGTCGAAGTAGAGCACAAGCAGCTGCTATACCACGTGAAATCATCAATTTAATGTGCTCGGGTCCAATTCCCATTTGCTGCGACCTCGAATCCCAGATATTTATACTTTGGGGTCGCTTTTATTGCCTCGTCATTATAGTAAAGGAATAATCCTGAGGTCCATTGGGCTTCCTACTTTGGAAGATGACAATCTCTGTCTTAGATGCGTTCAGCTTCAACTTCTTCGATTCTAGGTAAGATTCAGTTAAATTCAGAAGAGTTTGGAGTTCCTCGGCTGATTTGGCCACTAAAGCTGTGTCGTCAACGAACAGCAAAAAAAGAAAATAGGCTATTTGCTAGTGATACAACTGTGGCCCATCTCATTTCAAGGAACTCTGCAAAATCATTGATATACAGAGTAAAAAATTTCGGTGACAACGTGCATCCTTGGCGAACTCCTCTGAAGGTTCTGAATGGCCTAGATACACCTTTTTTAACAATAAAAACGACAGATAAAGTTATCTCATATATGTTAATTAATAACATAATAAAAGGCCTGGGTAGGCCTATCTTAACAAGGTAACGGAATGAATGTACCTTCATAAAAAAAAAAGAAAAATACCCCTCCTCTTCCTGCTTTCCCCATACATTTCCTGTGAACTGGCGTTACTGGATGCTAATTGTACAAGTCTGAATAAAATTTATTTTTACTATTTTATTTACATTTCTTACTTTTTTTTTTATGGGGGCCAATGATATAAATATTCTATTTTGCCAAAAGGGCCAATAGGTATATTCATTTTGCCAAAAGCCCCCAAAGGGCACAATTATTTTTCACAAAAATTACCCATTTTCTGCATACTAAATTAGCCATATATGGCCATATATAAATTAGAACAATATGGAGCGAAAATAGGCAAATATTTCGACAAGGACCTCCACCAAGTCATCCTCAGTGCTAAGAAAAAAAAAAGAAATATCTAACCTTTTGAAGTAGACTTCACAAGAGTTTCAGAGTGTCTATTTGTCTCTTGTGAAGTCTACTTCAAAAGGTTAGATTGTTTTTTTTTTTCGTTTTTATTTTTCTTAGCGCTGAGGACAACTTGGCAGAGGTCCTTGTCGAAATATTCGCTTATTTTCGGTCCATATTATTTCCACTGGCTGCCACTACCCTCGTCTTTCTCTGCTATTTGATTTTTTTTTTTCATTTATTATATTTTCTCTTCATTGTTTCATACGTGATGTATAGCTAGTGTGGTCTTAGAATGTATTTACTTTGCAAGGTACCACCATAAAAACAAGACCTGAAAACAAGTCGCTCATAAATCCACCTAGTAAACAAGTAAAAGCAGGACGTCCTGAAATGGGGCAGAAGATGTTATAACAAAGGAGTTAAGGGAAATTGGAGCTTCATGGGAAGGGATAAAGAGTTTAAGTTTGAACAGCTTGAGGTGGAAGAGGAGCATGGAGGAGGAGCAGGACGTCCTGAAATGGGGCGGGAAGAGGTCATAGCAAAGGATTTAAGGGAAATTGGAGCTTCATGGGAAGGGATAAAGAGTTAAGCTTTGAACAGTTTGAGGTGGAGGAGGAGCAGGACGTCCTGAAATGGGGCGGGAAAAGGTCATAGCAAAGGAGTTAAGGGAAATTGGAGCTTCATGGGAAGGGATAAAGAGTTAAGCTTTGAGCAGTTTGAGGTGGAGGAGGAGCAGGACGTCCTGAAATGGGGCGGGAAGAGGTCATAGAAAAGGAGTTACGGGAAATTGGAGCTTCATGGGAAGGGACAAAGAGTTAAGCTTTGAACAGTTTGAGGTGGATGAGGAGCAGGGACGTCCTGAAATGGGGCGGGAGGAGGTCATAGTAAAGGAGTTAAGGGAAATTGGAGCTTCATGGGAAGGGATACGGGTTTGCTAGTTTAGTACTCATGCATACATTAATAAATTTTACTGTTGCACTTGTAAAAATTGGTATCTTAATGCTTATTACTAAAGTTTGGGGTATGGAGCCCCTTCGGTTTTTCTTTTGGTATTATCTTGAGTACAAGGTGTGAATAATGCTAGAATTATAACCCTCCGTTTTTTCTCCAGCAGTCAGAAGTATTGGGTCCATTACCCCCTAATAATGTCCAAAAGTCAAGGTGGTGGCAAAGAATTAGCAGACAAAAAAAAAAAAAAAAAAAATTGTTTACTCAAAATTAAAATGTTCAGTTGTTCAGGAGCAGGGATGCTGATTGGTGGGGCAAATATGCCTTTTAGGTCAATTTTTTCAAGAAACAAGCCAAAAAACAAAATAATGCTTACAGAAAAGCAGGGGCGTCGTTGGGGGGGGGGGCAAGGGGGCAGGTCCCCCCAGTAATTTGTATGAAAAATTCTTATATAGCCCAAGCCCCTTGACTTTCTGGATATGGACCCCTCTTGCCTTCATCTTGCCTTCCTTTATTGTTTGACATCTCTTCCCTTCATTTATTGTTTTCATCTTGAATCTCAAATCAATGTGATGCTTATTTTTTGCTATTTTCTTCTAGAGTTCTTCAACCCAAAGTAAAACCTGGTATTTCCTGGACAGAAAAAAAAATCTGGACAGACCATGTATTTCTCTCCTTCCAAATCATGGGAGCGAGGACCCTTGGTGCGTGACTACTAAAACTGCTATGGTATAGCTAACATATGTCATAAATATGACTTATTTATACAAAATGCAAGTGGCTCTCACCACCGCAGAATTTCATCATTATAGATTGGATGTTTTATGCTTAACAGGAACGAGGATTAATGACCACATCAAAAAGACCATTCACGACCTGACTACTGGCAAGAAATGTCATTTCTACAACTTTGGATCCAGCAACGGATCCGATCCACATGGGGTTTGGATTGATCATGTTCGCAACTCACCTGACCTGCAGAAAGATATATTTATGACCAGCTGCAGAATACAATTGATAGGTGTCCAAAACAAGATCAGCTACTGCTTGGAGGAGACTTTAACGCCAGGATTGGCCCCCGACTGGACCCTTCTGAACATGCTACTATTGGACTGGACGGACGTGGCGCTCTGTGTCTTAATGGCACGTGGCTGCTTCAGCTTGTAATGCATAATAACTTATCCATCATGAACACATTCTTCCAGCACCCAGAATGCTCACACTTTTACATGGAAATCCAGAGGCGGCCATACCCTTGCTCAGATCAATTACATATTGATCCGCCAGAGATGTGATCATCGGTAGTCAACTGTCGAGTGTTTGGAGGAGCCGACACTGGGTCGAAGAACGGCTGAGACCATTATCTTCTTGCTGCTACATGAAAGCAGAAGCTATCAAACCGTAAGAAAGCCAGACTATCCCCTAGATTTGACACTGAGAAACTCGGAATCCCAAAATCAGGGTAGAGTTTGACATGGAGTTGAGGAACCGCTTTCTAGGCCTGGAACAAACATAACAAGGTAATGAGAGCCCAGAAAAGGAAGTCATAGAAAGAACATGGTCGAAGATCAAACATATTACGCAAGATGTCGCTGCTCGAACCCTTGGAAAGAGAACAAAAGGCGCAAAAAAGTGGTTCGCCTCCCACTGCCCTGCATGGGAAAAAAAATGCATCGAACAAGACGGTATTCATAAAGCTCCGCAAGAAACCTCATAAGTTGGCAAGGAGAGACGAAAATGCCTACTGGTCAAAGCTGGCCACAGATTTAGAAGAGGCTGCAGCTAGAAATGTGACCCGTAAGTAATATAGAATCCCCAGAGAGCTGAACTTGAAAAAGAAGAGGAATACCACCGCAGAAAATGTGAAAAGATCAGGTGGGACTGTCATCACAGGGCGACTAGAAAGAATGAATCGAGGGAAAGAACATTTCAAGGATCTGTTAAATAGGAGAGGCCAGGCTACACCACAAACTTCCTCTGTCCACTCCAGCCAAAATATGCAACCAGCAGCTCCATTACTCGTGGAGCAGTATTCTTGTGATATATCTCCACCTACTAAGGAGGAAGTCAGAAGCGCCGTGAAGTCTTTCAAAAAATATAAAGACCCAGGTGAGGACTCCCCTACCGGCAGAAATATACAACGCAAGTCCGATGCTTGTTGAAGCCCTAACGAACCTACTTAGTAAAGTCTGGGATGCTGAATTTATTCCCCAGGACTGGCGTAATTCAACTATAAACCCTATATTCAAGAAAGGAAATGAAGGAGACTGTAAAAATTACCGAGGAGTCTCACTAATAGACATAACTGGGGAGATTTTTGCAATAGTTTTAGTGAACCGCTTTGGATAAGAGCGAGAGCAGCGGACAAGGAAGAACCGGGTAGGTTTCTGCCCTGGAATGGGGTGTGTAGACCATATCTTTACCCTGCGACATCTTCTTCACCAACGTTTCATTCACGGATTGCATACCTTTGTAGTCTTTCTGGACTTTATCACTTCATTTGACTCGATATTACATCCCTTGCTATGACAAATAATGCTCGAAGACGGTGTTTTGACGGAAATAGTCGACCTACTTAGAGCATACTATGATAATACCCCGAGTAACCTACGGGGAAATGGTGAGCTAACAGAACTATTTGACATAGCATATGGCCTCCGTCAAGTATCTCCGGCATCGCAAATTCTTTTCAACTACATTATAGATTGGATTATGGAAAACACATTGAAAGATGATAATGGTGTCACCTGTTCAGCACAAGAAACAATTGCTGACATGGAATATGCAGACGATGTTACTCTACTCGCATACTCCACCCGAGAAGCACAAAATATGATAGAAAGAGTAGTGAAAACGGCTAGTGAGACAGGACTCGCGATCAGCATCCCCAAAACAAACTGTCTCTCGACCAAAGGGAACATTTCTATATACCTCAACAGAGGAACTATTGAGTGGGTGGAAGAGTTCAAATACCTAGGGTCATCGATAGATGCTAAGGATGGAGCTACTAGTGATATTCAAGGCAGGATTAGCAAAGCTTGGTCAGTCTTTGGCCAGCTCTACAAACCCACTTTGGACTAGAAGGAAAATCAACCTTGTGACGAAGCTCAAGATTTACTCAGCATGTGTGCGTTCAATTTTGTTATATGGATGTGAGACCTGGCCTCTTAAGGCGGAGGAAGAGCGTCAGCTTGACACCTTTGACCGAAAATGTCTACGTGCCATTAGCAACATACGGCTGGCGTAAAGAATTAGTAACCAACAGCTGATGAAAGTATGCGGACAAAAGCTTGACGTTTCCACCGTGATCAAGAAAAAACCGTCTGAAGTGCCTTGGTCACATAATGAGGCGTCCGGAAGAGACCCTTACATGCCAAATACTATTAGTAGCCCCCGCGTTCTCATGGAAGAAAAAAACCAGGTGGCCAGATGAAATATTGACATAACGTCGTCAGAGAAGATGTCGAAACTGCTAAGGGGATTCCGAAAGCATGGTCACAAATGCGACAAGATGTGGCTGGCATTTATTCAACCACTCACAGACGACAGAAACCAATGGAAGCATTTGGTCCAGCAGCATCTTGATGCCGAGTTGGGCTGAATTGCCTGTGTCTCGTCTTAAGTAGGTAAGTAGTTGCAAGCATTGTGCCGCTCATACAAATCAGCTGTTTACAACCTTTTTGGACTGAAGGGGATATGCCTGCTCAGATGATGGAATTACTATTTTTCCCCTGAGCTCTTCACTGTACTTGATATAAGACATTTCCTCTTGACCTTTCCGCTTTACAATCTGTGCTTATGGGATATAATAATAATAATTAATTTTTTACTGATGGAATAAATAGTACCACCTTATTATAATTTATTAATGTTTATTGTGATTAATTAACAACAATTTACATTGATAATAACAAGCAGTGTTACTCTCCCCCACTTCCTCTACATTAGATCCTTCTGGAAGATTATTACAAATGCTGATAAATTGAAAATCCGGAAATTCCACTTTCTTCCGTTTCACAAAATACCTACTGAGATATCCAATTTGAACACCCAATTAAAAGCTCATCAATAGTCTTCACATAGCAGATCCTGCTATAGCCGTTGCTAAACTTATGGAGAAACATAACCATCTCATTTCAAGACATGCTTGGAGCCGACTTCTTCAACTCTAGTTACTTTGTTATAGTTTATAGTGATATTTATTTGTGCTTTCTTTGTAGTGCTCCGTCATTTTCTTTTTGTACGAAGACGGGTTTGTACTTTGCACTGGGCAATACCTGTGACTGGAGATTGCTTCAATGCTAAGAGGAATAAGAGCAATTGAGTAGGCTAGTATTATTCATGTTATTTACCCTATTCACGTTGTCTCCCGAAAATGAAGCATGGTTATGAATTAAGACACAGATGGAACTACACCAAGAATCCCTCGTATTCAGAAACGTATGCACCAAATTCCAGAAACTTTTGAGTCTGGATCCAACTATCCATACTCCTTGACACTTTAATACAGAAAAAAAAAGCTATATGTATTGGCCAATATATTGCAATGTCAGGTTAGGCTTCATAGCTATCTTTTCTTTAATCGTCATCACTCCTCACGGGAGAAGGCCCTGTGACAGGTGGGTTTAAATCCAAATCACAATGTTTTTTATAAACCAATTCACAAATCTCTCGGTTCGCCACAGCTTTTTTTTTCGTCACAATACTTGATATACAAAGAACAAAATGACAAAGGAGTTTTGATAAAAATAAATGACATAGAAATTATGTCATGTTATCAATTGAAATGATAAAGAACGAATACAAAGAAGTCAACTCAACTCAAATTCACACGAGTTTGAAAGCTATCTGACATAATTTTGCTCATACTTCAGGATTATAACATGTCTTATAAGTGGGAACGAACTTATGTTCATATCTTGCACGTTGCGGGACGATCGGCTGTAGTTTAAGAGCAGGCGCCGCCACTTGGCGAGGGAACATTATTCCAAGGAGTTTCCAGATACGTTTTTATTGCCTACTAACGCACTTAACAATAGTAAAAGTTTTCTTTTGCAGGTGGTTGCTGCTACAGGACTGGATGTACCTGATAGATATTGGGGGCTCATACAGGCCTGGCGTCTATTTTGGATTGAAAACAAGAGAGCCCAAGTCTTTATTAGCTGGCTTTATGTGGTTCTCTCCAAGGCTTTGGGCTATGGGTGATGTTAATTTAAGGTAAGTGTTACGTCAAGACTAAATAAGATGATGTAGCTGAATATCGGTATCATACTGACAAGCAAAACGCAACAAGAGATTTTAGAAAAAAAGAGGCTAATTTGTGAATAAAACGTTAGATTTTTCTTATTCAGTGTGGGAACTATTCTTGAATGCCAGGCCCTACACGAAGCAAAAGTATTTTAGTTGATGGGATAGGGGGGGTGTAGGAATACTCATAGGCAGCGCAATCGCGCTGCCTAAGTAAAGAATGATGTTGGCACAATGTATTATTTTTTATTTTGTTTTGTTTTCTTCTTTTTCCATACCAGGGTACTTCGTATCGAAGGAAGTAGTCGTAAAAACTTCGAAAAGGGCTCACTCGGTTGGAAATTGGAGTGGCTTGTGCCCTTTTTAATAGTCAAAAGTGATTGGAAGGCAACTAAAGCCCCTTCCACACCCACCATTTCCACAAACACATCCAGTCGAAATTTTCAGATAGCCATTTTGTTCAGCGTAGCTGATTTCAGATATAAAATATGTTTTTGAGGTGGACACTCCCCTCACAACTCTCAGGGCAAGGGTTTTAAGTTATGCCCTGGGGCATTTAAGAACGATGTTGGCACAATGTACTATTTATTATTTTTTTTTCCTTTAGACCAGGGCACTTCGTATCGAAGAAGTTGTCGTAGAAACTTCGAAAAGGGCTCATTCAATTGGAAATTGAAATGGCTTGTGCCCTTTTAATAGTCGAAAGTGATTGGAAGGCAACTAACACCCCTTTTACGCCCACCATTTCCCGAAAACACATCCTATCAAAATTTGAGATAGCCATTTTGTTCAGCGTAGTTGATTTCCAGATAGAAATTATGTTTTTGAGGAGGACACTCGCCCACAGCCTTCAGGGCAAGGGCTGTAAGTTATGCCCTGGGGGCATATAAGGTTTTTATAGAAAGCGTTGTCGTAGAAACTTCACAAAAGACTCATTCGATTGGAAATTAAAAAGGGCTAGTGCCCTTTTTAATAGTCTAAAGTGATTGGAGGGCAACTAACACCCCTCTCACGCCCACCTTTCCCCAAACACATCCAATCAAAATTTTAAGATAGCCATTTTGTTCAACGTAGTTGAAAGTTCTGGAAATTAGGTCTTTGAGGATGACAACCCTCCCCACAGCCCTCAGGACGAGGTTTGTAAGCTATGCCCTGATGGTATATAAGGTTTATATAGAACGCGTAGTCGTAGAAACTTCAAAAAGGGCTCATTAATTGGAAATTGAAATGGCTAGTGCCCTTTTAAATAGTTGAAAAAAGATTGGAAGGCAACTAACACCCCTTCCATGCTCACCGTTTCCCAAACACATCTAATCAAAATTTGAGATAGCCATTTTGTTCCACGCAGTTTAAAATCAGGAAATTATACCTTGAGCAGGACACTCCCCCCACAGTCTTCAGGGCAAGGGTTATAAGTTATGCCCTTGGGGCATATAAAGTTTTTATTGAAATCTTTGCCGTAGAAACTTGAAAAAGGGCTCATTCGATTGGGAATTCAAAGGGCTAGTGCCCTTTTTTAATAGTCGAAAGTGATTGGGGGGTCACTAACCCCCCTCTCACGCCACACCATTCCCCCAAACACATCCAATCAAAATTTTCAGATAGCCATTTTATTCAACGTAGTTGAAGTTTTGGAAATTAGGTCTCTAAGGATGACACCCCCCCCCCCCCCCAACAGCCCTCAGGGCAAGGGTTGTAAGTTATGTCCTGGGGGCATATAAGGTTTTTATAGAAAGCAATGTTGTAGAAGCTTCAAAAAGGGCTCGTTCAATTGGAAATTGAAAGGTTTAGGGCCCTTTTTAATAGTCGAAAGTGATTGAAGGGCAACTAACCCCCCTCTCTAGCCCATCATTTTCCCAAACACATCCAGTCAAAGTTTTGAGATATCTATTTTTTTTCAACGTAGTTGAAAGTTCTGGAAATTGGGTCTTTTAGGATGATAACCCCCTCAGAGCCCTCAGTGCAAGGGTTGTAAGTTATGCCCTGGGGGCATATAAGGTTTATATAGAAAGTTGTTGTAGAAATTTTCAAAAAGGGCTCATTTGATTGAAAATTGAAATTGCCCTTTTTAATAGTCGAAAGTGAGTGGAAATTAATAACCCTCTCTCACGCCCAACATTCCCCAAAAACATTCAATCAAAGTTTAGAGATAGCCATTTTGTTCAACGTAGTTGAAAGTTCTGGAAATTTTGTATTTATGGATGACAAACCCCCCAGAGCCCCAGGGGCAAATGTTGTAAGTAATGCCTTTGGTGCATATAAGGTTTTCATAGATTGAGT
The DNA here is from genome assembly GCA_027921565.1 of Artemia sinica. Classification (NCBI taxonomy): domain Eukaryota; kingdom Metazoa; phylum Arthropoda; class Branchiopoda; order Anostraca; family Artemiidae; genus Artemia; species Artemia sinica. Next base: position 3,903,633 of record CM051263.1, on the reverse strand, counting down.
TGTCGTAAAAACTTCAAAAGGGGCTCATTCAATTGGAAATTGAGAGGTCTAGTGCCCTTTTTAATAGTTTGAAAGTGATTGGAGGGTAACTAACCCCCCTCTCACGCTCATCATTCCCCCAAGCACATCCAATCAAAATTTCAGATAACCATTTTGTTCAACGTAGTAGAAAGTTCTGGAAATCAGGTCTTTGAGGATGAAAGCCCCCCCCCCCTTCTCCCCCCACAGCCCTCAGGGCAAGGGTTGTTAGTTATGCCCTGGGAGCATATAAGGTTTTTATTGAAAGCGGTGTCCTAGAAACTTCAAAAGGGCTCTTTTGATTGGAAATTGAAATGGCTAGTGCCTTTTTTAACAGTTGAAAGTGATTGGAGAGTGACTATCGCCCCTCCCACGCCCACTATTTTCCCAAACACATCCAATCAAAATTTTGATATAGCCTTTTTGTTTAACGTAGTTGAAAGTTCTGGAAAATTAGGTATTCGAGGATGACGACAACCCTAACAGTCCTTAGGGTAAAGGTTGTAATTTATGCCCTGGGGTCATATAAGGTGTTTATAGAAAGCGTTGTCGTAGAAGAAACTCAAAAAGGACTCATTCGATTGGAAATCGAAAGGCCTAGTGCCCCCTTTAATAGTCGAAAGTTATTGGAAGGCTTGACATTTTTATAGTAAGAGATCGATGTGGGTATAACTGGGCACATTCAAAATACAAATGGATGTGCATTGTCAGTTTAATATACATATACTGATATTTAGTAATCAAAATGTTAATATTATTTGATTTATTAAAGTTATAAAAGTAAAAACATTTATATGTCTTTCAGTAAAGTGCAAATTATGTTCTGGCCTTGGTAAGGCATAGGGGTTTTGAGCCCAACTTGTGTTAATTTCTGCTCGTTTTTGAGTTTGATTGGTTATTTATCGTAATTTCTGTTCGTTGTGGGTTTCATTTATTTATCGATGCTGATTTGTGGTAGTTTCACGCTTGGTGGATTATTTGATTTTATTTTCGCTCATTTTTTGTTTAATGGAGTTCTTTACTTTTCTTTGAAAAACTTATTTTGTGGAAAAAGATTTTTAATTAATCACTTTTAATATAAGGAAAAATAGCTGTACTTAATTAAATGCTACTACTACTACTAACAACAAGTCACCACAGCACCAAGCCGCCTGGGGCCAACACAGCTACGCACGCTCCCCCTCCATCCCAATTTATTCAAGCCCTTTTACATCATCCCAGGAAGTTCCTATTTCCCTCAAATCTTTCTTTATGACCTTCTCCCACCACACCCGTGGACGACCATCTTTCCATTTAGCCCTTGACGGTTGGCCTAAAAGGACAATTTTCGGCAATCTGTCATCCTTCATCCGCAGAATGTGCCCAAGCCATCTCAACCTTTCTCTTATTATAGCCCTAGAAAGTGGGATAGAATCACATTTTTCGTAAGCATACTGTTTAAAATACGCTCAGTCAGCCGGGTACCCAGAACAATTCGTAGGTAATTTCTCTGGAAAACATATAGCAAATCTTCATCCGCTTATCGGAAATCCCATGCCTCAGAACAATATTTGACTAGTGTCATTACTATAGCTTCCAATATTCTAATCTTGGTTTGCAGACTTGTTCCTATTCTTCCAAACTTTTTCCAGCCGCGAAAAGAACACCCTGAGTCTTGACTATTCTACTTTGAACATCTTCACTGCTCCTCGTGTCTTTACTAATAATACTACCAAGGTAAGTGAAGCTGTCCACCTGATCAATCTTTTTGTTACCCAATGTAACCTTTTCATCTTCATTTATCCTAGCCTTAGCGACTTAGTCTTTTTTAGATTAATTTTTAAACCTATTCTAGCACCCTGAACTCGCAAAACCTCTTCAGGTTTTTCATTCATTTCATTCAGTTTAGTTTCATTTTGCTCACACTTTCATCTAGGATGCTTAAATCATCAGCATAATCTAAGTACAGGAAAATGTTTCCTCCCCATTTGATTCCTTGTTCTCCCATTGCCTTTCCTGTGCTGCTTAAAACAATGTCCATCAAAATGATTTATATAAAGGGGGATAAAACACAGCCCTGCTTAACTCCTGATTTAATACGAAACCTGCTGCTAATCCCATTTTCCTACTTTAACCACAGTAGTATTATCATAAGCAGCGCAATCGCGCTGCCTAAGTAAAGAACGATGTTAGCACAATGTACTACTTTTTTTTCCATACCAGGGCACTTCGTATCGAAGGAGTTGTCGTAGAAACTTCGAAAAGGGTTCATTCGATTGGAAATTGGAGTGGCTAGTGCCATTTTTAATAGTCGAAAGTGATTGGAGGACAACTAGCCCCCCCCCCCCCCCCCCACGCCTATATTCCACCAAACACATCCAATCAAATTTTGAGATAGCCATTTTGTCCAGCGTAGTTGATTTCCAGATAGAAAATATGTTTTTGAGGAGGACACTCCCCCACAACCCTCAGGGAGAGGGTTTTAGGTTATGCCCTGGGGCATATAAGAACCATGTTGGAACAATGTATGATCTATTATTTTTTCCTTTAGAGCAGGGCATTTCGTATCGAAGAAGTTGTTGTAGAAACTTCAAAAAAAGGTCATTCAGTTGGAAATTGGCGTGGCTTGTGCCCTTTTTATAGTCGAAAGGGATTGGAAGGCGACTAACACCCCTTCCACGCCCACCATTTCTCGAAAACACATCCAATCAAAATTTTGAGATAGCTATTTTGTTCAGCGTCGTCGATTTCCAGATAGAACTTATTTTTTTTGAGGAGGACACTCCCCCACAGCCCTCAGGGCAAGGGTTGTAAGTTATGCCCTGGGGGTATATAAGTTTTTTTTTTTATAGAAGGCGCTGTCGTAAGAACTTCAAAAAATGCTTACTCGATTGGAAATTCAAAGGGCTAGTGCCCTTTTTAATAGTCGAAAGTGATTGGAGGGCAACTAACCCCCTCTCACGCCCACATTTTCCCCAAAACACATCCAATTAAAATTTTGAGATAGCCATTTTATTCAACGTAGTTTTAAGCTCTGGAAATTAGGTCTTTGAGTATGACAACCCCCCCCCCCCCCTTCTCCCATAGCCCTCAGGGCAAGGGTTGTAAGTTATGCCCGGGTGGCATATAAGGTTTTTGTAGAACGCGTTGTCGTAGAAACTTCAAAAAGGGCTCATTCGATTGGAAATTGAAATGGCTAGTGCCCTTATTAATAGTCGAAAGGGATTGGAAGGCAACTAACACCTCTTCCACGCCCACCACTTCCCGTAACACATCCAATAAAATTTGAGATAGCCATTTTGTTCAGCGTAGTTGATTTCCAGATAGAAAATATGTTTTTGAGGAGGACACTCCCCACAACCACCAGGGCGAGGGTTTTTTTAAGCTATGACCTGGGGGTATATATAGAACGATGTTGGCACAATGTATTATTTATTATTTTTTCCTTTAGAGCAGGGCACTTCGTACCGAAGAAGTTGTCATAGAAACTTCGAAAAGGGCGCATTTAATTGGAAATTGGAGTGGCTTCTGCCCTTTTTAATAGTCGAAAGTGATTGGAAGGCAACTAACACGCCTTCCACGCCCACCATTTCCCGAAACACATCCAATCAAAATTTGAGATAGCCATTTTGTTCAGCGTAGTTGATTTCCAGATAGAAATTATGTTTTTCAGGAGGATACTCCCCCACAGCCTTCAGGGCAAGGGTTGTGAGTTATGTCCTGGGGGGTATATAAGGTTTTTATAGACGGCGTTGTCGTTGAAACTTCAAAAAGGGCTCATTCAATTTGAAATTGAAAGGGCTAGTGCCTTTTTTAATAGTTGAAAGTGATTGGAGAGTGACTAACGCCCCTCTCACGCCCACCATTTTCCCAAACACATCCAATCAAAATTTTGAGATATCTATTTTTTTCAACGTAGTTGAAAGTTCAGGAAATTAAGTGTTTTAGGATACTAACCTCCTTAGAGCCCTCAGTGCAAGGGTTGTAAGTTATCCTTGGGGGCATATAAGGTTTATATAGAAAGTTGTTGTAGAAATTTCAAAAAGGGCTCATTTGATTGGAAATTGAAATTGCCCTTTTTAATAGTCGAAAGTGAGTAGAGAGTAATTACCCCCCCCCCTCGCGCTCACCATTTCCCCAAAAACATTCAATCAAAGTTTAGAGATACCCATTTTGTTCAACGTAGTTGAAAGTTCGGGAAATTATATATTTAAGGATGACAACCCCCCCCCCCAGAGCACCCAGGGCAAAGGTTGTAAGTTATGCCCTGGGGGCATATAAGGTTTTTATAGATGGAGTTTTCGTAAAAACTTCAAAAGGGGCTCATTCAATTGGAAATTGAGAGGGCTAGTGCTGTTTTTTATAGTCGAAAGTGATTGGAGGGTAACTAACCCCCCTCTCATGCCCACCATTCCCCAAACACATCCAATCAAAATTTTGATATAGCCTTTTTGTTTAACGTAGTTGAAAGTTCTGGAAATTAGGTATTCGAGGATGACAACAACCCTAACAGTCCTTAGGGTAAAGGTTGTAATTTATGCCCTGGGGGCATATAAGGTGTTTATAGAAAGCGTTGTCGTAGAAACTCAAAAAGGACTCATTCGATTGGAAATCGAAAGGCCTAGTGCCCCCTTTAATAGTCGAAAGTTATTGGAAGGCTTGACATTTTTATAGTAAAGATCGATGTGGGTATAAGTGGGCACATTCAAAATACAAATGGATGTGCATTGTCAGTTTAAGATACATATACTGATATTTAGTAATCAAAATGTTAATATTATTTGATTTATTAAAGTTATAAAAGTAAAAACATTTATATGTCTTTCAGTAAAGTGCAAAATATGTTCTGGCCTTGGTAAGGCATAGGGGGTTTTGAGCCCAACTTGTGTTAATTTCTGCTCGTTTGAGTTTGATTGGTTATTTATCGTAATTTCTGTTCGTTGTGGGTTTCATTTATTTATCGATGCTGATTTGTGGTAGTTTCACGCTTGGTGGATTATTTGATTTTATTTCGCTCATTTTTGTTTAATGGAGTTCTTTACTTTTCTTTGAAAAACTTATTTTTTGTGGAAAAAGATTTTTTAATTAATCACTTTTAATATAATGAAAAATAGCTGTACTTAATTAAATGCTACTACTACTACTAACAACAAGTCACCACAGCACCAAGCCGCCTGGGGCCAACACAGCTACGCACGCTCCCCCTCCATCCCAATTTATTCAAGCCCTTTTTACATCATCACAGGAAGTTCCTATTTCCCTCAAATCTTTCTTTATGACCTTCTCCCACCACACCCGTGGACGACCATCTTTCCATTTAGCCCTTGACGGTTGGCCAAAAAGGACAATTTTCGGCAATCTGTCATCCTTCATCCGCAGAATGTGCCCAAAGCCATCTCAACCTTTCTCTTATTATAGCCCTAGAAAGTGGGATAGAATCACATTTTTCGTAAGCATACTGTTTAAAATACGCTCGGTCAGCGGGTACCCAGAACAATTCGTAGGTAATTTCTCTGGAAAACATATAGCAAATCTTCATCCGCTTATCGGAAATCCCATGCCTCAGAATAATATTTGACTAGTGTCATTGCTATAGCTTCCAATATTCTAATCTTGGTTTGCAGACTTGTCTTCCTATTCTTCCAAACTTTTTTCCAGCCGCGAACAGAACACCCTGAGTCTTGACTATTCTACTTTGAACATCTTCACTGCTCCCCGTGTCTTTACTAATAATACTACCAAGGTAAGTGAAGCTGTCCACCTGATCAATCTTTTCGTTACCCAATGTAACCTTTTCATCTTCATTTATTCCTAGCCTTAGCGACTTAGTCTTTTTTAGATTAATTTTTAAACCTATTCTAGCACCCTGAACTCGCAAAACCTCTTCAGGTTTTCATTCATTTCATTCAGTTCAGTTTCATTTTGCTCACACTTTCATCTAGGATGCTTAAATCATCAGCATAATCTAAGTACAGGAAAATGTTTCCTCCCCATTTGATTCCTTGTTCTCCCATTGCCTTTCCTGTGCTCCTTAAAACAATGTCCATCAAAATGATTTATATAAAGGGGGATAAAACACAGCCCTGCTTAACTCCTGATTTAATACGAAACCTGCTGCTAATCCCATTTCCTACTTTAACCACAGTAGTATTATCATAAGCAGCGCAATCGCGCTGCCTAAGTAAAGAACGATGTTAGCACAATGTACTACTTTTTTTTCCATACCAGGGCACTTCGTATCGAAGGAGTTGTCGTAGAAACTTCGAAAAGGGTTCATTCGATTGGAAATTGGAGTGGCTAGTGCCATTTTTAATAGTCGAAAGTGATTGGAGGACAACTAGCCCCCCCCACGCCTATCATTCCACCAAACACATCCAATCAAAATTTTGAGATAGCCATTTTGTCCAGCGTAGTTGATTTCCAGATAGAAAATATGTTTTTGAGGAGGACACTCCCCCACAACCCTCAGGGAGAGGGTTTTAGGTTATGCCCTGGGGGCATATAAGAACCATGTTGGAACAATGTATGATCTATTATTTTTTCCTTTAGAGCAGGGCATTTCGTATCGAAGAAGTTGTTGTAGAAACTTCAAAAAAGGGTCATTCAGTTGGAAATTGGAGTGGCTTGTGCCCTTTTTAATAGTCGAAAGTGATTGGAAGGCGACTAACACCCCTTCCACGCCCACCATTTCCCGAAAGACATCCAATCAAAATTTTGAGATAGCTATTTTGTTCAGCGTCGTCGATTTCCAGATAGAACTTATTTTTTTGAGGAGGACACTCCCCCACAGCCCTCAGGGCAAGGGTTGTAAGTTATGCCCTGGGGGTATATAAGTTTTTTTTTTTTATAGAAGGCGTTGTCGTAAGAACTTCAAAAAATGCTTACTCGATTGGAAATTCAAAGGGCTAGTGCCCTTTTTAATAGTCGAAAGTGATTGGAGGGCAACTAACCCCCTCTCACGCCCACATTTTCCCCAAACACATCCAATTAAAATTTTGAGATAGCCATTTTATTCAACGTAGTTTTAAGCTCTGGAAATTAGGTCTCTGAGTATGACAACCCCCCCCCCCCCCCCTCCCATAGCCCTCAGGACAAGGACGGGTTGTAAGTTATGCCCGGGGGGCATATAAGGTTTTTATAGAACGCGTTGTCGTAGAAACTTCAAAAAGGGCTCATTCGATTGGAAATTGAAATGGCTAGTGCCCTTATTAAAGTCGAAAGGGATTGGAAGGCAACTAACACCTCTTCCACGCCCACCACTTCCCGTAACACATCCAATAAAATTGAGATAGCCATTTTGTTCAGCGTAGTTGATTTCCAGATAGAAAATATGTTTTTGAGGAGGACACTCCCCCACAACCACCAGGGCGAGGGTTTTAAGCTATGACCTGGGGGTATATAAGAACGATGTTGGCACAATGTATTATTTATTATTTTTTCCTTTAGAGCAGGGCACTTCGTACCGAAGAAGTTGTCATAGAAACTTCGAAAAGGGCGCATTCAATTGGAAATTGGAGTGGCTTCTGCCCTTTTTAATAGTCGAAAGTGATTGGAAGGCAACTTACACGCCTTCCACGCCCACCACTTCCCGAAACACATCCAATCAAAATTTTGAGATAGCCATTTTGTTCAGCGTAGTTGATTTCCAGATAGAAATTATGTTTTCAGGAGGATACTCCCCCACAGCCTTCAGGGCAAGGGTTGTGAGTTATGCCCTGGGGGGTATATAAGGTTTTTATAGACGGCGTTGTCGTTTGAAACTTCAAAAGGGCTCATTCAATTTGAAATTGAAAGGGCTAGTGCCTTTTTTAATAGTTGAAAGTGATTGGAGAGTGACTAACGCCCCTCTCACGCCCACCATTTTCCCAAACACATCCAATCAAAATTTTGAGATATCTATTTTTTTCAACGTAGTTGAAAGTTCAAGAAATTAAGTGTTTTAGGATACTAACCCCCTTAGAGCCCTCAGTGCAAGGGTTGTAAGTTATTCCCTGGGGGCATATAAGGTTTATATAGAAAGTTGTTGTAGAAATTTCAAAAAGGGCTCATTTGATTGGAAATTGAAATTGCCCTTTTTAATAGTCGAAAGTGAGTAGAGAGTAATTACCCCCCCCCCTCGCGCTCACCATTTCCCCAAAAACATTCAATCAAAGTTTAGAGATACCCATTTTGTTCAACGTAGTTGAAAGTTCTGGAAATTATATATTTAAGGATGACAACCCCCCCCCCAGAGCCCCCAGGGCAAAGGTTGTAAGTTATGCCCTGGGGGCATATAAGGTTTTATAGATGGAGTTTTCGTAAAAACTTCAAAAGGGGCTCATTCAATTGGAAATTGAGAGGGCTAGTGCTGTTTTTTATAGTCGAAAGTGATTGGAGGGTAACTAACCCCCCTCTCATGCCCACCATTCCCCCAAACACATCCAATCAAAATTTTCAGATAGCCATTTTGTTCAACGTAGTAGAAAGTTTTGGAAATTAGGTCTTTCAGGGTGACACCCCCTCCCAGCCCTCAGGGCAAGGGTTGTAAGTTATGCCCTGTGGGCATGTAAGATTTTTATTGAAAGCGTTGTCGTAGAAACTCAAAAAGGGCTCATTCGATTAGAAATCGAAGGCCCAGTGCCCTTTTTAATTGTCGAATGTGATTGGAAGGCTTGATATTTTTATGGTAAAGATCGATGTGGGAATAATTCATTATTTTTTGTTGTTGTTGTTGTTTAGACCAGGGCACTTCGTATCAAAGGAGTTGTCGTAGGAACTTCGAAAAGGGCTCATTCGATTGAAAATAGAAAAAGAAATGGCAATCGAAAGTGATTGGAGGGCAACTAATCCCCCTCCCACGCCCACCCTCCCATTTGCCCATTATGTTTAAAAACTACATATTGCCTTAAGATTAAATCAAAATGCACTGTGTTAATGCTAATTCCCAATAAGGCATCTCAGCAGTATCCCAAACGACTAAGGGTACTATGTTAAAACTTTCGGGGCTACTTCTGCTCTTAAAACTTAACCAAATCAAAATAGCGTAAGTGTGTCCAAGCTATCAAAGAAAGTAAACAGATTTTTTTGCGAATGGTATCAAGTTTTCCATTTCAGGTCAACTAGAGGAGGTATGAAACTAAATTAAACGCTACTATTTGTGTCCAGGTTTTTAAAAGGGTGTATGTTGTTAAAAATTGCTGACAATTTTTCTCCAGCATACAAATAGCAGACCAAACTATAAAGTCTTAAAAAACAAAAAGATTTAAAGTATTATTTTCTTTTTCCCTGAAAAGACTATGTCAATATAAAACGAACAGAAATTAATTAAGAAAACTTTTTCCACAAAATAGGTTATTCAAAGAAAAGTAAAGAACTCTATTAAACACATAATGAGCAAAAATAGAATCAAATAATCTACCAAGCGTGTAACTACCACAAATCAGCATCGATAAATAAATGAACCTCAAAACGTACAGAAATTACAATAAATACCCGAGCCAAACTCAAAACCAGCAGAAATTAACATAAGTTGGGCTCAAAACTCCTATGCCTTCCTAAGGCCAGAACATAATTTGTACTTTACTGAAAAAAATACAAATGAATGTGCATTGTCAGTTTAATATACATATACTGATATTTAGTAATCAAAATGTTAATATTATTGGATTTATTTCAGTTATAAAAGTAAAACATTAATTTTTTTCAGTAAAGTTTCGAATATTTTCCCCTCGAATTTTCGTTTTTTTGAGTAAAGTTTGTCCCCTCGAATATTTCGAGGGGACAAACGCCTCTCTTTTTTTAGCGCGAAACGAAAAAATATATACAATGAGAGTGCCGAAGAAAAAACCAACAGAATAAAACGCGTAAAGCCAATTTAAATGTGAAAAAACCAATGAAAAAAAAAAAAAAAAAAATTAAAAGATGAATAAAATTCAATAAAAGCCAAAAATTGTAAGAATTAAAACAAAATACCTAACAACAGTAAAAGGGAGTCATTCACCAATATCCGTGATTTGCAAAAAATTGAGAAGTGAGTTATTCGCTAGTATCCGTTGATGGCCGTTCAATTTTGAATTTTTTTTTTTGCAAATAACAGAGGCGTTTGTCCCCTCGAAATATCCGCTTTGTTGTGTTTTGTCAGTATTTTCATTTGGCCTTTAAAAATCCCATTTTTGCTCGTTTTTGTTTCTTTATGTTATGTTAGGCCAATTTGGCTTAAGAAAATTATCTGAGCCTTATTATTTTTTAATCCTTTTAGAACTGTTGCTAATTCTTCCTTACAAAATAATTCTTCCTTCACATCCAAGATATTACAAACTTTTCATTTTCCTCTATATCTTTTCCTGCAACTCTTTCTTGGTTTAACGCATTATCAAAATTTCTGCCCATCTCTGTTTAAACTCTTTCCTTATCACTTATTGTGGCCCGGTTCTATCTTTAACCGGGACAAGTCCGATTTGACTACTCCCTCTCAATTTATTAACATGCCAGTACAATATTTTACCATTATGCCGTCTAGCTCCATCTTCCAGATTCTTGGCAATTTTATCCATGCCCTCCACTTCACACCTACTTAGTTCATATTTTAATGATTTTTAATTTTTTTTTTCATTGCTCTTGTTTCCATATGATCTACCAATCAGATAATTATTGTACAAGCCCCTTCTCCTCTGTATTAATCATAAAGATTTTTCACTTTAATTCCTTGCCGCATTCCTAATTTTCTTCCCGAAGACACCGTCAGCAACTTCACAAATTGTTTTCCAAAATTTATTCCATCCATCTTCTACACTGTCCAATTTTAAACTCTCCAATTTAGTATTCAACTGCTCCTGGAAAATTTCTCTCAGATTCTCATCCTGGAGTCAACCCATACTAGATAAATTAGCTAGAAAGAAGTTTTTCAGCCCGAAAACGCCCACCAAAACAGACCAAGCCCAGAAGAATTATCCATTAATCAGAATCCAGGGTGAATGCTGTGTCGTTCACTAGGCTATAATTTTCTCGAGGGGTGCCACTCCTCAAGTGGGAATAGCGTTTACCGCAAGGTCCCCAGTCTTGCAGGTACCCCGAAAGGGGTGAGGCAGCTCTTTGCAGAGGCCGTTGACCATAGATCTGGATCATATGCCCTGCCGCAGTTGTCCGTGTGGTCCGTGCCTCCTATAAAGGGACCCTATATATCTGCAGGGCGTTATCCTATCGCCAAGTGGGGACACGCTGAGTGGCCTGGGGTAGGCCTCTACTGAGCAGTAGACCCATAAATCTACTATGACAGGGCTAACTAACTAAGTTGCAACTAGGGCTTTGGAGTTGGAGTTTTAATGAAATTTTGCGAGAGGGGTAAACTTGTTAAAACAGGAAGATGTTCATACACAGAAAAAAAATTGACAAGATAGAAATAAAGAAAGCTTTTTTAACGGAGACAAACGCAACACAAACATAACAAAGTATACACAAAAAAATACTAAGATAAAAAAAAAATAAACGGTACAAGACAGCTCATAAACAACATTTAAACGCAATCTGAAAGGGAGTTAATTTGACAAGTAGGTCGCTCACCTGGAAGCTTTGCGAGCACCTGAAAAGGATCTAAACCATGCACTTTTAACACTGAACTTGACTCTCGCTGCACTAAGAATATCATGGCGGCGCTTTGTTTGAGATTCAGATATGAGATCTTTTGAACCAGACAGCTATGATTTGCGTGCGAACACTCTACTGGCCATCTCAAAAGTAGAAAATAAAAGAAAAACTGGGGGAACTTTATTATTATCCAACCCCGAAATATTCAATTTCAACCTGTAAACTAATGAAAAATCTCGTTCAAATACAATTGAAAGCCCCATCTTTTGCGACGCTATATTTGGAATGGTGCATTGTAGATCAGCACCCGGCTGTTGTTTTACACCGCCAAAAACAAGAGCTCCAAGCTGTCTTTTTGTTCATAATTATCTAATTTTACCTCAAGCTTGGCTACTCGGTTTAAAACTAAAGTTTAAAACTAAAGTTTTAAAGAGATTTGAGAAGTATTCAAATAGGATAATGATAATGCTTTAATCAGGATTGAGCAGCCAAAGGGGAAATGAAAGATGAGTAATAAGGGTAAAGGAATTGAAGTAGGAAGATTATGAAAGATTCTACCTATTGGTATTTATTTGTAAAGGTGGAGTATTTCATTTCTTTCTTACTTTTTTTTTTTATTTATTTTTTGTTTTATTTGTTTTTGTTTTTTTTTTATATTCTTATTTTGGGGGACGGGGGTAAAAGTGTAATTTAAGGTCACGATGGAAGGGGTGCCCTAAGGGGGAAGGAGTAGTAAGGGTGTGCACAGTATCACCAGTGATTGCGTAATATGCCTTACCACGGGTCAGTCACCTATGGATCCGACGAGTGATTGCGTAATATGCCTTACCACGGGTCAGTCACCTATTACTACGAACGGTACATGCCTTACCAGACGGGTTTCTATGGTGACACCCTTTTTTTTGGGGTCAATCGGAGAGAGAGAGCGGTGGTTACTCCATATACAGTAACTTGATTAGTAATTGGATTCAAATATAAGGAGTAATTTTCATTGTAGTTCATATTAGTAAGAGAATTGAATTCAGAGAGAGAATAGTTTATTTGAGAGGATATTAGTGGAGAAAAAAATGAGTGGTGCATTTACATTATTGGAGATTAATGATGGAACCGACAGCAGCAGCAGCAATGATATACGAGTACCCAATGTGGCTGTGGAAATAACCGCTGGCTGTAGACTATGCCTTGAATGGGACAGTATGTATGCTAGATACGTGATATCATTAAGCAAGTTTAAGCAGGGGGAGCAACTATGTTTTGCTGGAAAAGTGAATATTCTCCATATAAATAAACTTCGGTCAGCATTAGATGTCCTATCGAAATATATTGATGAGAACAAAAATGCATCAGTGAATATTATTATTTTAATTATGTTCAATAAAAATGTTTCTAAATCAATGATATTTTTTCTTTCTATAGTAGATTAGCGTATATTTTCTAGAGTAAAAAAAGAAATTCTGGTTAGTCTGAAGTTGGTTGTGAGAGTGTTAGGACTCTAAAAAATGGATAGATTTGAGAAAGAGCGAATCTTGGGGAATCTAGTGTTTATGGAAAAACATTTGATTCTAGATGATGATTTTCTAGAGTTGTCTATTCAAAGGAAGATATTTTCTCGGGGAATGCTTGTCGATATAATGAAAACTGATTCTCCACCATTAGACTATTGTATGAAGCTTCTACATCGTGGTCCAGATGCATTTACACAATTTACTGATATATTGATCACGACACGGCAAAATGATATTGTGGATATGCTTTTAAACATTAGTTTAGAAATTTAGGACTTTTTTTCATGAGAAAGATGGTGCTCAAGGATGATTTACTCCTCTCTCTGTCTCAGACAATTTTTGTTGTTGCTAGCTCAGTTTCATTGTGGCAGTGAGAATGTCAACACAGGAAAAAATGTTCCATACATGTCCGTTATGTATGTACACACTGGGCAGCTGGTCATCATCATGTGAGAATTGCACAATGATTGATGAGTATGATGAAAAGTGTAGATTATGCAACCCGTGTAAATTGCATAAAGGATATGCTGTACAAATTAAAGGTTGTAATTCCTGTCTTGAAGAGGTGTGTGATTCTCATCCTAGAGGCCACCTATGCTCCAATTGCCATTATGATAAATGTAATCAGTGGGAGAATACATATCCCGGTATGATTGGAAAGAATCCTAACTGTGATTTTAGTTTATTGCTACGAGATTGGTATCGTCGTGGTTTTAGATTGTTCTGGGAGGAGGAACCGGGTCAACGATTCAACTGTTGGAACAGCAAAAGAATATGGTTTCTACGTCATCGTTGTGAAGACAATGGGTGTTATGATTATAAGCCCACTGATTTTTATTTGGCTGTGACGGAATGTGATTCGACACTTGAGGACACTGTTTGTGAAATTGCTTCAAATAAGCAAATTGAAACATGTGAATTCTATAGAATGAATGAGAATAGTATCATTGACTATACAAAGAGATATGACAAGAGTGAAGTCACACTCTATTGTAGAAAATGTGACCCTGACATTGCAGTACATCAGGATCAGTACACTGTGAATTCAGATAATCTACCTGCACTAGCTGTTGTCGACAAATACCTATACCTAGTAGAAGATGAAATCTAAAGAGTAGAAAAGTCGTTTTATCATGTATATAAATTTTTATTAATAAACAATTTCACATACATTTTTAGAACATTTTATTCGTAGGGCACTAAAATCAATATTAAATACGCTTGTAAGTATATTTTCCACTAGAAAGTCGTTCAATCGAGGTAAGTCAACGTAGATGTTGAGAAACTGCTTGTAGGTGTAGCCACGACATCTGAACATGAAAAAGAGTAGTACATGACAGCCACATGTCTTAGTTGTTAAATCCTGTACTCTTCGTTGATTTTGAATAATGGTTTTCCCACTGCTTTCAATAAAGTTGCTGATGTATGGCGTGTAGAATTTATATGATAGGCCAAGAGGATCAAAAAATTTAAATATTCTTCGTTGTTTGAAAGATGCATAGCCAATGGCCGGTCTTCAAAGTCGATGGACTGCTATTAACAATGATTAAGGTATTGTTAACACTTGGAATTTTTTCAATGAAGTCCGAAGGTATGCAATAGGACTTGTACTGGGACATGTATGGATCCATACTAAATACGTTGATTATTTGGTTTGTGTTCATGGTGCTAGGTCTAGTAGAACACTGCCGTCGGGTGTGATTTCCCAATAGGTTTCAAATTGACTCAGTGATATTAGTGTGATACTCTCAGTCAGAGCATCGGCAAATGTACACTCTAAACGTACATTCCCTGTTCGTACTATGCTCATATCCTGAGTCCCCGACAAGTCCAAAACAATTACCCATGATTTTTTGAAAACATTGAATTGGTTATTCCATTTTCAAATAGTTGAGAGTCATGATCTAGGGATTGCATGGTCAACTCGTACAGAGTTCTATAGGATTTTTTGTCAAAAGATAGAGTGTACAGTGGAATACCATTCACTTTGCACACAAGGCTAGATAGACCGAAAAAATTAAAATCATGGGGGGATTCAGTCCAGGATCCAACGGCACTGCCACTCTTTACAAAGGCCAAAGCCAATTTTGATGGGATTTCTCCATTGATAAATGATGAATCGCTATAGCTACGAGAGCCGGTGGCAATGTGACGTTGATTGGTGATCGTATGGGGGACAAGAAGTTTAATGTTGTTACCATTGGCTCTTAGCTTTTCCACTGCCAATGCAACAGAGCTCATAACCTGTTGTTTTTTCGGACGTGGAGAATTGCCGATGTGATAATGACATTTGCATCGGGTGCTGCAGGAAGTGTTTTTCTCAAAATGAACTTCGATGGGGCCATCTGTAACTTTATGTCAATCTTGACATTGGGGGGTAACCATTGGGATATATTGAATATCTCATGATTTAATTTTCCAACCAGATGATACTCTTGGGTCACTGCAGTAGTCAACTCGCCGTCAGTATCAACACCTGATCGATATTCATAGCCCAGTGATTGTCCTCTCAACTCCTTGTATGCCTTTGGTGTCATCATCATAAATTGTATGTAGCTTGCATAGTTGGATAAATTATTGCTAGTGCTCACCAATGTTCCATTAATGAATACATTAATTTGTTTGAATAGGTTGTGTAGAATACAGTTCTCGTAGGAGAGACCATCACCACCATTTGGAGTTGTATTATCTGACTTTTTTCTTCACCGCAACATTTAAATCAATAAGTGTTGATGACAAATCAATGAAATAGTCTTCATTGGAAAATATTTGAAAGTGTATATTTTCCGAGAGGGGTTGTTGGGGGTGAAATTGTTCATAGTAGCCATACTTGACACTGACATCAACATTTCAGCATTGAATAGATTCAATGAGGAACTAATTGATGGATATGATTCCTTGTGGGGGAGATAAGTCATCTTAAGAGAAGAAATCCTTCTTTGATCTAACAATCTTTTTCTTTTTCTTCTTCTGCTTATTGGTCTTCCTTGTTTTATTCCTCAAAGTCCTTGTTGATGTCCTTCGCTTCCCGCCTGGGTGGAGACTGATGAGTGAATGACGCGAACGCATCCTTTTCAACCCCTCCCCATTTTGTCGAGATTTTAATTGCTCACCAACGGCTCTTGCTGAAGATCTAATATTTTCCTTAACACTCTCCTTGAAATTCTTGCCCGACACCCAGTCCTGTAGTGTGGAGGCAGCAAAATTTGATGCAGCAGGTACAAGATATTTTCTGGCAAGGGGTAGTGCAGAACGAAATACCTTAGCAAACCAGCTACCAAGACCGTAGCCAGACATTGTAGTACGACCCTTGTAGTAGTCCAATCCATTGCCTATTTGACGTGGATTCAAAGCACCAACTTAGCAATCGATATCGGGGCAGACAAATGGAATTCTTCTATTGTTCATTTTAGGTGATTGTGCTGTCGCCGACAATGGGTCGAAAATGACATGTAATCACTGCTAAGCCTTTTGAAATTGCTAGAGGATCACCTAATTCAGTTCTTAGTGTTAACTGGCAGAGTTCCAAATAGGAAGTGTTTACGGGAATATACTGAAGATGCTTTATATTGTAGTGATGAATATGCTCTTGATTGGTTTTTCGTTCAAGAACTCGTAGGAGGGGAACATTTGAATTACCGACTCTCGATGTTTCCACAAACGAAGCGTAGAGAAATATACAAGTGTCTGTGGAGAAGGCAGGTGGGTAGTCAGCAAAAATGAAATTAGTGTTTCCGGCACTTTTACCGTTGATTATATTGAGCTTAAAGCCAAGAACATCCTTTGGGTTATCATTGAGAATAACCTTTTCGCTGGCAATAGGTGAACTAATGTAGATCTTGCCCTCCTCCTTTGAATAGTTGAAATGAAAAGCTCCTTTTTTACGAGTGGAAATTCTTTTATTAATAGAACGACATAAATCATTCATACAAGTGAGCTCCTCGTAGGGTAATACAACATATGGATACTCAAATGAATTGATCTTTTCAATTTTTTTCTCGATCGTTAACGAGTGGCCAATCATCATGTTGATCGCTAATGAGTGGCCAATCATGGGGTCTAATTTTTATTTCATATTCACGATCCTTTCTCAGGATGTCATAGGTATTTTTGAGAATACAGTCGACAAGAGCCACTTCATATGCACCGTCAAATTTGATGGCGGGGGAGAGTTTTGTCCAAAAATCACTTGTCGTATTCAAGTCGTTGCAGAGAGGATCGGAAACATTTGACATAAAAGTTAAATAAAAATCATTGGGCATTGTCAATATCTTCAAGACCGATCCAAGAATCAAAATCAGAGTTGTATCCTAGCCACCGAACAAGTAACTGTTTCTTACCCCTGCGAGTACGAGTCTTTAATATCTTTTCAATTTGATAGATTTCACTATTATTTTTAACTTTTTGTAGTTCATAGTCATAAAAGCCGCCGAGAATCTCTTCATCTTTGGTATCACGCAAACGATAAGTTATGGGTTTAGTGTCTAGGATTTTTGCCACTTTAAAAAGTTCAGTGGACCACAAGTAATTCCCCTTTTCAAAAACATTAGTTGTTCTATTAATTCGAACAGTATCACCAACATTGAATTTATTTTTCTTCTTGACAATCGATTCATTGGAATACTGTTTAAGAAAAGTATGAATTGTATCATGATCAGAATGATGAACTTCCGTTGGCGTAGAGTTGGACAATGATCGATGAGGTCGTTGATTATAAATCAACATGATTTTATCTAAATCATGAATAAAAGCCGGTGTATTTTTCAATGTACAATATCTTGAAATTAAAAGTCGAATAGTTCTTATCAATCGTTCGGCCAATGCAGCCTTTATAGGACTATGACTATGATGGAGCAGTGTACTATATTTTACTAGTACTTTTGCAACATGAGGATTAACAAATTCACTACCACGATCCGTTTGAATTTTTTTATATGAATCCTGATCGAGAATACTTTCAATGGCCTGAGCAACTTCAACGCCTCTCTTTGATCTCAATGGAATTGCATATGCATAGCGACTAAAAACACTGATTGCAAGTAGAATGTACTTGTACGGTGTATTGTGACGTCGTTGAATCTCATCTAGAGTCAGGAGATCTGCTTGCATTATATGCAGTGGGTAAAAGGCTTTATTTTTTCGATATTGATTGGCACGAAGTCTATGATTTCTATGCAGAGTGTAACCTTATTCATTTTGTAGATAGTCTTGTACACTTTTAGTGTGAACACCAGTGACCTTGGAAAGAGTGGTGGGTGAACTTAAACTCCCCACCTCACCAATATTTTCATAAACACCTTTCAGAACTTCAACCATTTTGAACGTAAACACGTTGTGTAACGTCCACCACCCTTTTGTATACTGGCGGTTGGTGGTGGTGGTGACGTTGACTTGATACGTCTTCGCTTTTTTCTAGCTATCAGTGGTGTGCTAGTATTTTCCAAAATTGATTTAAAATCTTCCTCTTCTTCTTCATATTTTAATGGTGTTGTTGTTGTTGTTGTTGACAATGATGCATGTTCATTTAATTTTTTTAGAATTTGTCTATTGCTAATAATACTTTTGGGGAAGTTTAATGTATTAGAAAGTTGTATAGATGAGCGTCAAATGATAATAGTCCTTTACGATTTGTAACCATATCATAGATTAAATCAAGTAGATTATAGCTCTTGCCCTGAATTATAATCCCTTTCCCATTGCTCTCAAACTTGAATATGATCTTGACCACTTTCCATGAGATAGATTAGGAGTCGTTTACTTTGTTCACGATATGAGTGGGGCATTAGATTTCCAATTTTCACTACAATTGAATCCAATTCCTCCTTCTTTAATTGTGTTCCATCAGAATCCTGAGGAGATGATTCTTTTTTTTGTGATCAATAGCAGCAGCAGCAGCAGCAGTGGCCTTCACATGATAGGACTTATGTTTGTCCACTCGGCGACGTGCATCTTGAAGTAAAAGCAGTTTTTTATCATCCTCAATATTCTCATTGTCAAGGAATTTACTCAGATTGTTCTCAAAGTGTTCCACGGGTGAGAGAGCGAGTTCTATTGGAGTCAATTTATAGGGTTTTGCCATTCTCTCTCTCTTTAGAGAAAACTGTTTACAAGTCCTGCAATTATCGGCAGTAAAAGTGTGAAAAAGCTACCGCCCGCCTGAAGAAGTCTTTTCTTTTTAAAATTCTTTCCTTTCTTTTTAGAGGCCAATGTACGTACAATGGAACGATGTTGCTTTGCCTGTTGCTTAACTACTTCTGGCAGTTGAACATTACCTCGGTCAAATTTAAACAAAGTTCAGATATTAGATTAATGAAATCATTGTCAATACCATGTTTGAGTATGGCTTTTCTAAGCGGGGTTTTGGAAGTGCTTAGAACTGAAAACAGATGTCTATTTTCATGTAGTTTCTTCAGTGTCATGATAGCAACTAATAGGTCTTTTTAGTGTTCACGGGGAGATATACTGTAATTTCATTGTCAAAAATATCTGTGACTACACGCAGATCCTCGGGTGTATTTTGATTAAGATCCAATAGGATGTAGCCGTAGGGTTTAATTGTTGCCTGATTGTATGCTGAGAGCAGAAATTTGGGTGCGCCTGGATAGATTTGTTTATTGAGAGTTATTAGTGAGCTAGAATCACGAACAACTCAGTAGATGATATAGTAGGTGCAGTTCAATGCAAGTGTTCGCATACATTTGCTCTGATGAAAGAGATTGTGTAGAACCAGAGTAACGGAAATCTGTTCATGATGAGAGCGAACAGTGAACAGTTGTAGCATTTCCTGGGACCATTGTTCAATAGATTCAGCCAGATCGTCAATGATCAGCCAAGAGTTTGGTTCAATAATGCTGAAAACATCAAGTCCCTGTATGAATTGTATCTGCACCAATCCCATGGTGGTGGCAGTAATTGCTTTTATTTTATCGTATGACTCCTGCCAAATACTGTAACAATAGTAGATTTTTTTCGGCTTTTCCACAAACATTTTATCGCAATTTTTAATTATTCTAGTTAAGAGTGTTGTTGTTTTGCCTGACATTGACGGTCCACACAGAAACGATCTGAATGGTGTTTTAAATTGATACATGTTCCCTTCAACAGTTCACCTAGACAACTAACTGTAGACTATGGCTGTCTAATGACTAAATAATTTCCCTATTACTACTACTACTACTCCGTTCAAGAATAATAATAATAATAATAATAAGAAGAATACGAATAAAGAATCATATTTTCTTTTATTATATACATAAAAAACTAACAATACTTTTAAAAAATATTACATTCAAAGCACATTAAACATGAAAAAATACACTTTTTTAAAATTTATTTATAATAAAAAATACAACATTTACATAGGCACAGAGAAAAAACACTTAAATAAATACACTTTTTTTTAAATTTATTTATAATAAAAAATACATCATTTACATAGGCACAGAGAGAAAAAACACTTAAATAAATACACTTTTTTTTATTCATTTATAGAAAAATACAACATTTATAAGAATAAAGCACTTGTGAAATAATAATATCACTTTTATTTACAGCATGCTAAATTTTTGGGTCCCCCCTCCCCCCGGGGGCGGCCGCTGTGGCGGCCGGGGGCGGGCCGGGAAGCGCCGGGTGCCGGGAAGCGGGGAGCCCGCTGCGGCGGGCCCGGGCCGGGGCTGGCATTAAATACTGGAAATTGATCTGCCTTACACACACACACACACACACACACATTGAAAATTGTTTGTGATAAAGAAAAAAAAAATTAAAAAAAAAACACCTAATTACCCCAAAAAAACCCTCCCACCCAATTTATACTTTTTTTTTTTAATGAATTTAAGTTAATTTTTCTAGACCGAGTTGTTTTCTGTACTCTACACATTCAACTCGGTCTGAAACTAAATAATGACCGTGTGGTAGTACCTTCACACCATCCTCAAGTACATAGACTTTGTCCGATATGGCAGACGTGGCGTTTTTCTCAACTCTAACTGTGTAGTTTTTAAATTGTAAAGAGCGAATCGCCATGACTTTCGCCCTTGGCACTAAACTACGTTCCACACAGTTTCTATATACACTCATGTCGAAATTATTTTTTACAAAGTGTGTAGGTACCCCCTTGCAAACTTGTTTGATATCCTTGCCGTGCGTTTCCACACAGTATACCTTCGGACCAGGAAACACACCCACTGGATATCAGATCGCTACCCGTTTCAGATTTTAGCATTAACAATTGATTTGGGGCCTGGCGTTTCACTAGCTCTGGGTAGAGGGATTCGTCCCAATTAGTGTAGTCCATTCGTGAGCTAATGTACTCGCCATTTTCCAAATCATTCAATAGATTTTCAGTTTTGACTTTTAACAGGAGTGAATCAGTGTCCCCGTAATACACTTGAACTTGTCCCTCAATCGGCCACTGTACCTTGCATACATTATAATAAAATGACAACATGAGTTTCTTGGATATTTCAGTTATTGCACTTCCGCCTGCAATATTTTTATTTAATACAATGTTTTCTTTTCTTGCGATGTAGGAGCATCATATTAGAGTCTATGATTGTGAACGATGTGAAGTTTGGATCCGCAATGATTCGAGCACAATCTTTGGGTTGGTTACAATGTCACATCGACTTCTGTGTCGTACGTTCTCGCACATTTTACCGAAAGCTGAGTTCAAAATGAGTTTATAGACTTCTTTTTTCAACTTTTGTTTTCGCTTGTGAACGCTTACTGACAAAGGTGTCAATAAACGTTTTTATGTAAGGCTTTTGATCAAATTGGAGGGCTCTATGAATCTTTGTGACCTTTAAACCATTGGACACCATCCATTTCAATAGCACGTGATGAACAACGATATTCTGTTTCGGGTTGAGGTCGGCAATTAGTTTTTGTTTTGAAGGTACCCAGTGCATACTCCCGTCCTCTACTAAAGACAAATTGTAGGGGCTCAGAGAGTCCCTACCCACCGGTCTATTTATGCACGGAAAAACAAAGTCTTTTACCGAGTCATGGATTTCCATGGGTATTTCACCGTCAATTTCAAAAAACCATCCCTGTGCCCCATTCTCCTCAACACTGGCAATGTCGGGGAAATTCGAAGCACACGGATTGTCAAGCCATTTATAATTGCCACACGGCAAACAGTAGTGAGACATTGCCGATGGGTAAAGAGAATTCATATCCAAAAAAACTGCGGCCGACATTTCATCGGTGTGCTGTCCACTCGGATCAGTTTTCATGATACGATCCCCGTGAAAAACATACCCACCCCTCATTGATCTCTCTACAAACAGATGCTGATCCACATCGGCGATCAGACCTATTTCTTCTTTGCTGATTTTAAGTATCAAGTCCATCACTAAATGAGGAGTGGAAAAATAATAACCTAAATCCAACCAAATTCCCCATAGATTTTATCCGTATTTTTGCACACAATGTCCAGAAGAGTGAGTACGTCACTGGCCAAGTAAAGTTTACAATAATCCCACCCATTTTTTACATCCGCCCTTTACCCAAACCCTCTTAGCAAATTCGTAGTCGCTAGTGGTGCACCACTCTCAGTAAGAGAATTGTAAAAAGCTTCAATGGGCGGTAGTGACACCTCATCTAGCCTCGAGCCAGAGTTGTAATAATCATATGGATATATACCCTTACACGTTAATAAATCATACATTTCATCATCGGGAAGCGCTGTTTGAGGAGGGGGAAGCTATCAAAATTGTCACTTTTCTGTACCTGAATCAATTGACTTAAAGATTTGGGAAGAAGCTGAAAGAGTCTAAAAAACGGATTTTATTCAGGCACGTGTTACCCTTGTCAACTGTTTTCCACATGAATTCTAGCATCAGTAGCTTCTCCGATGATTTGGGTATGATATTATATGAAAAAGAACCATCTATCCATGCGTCATCTACAACTCCACCCTTGGCAATGCGGGCCAACGCCGGAAGAACAAACTTTAAGTCGTAATTGGAATTGTGTATAAAAACAGGTACGAAATATTGTTGTCTAACGTTTAAATTGCATGACTGATGTGCTACCCCTCTAAAGTTACTCCCTCCCGATGTAATTTCCTGCCACAAATGATCATGGTCGATCACCTTCCTCCTTACCCCATTCCCAACACCATCATCAAATTCTCCCTTGCAAACCCAACCCATTTTACGATTTTTAATGGCCACTATGTCATCTGGTGATAGGAGCATAGGATAGTTTGTATAACGAAGGCGCGAAATTGCACCGTTCGCTGTTTTGATTAGACTGACCAATGCCGAGCGCATGCAGTCTTCGCCGTCACTCAACATCTCATCTACATCCAGCACTTGCATGGTATTATTGGAATCTCGTTGCGCGTGAGCGTAAGAGACCCCTATGGCTTCATTTATTTTAACACGATTTGAATTTGACGGATCGCACACGTCTGTCATTTTAGCTTCGCATTCTAAAGCGATCTTATTGCTCTGCAGGAGCGTGTTTTGAAAATTTTTAAAACGTAAGATCGCTCTATCTCCGCTTACCGTCTCCACAGCCTGGTATCCATGACGTTTACAGTGTTTCATGTGATGCTTTAACTTTAAATCAGAGCGAAATCTTGATAGACATGTTGAACAGTAATAACACACACCACGCCGATGTTTATCCTCACTTAGAACCCTACTAATATCCGTAATTGGATTGAAATGACCAATTGAATCGGAGTCTGTGGTTGGGGTGTATAGAAGCCACACCCAATGTTCTACTGATTCAATTGAAGGAGCTCGCACTGGAAATAATACACCCTTCTTATCGGAACGCTGACCCTCTTCAAATTCTGTTTCATACTCTAACACCGTGACACCAATCTTTAAATGTGCATTAGCCCGCTCAAAAATATCTATTCCTTTTAGTGTCACAGGAAATTGACCATTTAAACAATTAAAATCTACTTTTGGGAACTTTGAACCCTCCCTACCATTAACTGCCATTTTATCCAACTTTTTCTTAGATGCATCTTTTTGAAGTGGTCTGTATGCTGCAATTAAAAATGCATACTTGAAACACTGCAGCCTCGTATCGAAACAGATTCGTTGTATCCCCCTACACCCCCTCTAAATCTGAATGATATTTTAATTCAATATTTCCCGCTCCCCCTCTTACAATAAAATCCTTTTTAAACCTACATATATTAACATTTAAACTTTCAGTAAATAAAACCACAGATCCACTACCCCCCTCGTTATAATTTTCCCCACTTACTTTGAATACTATTAGCCCAATTTAGAAAAACCTCCCCATAATTTGATAAATGCGGATGAATTGCCAACATCTCTGTGTGCAAGTATTTCGAATACATCTCACCCGCATTTTCATTTAAAAAAATATTTTTAGTGCTATTGATGCTTTTAAACTGACCCCCACTCCCCACACCCTCATTTGTTGTTCAAGAATGGCTCGAATCTTATCAGTATATGAATGTGTAATGGCCGAGGGATCTGTTATTTATATCCCCCGACATTAGAGAGTTGAAGGGGTCACCGAATTTGGTGCTGTAGACCAATGTGTGGTGCAAGGCAGAGTTGGACAGAAAAAAATCTGGAAGAGGGGGTACTGGTGTTGTTGTTGTATTACTACTAGTACTAGCTATATCATTAAGTGGAATGGTGTAGTGTGACAGGGAATTGTCAATAACATCACCACCACTCCCACTCTGTTCAATAACATTGGTTGGAGATGGCATGAGGTAGTCCCCTAGTACATATTCCAAGGTGTTTGGGGACAATTGGTCGAGCCAGCCTGTATTGTCCTGTGCTGGAATTTCGTTATGAGGACCCGGTTCAAATGAACTAGTAACATCTCCTAAATGCTCACGCATAAAACTATCTGCCCACCCCGGATCCTCAAGCATGTCAATATCACAGGTTAAGTCGTCTAGGCTAGCCATTTCCCCAAAAACATCATTAAGGAAACCCCTATGCCGCTCCATATTCTCTAGAACTAATGTAGGTTCATCACTGAACTCCGTTGGTGGTGAAAGAATTGGTCCTGTAAATTCAGTTGTTTCATCACTCAATGGTGGCGGTGGTGCTATATCATTAATCTGTAGAAAAAAAGTTTTATTTTTTATGTAAAATAACCATTATTTTTATAAAGTTAATAAACTATGTCAATTTTTCGTAGTCATTGTCCCACCACCTGAACAATTAAAAGAAGAAGAAAAAAAGTTACATTGGCATATGTCTTTCATAATGACAACTGAACATGTTAAAAATATATATTGTTTTCGTCAGGAAAATGAAGTCTTATTCTTAGAGGATAAGTTAGAACAGGAGAATGATATATAAAACTAATGGTTTTTATTCCAAAAATTTTCAGAATAAAAACGCAAAATAGCTTCCTTCGGGGTAGGAGGATCGAAGCCCTTTCGAGTTGGGGTATCGGACTTCACAACACTGTTCAAATAGAACTTGTGTATTATAACGACTCTAGAGTTTCAGCCTCAAATTCTTTTCGAAAACATCTTTTAAAATGTCCCTAACTGTTTCGTCGAAATAATTGCTTGAAATGACCAAAAACGGTTTCGCCCAAATAATGTTTTTTTACATCACTGCGATGACATATTTGGAAATTATTAAATAACCTTTTTTCCTGTGTTAATATCTTATCGAAGATAAACATCCTGTTATATGAAACCCCACTTTGCAAGGAGCGATTAAAATTCATATTATATCTGTCGGATTAAAAATTCAAGCGTCCTGATGGGACATTTGATAAGAACCGGATACACGCAAAAGCTTAGTTCAAAAACCAACAATTAAAGTGCAATTAAAATGCCAGATGGTCCTTTTTAGAGCCCCCGGGGAGGACCTTTGGGAACCGGGAGCTTCCTTCGGGGTAGGAGGATCGAAGCCCTTTCGGGTTGGGATATCCGACTTCACAACACTGTTCAAATAGAACTTGTGTATTATAACGACCCTAGAGTTTCAGCCTCAAATTCTTTTCGAAAACATCTTTTAAAATGTCCCTAACTGTTTCGTCGAAATAATTGCTTGAAATGACCAAAAACGGTTTCGCCCAATTAATGTTTTTTGACATCACTGCGATGACATATTTGGAAATTATTAAAAAACCTTTTTTCCTGTGTTAATATCTTATCGAAGATAAACATCCTGTTATTTGAAACTCCCACTTTGTAGCGAGCGAGCGATTAACATTCAAATTTATACCTGTCGAATTAAAATTCAAGCTTCCTGATGGGACATTTGATAAGAACCGGATACACGCAAAAGCTTAGTGCAAAAACATATCTAAGTTTAAGAATAGTTGTCAACTGTGAAATAGTGATTTGTTTATATAGTTAGTTTGTTTAAAGAAATTATGGATTTTTTGCATTAGAAAACATCTTGCTTAAAAGAGAAGTTACAGGTAAGGTTTTATAGAAATGTATGATAAGCTATTTGCTACTTCTGTGTGCTATAACCACTCTTTTATATATTGCTAATTTGGTTAATGAAAGAAAATGAAATAGCATTATTATAGAATAGTTTAGAAACAAATTTAAGTTTTACTCATCAAAAGTTATGCGCTTGAGAAAATTTGCCTTATTTTTGAAAATACGGAAAGAAAAAAAATTATATATACTTACAAATTCTGACTGCGCTTGTACACCTGAAGTCCCTGGTAAAGCATGAAGAGGAGTGTCCCCCCCATCTTGATCGGATGAGATTGAAGCATTATATGAAAGCGTCCACTCTCTCTTGAATTTCCTCCCAGGTTGCATAGAGCTTTGTGTAGAGCTGGCACTTGGCTTGATTACTCCTGTCTCAGCGTTGTCGTGGGCTGCATTCAATTTTGCTCGTTTTTGCTGTGATGATTGATCAACAGCGTTCTAAAATAAAAATCATTTTCAGTTTTCAAACTATTTAGCTTACGGGAGGGTACTACCCCTTTAATATCAAACCCCCAAAAGTTGAAAAAATGACGCAATTTAATTAGCTAGCTCAATTCTTACTTATTCAGAATATTAACGGAGGGCGTTAGGCATTCAATTCCATAGTATCAAACATGAAAAGTTGACAATTATATATTTTTTTTTTATGCAAAGCTTTTTAAAACTTATATATCTAAATTACGAATATCACAGTACTAAACTCCCAAAAGTTGAAAAAAATGACACAAGCAGTTAACCTGGACTAAATAAATCATTGTAAGCAAAGAACTTTTTTTCTCCTTCCATATCAACAATTAAAGTGCCCAGTTCGTAACAATTAAAGTGCCTTGTTCAGGCATAGTTCGTAAGTTAATTCATAACTCAATTTTGAAAAAAAAAGCCACTTAATGACGAGACAAAAAAAATAGATTTCTTTTTTATTATAGCGAAACTGACTGATCCTGTTTTTTGAATATTTAGCGAAATGCTTTTTAAAAGAGCTAACAACACAGTAAAAAAAAGCGTAAGAAAGGAAGGAAATTCTTCCCTAACTTAATAACGAGACAAAAAAAATAGATTTCTTTTTTATTATAGCGAAATTGACTGATCCTGTTTTGAATATTTAGTGAAATGCTTTTTTAAAAGAGCTAACAACACGGTGAAAAAAAAGCATAAGAAAGGAAGGAAATTCTTCCCTAACTTAATAACGAGACAAAAAAATAGATTTCTTTTTTATTATAGCGAAACTGACCGACCCTGTTTTTTTGAATATTTAGCGAAATGCTTTTTAAAAGAGCTAACAACACGGTGAAAAAAAAGCGTAAGAAAGGAAGGAAATTCTTCCCTAACTTAATGACGAGACAAAAAAAAATAAATTTCTTTTTTTATTATAATAATGAGAAAATTTTTTACTCGCCAGAAGTCGCTTAGAATATTCCATATCTATGTAAATGATTGCAAAAAATATTGATACTAGTAGATTGAATGAACTATTCAAACTGTAGAAAATTATAATCTGAAACCTGAATATATACAAAAAATAATAATGATATTGGCAGCTAAACAAGACACGCCGGTTTTCTGATACGGGATTTACCACTGGTTTTCTGACACGGAAGACACATACACTATTAGAGATATCAAAAATATTTTGAATATATTAAACTATAGGCAATACTGGTTTAGAAAAAAAAACTAGAATAGTGACATAATTTCACTTTATCGACCCTCAAATTCCATTTAGGTTGCCGTATATGGCGTACCCACAGTATTTCCATACACCTATTAGCCCAGAAACCCGTCTGGTAAGGCTTATACCGTTCGTAGTAATAGGTGACTGACCCGTGGTAAGCCTTACTACGCAATCACCCGTGAAAGTGCATAGGTGACTGCCACGTGGTAAGTCATATTACGCAATCACTGGTGATACTGTGCACACCCTTACTACTGGAAGGGCCGCCTGAGATATCGGATGAACCTAAAAGGTATAAGAAAATTGAAATATAGTATACCTACATTTTTATACCATGGTATATTTTGGAATGCTAAATTTTTATGTAATTTTAATAAATGGAATTTTTTGAAGAAGTTTTTTTTTATTAAGAAAAAAGTACGTGACATTAGATAAATTATAAGATATTTTTAAAGAAATTTTGAAGGTCACCGAGAGGAGAGGAGGTGGGATTAATTAAAAAAAAATTCTTTATAGGTGCCTAAATATTTTCTTATAATACACTGGCTTTCCATTTACAGACTTTAATAAATGAAAGTACAGAGAGAAAAAACGGGTATCATTTTTAAAGAAAGCAGTGGAACAAAACAGAAAAGAAAAGATCCGAATATTTTGACACCATGCCCGGGAGTCTTTAGCAACGGAAAAAAAGTGATTACAGTTATATTTGGTAATTATTAAGATGTAAGTTTTGTTTATTTGTTTTCCCTTTTTTTATGTTGTGTTTAATTTAGCTTTACTCATTACTTTTTTTTCGTTGATAAAGGCTGGTGGACGTGGAGTCGAAATATTCTGATCTTTATTATTTGAACTTTGTTGTATTCTTCTGTTTTGTTCCACTGCTTTGTTTAAATAAAACCCGTTTTCTCGCTCTGTATTTCTATTTATTAACTTCTGTTTATAGATACCAATAATTGCTATAGTTTGGGATTGAATTTGAGAGAGACGGACGAGTATATTTCGCTCGCAATAGTCTAAATAGTATTTTTGAGTAGTTGGTCCTTGCCACAACTATTCTGAACTAGTTCTGAAATTGTGCTCAAATTGGTTTGAAGGAGGAGCTTGGGCAACTGTGTTGGCCTCGGGTTGGTTTGTTATGTAAGAAACCACACTTAACTCCAAATTGAGAAAAAATACAGACACACGGTTTTGAGATTGGACAGCCGAAAGGTAGTTCAATCCGACCTTGTAGGGTATAGTTAAAGAAAGACAAGACGTCTTTGTCATGTTTTATGAATGACGGATACTAGATTTCCTAAATCTATCACCATGCCCGGGAGTCTTTAGCAACGGAAAAAAAGTGATTACAGTTATATTTGGTAATTATTAAGATGTAAGTTTTGTTTATTTGTTTTCCTTTTTTTTATGTTGTGTTTAATTTAGCTTTACTCATTACTTTTTTTTTTTCGTTGATAAAGGCTGGCGGACGTGGAGTCGAAATATTCTGATCTTTATTATTTGAACTTTGTTGTATTTTTCTGTTTTGTTCCGCTGCTTTGTTTAAATATAAAACCCGTTTTTTCTCTCTGTATTTCTATTTATTAAGTTCTGTCTATAGATACCAATAATTGCTACAGTTTTGGGATTGAATTCGAGAGAGACGGACGAGTATATTTCGCTCGCAACAGTCTAAATAGAATTTTTGAGTAGTTTGTCCTTGCCACAACTATTCTGAACTAGTTCTGAAATTGTGCTCATCATTGACTCTTTTTTTGTGACTCCCTCCTCAGTTGTGACGTTTTTTTGAGAGTAGATTTCCCATAGACGGTTCAGAAAAAATTCTCAGATCAAACAGCAGATACACTGTAAAATTAAACTGCCAGTCTTTGCAACCATAAGAGATGCAGTGACTTCGTGTATACTAATAGATTCAGTGCGGAAAGTTACGTAAGAATCGGTGCTTAACTCCAAATTGAGAAAAGGTGCAGATACACTGTTTTGGGATTGGACAGCCGAAAGGTAGTTCGATCCTACCTTCTAGGATATAGTATAAGAAGGATAAGACGTCTACATCAAGTTTTATGGACGATGGATGACATGTTTCCAAAAACGTTTTTTTTTTTGGAAGTCCACGTGGTCTCAAGCATAAAGCAAGGCGTTCTTGAAGATTTCAATTTGGTTTGAAGGAGGAGCTTCGGCAACTGCGTTGGCCTCGGGTGGGTTTGTTATGTAGGAAACCACCCTAACTCGAAATTAAGAAAAGGTGCAGACACACTGTTTTGAGATGGGACAGCCGAAAGGTAGTTCGATCTGACCTTGTAGGGTGTAGTTAAAGGAAAACAAGATGTCTATTTCATGTTTTATGGGTGACGGATACCAGATTTCTAAAAAATTGTGCGTAAGTCGATCTGGTCTCTAGCGAAATGCAAGACGTCCTTGAAGATTTCAAATAGGGGTGAAGGAGGAGCTTGGGCAGCTGTGTTGGCCTCAGGTGGCTTTGTTATGTAAGAAGCTACCCTTAACTCTAAATTGAGAAAAGTTGCAGACACACTTTTGAGATTGGTCAGCCGAAAGGTAGTTCGATCGGACCTTGTAGGGTCGGACCGCGTTTCATTGCAGGTGCCAGGTGGGCTATTGCACGTGCGCGATACTTGGATAGATATCTGGTATATGTTTGGTCTGGAACCAGCCATTTAACGCTTTCTCGGAAGTAATACTTTTATATAGCCGATTTGCTCGGAAGAAAGACAAGACGTCTTTGTCATGTTTTATGGATGACGGATACTAGATTTTCAAAAATTGTGCGTTTTGAAAGTCCATCGGGTCTCAAGCGAAAATTAAGGCGTCCTTGAGGATTTCCAATAGGGGTGAAGGAGGATCCCGGGCAACTGTGTTGGCCTCAGGTGGTTTTGTTATGTAAGAAGCCACCCTTAACCCCAAATTGAGAAAAGGTGCTGACACACTGTTTTGAGATTGGACAGCGAAAGGTAGTTTGATCCGACCCTATAGGGTATTAAATAAAAAAAACAAGTTTTTTTAACTGAAAGTAAGGAGCCACATTAAAACTTAAAACGAACAGAAATTATTCCGTATATGAAAGGGGCTGTCCCCTCCTCAACGCCTTGCTCTTTACGCTAAAGTTTTTTATTGTTTAAAAAAAAGAGTTGTGTGAAAGTCAAACTTTAGCGTAAAGAGCAAGGCGTTGAGGAGGGGACAGCCCCTTTCATATATGGAATAATTTCTGTTCGTTTTAAGTTTTAATGTCGCTCCTTACTTTCAGTTAAAAAAACTTGTTTTTTTTTATTTATTTTTTGAACGTTTTTGAATAAATGCAGGTTTTGATCTTGGCTCACAGTACATGAATAATTAAAACAAAATTTTCATATTAATTTACTTTTATTTGGTTAAATAGCTTTCTCGAAACTTGTTTCATTTTATTTACGAACGTTTTTTATTAGTAATAAATATACGTAACTTACAAATTAACTTACGTAACGAACTTCTATATTCATATATTTTTAATACATATATTAGGGGGTTCGCCCCCTAGTCAATACCCTGCTCTTTAAGCGAAAGTTCAAATTTTGTTCCAATTCTTTAAAAATGGCCGCTTAATCACAAAGGCCGTTAATTAGAATAGATAGCTCTTATGAAAGTACTAAAAAAATCTCTGGCTTAATGAGTGAGGTATTGACTAGGGGGTGAATCCAATCATATATGTAATATTTTCTGTTCGTTTAAAGTTTTGATGTTGCTGCTGTTGCAGTTGAAAAACTTGTTTTTTTATGTTTAATTTTCTGATCTTTTTTTAAGTAATGCTGGGATGTCCGGCGTCCCCTTCATAGCAATGTCCCTTCCCCCATGAAAACTTCCTTCATGGAAAGATCCTCCTACATAACCCCCGACCCCAGGCACGTACGCAGGAATTTGTTTCGGGGGGCCCAATTTGTTTCAGGGGGGGGGGCAAATCCTTCAAACCCATTATTCTGTGAGAAAAAAATCAGAAAATTATGGGAAAATGAAAAAAAAAATCGTGAGATTTCAGGGGGGCCCGGGTCCGGAGCCCCCCCCCCCCCTGCGCACGTCCCTGCCCGCCCTCCCCCACTACCAGGAAAAATCTCCCCTGAAAACGTCTGTACTGTATACTTCCCAATAACCAGTACTATATGTTAACATTGGGTAAAGTTCATAACTTTCAGCCCTCCTCCCGGAACTTCGGGGGATTAAGTCATCCTAAAAGACATACTTATAATATTTTCGAACATGCTGAATAAAATGGCTGTCTCAAAATTTTGATCAGGTGACTTTGGGAAAACAATGAGCGTGGGAGGGGGCCTAGTTGCCCTCCATTTTTTTTGGTCACTTAAAAAGGGCACTAGAACTTTTAATTTCCATTCCAATGAGCCCTCCCACGATATTCTAGGACCACTGGGTCAATACGATCACCCCTGGGAAAAAAAAAATAAACACGCACCCGTGATCTTTCGTCTGGCAAAAAATGCAGAATTCCACATTTTTATAGATAGGAGCTTGAAACCTCCACAGTAGGGTTCTCTGATACGCGGAATATGATGGTGTGAATTTCATTCAGGTTATATAACTTTTAGGGGGTCTTTCCCCCTTTTTTCGAAAATCAGCCAAATTTTCTCAGGCGCTTAACTTTTGATGGGTAGGATTAAACTTGATGAAACTTATATATTTGAAATCAGCATTAAAATCTGATTCTTTTGATGTATCTATTTGTATCAAAATACCGTTTTCTAGAGTTTCGGTTACCATTGAGCCGGGTCCCAATAACCAATACTATATTTCAACCTTTCAGCCCTCCTCCTGGGGGCTTCGAGGGATTAAGTCATCCTAAAAGACATAGTTATAATATTTTCGACCATGCTGAACAAAATGGCTATCTCAAAATTTTGATCAGATGACTTTGGGAAAAAAATGAGCGTGGGAGGGGGCCTAGTTTGCCCTCAATTTTTTTTGGTCACTTAAAAAGGGCACTAGAACTTTTTAATTTCCGTTCCAATGAGCCCTCCCACGATATTATAGGACCACTGGGTCGATACGATCACCCCTTGGAAAAAGAAAAAAAAAAAACAAACAAATAAACACGCATCCGTGATCTTTCTTCTGGCAAAAAATGGAAAATTCCACATTTTTGTAGATAGGAGCTTGAAACCTCTACAGTAAGGTTCTCTGATACGCTGAATATGATGGTGTGATTTTCATTAAGGTTCTATAACTTTTAGGGGGTCTTTCCCCCTTTTTTCGAAAATCAGCCAAATTTTTCTCAGGCGCGTAACTTTTGATAGGTAAGGTTAAACTTGATGAAACTTATATATTTGGAATCAGAATTACAATCTGATTCTTTTAATGTATCTATTGGTATCAAAATTCCGTTTTTTTTAGAGTTTTGGTTACAATTGAGCCGGGTCGCTCCTTACTTACAGTTCGTTACCACGAACTGTTTTGATAGTTAAAGAAAGACAAGACGTGTATGTCATGTTTTGTGGATAATGGATACCAGATTTCCATAAATTGTGCGTTTTGAAAGTCCATCTGGTCTCAAGCGAAAAGCAAGTCGTCCTTGAAGATTTTAAATAGGGGTGAAGGAGGAGCTTGAGCAACTGTGTTGGCCTCAGGTTTGCTTTTTTTATGTAAGAAGCCGTCCTTAACTCCAATTGAGAAAGGTGCAGACACACTGTTCTGGGATTGAACAGCCGAAAGGGTAGACCGATCCCACCTTTTAGAGATACAATAAAATAAGGATGAGATGGCTACGTCTTGTTTTTATGGATGACGGATACCAGATTTCCAAAATTGTGCGTTTTGAAAGTCAATCTAGTCTCATGTAAAAAGTAAGACGCCCTTGAGGATTTCAAATTGGGGTGGAGTTGGAGCTTGGGCAGCTGCGTTGGCCTCAGGTGGCTTTGTGGAGAAATGAGTTGTTGCTAGCAGTAGTATTTTGCTTATTGTTATGTTCAGGCTATTATATATAAAGAATGCTCTACTTTAGGCATAATTGTGAGCAAAGCGACAATTAAATACCCATTTCGTGTACGAAGGTGGACGGGGTCTTTTTAGGTGATAAAATTGTGTGCTTGGCAACTGTGTTGGCCTCAGGTGGCTTTGTGACGCAATGAGTTGTTGTTAGTAGTAGTAGCAATAGTATTGTGCTTATTGTTATGTTCAGGCTGTCAAATATAAAGAATGATTTGTTTAAGGCACAATTATGAGCAAAGCGACAATTAAATACCTAATACGCTTACGGAGGGAGAGAGGAGGTGGGTATTCTGGCATGAGGAATTTTCCAAAAATTGTGCTTTTTCATAGTCCATCTCGTCTGCATACCGGTGGACCATGCTGAATGTACATTTGAGAGGCCTTCTTCCTCCTCCGCCTGTATTTATGGCCACGAGCGAGGGTGCCCCAGTTTCTATTATGAACCCCAGGAAAAAGGTCCCCATTGGTCCGTGCCTCCTATAAAGGGACCCTACATATCTGCAGGACGTTATCCTATCGCCACCTGGGGACACGCTGAGTGGCCTGGGGGAGGCCCCTACTGAGCAGTAGACCCATAAATCTTCTATGATAGACCTAACTAACTTCCAACTAGGGCTTTGGAGTTGGAGTTTTAGTAAATTTTGAGAGAGGGGTGAACTCGTTAAAACAAGAAGATGTTCCTACACAGAAAAAAAAAACTGACAAAATAGAAAAAAAAAGCTTTTTTTTTTAACGGAGACAAACGCAACACAAACATAATCATAACAAAGTATACAAAAAAAAAGATAAAGATAAAAAAAATAAACGTACAAGGCTGCTCATAAACAATATTTAACGCAATCTGAAAGGGGTTAATTCGACAAGTAGGTCGCTCACCTGGAAGCTTTGCGAGCACCTGACAACGATCTAAACCATGTTCTTTTAACACCGAACTTGACTCTCGCTCCACTAAGAATATCACGGCGGTGCTTTGTTAGGGATTCAGATATGAGGTTTTTTGAATCAGCCAACTTTGATTTGCATGCGAACACTCTACGGACCATCTCAAAACCAGAAAATAAAAAAAAACTAGGGGAGCTTTATCATTATCCAACCCCGAAATATTCAATCTCAACCTGTAAACTAATGAAAAATCTCGTTCTAATACACTCGATAGTCCCATCTTTTGCGACGCTATATTCGGAATGGTGCATTGTAGATCAGCACCCGCTGTTGTTTAACACCGAAAAAACAAGAGCCCCAAGCTGTTTTCTTGTTCATAATCATCTACTTTTAGCTCAAGCTTGGCTACTCCGTTTTTTTTCCATTTAAAATTATTCATAGATGCGTAAATATTTTCTTATAATACACTGGGTTTCCATTTACAGACTTTAATAAATGAAAATACAGAGAGAAAAATGGGTATCATTTTTAAACAATGCAGTGGAACACAACAGAACAGAGAAGAGATTTTGATTATTTGAACTTTGTTTTTTTTCTGCTTTGTTCCGCTGCTTTGTTTAAATATGATACCCGCTTTTCTCTCTGTATTTTCATTTATTAAATTCTGTTTATAGATACCAATAATTGCTATAGTTTGGGATTGAATTTGAGAGAGACGGACAGTATATTTCGCTCACAATAGTCTAAACAAAATTTTGAGTAGCTGGTCCCTGCCACACCTATTTTGAACTATTTTTGAAGTTGTGCTCATCATTGACTCTTTTTTTTGTGACTCCCTCCTCCTCAGTTGTGACGTTTTATGAGAGTAGATTTCCCATAGACGGTTCAGAAAAATTTCTCAGATCAAACAGCAGATACACTTTAAAATTAAACTGCCAGTCTTTGCAACCATAAGAGATGCAGTGACTTCGTGTATACTAATTGATTCAGTACGGAAAGTTACGTAAGAATCGGTGCTTAACTCCAAATTGAGAAAAGGTGCAGATACACTGTTTTGGGATTGGACAGCCGAAAATTAGTTCGATCCTACCTTTTAGGATATAATATAAGAAGGATAAGACGTCTACATCAAGTTTTATGGACGATGGATGACAGGTTTCCAAAATCGTTTTTTTTTTTTTTTTTTTTTTTTTTTTTGAAGTCCACGTGGTCTCAAGCAAAAAGCAAGACGTTCTTGAAGATTTCAAATTGGTTTTGAAGGAGGAGCTTGGGTAACTGTGTTGGCCTCGGGTTGGTTTGTTATGTAAGAAACCACCCTTAACTCCAAATTGAGAAAAAGTACAGACACACGGTTTTGAGATTGGACAGCCGAAAGGTAGTTCAATCCGACCTTGTAGGGTATAGTTAAAGAAAGACAAGACGTCTTTGTCATGTTTTATGGATGACGGATACTAGATTTTCTAAAATTGTGCGTTTTGAAAGTCCATCGGGTCTCAAGCGAAAAGCAGAGACGTCTTTGAAGATTTCAAATAGAGGTGAAGGAGGAGCCTAGGCAACTGTGTTGACCTCAGGTGGTTTTGTTATGTAAGAAGCCACCCTTAACCCCAAATTGAGAAAAGGTGTAGACACGCTGTTTTGAAATTCAACAGCCGAAAGGTAGTTTGATCCGAGCTTGTAGGGTATAGTTAAAGAAAGACAAGACGTCTATGTCATGTTTTATGGATAATGGATACCAGATTTCTAAAAATTGTGCGTTTTGAAAGTCCATCTGGTCTCAAGCGAAAAGCAAGACGTCCATGAAGATTTTAAATAGAGGTGAAGGAGGAGCTTGAGCAACTGTGTTGGCCTCAGGTGGCTTTGTTATGTAAGAAGCCACCCTTAACTCCAAATTGAGGAAAGGTGCAGACGCACTATTCTGGGATTGAACAGCCAAAAGGTAGATCGATCCCACCTCTTAGGGATGCAATCAAATAAGGATGAGACGGCTACGTCTTGTTTTATGGATGTCGGATGCCAGATTTCCAAAATTTTGCGTTTTGAAAGTCAATCTAGTCTCATGTAAAAAGTAAGACGCCCTTGAGGATTTCAAATTGGGGTGAAGTTGGAGCTTGGGCAGCTGTGTTGGCCTCAGGTGGCTTTATGGAGAAATGAGTTGTTTTTAGCAGTAGTATTTTCCTTATTGGTATGTTCGGGGTATTATATATAAAGAATGCTCCACTTTAGGCGTAATTCTGAGCAAAGCGAGAATTAAATACCCATTTCATGTACCAAAGTGGAGGGGGTCTTTTTTTAGGTGAGAAAATTGTCCAAAATTTATGCGGTTTGGTAGTACATCTGCTCCCGAAAGAAAAGCAAGATATCATTGAGAATTTAAAATAAGGATGAAGTTGGAGCTTGGGCAAATGTGGTGGCCGCAGGTGGCTTTGTGACGCAGTGAGTTGCTGTTAGAAGTAGTAGCAATAGTATTGTGCTCATTGTTATGTTCAGGCTGTCAAATATAAAGAATGATCTATTTAAGGCACAATTGTGAACAAAGC
Source organism: Artemia sinica (assembly GCA_027921565.1). Classification (NCBI taxonomy): domain Eukaryota; kingdom Metazoa; phylum Arthropoda; class Branchiopoda; order Anostraca; family Artemiidae; genus Artemia; species Artemia sinica. Next base: position 3,866,073 of record CM051263.1, on the reverse strand, counting down.
GACAATTAAATACCTAATACGCGTACGGAGGGAGAGAGGAGGAGGGTATTCTGGCATGAGGAATTGTTCAAAAATTGTGCTTCTGTATAGTCCATCTTGTCTCAAACGAAAAACAAGACGTTCTTGAGGATTAAAAACTGGGAGGAAGGAGGAACTTGGGCAGTTGTTTGACCTTATGTGGCTTTGTGGTGCAATGAGTTGTTGTTAGCAGTAGTTATTTTTGCTTATTGTTATGATTAGGCTATTAAATATTAAGAATGATCTT